>OX411560.1:4863781-6063781 GCA_948146395.1 Fragum whitleyi
GACAAGATTATGACGTCATTGTCTGGCTTTAAATGTAAGTCCCACCCATTATGACCCCAAGTCACGTAGCTCACTTTTTCGAACTGGTCGTCAGGTTGTGGGATATATTTTTTGAATTTCAAACGAAGTAGCGACCTTTCATTGGCCGATAAAATAGGTAAGTATTCATTCCTGTCCCCCATTGGTCTATCCTCTTTGAGAGTAAAATGAAAACTTTTATCCGATATGTAACAAAGATCATTGAGGTAAGCTTTTTTGTCTCTCTGCAAAGGGCAAATCTCAAGTAATTTGCCTAAGAGGAACTGACTGCTGGTGGCTCAGGTGTGGTTGTAAAGTTACATTCAAAGGAGGTAAACCAATATGGCTAATTTTGTTTAGGATGAACAAATTTAGCTATATTTTTTACCTCCCTTTAATAAAATATAGTACGTAATTTTGTTTGTTTGTATCTATTCATTGACAAAAAAAGACACTTAAAATCCATACAAGCAAAGAAAAATGGTGGGATAATTAGATTGATTTGAATCAAAGGTTGAATTTCTTGGTCGATTTCGAAACGTTTTCTAAAGACATTTGAATGTTTTTGTTGATTTGAATGAGTGTTTTGAGTGGATGAATAGAGGTCTAAGTGAGTTATTTAAGCTAATTTTGATGTAATTAACTGTACCTGTGAGAGAAACAACATGGTGTCATGATTTAAAAATAGTTTTGAAGTTGAATTATCAGACAGCCATGCTATACATGTAGTTGAAGCGCATCGCTTTACCAATTTTGAACTTAACATATAGTCAGCTTGTAGAAAATTTGTTGAAATAGTCGAACAAAAATAGGTATCTTAGACAAGAGGATTTCGGGAAATTTGGACGATCCTTGAAATAGTACTAATAACGAGTTTTTTCAAGGATAAATTATCTAATCGTTTAATCCAAAAACTGAGAATTGTGTTGTTAATTAAGAAAATGCTGGGTTCATTTTTTTCTGATAAATAGTATTTACTAGAAGTGAATCTAATTACATTTTTGTGAGATAATTTTCGACTTGTGCAGGGAAAAAAGCCGAACTCCCCACCCCTGAATAAACATTTATCAATAGTTATTTTAAATAAGACGCATGTTGCAAACAAGACTGGAACAGTTTCACAAAATTGGGGATATTCTGAATGACCTTGACGCCGAATTCGCTGTTTATTTTTTTTCATTCTTCATTAAAAATAAAAATTAGATTTTGAATATGTCCATTAACAGTTCGTATTCTGCTTTTGCATAATTGCGAAATTCAACTTGAAACAAATGTGTCGTTCGTTATTAATTATTATGCAAATGGTGTTATTCAAGCAACGGTGTCATTTGGTAAAATCATGCTTACAAAAGCGTTATTGTTGGCCTGAAATGAATTATGAATATAACAATCGGTACTTATAATTTTAATCAGGAATCATGCATTGATTTACGAGTCTTGCTATTTATCGATGGGTTAAGTGAATGAATTGATGGTTGAAATGATGGGTGTGTGGGAAGATGGAAAAAGGGAATTGAATGAATAGTGGGTGTTAACATTGATTGGTGCGTCAGTTGATAGATTGATGAAAGTATAAGTGTTCGAAAAGTTTTATAAATAGAGGATATTGAATGAGTGGTCATTGAATACCGAATTTATTAAACGAGTCATCTATAAACAGATAAAAACGAGGCTGTGCCGAGTTTTTATCTGTTTTAGATGACGAGTTTAATAAATTCTGTATTTTATGAGCACAAATTTTATATTCTATTTATAATATGACCCTAATTTTTTGAAAAAAAAAATCGACAAAATTATCAAATTCAACATTTCAATTTTCCGCAAAACTTGTAACGCCGTTTAAAAATGACGTCACAAAATGTACATTTTGACGTCATTTTCGCGGTTACAAAATAGCGTTTCTATTCGTTCTTAGCTCATTTGCATAGTTATTCCACTAGTGTAATAACACCAGTGTATTATCAAAATTATTCAACGGGGTTATTTAACTCACGCGACGTAGGTCATATTATAAATTGATGAAGTGATGTATAAATGGGTGGTATGGTTTGTGAAAGGACAGGTTGTTGTATTGATGATAAAAAGATTGAAATACCGATGAGTAGGCGAATGGATAGATGGATGAGTACATTCATTTCAGAACCCTATATAGTTTTTCACGTGTGCAAATATGCTTGGGAAAACGTTTAGAACAATTGTCATTTGCAAGAACGAACTTGAACTTGAACTTCATTATCCACTAGAAACCATTCAGTCGTAATTATTTCAATCCTAACAGAAGCAATATGCATTTTAAATTATATGTAAATCTATTAAATCTAATTTTAGAATTGAAATGAACAATTGTTGAGCTTGCATTCTTTTGAAGACATTCGGAAGAGAGCATTACATTGTAAGTTTTGATTTCAATTTAGTTATATTTGTATTATGACGTAGTTTTTAGCTGAGTAATATTTGTTTTATATCGTATGTCGCAGGGGTGAAGTTACCCCGTTGAATATTTTTGATATTACACTGATGTTATTACACAAGTGTAATTACTATGCAAACTAGCTCAGAAGGAATAGCAACGCTATTTCGTTACCGCGAAAATGACGTCATAATGTATATTTATTATGACGTCAGTTTTAAACGGCAATATTAGTGTCGCGTAAAATTGAAATAGTTGAAATAAAGTCTTTTGGACCACCTTGTTTTCGATGCCATGCTTAAATTGATCCGGACCGACATCGAAGAATGACACGTTTATCTCATTCAAGCCTTAAACTAGTATAGTTTTCATTTCTATTTACTTTATTATACTTTTAAATTGCATGGGACAGTATTGAATGTCATTTGTCGATCCCATAGCTGTTAAAAAAAATATTTTTTGCCAATCAACGAACACGGACACTCATATCTTTCTCAGCCCTAAATTCTCACTTCTATTTTGTGTAATTCAATCTACAGTTAAAAACATCGTGAAATTGACACTCATTTCGATAAAAATCATTCTTAATTGTTTTACTCGGCGGTCTAATTCATTCCACTCACCCAAATCTATCAAAAACGTTCCGAATCAGGAACATTTAAAAATAGTTCAAGACTTTCAGCAATGAATTCAAATCAATCTATTTATTCTTCGATTCTTTTAGCTGGTGTGGACTTTCAAGTGTTTGATTGGTCAACAAAGACATACAAACAGAAGAGTACGTTTATTCTCTTAAGGGGAGGTAATTAATATCGCTAATTTTGTTCACCCTGAACAAAAATAGGAATATTGGATAACCTTCCTTTCATTTCACTCAAAACTCGCAATACAAAACACTCATTCCTTTTCATTCTGATATCATTCCAAAATCACCCACCTTCTCAAATTTACGATGTTCTTAAAAGTACAAATTTATTCTAGCTCACAGATTTTAAAGATGTCAAACACTGAAGATTATGACACATCTGAAAGTCGTTGGAACCTGTACATACGATATTCGTTACTTCGAGCATTTTGTCAAACGTTGATGATTCACAGTCCTTCTCTGTCTTATGGTCTTGAATTTGACTACTTCCATATCCAACCGAACACAGCGATTGTCAATACACTTATAATTGGAACAGAATTCGCTGTTGACCCTACTCATTGCGCTCTCTTCTGTCAAGCTGTCTATTCAAGCTGTCTTTCTGCCTCGTATGATGAAGTCAATATGGTCTGTAAGTTGGCAGTGTATCATCTTAATGATTCTGACGACAATCTAATACCGCAAACAAACTGGATGACATTAACACCAAATGGTAAGTACATGTGTCATCTTAATGATTCTGACATCAATCTAATACCGCAAACAAACTGGGTGACATTAACACTAAATGGTAAGTACATGTATCATCTTAATGATTCTGACGCCAATGTGATACCGCAAACAAACTGGATGACAATAACACCAGATGGTAAGTACATGTATCATCTGAATGATTCTGACATCAATCTGATCCCGCAAACAAACTGGATGACGATAACGTCAAATTGTAAGTACATGTATCAACTTAATGATTCTGACGACAAACTGATACCGCAAACAAACTGGATGACAATAACACAAAATGGTAAGTATGAATCAGAGATACAGTTAATTACTTCGTGAACTTGACAAGGTGAATGATTTGGGAATGAATGAATGAATGGAGCGCTGAGTAAACGATTATGAATGGTTTTGATCGATGTTAATGTCAATTTCACGATGCAACTAACTGTACATTTGTAAGGGTTTTTTCCAATCAGAATAGTTATTTCTCATTGAAACCCCATGTTGTAGGTACTCATTTTGACGAGAACATCCAAATGGCAACCACATGATTTGTACAAGTATTGTCAAAAGGATCAAATTTGTAGTAAAAAAAAGCTCTCTATCTTTAGCCCTGATAGGCTCACATTTCGACAACGAGCAAGTAGAAATATCTACGATACTGAAATCCACTACATAAATAATTTAAGTTGTGTCTATCATCATTTGCGTGTTCTGATTGGCTTAAAAAGTGGTTTTATTTCCATATGAAAATATTTTTGAGTACGCAGCTGTTTTGTAAGTTTCCATAAAAATTAGTCGCGTAATTAATCTGTTTCTTAACTGACAAACCCTTACATTTGTGCTCCACGATGTTGAATTATAAGAAATGAAGAGAATATTTGTTAAATTCATGGAAGTATGAAACTATAAACAAAATCACACTCATGCATGAGTCCGCATAACTCCATTGTAATAAAAAAAAAAATACTCTCTTCATCTCTAAATTATTATCGTTGAAATCTTTGAATTTTGAAACCCAAGTGCTACCTAACTGAAATATAGAGGAATCGGAACGAGCTGTCATGAAACACGGGATCTATAAACCGAGTCTTCCATTACATATAAAATTAGGCTTAATCGTGTTTCTATCTGTTTTAGATGACTACTTGGATACATTCCGTAATTAATGGCCAAAAATTTGATATTCTATTTCTTGTATGACCAGAATTTTTGCGGAAAAAAAGACATAATTCTTGAACATTATACAATTTTAATTTTTCCACGTAGGCGTCATCAAGTTATTTATGACGTCATTTTCACAGCTCCACAATAACGTAGACTGACTAGTGTTGAAACTTTTCGCGATTTGCTTATTTTCTGAATTTTGAATGATCAATCTTCCTTCCTTTGAAAGAAATTGTTGAAATGCGACCTCTGGTCGATATATTCTGAACCCAATAACCTTTTCGAATATTTATTTTACAATGTTCCAAGATGGCTTCTTTTTGCGTGACGGGTCACAAATACATTTACACAATGAATCATTTGAAGTCAGTTTATTGTCTCTGTCAGATATAAGCCAGGATTATCGTTTATTTGTTTAAATGGGGTTTAACACCGAGTTTAACGCTGAGTTCGATTCCTGGGAGCGGCTATCGATCTTGGTTCTTACATTTGCTAACATATTCGGCGTGGACATTCAGGTGAATGTTCCAGGAAGTAGAGTCAAGAGAATTTTATCTAAGTAATAAGAACGAGCTCAGACAATATCATAGCCAAACCAGATAATACTGATATAATTTAGATACTATAGTTATCATCATCGTGAAATTGACACGTTAAATGAAATTAAAATGATTTTAAAATGAAATTGAACGAGTCGGAAGAGCTAATTTTGAATGACTATAAAGGCGATATGTAATGCAGTTTTGATTAGTTCGTCTTATTTTAAATCAGACGTTTATAATTCATACCAGTCATTAATAACATGTTAAATATTCCATTAATTAGAATAAAATGTTGATCGTTTTTAACCATTTGAAAGCGTTTATGAAAAAGTTTTAAGCGTTATTCAAGTTTTACGGAAATGGCCGAGTGATGTTCCGAATGATTTAACATCATATCTCTGATTTGTTTGTTTTTTTCATTGACAGTAGCGATCCATCAATGAGATAATCGCCATCGCCAAAACAGATGTGGATAACAAAGCTCGGCCAATCAGAACTCTTCATATTTTTTTAAAGGGGGAGCTTGTATTTAAAATCATTTCAGGGTGCACCGAAGACTGGGTCAGAATTGGTCAGGCGTGTTATTATTTTCGTGAAGAAAATAGTTTGCAGTACCAGGCTCGAGTAAGTGATTGATCCATTCATTGCTTAATAAATGGTCGGTGTAATTGACTTCATTGCGCTCTCTTCCGTCAAGTCTCATCTGACCTGTCTACTTTCATCAAATCAATGGTTTTCTTTGTTCATCCTCGGTAATATTTACGTTCCTGTTTCATATACATTGTCCATTATGTTATGAATCATGTCCTTCATGTTATTTGTTTCTTTAGAACAGAGGGGACAGTAACAGGATAGAAATTACTTGACAACATTTTATAAAGCACAAAATACGCTAGGGCATAAGCTACAAACATTATTAATTTTACTTGTTTAATCAATTCTGCTTACTATAAAATTTATTTTATACTTATTCCATTAGTAATAGAGAAATAAAATTAAGACAACAAAAAAGTGTGACATCCCAATCATTCCTCATAAATTGGTCAGAACAAAATTGCTCGTTCATAGGCTCACAAAACTTCTTTGGGTATCCTAGGCCATATTTATGTTTTATAAATTATCAATATAGCATTGGAATTTAGTAAAGTTTCGATTAAAGGTAAATACCAAAGTCAATTAAATAAGTGTATATACGTTGAAAGCTATTTTAATACGCGTTTAATATCTTACTTAAGTCGACGGATTTCTGATTTCGTTAATATCTTAAATAATTTCTTTTTTTTAAGCACTTCTGTCAAAACATAGGAGGAAAATTAGCCGAACCTGAAACAAACGCTAGCTTTCAACTTCTAAGAAATTACTTAGTCGCACAGAATAGTAAGTATATGTAATCGTAGCTCCTTGTACAACGTTACGGATCATCTACATTCGGAACACCACTCGGCCAATCTCACGATCAACTTCGGATGCATTCGGAACACCACTCGGCCAATCTCACGATCAACCTCGGATGCATTCGGAACACCACTCGGCAAATCTCACGATCAACTTCGGATGCATTCGGAACACCACTCGGCCAATCTCACGATCAACCTCGGATGTATTCGGAACACCACTCGGCCAATCTTACGATCAACCTCGGCTGAACATAGACGGACTATTTTCAAAAATTACGGGAATACATTGGAAAAACTCGATGACGTCAGTCTAAATTGTGTTAGCCCTCGAAACTTTGAGTGCAACATTTGACGTCGCCAACGCTACCCCTTTAAGTCACTGACGTGAAACCACCGTATCCTTATATAAATATCTTTAGATTCTTAAATAACGGCTGAAAAATCTTATTTCTGAGAATGATTCGCCATTCTCAAAAATTAAGATTTTTTCAGCCGTTATTTACCCTAAAAGATATAAATCTAGAGATAGCGCCGGTTGTTTCTGCGCTAGTTTTTCTTAAACCCTTTCCACCTAAGAAATGCACAATTTTGTTAACATACCCGTCCGCCTTGCGTACATCCGAGGTCTGTTGCAGTTGACGGAAATGGCCGAGTGATATTCCGAATGAGATCATCTATCGGTGCCTACCGGCGAAGCAAAGGTAAATTTAGGTTTGTTCTGTATGTCTGCTTGTCTGCAAGTCCATTTTCCAGACTATTTTTTAATCCTTGATACATTGAGCTCAGTTTTGGTGTGTGAGTTCGTAGCAATGAATTTCAAAACGAAATCCAGTTTCTTTCCGGTCCATTAATTTCTTTGAGAAAGATAAGGATACTGGACTAACATTTACTAGTTTTTGTGGTTTTTTTTGTTTTGTTTTTTGTTTTTTGTTTTTTGTTTTTTTTTTGTTTTCTGGACATAACTTCATAATACTTAGAGATATTAGGCTTACTTTTCTTATGTGATTCCACATCAATACGTTGAAGAACAGGTTCTAGTTTTTTTTCGAACTTCATTGATTTTGTAGGCAGAAACGGGCGCTGTACTTAGAAAATTACGCAAGTTCAGTATGGTTCTGGTCCCTTCATTTTTGAGGAAAAAACGGATTCTGGATTTATTTTTATTTTTTTACAATATGATTGAAGATGTTTATCTGAATTTTGGTACGTAAGGCAGCATGAATAAGTTTATAACAAGTTTTGGCTTCGTCCGGGTACATCGATTTTTTTAGGAAAAGACTGATGCACGACTTTATTTATTTCATGACTGGTATGAGATTTGGTATTGCATTACGCTAGGAAAAGCTCGCTGATATTTAAATGCAGTACTGAATTATCTAATCAAAACAAGGTATTTGAATAGAAATGACAAACTAGACAATATCGCAGTATCACCTTTAACATCATTCAAAAATAAATCATTACCCAGATTTAATTTCAAAAAGAAATCGCAGTAAAAACATTCTTATTCACATTAACAATTTACATCAGGGGCTATAGGTATATCTTATATTTTATTCGGTTTATTATAACCAAACAAAAAGGCTAAGTGGCTTTTTTAATTATTCATGTAACGAATTAATGAGACAATTCATCACAATTTTAACCCCCATACTTTCGAACAGCTTAAAATAGCGCTACTTCGTAATCATTATTTTAATAATTATAAGTGTTATAAAAAGATGATTTACATAAAAATACAAATCAACCTCTCTTGTACACAACATTCCATATTCAAAGAACATGCTTATATACTCGTCCGACAGCCTTGTTTTCCAGAGAAATTGGTTGACGCTTCCGTCGCCATTTTCGTCTTTTTACAAGCGGAATTATTCCGTCGAAACCGTTACTGCGCATTACCGCTTCTGCGCGTGGGCGTAATTCACGTGACAAAACTCACATTTACATATTATACTGCATCCAGCCTATTATGCGTTTCCCGCAAAAGCAAGAAAACAACATTGAGAACACACCTCTTTGAAAGCTTCCTCAAAAACGAAATCTTTTTCATAATTGACAAATCGTTCATTCTTGTTTTGCAATATCTTATTATCAGATATAAACAGATCATTTGTTCATTTATTTATTTCATTGAGATTCACGTAGTCATACGGTGTGATAAGGTATTAAGTTTCAGACGTCCTTAAAATCAACAAATATCCTCTCCATCTTTCAAATATAATCGAAATGGAAACCTTGCTAAAGCCTGATGTACATTTAGTTACATCGTGAAATTGACATTCATCTCGGTCATAACGTTCCTTAATCGCTCACTCAGCGGTCCATTCATTCATTCCTAACACTCATTCTAACCATTAAAAAACGCTCAAAATTGTTAAGAGATGAAAGATCGACAATCACCTTCAAAATGAAAAAAAGTAAGAACCAAATGGCGATTTCACTTACATAATTGGAATTTTAAGAGTCTGATCGGCGCTTAAGGAAATATGAAGCAAATTATCGAACTTTTATGCATTATTTATTAAAAGGGGGTAATTAATATCGCAAATTTTGTTCATCCGGAACAAAATTTGCGATATTGGATTACCACCAATTTAATTACCTCAAAAGTCGCTCCACACATTCATTCAATTTCATTCTTTAATCATTCCCAAATCATTTACATCGTCAATTTCACGATGTTGTTAACTGTACATCGTGTCAACGTCACTTTTGTTTGTTCATTGTAGATGGCAGGAGGTATTGGATAGGCCTTACAGTGCTGGAAAATAGTGGCAACTTTACGTATGTATGGCAAAGTAATTACACTACTGTACAGTACACAGCTTGGGGTACGGACCAACCTCGTCACAGAGTCTCGGGTGATACATGTGCCGTGGTACAAGGTGATTACCTATGGTCTATTGCCCGCTGCCGAATCAACGGAAAAGCTATTTGCCAGAACTAAACAACAACTTAATGACTATAGTTTCATATCACAAACCAAAAGGAAACAATCTTTATCAAAACTATAAAAACGGGACATATGTTTTTCGAAATAATGCTATGATACATAAGTGGAAAAAAATTTACAATACAAATGCAGTCCTGGGTATATAAGTCTACCGAAAAGAAAAATAAACATATATTTGGTTTAACGTCTAATCTACACTAGATTTTATGATTGATACAAACTTTCAAATGACTTAATATATAAGTACCTTGAAAATCAAATAAAAATGTGCACATTTCCGAGGCAAAATCGGAGAGGAGATTCAAGCACGTCCAATTGAAGTAATGAAACAATTCAGTGATCGAACCCTTTCGTCCCGAAATAGCTAATATATATAAACAGCAGGACATAATATACTGTTTTTTTTTCTTTCTGATTTGATTTTATATGTGAAGACGAAGACGAAAAAAGAAGAAGAAGAAGAAGAATGTTTCTTTTTATTCGATTTTATTTTTATGCACATGCACACACATGTATGATTCAAGTAAGCATTTTGAGGGTCTCTGCAGATTTGAACGCCCGATAAAATGTGAATTGACGCTAGTATTGCATAAAAAGATAGATTAGAGTATAAATTCTAACAGAAATTACGAAATTATTTCAAAGAAATGATATAAAATCAGCTACAAACCTACTTATATGCCGGAACAATTTCGGCATGCATTACGTCGTCCATTTTGTTTACACCGACGTTACTTCATAAATTAATGACGTCACACTATTTAACGCGGGATTTAGTGCAACGTATTTAAGTACTATGCTCTATGATAATGTTTGACATTGATATTTTTTACTCATTTTGCTAATCAATGCGTACAGTCTTCTGTACAATCTTTGAAGTATTTTAAACGGAATGCATAAACTATCCTTTGAGGACAAACAAATATTGCAGAAAAAAATATAAGAATTATTGAAATTGATTAAATTGTATAAGCCCAAAATCGCCGATATTTAAGTAAAAAATGCCGGGTGTTAACGGCACGTGAATTGACTGATTAATCCGCTTTTTCTCCCGTTAACGCACGGATTTTGTTCGTTAACGTATTGCGATAACGACCCGAAAACGCACATTTTATGCAATAAGAAGTGATAAAACATGTGCATTTTTTTTTCAATGTTTAACTTAAAGCCAATTTAACATCAATCGACAAATACCAATACTTGACGTCGCTAACCATGTTGGAAAAAGGTAGATGTATACATTATATAACGTGGTATTTTCGACATTATTCCCAATTGAATAGTAAAGTATTGCTCATGAAAGAAGTACGATTAAACATATTCTTGCAGATATGTATTGAACATTTAACCGTACCTCTGAGTTCTAAGGCTAGATCTGCTAAGCCATGAATGATTAGTATACTCAGCGTCAATAGAATGTTACCATAAAACAATAACACCCATGCAACATTGAAAATTTCATTTGAATCACAAAGGGTATTTAACTGTTTGAAAATGGAGTGCTTGGAAAAAATAAACAATTGTTTTTAATAAGAGGCCAGGAGCAAAAGAAGCTTACCTTAAATTGAAATGTGACTTATATCAATAACGAGTATGGCAACCGTTTTCAAGTAGAGCTGCAGTGATTTTTCGCCAAAAATTCCTTTTGCACGTTTAATACGTTATAAGAGAATGACCTGCGATTCGTCCGTAAGCGTGTTGTTAGCTTTTGTCGGTTCCCAATTTGACGTCAATCGACAACACCCTATGTCCTAATTGGCCCACACATGCCCTGCAGAATTGCAATCGGTAGAAAAGGCAAAACAAGGAAGCGGATAAACATAATTGACTCTAATAAAACCTAAATCTACATTGCAAAATGCGACCGAGCGTCGATCTGTGTTTCCTTGAGAACGGACAAACAAAACGGTCTCAAGATGTTCTCACTTAACTTAACGTTTCGTTTTAAACTACCATCGGCAAAAATAAGATTTTTATTTTGTGCCTTCAAATCATGCCGTTGTACTCACACATCCAAAACATAGCATAGGCACCACGACAAACAACTGACTTTCACATTGGCACCTTTCGACCATATCGAGATTAGATCTTGAATCTTCTGTGAATAGAACACTTTGTTTGTGTCGATTACCTTATCTCCGATACAAAGGACACAAAGTTAAATGATCATGTTGACCGTCTGGCGTTGAAACGTTCTCCCGGAAAGCTTTATCAGCGCGTAACACGACCTGTTTTTAGAAAATGACGTATAGTAGATGCGCACATGCATCCGCAGAGTTAAATGTTCCAGAACTGACTTAATCGGCGTACTTGATACCAGAGCAGAATAGCGATAGCCATGAAGGACGGGACGGAGTGAAAGATGAGATAAAAGAGAAAGATAGGGAGGAAGAGAGATAGATACTAGAATTATGATAGACACAAAGGGATGGACATGAATTAGTTTTGAAAGAGTTATAAAATAACATAGATAAAGGAGAAACAAAATCAGTGATTTGGAAGAAATTTGAGGGGGGGGGCATTTAAGTCGACGGAGAAGGGGAAGGGATGAAGTGGTTTATTTCTGGGAAAATGTTTCCAATAGATGAAAACAAACACTGGTGTATTGCCCTTTAACGCAAAAAAGCATTGATAATGTGATTTTATGTTGACTTATGGCGAGGTAGCAACAAGAAAGTAGTCCAGTCCATTTGTGCACGTGAAAATAATCTTAGTGCAATATCAAAGTATGCAATATCAAAAAATATTGCACACTTTCCTCCCGTTCAACTACAAAGAGACAATATCAAATTATATAATAAACTTTGATATCGTCTCTATTGGAGGAAAGTATGCAATATGTTTTTGATATTGCATACTTTGATATTGCACTAAGATTTTTTTCACGTGCACAAATGGACTGGACTACTTTTAGGTTGCTAACTCACTAAAAGTCAACATAGATTCACCTAATCATCCCAGTCATTCCAATTAAATTTCCGGAAAAATTGTACTGGCAGACCAAATAAATAAGTTAAAAATTCTTTGAGTGCCTAGATGACAGTACAGTGTCGTTGTTTTCACCTTTTTGAAACAGTTTCCGAGAAATCAAAAACTTCCCCCCCCCCCTCTTCGTCTTTTCTCAGAGGCTGCAGCACCTATATTTCTTCCGAATCCCCGTTTTTGTTACTCCTTAATCTAGTATGATAAATTGTACTTCTTTTCCCATTTAAATCACGCACATTCCTCTGTGTCCATCTACATTCCAGTATATCTCTTTCTCTCTCCTTATCTTTCGTGACTATCGCTAGTCGGGTCGGATCATCAAGTACCCTGATTCAGATAGTTTTCGAACATGTAAATGACCGGAAGGAAAATATAAACACATTTTTGGGGGACGTTTCTACGTCACCCAGTGTTAGTTCTACGTGAGAACAATCCTGTCGGTTGTTAATAGCATTTAAAAAAAGGAGTATCGGCTTTGGTTCAATTTTCTTTTTTACAAGACTAACCTCCGCTCGACAACTGTGCATTTCGAAAATGGCATGGTTCAAGAATTTTATACAATTAGAATATTAATCAAAGACATCTATTAAATGCGAAATCATCTGCTAATCCTAGACCATGCGAATTTTTGTTTCGCACAAGACTGCTATTTATAGACAAGGCGGTGATTCGCCTATTGGGTTTTCCCGTGGTGTAAGGGGGATAAAAACTAGGTGGCTGAACTGGTATCCCGCATTTACATACTCGGATTTTAGGAAGATCTCTCATTTATGCAGAACTTCTTTGATCTAGATCACCTCGATGAACAATCCCGAACATTTCCTGGAATTTTGCTGTTTTAGGGATTGTGATAAGAAGGTCGTAAATCGATTGTATTACTATAGAGAGTTATGACACTCTGATCACACATAAAAGTCAACTTTTGACATTCTCCGTTGTTTTAACACTTTTACTACGAAACGCTCAAAGAAGGCACAAGTGCAATGTTTTCTAGGCGAATCCTCTCCGGTGATCAATCTTGTTCACTTTAGAAAGTTTGCGTTTGTTCGGGTCGTAACTGAGATGAAGCTATACAGGGGGGAGTTAGGACATTTTTATCAAAAACATCTAAAATCTATTATTAACTCAGTGTTTGTTTTTATTACAGATAACTTAAGGATAGCTAAAATTGAAGTCTTCTGGTACACGTTGAGGGGTTCTCCGCTTTTATTTCGAGTAGAAAATATGTCTGTTTTGTTAACTTAAAATATTACGTCGTCTAATACAGACAATCGCCTTATGGTATATTTAGGCAACTCAAATTCTACTGAGTTAAGGCATACTTCCGCCGATCTAAATGCCGTTGCGGGGGCTGTGAGGGATATCAATTCGCACGACGCACAGTCTACGTTTCGCATCTTTTTGTTATTTACACTTCGGTTTGTTTTCTTCTTTCTTTTATTGCATGGGTAACGGAAAACGATCGCATTTGCAAAGAAGTCTCCTGCCGTGGAAATTAAAGAGCAATACCTCCCGAGATGGTACACAACATGGGGAAATACTCAGTGCCTATCTTGGGAGGTTTTGCGCTTTACCAGAAATATTCGTTTTCCCATTAAGGATTTATGATGTTTTTAACCAAGCTTCGTGAAATAATATGAGAAGAATCAACACAAGCAAAACAGTGTCTTGCAATTCATATTTTATCGAATACAATACATTTAGATAAAGAATTGTAGGCCTATGTTTGGAGACATAGAATTTCAGTGATATCATTAACCTTGAAGCCGCAGCTGTATTTGCGAGATTTCATTTGTTTATTATCAATATAGTTGCTTGGTGCTATTTGTGGATATTTACATTAAATTTACTAATCTATTACGAATTCTCATAAGCACACTTTTAGTTACTTTTAAATCTAGAGTCAATCTTATTTTAAATGTGAGGTAATCAGCTCATGCGGATTAAAGAGGGTTGGATGTCCCTGATTATTATGTGACCCGCCATACAAAAATGAACGATCCGGGTATTGCATAAAATATATATTTGAAAATGCGACCTCTGGTTGACCGGTACTGGAACCGATCTATTTTTTTCAAAAAAAATTCGGGTGCTCCTTTCTTTGCGTGCCGGGTCGCACTTATTTGATAAACAAAATAAACCCAAGGTGATAATGTCATATTCCTTTAGTATTTTGAACCGTAAACATAGGTTTAACAAAAAAAAAGTAAAAAAAAAGTTTGCATTAACATTGAAACTTGCCGATCTTGGGTCGAAACATTATACATTTATCACATGTTTACATGGTTAATTTCTTTTCGTCTCGTTTTATTTTCACCACAATGCCACCAGAAACGTCCACCTCCAGTGCTTTCAGCGCTTTGATTATAAATGTCTTTATTTCAGTTTTGTTAAAAATGAGTCGAAATCATATCGTATTTCAAAATCTAAAATCAGAATTGACACAAAATCTCCGTCGTTTTTTTTTTTGTATTCATTGTCACTTCATAGCAACGGATGTGTTCATCCGAACGTAAAGATATAACGGAAAGAATTTTTGCGGGAAAAAGTGTATGACAAAGAAGTTTTCAAAAAGCGTTCTAGATATATTTAAATGAAAAAATTATATAAGTATAGGTGATGTTGAAAAAAATAATAAATTAGAGGCGAAAATCGTTTTAACAAAAACAAAGTATACAATAAAGGGTTATTGACTTTAAATGGGAATATATTGTGTCGGACTCGTTCTTTTGACGCAGTTGCTCTCGCAAGCTAGGTCACCGCTGCAAAAGAACACGTCTGATACAATATTTCCCACATAACTTCAATAACATATAATATTAAACATAAACCAATTTTTCACTGTCAGTTTCATTACAAATCCGACAAGTGTGTTCAATTCCACAATGAATTATATATAATACATACTTAGTGTTTTGTATGAGAAAAAATATCTTACGAGGTTGGGAGAATTGATCATTGTCCAGGCTCTGCCGAGACAATTATCAATTCCCACAACCGAGTTAGATATTTTTTCACACTAATATGCAAGTTTCTAAAGATAACCACATTATATCATTGTTCTAAAATAACTATGTGATATCATAAAAATTATCATACGGAATATTATCATACGGATATTTGTTTAGTTATAAGATAAAATGAATTATCTTATAACTATACAAATATCCGTATGATAACATCCCGTATGATATTTTTTATGATATCACATAGTTATTTTAGAACAATGATATAATGTGGTTATCTTTAGAAACTTGCATATTAGTCAGAAACATCGACAAAAACAAGACAAATAGAGGTTATAAGATAAATATAATACGTACTTAGTGTATTGTATGAAAAAAATATCTAGCTCGGTTGTTAGAATTGATAATTGTCTCGACAGAGCCTCGACAATTTTCAATTCTCCCAACCTCATTAGATTTTTTTTTTTTCATATAATACACTAAGTATGTATTATATATAATTCATTGTGGAATTGAACACACTTGGGAAAGAACATTTGGGACTATAACCCAAGTTTAAAAGAGAAAATTCAAGTTTAGTGGGGCAGATTTGCGTACTTTGACGTTGAAGTCTTTTAATAGGAAACGCTATCGAGTAATTCATCGCAATACGCGTGAATTTTTTACAGCATAATAACGTTTTACAAAACATTCAAAAGTCATAGAAATTTTGTATTCTTTGAGCAAAAAAGTTTATTTGTTAATGTCTCTCATGTGCAAAAAATGTCTAAATTTGATACTGTGACAATTCCATTGATTGAATTTTATAGGGTTGTTGAATATACCACTGATAAATATTAGAGTATGTAATTCATTTATCTAAGTTAAAAAAGTCACATTTTACTGTACTTATTCTTTTAAGAATCTTTAGGACTCGTGGATTTCGATTCTCCATGAATCCAGATTCTTATTCCAGTCCCCAGAGGCCTGATTAGCAAGCTTTTGGTCCGTGGAATTCGTCAAATGCTCAAAAGGTAAAAATGTGGATATACTGTTTAAATACAGGCAATAATGAAGTCGCCACCTTAGGAATTCTATTTTCTACTTCCGAAAGAGCTTCTTCAAAAGGCAGACCTTCTTATATTTGATCGCCACTATTAAGTTCCCTTTTTACCAAACGCAGAAGGGTCTTGTTGTCGGTATTTGTGAGCCTCCAAATTTAAAACATAAAGCAAATTTGAGACAACATCCGGGTTAGACCAATGATCATTTTCCAGAACTCCATAACGCCTGCAAAAAGTTTCGGAGTCCAGATTTCTTTTCGTGATTGCCAAATTCAAGCGTCAATAACATGTGTCAACATTAATATTCAAGTATCCAACCGGAATCGTTTTCAGAAATATAGCAGTTTTGAAAGTTTCTTCCTAAAACCGTTTCTTTAAATAGATACAGTTAATTACATCGTGAAATTGACATTAATCTCAATCCAAACAATTCTTAATCGCTCACTAAGCGCTCCAATCATTCATTCTAAACACTCACTCAAAAACGCTCAAACCCATTGAAAATATAGAATCAGAAACGTTCTTTTGAAAGACTTAAATCGCGATTTCACTAAAATAATTCAAATTGTTAGCACCTCATTTGTTCTTGAAGACATAGGAAGCTATGTATAGAACTTGTATGGGAGGTAATCAATATCGATAATTTTGTTCATGAGGAACAAAATTAGCAAAATTGTAATACCTCTCTTTATTTTCACTCAAAACTCGCTCCACACGCAAATTCATTTCATTTGATATCATTCCAAAATCATTCACCTTGTCAATTTCAGGATGTTCTTAACTGTACACTTTTTACTACAGCGACACTTTGATCTTATTTTTTTGTTTCGTTTTCATAAGGTTTTTTTTCTAGATAAAAAGGGAGTAAATCTATGCTCAAATTTATTGTGTAATCAAAGCACACGTTCTTTTCTGCTTGCTTCCATATTGGAAAAATCTGCGCTCGAGAAAGATCAAGTTTATCTCAGGCCGTTTAAAACGTACAATTTCATACTATTTTTCCAATGGTCGTTACACAATTACCTCATATATATCCAGTGGAACTTCGAGATATCAAAATAGTTTTTTTTTTACTATGAAAGCATTTAAAACAAAAGCGGTTACATATACTTTAATGGATCATGTGATGTCATTTTACAAAAGATGTTATAGGTAAACAGAATTTAATCGATTGGATTCCAGAATGAGCTTTCCTCTAAACTCTGAAGGATGATAACGCAGTTCAATATCAAATCCTATCACACAAAAAAGCAATTCCTGATGTCTCTGAGTTTGACAAATAATAAATGTTTGCCTCAGATTAAATGTTAAGATTCTTCATAGATTTTTATATCATGGTGAATGTGCAAATGCATAATCATGCATTAATAAAAAGATCAAACTTGTTTCGACATCTTTAAATAATCAGGTAATACTATTCATTGACAATTGAATTTGTACCAAACTAATTCAAATTGCGGTAAAAAAACCTTATAAAAGCAATATTACATGTATTAATACCTCGTTTTTTCTGTTGACGGGCTAGATGACTCATTTAATAAACCTGGCATTTCATGTTTACTTTGCACCTTTACCTATTTAGAGATGATAAGTTAAAAAAAATGGTATTTCATGATCGCTGATTTAATTTCCTCGAGACTCTACACTCCTCAAAACTCCTAAGCGACCACTTGTCTTTTTGGTTATATGTTATAAATGCCGCATGGTTTCATCCCGTTTTTGCTAATATAATACAGCCAAATCATTTATAAAGCCAATAAGAGAAAAATCACTGAAATAATTCAACAAGAAATGTTTAGAAATTAAACAAAATTGGGAGTACCCTCGATTTCAAAGTTAACATTGGTGGGTGGGGTATTTTTGACATTTCTTGTTAGGATAAGGATTGTGTACAAAGTTGTGGCATTTCTAATTATATTTAGACGTCCTCAGACGTTGTACCACTGATATCAGTACGAAACATTGATGGGATTTGTTTTTTTCATGTGTCGAAAAATTCAAATTGCACAAAAAATTGTCATTTTTGTGACTTTTGAAGTTGAGGGTACATACATTTCATTCCGTCTTTAGGACTTACTGATGCATGGTTTTACAAAACAATCGGATAGGATGATGGCTGAATGGCAACTCTTTCGAAAGACAAAGTTGACATTTCAAAATAAAAGCGAAACATGTGTGAAAAATGGAGAAAAGTAAGGTGGCTGCTTATAACTTTTGAGTAGTGTACAAGGCGTTGTTTTATATCAAACTATAGTTGACTTGTATAAGATGTTTGGTATTCATGACCAATATCGATATCCGCTACTTTGCAAAGGAGATAAGTGGTTGTTAAAGTGGTGTTTTGTTGTTGTTGTTGTTATTGTTGTTGTTGTATTCAGTTGCTCCACCAAGTGCCGTATTTATGTAATTGCTGTTTGATTCTTTTTTCGGATATGCAATTAACGGATTAACAAAGGATAACAATCAAGATATCATCATTTCATTGAAATAGTTTCTCTTCACCCATTAAAACTCTTCATAATTTTAGCCTGGTCCTAATTCAAAGAAGTTAATTAGCACAGTAACAAAATGCTTGACATTTCCACCAATTTCAAATGGTCGTGAGGTACAAACATTGACTAGCGTTGAAAGCCACATTCTGTAAATATAAAGTTACCTGCCGGTCTACAGAAACTTTGAGATCTTATCTATCTATGACACGCGTAGTGAAAACTCTGGCCAGACTTTGCTGATGCACAGCTAGTCAGAGTCTTTGCGTTGCGCACAATTGAAATTGTTTGAAATGTCACGCAGAGGCTCAATTACAAAATGATAAAACGGTCATAGTAATACAATTTTCTTAAAAAATCTATTAAATGTTGTCAGATTTACGTCACACGTCTTTCCTTTTTTAACAGAAATTACTCAATAATGTTGGTAAAGGCCACCAATGACCAGATTCCTCTAGCCATTATGTCCAATTTACGGAAAGGTTGGAGTGATATTCGAATTTTACGACTGCTCTAGAAACTTCCGACATCTTTGACGTTTCTACTGACTTTTTTATATTACTGTAACGGTTCCTGTCCAAAAATCACTGGACAAAGTAGGTAATTGTATCTTTAGAGTGAAAATAACATAGAACTATCCTGGACTTTTGTCGTAAGATTACTGGACAAAATTAATGATAATTATATTTATATCAATAAGTTATTGTATTAAATTTATCTTCTTACAGGTAGAATAACCAAGAACTAAAATAAACTCTTTCAGTTAGTTTGTAATTTTATATGTGAAATCTGTCAAAAGGACCAAAAGCCATTGAACCTCTAGCCCCCTCCTTTGTGATCAAAATATACGACCGTACACATCGAGAAATTGTTGATCAATGGTAATTGACACTTCATGACCATTAGACAAAGTGCAAATCATATGTATGCGACATTTACTTCGCACTTTATCATGAATAAGCTAAAGATACGGCCTTCAAGTCTCACTTCATCTAAATGTTTGAAATGGAGGGAAATGATTCGTCAAATTTTTTTCCGATTTAATTAACTAAGTTATAGTTTCTTTGCTATATAGTGTAAAAAAATAGATTTGAATCTCTTTTCAAAATAACCAAAGATAAAACACTTCTCTGCAATACGAAAAGAATTACACAAAATGAAAATACTCACTATATTATTTTTGAAAAAAACAACAACAAAATGTCTACTTATAGAATAAACTATAATGTAAATAGAAGACATCAAGTATGGTATCGCTCGATAATTATAATGTGAAATGAAAAACTTAAAATACGTTTTTTTCGCGAACTTGTGTCAAAAATTATAAGTTAAATCTCCTCGCTACATTTTAGAAAACAACGAAGACTAACGTACTGACAAATAATAATAAAAAGAAAACACTGCTAACATGACATAGATGAGAAACGTTAACTTTGAATACTTTTAAAGTCAAATTAAATTGTTATATTTGCACAAGAATAAACTGCACTTTATTTGTTTTCTTACACCAGCAAAATATAATCTTCTTTCAGAACTAAGGCACATCTTGTTCGGTTGTTTGTGTATTCTCTTTTTAATGGGATAGAACGTGGTCGGTCAATGTATTATGTAATTTAATGTTGTACATGCTTTTATCTCCCTTTCATTAATTTTCCTTTCATGTTAATATTTCAAAGAATATTTGTACTTTCAAGAAACTTGAGTAATTAGATCTTTTTGGTAATTCTTTTACATTAGATCAATTTCAAATTTCATTGCATTTCGCAGGTTCCTCTAAATAGACTCATATAGTTATTTCTGGCCCGCTTTCAGGTCGGCCGTAGCCTATTCTAGGCAATTCTAATTGTCCATATTGAGACCAGTCTACAGCTAGTAGACCACTATCTGAGAGGTACACTGATATAGCGGGCAACAATGCCCCCCGTGGTCCGAAATAAGTTGGCCCATTCTCACTTCTTGTTGGAGTACGACACGAAAATATAACAATTGTTTGAAACCAACAAAATTGTTTTGTTGTGGTGGTGTTTTCATTGTTGTTGTCATTGTTTATTTCTGGCACAGCGCTTTTTTAGTTACTCGACAGCGAGCAATTGACCATAAATAATCATCTTGTACCACTACACACCTGTCCCCTGAATACCTATGACGTGGTTGGTTCACATCCCACACTGTGTAACCTACTGTGGCGTTTGTACTACTCCATACATACGTAAAGTTACCACTCATTTCAATCGCATCCAGGCCTAACCAGTATCCTGTGTCTTCTGTAATATATAGAGGATATTGAATGAGTGGTCATTGAATACCGAATTTATTGAAAGAGTCATCTAAAAACATATTAAAACGAGGCAGTGCCGAGTTTTTATCTGTTTTTGATGACGAGTTTGATAAATTCGGTATTAATTGATCACAAATTTGATATTCTATTTATAATATGACCATGTTTTTGTGATTTTACGAGGAAATTGAAATAGCTATCGATTCAAGATATTCTTCGAAGCATTAATCGCCTTTTGCAAAATGACGTCAGCAAATCCATTATGACGTCATTTTCTCAAAGAAAATATTACGTTGATGTCCGTTCTTAGCTCATTTGCATAGCCATTCCACTAGTGTAATAACACTCGAGAAATAACAAAAATATTCAATGGCGTTATTTCACTCCCATGACGTAGGTCATGTTATTATAATACTTAAACGTATTTCAAAGGAAGAATGAGTTAATGTTTCCATGTATAAAATCTGATGGAGAAGGAGTTATATGCGCCAACGGAGTTTACCCTTTGCATAGAATTTCTCCCCTCAGTAGACTTTATTCATTGATACATTGATGAGAACTGAAGTTATATCAATTTTAAAAACATCACAATTCTGAAATTAGTTTTAATACATTTGTATTAGTGAAAAGTCGTTGTAAAACAGTTTTATGGATTTAAAGTAAATGAATAAGTAACGGAAATGACGTGAGGGGAATTTTACATAAAGCGAATCGCGTCATTTAGCACAATGGTGATATGAAGTCAAAAGAACTAGTGTTGCCGTTAAAGATGAGGTTGCGTATTATGAATGGGCGGAGCTATCTGTGTATACAGTTAAACCCATGACATTTTATTTTGATTGCGAAAAAAATTCTTTTTTGTTTCTTCTTATTTCACATATGGGTTTAACGCCATCGTTTTATAATATATGATACATATGTGTATGTGCGCGCGCATGTGTGTATTTGTGTTTATTTCATCCGGATTTTCGCGATTTCAAGCTTCTCGTCTATTTAATATCTCAACAGACATCATAGTTGTCTTCGGATTCTCTGCTTTGAGTGTAGCCAATGGGTTTTTTAAGAGGAAGTAATTTGATTCTAGAACAGAAAGCAGAATCATTTAAACAAAAAAACTTGATCAAATAGTCTACTTCTTACTGTTCTGTCCTAATAAACTATTCCTGAGAAGTTGGAAGGTAGCGTTTGTCTGCGGCTCAGCTAACTTTCCTCCGATATTTTGACAAAATTCCTTTAAATGAAATAAAAACGTTAAACGATGGTGTCCTAAATCCTTTAGATAAACCAAAACACAAAGGAAAAAACTAACGCTATGCTTAGGAAGCTACTTATACGGCCCATGTATATCGACTTATGCAATTTCTTTTTCACCTCTCGAAGAATTAAAAGGCACGTTCTTTAGATTGTCTTACTTATTATTTGAATTGTGAAATTCATATATAGCCGAGCAAGACCAAAAAAAAGATCTTTAGGCCTGCATAATACAGGTTATAATATTTACAAACCGAACGCCTACAAATATATTACTTCATTTCACCTAGTCGAATTCAAGCTATATTTTTCGTCGCTTGGTATAGGTAGGTCTTCTTTCAAAACTGACCTCTGACGTAGGCACCGAGTCCATTACCATAGATATAACGGCTATAATCTAAAAGCATATGACAGGAATTGAACCTGGTTCCTTCACTTCATGATTAAAGACAACAAATCTTTAGTTTGAAAGGTATTTTGTAACTTGTTTAATCTGTTTTATCTATTTGAAAAAAAAAAAAAAAAAAAAAATGACACGCGATTGAACAGTAAATTTGTAGATTTTACGGCTCACCTCACCTATATAAAGAGGATATTGAATGAGTAGTCATTGGATACCGATTTAATTACACAAGTCATCTATAAAAGGATAGAAACGAGGCTGTGTGGAGTTTTTATCCGTTTTAGATGAACGCGTTTAATACATTCGGTATTTTATGAACACAAATTTGATATTCTATTTTTGATATGACCTGAATTGTCGAGATAAATCGAGGAAATTCCAGATTTTTAGGAGCTCAAGTTATTCCGTGAAACATATTACGCCGTTTGCAAAAAAAAACATTATGACGTCATTTTCTCAAGGAAAAATTTACGTTGCTATACTTTCTTTGCTTATTTGCATTAATATTCCATGCGCCGATTCTCGAAACCCCCTACCACCCACGAAATATCGGAAAAAATATGTTAAGTATAACAAATTCAACAAAATCTAGAATAAAACATTACATTTGAAGATGTCAATGCGTTTTGTTATATCATTTCATGTATACAGTTAACAACATCGTGAAATTGACACTCATTCCGATCAAAATCATTCTTAATCATTCACTCAGCACTCCAATCATTCATTCCTACCACTCACTCAAATTGATCAAAAACGCTCCAAACTCACCGAAAGACATATAACAGCAATTTCGTTCAAAATAAAAATAGCTGGACAAAAATCGGGATTTCATTTATTAAATTGAAATTGTAAGCCTCTGATAGGTTCTTGAAGAAATAGGGCGCTTTCTATAGAACTTGTATGCATATTTTATTAAAGGGAGCTAATCAATATTGCAAATTTTGTTCAGCCTGAACAAAATTTGCAATACTTGATAACCTCCCATTAAATTCACTCAAAAGTTGCTCCACACATTCATTCAATTTCATTCCTAAATCATTCCATAACCATTCACCTTGTCAATTTCACGATGTTGTTAACTATATGTCCTAAAGATTTCCATATGCAATCAATAAGCATGAAAGAAATTTCCTTTCTTTTATTTATTCGGCCGAAGTCCCGATAGAAGTATAGAAGCCGAATAACTAGAAGAAATTACAAAACATAACGACACCTAAGTCCGGGACAATTTCCGGTTTACGAAAGCGATTTTCACCCATTTATGAAAACGTGGAAAGACCTACCTGAGCGTCTGTTTTCGTACTGGTTTGTTGATGGAAATAATAGCAAGTCTGTCCAATCCTGACCCAGCCATGTGAACAACCTGAAATGTACATGAGTGTGAAATTTCCAACAATTTCAAATATGCGCAAAGCAAAGACTCTGACCAGCCTGTGCATCCGCACAGTCTGACCAGAGTCACCACTATGCGCTTAGTAGATAGATAAGGTCTCAAAATATCTGTATACAATCAGGCAACTTTGTATTTACAGTTTGTGACTGTCTACGCTGCTCCATGTTTACACATCACGAACATTTCAATTTGTTGGAAATGTCACGCACAGGCTCAAATGGTTTGATTTTTATCTAAAAAAAGAGAGGTATGATTGACCAAAAATTAACATCTCCACATGCAACATTTAGGGAGCGATTCGCTTTTCGGGTTTTCTACCAGATAATTACATACAGAACATCAAAATAAGTACATTTCTGTAATTTACCTCTTTCTGTCTCTCTACTTGAAATATTTGAAAAAAAAAAGAAAAAAAAAAAAACGAAAGTACCAGACATTGGCAATTAAAATTTTGAAACACAGGGATTTCTTTATGTACAGAACGTAATTAAAGTACACATTGCATTTTAGAGGTTTTTAACATTTCCTTCGCACATAGTTATAATTAATTGAACAGCGAATTGGCAGGGAGATCGTGTTCAATTTGGTTGAAATTTACAGTTCTTTGTAATTTTAACCAAACTTTTATTTACAAAACCATGTTGCATACATAAGCGGTATTCATTTTATATTGGTAATCGTGATATTCTTGAAGTGATCACGCTAATAGAATCCCGTATCAGGGATGTATTGACTAAATGGTGAATAAAAAATCTATATGCGGTGTTTGTGTTATATAATACGTACTCAGTGTTTTGTATAAAAAAGAAAATATCAAACGAGGTTGGGAAAATTGATAATTGTCGAGACTGCCAGGACAATTATCAATTCCCACAACCGAGTCAGATATTTTTCATACAATACACTAAGTACGTATCATAATTATCTTATAACCTCTATTTGCCTTGTTTTTGTCGATGTTTCTAACGGAAATGCACGTTTCTAAAAATAACTGCATTATGTCATTATTCTAAAAATAACTATGTGCTATATATGTGGCACTCCGTTAAATCTGCTTTCAAGCAAAAAATAATGATTTGATAAGAGATTTTGGATCATATAATAGATTGATGACATAAATGAGAAAAATACTGCCTTATATTATAAAATTTTGATTCGTCGAGTTTCAGTCTTAGTTTATTTTGTTTCAAGTCTGCGTTATCTTGATTCTTTGGACAGACATCACGAAACCCAAATACTTTCATTGCCGCGCCAAATATATTCTCGAGGTCTATTTCGAAAGATTGCGAATATTCTTTTGGTAGATATGTGCAACAGTTCTTACCATCTGGCGTTATCGTCTTCCAGTTTGTTTGCGGTATCAAATTCTTGTCAGAATCATTAAGATGATACATGTACTTAGAATTTGGTGTTATCGTCTTCCGTTTTGTTTGCGGTATCAAATTGTTGTCAGAATCATTTATATGATACATATACTTACCATTTGGTGTTATTGTCATCCAGTTTGTTTGCGGTATCAGCTTGTCGTCAGAATCATTAAGATAATACATGTTTTTATCATTTGGTGTTATCGTCATCCAGTTTGTTTGCGGTATTAGATTGTCGTCAGAATCATTAAGATGATACATGTCCTTACCATTTGGTGTTATCGTCATCCAGTTTGCTTGCGGTATTAGATTGTCGTCAGAATCATTAAAATGATAAATTGCCAAGTGACAGGCCATATTGACTTCATTATACGAGGCAGAGAGACAGCCTGGGAAGATAACTTGGCAGTAGAGTGCGCAGTGAGCAGTGTCCACGGTATATTCTGTTCCGATTGTCAGTGTATTTGTAATTATAGTGTCGGGTTGGATATGGAAATAACCAAATTGCATGCCTGAGGACAGTATTGGTCTATCAATCACAAATGTTAGACAAAGAATTCGAAGAAACAAATATGACGAGACCGGGAGTTTGGTATATACAGCTTGCACTTTTTCTTTCGACATTTCTAACGATAAGGGCTGGAAATAACATGTAGACATACGTACTTCAAATGCTAGCAAAACTGTAAGAGCCTGTGCATGAGATTTTCAACATTTTCATATATGTTCATAGCAAAGACTCTGACTAGCCTGTGCATTCGCACAGTCTGGCCAGAGTCTTCGCTATGCGTTTAAGATATATAAGGTCTCAAAGTACTTGTAAACCATCAGGTAACATTGTATTAACAGTAGGTTGCTGTTTACGCCTCTCAATGTTTTCCCCTAACGCACATTTCAAATTGTTGAAAATCTCACGCCGAGCTCATACATTGTGTGTATGTACAGTTAAAAACATCATAAAATTGACACTCATTCCGATCAAAATCATTCTTTATCATTCACTCACCGCTCCATTCATTCACTCCAATCACTCTTTCAAAACGATCAAAAACGCTCCAAAACCATTAGAAAACATTCAAAAATCATTTAAGTTTCTCAACAATAAATTCAAGTCGATCTTTTGGTCTACGAAGACGTACAAACAGAAAAATACGAATATTTTTTTTAAAGGGGGGGTAACCAATATCGCTAATTTTGTTCATCTTGATCAAAATTAGCAATAATAGATTACCTCCCTTTAACTTCACTCAAAACTCGCTCCACACACTCATTCAATTTCGTTCCGAAGTCATTCCAAAATCATTCACCTTGTCAATTTCACGATGTTCTTAACTGTATTTGATTTTATTAACCGTTGTTGTGCTGAATAAAAGAAATAGAAAAAATGACATAAATTCAAGTAATGAAAGTACTTTATGTATTCGTAATGAGTCAGTTGTTATACTTAAGCCTAAATTTCTTTTTTTAAATAAAAGTTAGTTGGTACAGACTACAAATATAATAATCTATGTCTTTAATAAAGACTTTTCCGGTTTCAGCACGACAACAGTGAAGATGTTTTATGATGATTGATTGAAAATCAACAATATGAAAGTCATTCAATCTAAAACTTGTTACATTAAAGTAAGATATAAACAATTGATTGATATATGTTTAGTCGTTTTCTTTTCTTTATTATAGATCTATGTAATTGTTCATCATATTTACTATCATTAATTATTTAGGATATATTGAGTATTGTTTTCCCAAAGTGTGAACGTTTATTTTACAGTTAAAAACATCGAGAAATTGGCATGAGCGATTTGATCGAAATGAATATCAATTTCAAGATGTAACTAACTGTAACTGTTTATCTAGACATGTTGTGTTTCTAACTGATTTCATAACTCCGATAAATTAAATTTTCGTTTAATGTTTTATATATTTCTCTTTACTAGTAAATATTTTATAAATAACGTTTCCGGTCTTACTATGTTCCTCATTTTCAACAATTCGTATATTTGCATGTATCTTAGCGGCCACCTGTATTCAGCAAGCAACCTGCCTTAAGCGAGAGGCCATAGTGTTCCAAAATTGAACAATTGAATCGAGTTTAACGCCGTTTCGTTTTATGATCTTGAAATCATAAAATTGGGTTTTGAGTGATTGTTCGTGGAGAAATTGGTCATTTTCCGGGGGTGTCCGTGGTCAGAATCACCGATGAATCGCGTATCACCTGTGCATGTATCACTTACAATTGCGGATAAATAACTAACATTCGACGCATAAATCAAGCCCAAACCTAATACAATTTCATACGTTATATTTGCGTGTTGCGTGCGTTAATATTTTCTAGTGAGTGATTGTAAGTGTAACACACATGAATTTTGCGTGTTCTGTAAGTGATTCGTCGGTGATATGCGTGTTAGGTGCAACTTTCTGACGCACAAGCACTGATGAGACATTGACAGAACACGAATATATCACACACCTTCCACGTCCAAACTACGTACAAACTGCACATAAACTACGTATAACTGCGCACGTTGTGCGTGGAAATTTTTTTGAACCGTTCAATACCAGTAATCGACCACAAACCCGTCTCCGCGTACAATCACTTACAAAAACTGATGCCCCACGTGTGAAACACGTCGGAGTTTCGCACATCACCGGCGAATCACGCACAAAGAAAATTTTATACGCAATTCATGAGTGATTCGTACGCAAGTGCAGTTGGAATGGGATTTTACTCCGCGCGTTACAAATGGCTTGTTTTTGTCAGCTTAAATATGTATTTTCGCCTTTAAATCCTTCATTAGGTATAATCGTAAATCGCCCGGGTTCAAATAACAGGACGTTTTCCTTGAATCGGTTTAATATCACGGGAGAACTACTTTTTATGGCGAAAGCATTCATATAACTATCGGTTAAGCCGCCAAGGGCAGTTTGCACTCAATTGAACTTTGATGCTTCCTCAAAATTTTGTATGTTAACTTAAGGTCAGCAAAGCTGACGTGTTTCTACCTAAAAATTAATATTAGGAAACAACGATCGAAGTGAGTATTGAAAATTAATGACATAGTTAAAGAAATCAAAATAAAGATGGGACGATATCGGTAGAAGTATTATATACGTTGACAAAGATAATGTTATTAAATTTATTTTTAGAACACAATTACAGTCAAATCTGTGTACAACAGCCGCCTTATTTGTTTATTATTGATTTTGCACAGAAGTGTCTATTATGCCTTCACTAATTCGTCATTAAATCAAACAAGAAATAAGCCATTTGAAGATAACATGATCAATGATTTTAGTGAACATTTCAGTGACGTTTATTCAGAAAAATACCAAATATAAGGTACTAGTCCAAAAAACTCTTTCTAACTATGATTACATTTGATATTGGATAAACGGGTCATTCTTAATTAACTGTGACGTGCAACCTACCATTTGCAATTTAAAAACAAATGGTTAGGTTAAATGAGAAAGGTTACTACGAGGTTTGTTAAAAAATAAACGTGATTTTGTCTCGCAAAATTTTATTTTTGAAGTAATCAGACTTAAATTTTTATCATTCGCTGTCGGAATTCAATTCACATATGGTTATGTAAAATTGAAATAGTTATCGAACAAAGCGTGCGCGTATCTGCCATATAAAATGCCATGGTAACGAGTACCCGGTGCAGTAGATGAAATGATTCATGTATTTAGTCTTCGTTGGTAAATATTTTCCCTTCTTACTGTTGAAAAAAATGACTATTAAGTCGCTGGAATGAATATTACGGATGCCTTGTCTTAAGCTGAAGTAATTTGACCGTTAAACATTTAGATAAGGTTTGGTTAAAATGTGGCGGTGTAAATATTTAGTTTATACTTATTTATTTTAGTTCGATTACGACGAAAGCTTAAGCTTATAGAATCGCTCTCGAACGCTCAATCCTGATGTTTTCACGTCCCCGAGAGAGAGGCAGTGGAATAAACCCACTGCTACCCATTTTTACAGTTGGGTGAACTAGGGCTGGCTATTAAGTGTTTTGCCCATAAACACACCCCGTCGACACTGGGGCTCGAACCACGGACCTCCAGGTCACGGGTCGAGTGCTTTTACCACTAGGCCACCGAGGCGGTGTAAATATTTCGAGACCTTTTAGACGACGTCAACTGAATGCTGGAAATTTTTATCCTAAGTTCTTCTTTTCGAAATCTAGACAAATACTGAAAGACATAAATCAATTACTTGTAAAGCTCAAAGGGAATGGTACATTTTTCTTCATCGGTGTAGATGTTTCGGTGCCTCGGGAACAAAAGGCAGAATGGACAGAGAGAAACTTGTCCAGGCAACTGTAGGGACGTCATTTGCCAAGTCTCGTGTAGATATCGGTGATTTACTAAGGGGTACCTTTCTGAGAACTTTGGTTTTGTACCATACGATTTTACTTTTACAAACCATAAAAGCACAGCTTATAATAATTATAGAAACACTTTTTCAAATTTTTCAAAACATATGGATTTTTCAGTTGAAAATTTCCTATAACTAGTAATAAATGATTTTTTAGCAATGCTGCCTGAATGCAAAGTCTGCGGTTTAGCTTGGAACGTCATTATGACGAAACGCCGTCCGATGAAAAAGGGTTTTGAGAACGAATTTTGATAGTGGCCGGAGAGTCGTTCTTCAATAATAAGTGAACAGTTGGAAAAGATGAAAGTTGATAAACACTGTTAGAATTGATTATTTTAATGTAAATTCATTTCGAAAATTGAACAATTGAGTTTTGCGCGTTTCGGGTAAAGCTTTTAGGAAAACGACCGTTTCAGGACTGACCGACATCCGGGATACTCATGACCTCAATTTGCCTCGGCTACCAGCAGTGGTTCAAACTTATATGGTTAATTTGTGGTATCTTGAAATTCAGTCGAATTTGTTTGGTTTTTTTTTGTGTGTTTTTTTTTATAAATGTAATATGATTGCAAACTAAAGCGGCAAAATTTGGTGCTCTTTGTTTCCCTGATTATTAGCACTACACGTTTTTTTCTAAAAGTGGACAAGGCTTGCTTTTTTTATAATCATATACTATCATAATATAACGGGTAGGTTGAAATATAGACAAAATATCGATAAATAACTGGAACTGGCAGTATAAGATTCGACTTAAAGTCGCCGTATTTTTACGTCGACGTTATATTGTGCGTAGCAGCGTTATTTTGTGCTCCGAGCCCTTACAAAATTCACTGTGATTTAATCACTTACAAGTGAATCTCCTTGAAAATTTGCATAACGGCTATTTGAATAATATTGAATATTCGCGTGTAGTGTTAAAAACCCCAAGACATACAGTATGTATGTACTAGAGGATGTCTACGAACTTTCCGGACAACCCTCGTACGTGACATTTCCAACAATTTTAAATGCTTGTGAGCTGCGAACATTGAGTAGCGTTGACAGCCACATACTGTAACCTGATGGTCTACAGATACTTTGTGACCTTATCTATCTATAAAACGCATTGTAAAGACTCTGGTCAGACTATGCGAATGCTCAGGCTGGTCAGAGTCATTGCTTTACGCATATTTGAAATTGCTGGAAATCCCACACATAGGCTCATTTCATGTTACCAGGTAGGGAATATTAGGTCAATATAGGCTTCGTTTTATGACAAAATCCATTTTCTTTACATGTCCATTTCGCAAATAAAAGTCATAATCCATGTGCATTTATCGTTGATCCATATGTAATGATTTATGTAATAATATATAGTCACGCAGGTGAAGCCGGTACCATTTCTTGGCATACCACTTCCCCAAATAGCGTAGGTTGGTTGTGCTCCATTGCTCGCCCATTTCCAGATTCCATCTTCATCAGGATCGTAGAGACCAATGTAACGAATCTGATCTGTAATAAGATTCAAATATAAGTTTCGTCTATCAAATGTAGTCTTCAAATACATTATAAAGGGGGCCAACCTATTTCCGGCTACGGTGGATATTATTGCCCGATAGTCGGTGTATCTCTCGATATCGACTACCAAAAAACCCTAGATTAAGCTATTCTGATAGTTGAATGTTGAACCAGTCTACATCCGGATAGGATAGGTATCAGAAATAAGTTGGCCATACATTGTAACTTAAACGGATAATTTGATAGCAAACTCAGGGTGAACAAAATTAGCGATATTAATTACCCCCCCCCCCCCCTTTAATAAAATAACCGTACTCTTCTGTTTGTACAATAGATAATAGAATAAATAGATTGATTTGAATTTATTGCTGAAAGTCTTCAACGATATTTATACATATTTTTTAATGATTTCGGAGCGCTTTTGATCGATTTAAGTGAGTGTTTGGAATGAATTAATGAATGAATGGAGCGCTGAGTAAATGATTATAAAGGATTTTAATCGGAATGAGTGTCAATTTCACGATGTTTTAACTGTATATTTTCGTGTGTGTGATGAGATGTGATATATCTTATTTAATCTAAACGTAATGAGTTTAAGTCCATAATAAGACACATATTTTGCGACTATAAATAGGGGTCAAGAGGAATATATAATGAGTGCCTGGTCATTGTCGATAACTAATAACTGTATGATACTCGACAAATCATATTCTTTCGATTTGCTTTATTGATCGACTATTCAGCATTCTATCGAATTAACTGAAGATTAACCATGGTGACTAAATATTCAGGAAAATTTATTCAATTAAGAACATCGTAAAATTGTCAAGATGAATGATTTTGGAATGATTTGTGAATGAGATTGAATGTGTTTATGGATCGAGTTTTGGGTGATTTTAATGGGAGGTAATCCAATATCGCAAATTTTGTTCCGGATGAACAAAATTTGTGATATTAATTACATCCCTTTGATAAAATATGCATAAAAGCTCTGTAAATACTTTCCCTTTTTCTGTAAGAACCAATCAGACGCTTAGAATTCCAATCATGTAAGTGAAATCGCAATTTGGTTCTAACTTTTTTCATTTTGAAGGTAGTTGCCAGTCTTTCATCTTTTAGTGATTTTGAACGTTTTTGAATGGTTTGAGCGAGTGTTTGGAATTAATGAGTGGAACGCTGAGTGAGCGATTGAGAATGGTTTTGATCGAGATGAATGTCAGTTTCGAGAGATAGCTAACTGTAATCTCTCTATAAAAGTATTATTCGAATCACGGAATGAGTGATTAGTGAATACGCCGAGTTTGTAAAAGGTTTGTGGATATTTAAGACAGGCGCAGTCGTCTAATTGAGTTGATATGATTCGTCGGAAATCGGGTTGCTACATTACAAATCGGAAACCTTCGCATTTTTTACGAGAAAGATCGATTGATTAAATGAATGGAGTTTAACGCCGCTTTCAACATTTTTTCAGTTATATCGCGGCGGCCGGAGCACCTAAAAATAGTTTCCTGGTATTTCTCTCACCAGTGCAACCACCACATCCTTTCCAGCCTCCAGCTGCTATCTCACATAGGTCTACGATTATCAACCTATTGGTGAGAGACAAATTTACGAAAAAGAGCTCAGGAAAAATACGGATGCACATTTCAAAATGTGTCTTATTGAACCTGATTAAATTGTGTTTTGTCATTGAATTTTTCATATGCAAAAGGATTTCGACAAACGATGGGAAGGCATTCAATATTTTCTTCTCTCCAAGCGTAATTTAGCAGAAATCGATTGACCTTAAATTGAAACAAAATCTTTACACTTACTTCCGAGGTACTTTTCAGTTTATGGTAAAATCCAAGCGATGTACATCGAATGAAATTGCGTTGATTTAAATCGGCCAGAAATTGGTTTCTTTATTACATATATCTTAAATACTTATTTGTGCGAGATTAGATATTTTAATGGGCGACCAAAACATAATAATAAATAATTCAATTAGGAGGTTTAGGACCTCAATAAACGGCATTTACTTTGGGGGGCATTAATATACTGTTGCAATTGGTTTAGTGTTGTGTTAGTTCTTGGTTCTGCGAGCTTTCCTCCTAGGTCCGCACAATATTCCTGGAAAGAAAAAATCATAAACAGTTAAGAACATCGTAAAATTGGCAAGGTGAATGATTTGGGAATGTTATCAGAATGAAAAGGAATGAGTGTGTGGAGCGAGTTTTGAGTGAAATTAAAGGGCTGCGCCGAGTTTTTTATCTGTTTTAGATGTCGAGTTTGATATATTTCGGTATTTTATGAGCACAAATTTTATATTCTATTTATAATATGACCTGATTTTTTGCTATAAAACGAGGAAATTTCGACATTTATTGATCCGCGAACCTTATAGCGCCGTTGGCGAAATGACGTCAGCAAATCCACTATGACGTCAATATCACAAAACTATTTCAAAGGAAATAGAATAAACATTTAAGAAAAACACTCGTCATTCCAATATTAGGGCAAAATTGCATTTTTGAAGAAACAAATCTTAATGCTACTATGGTGTCATTTTTCAACGAAAACAATACGTTGCTACCAGTTCTTAGCTATTTTGCATATTTATTCCACTAGAGTAATAACACCTGTGTAATTTCAAAAAGAATTCAACGGAGTTATTTCACTCCCGCCACGAAGTTCATAGGTTATCAATACTAGCGTCATCAAAAAATCCATCAAATTAATATCCGCCCTTTTCTGGGTATTATCAGCTGTTTTGAGTGCTGTGAAATTCCTTTTGGCCTTTTCTGGTATGACAACGTCCTTTCTTATCATTTAAGGTAAACGGGTTACTATTACTAGAAGTTGGTTTTTTACAGTAAAATTTGAGTAACAAACACACAAAAGGGAAACAAAGGGATTGCATTTCATGACGAATTCACTACTTAAATAATAAATCATTGTAAGAAAACGTGTTTAACAGTAAAAGGTCATGTACCATGTATGGAGCCGTTTTTTGTGATTTCAAAGTCCTTTCCGTTTTTTTTTTGTTTTTTTATTCTTTCATTGTCCTGTCACTACTTAAATAATAAATCATTGAAAGAAAACGTGTTTAACAGTGAAAGGTCATGTACCATGTATGGAGCCGTTTTTTGTGATTTCAAAGTCCTTCCCGTTTTTTTTTTTTTTTTTTTTTTTTCTTTCATTGTCCTTTCAGGCCCTATTCGATCCTTTTAGGTATTTTACCAAACAGTAAAATCTCGTGTCAGTTATACAAATTAAATCCATTCCAGAACGGAAGAAGACTGACTAAATGCAAACATATTTTTGTTGAGTCAAGACCAATATATAGATTTTAGCACAATGTCTATCACCGACCAGATTTACGACGATAAAACCTGAATAAGCAGCCGGAACGTTTCGGAAATCATTGTTAAATTACGAATTTCCCGAAATATCATCGTCGTCATTAATGATTGATTCAGAATCACAATAATGCGGAAAATTTTTGAAAAACTCATTTATGAGGAATCTGGGGAAAGTGTGTCATACCATTTCAGACTTTTAGTTAAGGAGTAAGAGATTTTGAAAGATTTTTTCTGCTGAATTATTACGTCATATCACGCATGTTATTACATCATATCACACACGTCTTCATATCATGCTCGGTATTACGTCATATCACGAACGTTTTCGCTTTATCTTTATCATCTGGGCAATTTTACGTGCAAAATTTCAGAAAAAATACTTAAATACTCGATATTGATTGAAACAAGCTTAAGTTAATTACATCGTAAAATTGGCATTCATCGCAATCAAAACTATTCTATTCGCTCACTTAATGCTTCATTCATTCATTCATTCATTCATTCATTCATTCATTCATTCATTCATTCATTCATTCATTCATTCATTAAACGCACTCACTTTAATCATTGAAAAACGCCCCAAAATCACTCAAGAGGATATATCAACAATTACATTCAATTTAGAAAAAATCGAGATTTCATTGGCAATTTTGAAATTGTAAGCGTCTGATTGGTTCTTAAAGAAAGAGGAACTATTTAAAGAACGTGTATGCATATTTTATGAAAGGAAGTTAATACACATCGCTAATGTTTGTTCAACTTGAACAAAATTAGTGGTATTGGATTACCGCCCTTCAATATTACTCAAAACTCGCTCCACACACTCATACAATTTCATTCCAATATCATTCAAAAATCATTCATCTGAACTTTACATCGGAAAGGCTCGCCTTATAGCATGTCTATTCTCGACTGGTTTAGGATCAGCTTATTTCAAACAAAATATCTCATGACAGATACTTCTACGAGTGCATGTGCTCTAGCCTAAGAAATACAGTTAATAACATCGTGATATGGACGAGGTGAATGATTTTAGAATGATTCCGGAATGATTTTGAATGAGTGAGAGGAGCGAGTTTTGAGTGAAGTTGAGGGGAGGTCATTCAATATTGCTTATTTTGTTCAGTATGAACAAAATAAGCGATATGTATTACCTCCCTTTAAAAAAATATACACAAAAGTACTATACGTAGCTTCCTATTTCTTCTAGAACCTATGAGACGCTATCAATTTAAATTATGTTCGTTAAATCGCGTTTTTTTTCTAGCATTATTAATTTTGATGACGTTGTTGATTATATTCTTTTCATTGGGTTTGGAGCGTTTTTGAATGGTTTGAGTGTGTGTTTGGAATGAATGAATGAATGAATGGAGCGCTGAGTGAGCAATTTGGAATGGTTTTGATTGAGATGTGTGTCAATTTCACGATGTAACTTACTGTATGACTGTAAGGTGTTTAAAGCGTTTAAAACCCCATTCAAACAAAAACAAGCCTATATTTACCATTGCTCCTGTGAAATTTTCCCCGTGCTGTACAATGTAGAAACATGACCCGTCAACCTCATACCAGTTATCCCAACAACCTGGAACTGTTTACAATAAGAAACAAGTTTTGATTATCCCCCTTGTTTATAAATTTCTTTAATAAAACGCAGTTTCTTCGAAATCAATAAGGTCCGGCCATTTTAAAATCTTTCCCTGAGTCGTATCCCTACTAAAGGTAAGATAAGATTAGTTTGTCCAAATGCCTTTGTGTTATCATCTTGTCGACCCAAGGGTTACGAACGTTTTACTTATCTTACTTGACTCGTGAAGATGTTGTGTTATCACATCTCCTTTTAGAAAGGCCGCACTCCAGTATTTTGGCATTTTCAGTTGAATGACATCTTTCAGACAAGAATATTAAACTCCACTTAATGCAAACTCTTAAATAAAGCCAACTTTTTTCTACAAACGAATTTCAAATTTCCCAATTAGAAAGCGATTTGCTTATCTTTATAACAGATAAATAGTTTTATTATTTTATGGTAGATTACTTTTCTTTCGCCAAATCTTCTAGGCTTTGCTTTCGCCCATTCTTCTATGCTTTGCATGATTTAATTAAATAATACATTGGAGGACTGCAGTGCGTTCAGGATGACAAAACGGTGTCCGTTCAAAGCTGTGTGTATTTTGCATACAATTCACACCGTTATGTCTCTTAGACACAGGGCAGCCTTGCGTTCAGGATGACAAAACGATGCAAACACTTTTCACGTGAACTTGTGGGCAAGCGGGATATAATTTGCAAACTCTTCAAACCGTTTTGTCATCCTGAACGGAGGACAGGTAACACTACTTACTTTTCTTAGATATCGCTGTAGATAACGCATCTACATTCAATTTGTCCTGGTTCCCGGGTCTGTTGATGGTATACGTCGATAATCGACACGATCCTTCTGTATACGAGGCGGCCATACATGTCTGGTTTCCCGTACAAATGGCCGCACACTGAATATTACTCATGGCTGGCCATTCAAAATAGGTGAATTCCTCCATGATCGCCTTGTTTGATTGGGTTATGAAATGTTGTGATGAAGGAAACCCAGGTTGACTGTGGATCAGTAGGATTAGACAAAAGACTTGGAGCTGGAGTAAACTTTCCATTTTTTGATTACTGAAAATAGACAAAAGACCAGTTAATGGCAAGAAAGTAGAACAAAGTCTTAGAACTGGATTAAACTATCCATTATTTAATTACTAGAAATAGACAAAAGACCAGTTATGGACAAGAAAGCAGAGCAAATTTTAGGAACCGGATTAAACTCTCCATTATTTGATTACTAGAAATAGACAAAAGACCAGTTAAGGACAAGAAAGCTGAACAAATTTTAAGAACTGCATTTTACTTTCCATTATTTGATTACTGAAAATAGACAGAATACAAGTTAAGGGCTAGAAAATAACAAATTCTAAGAACTGCATTAAACTATCAATAATTTGATTACTGAAAAAAGACAAAAAAGACCATTTAAGGGCAAGAAAATTGAACAAAGTTTAAGAACTCGATTAAAGTATTCATTATTTGATTACTGGAAATAGACAAAAGACCAGTTAATGGCAAGAAAGTAGAACAATTTCAAAGAACTAGATTAAACTATCCATCATTTGATTACTCGAAATAGACAAAAGACCAGTTAAGAACAAAGAAGCAGAACAAATTTTAAGAACTGTATTAAACTATCAATTATTTGATTACTGGAAATAGAAAAAAGACCATATAAGGGCTAGAAAATGGAACAAAGTTTAAGAGCTGGATTAATATATCCATTTTTTGATTACTGAACATAGAAAACAAAATTTTACGGACAAGAAAGTCGAATGAAGTAAATGCTCCGTTCCATGTCCTGATCCCCCATTCAAGCCGGACCAAGCTCAACCAAAAATTATAAACGACTTCTTCTAAGATTTGGGTCGATCAAACCAAACTCCTACAAGAGTATTCGCCTGGGCTTGTTTTAGTAAACATTTTACGAACATTATTTGTGTAAGTCAATCAAAGCGCTAAAAGCGCTGAAGGGCTGGTTTATAAAGAGGCAAGGTGAAATTTGAAGGCATGCACTCCAATTTTTGAATCTTTTAGCTTTTTCTCTTTTAGGCTTTTTTTATACAAGGGAAACCAAGGGTTCCATTTACCTATAGGGATCGTAAGCCACATTTTTAACTCATTTCAAAGGAAAAATGTCAAACGGTATGTTCACTATATAGCGCTGAGTCCGCCAAAAAACAACTAATCCCCAAGGTATAATTTTCTATGGCCGACACCGCTTTGCAGACAGACGCAACTCGCGTTTTCATAATTTAAGTTGGGTTAACTAGTCAGTCTATATATACATTCGATCATTCCGTCTACGATCGTAGTAATGCTGTTTTTCTAGGGGCACAAGCTCGTTGGCTCTTTCTGTAACACTGATTTCAATTCCATACAGAAGTTTTATTTTACTGTGGGAACACGTGGGTCAATTTCTCCATTTCCTACAATGTGGTCCACCGTATACTCATACCCCGTTTTTTTTCAATTTCTACCATAGATATATATCAAATTACACTCATGTTGATTTATTGTCTGCAACCTGTTCCAATTTGGCCTAGTCTAAAATTTTGTCGTCTGTTTAAGGGTTTAAGGATGGGACAAGGCTTTTATTTTTTTTCTAATTTAGATTAATCCATTACAAGACAACAAATGTTTAGACAGGTCCAAATTGTAAAGGGCTGCAGATTACATATAATAAGTAAACAAATTAGTAAAATTTGTAGCAGTAAGGGTAGATGATATTAGGGAGAAAGGTTAAAGGTGTAAGTTAGCAGCATGTTCTTCCTTTTCCAATTATCAAGGTCATCCGTCAAGATCAAATATAAAAGCAATGTATCTTTAGCACAGCAGTGATTTTGACAGTGATAAGTAAGAAAATATCTGGTATACATGATAAGGGCAAGGTGAATAATTAAGGTTACATTCTAGAAAATTGACCTCGTGTGTTGTTTCGTCTATTCAGTTCCCTCGCCTTCAGTACTATCAGTGCTTTGATTTTAGCACAGCGTAGTTAGATGCAAGCGATTTGTTAAACACACAAAGCACTTCGTGTCGCACAAAAGTTGATGATGTATACTTGACCTATTTTTGCGCGCGCGTGAGCACAAAAAGATACGTAGAACACACGTTGTTCGGTTTTTGACTCGATTATCATTTTCCTAGGATATTTCCAGGATACAGGGTTGTTTCCTAAGGCCAGCTAAATCAGGCCAAATATTAAAGTTGTTTCTGCAGTGGAAACTAAATATGGAATTATGCCACGCACTATCTCATTGGAATTGTCTTCTGATGAACATAATTAGCGATATTATTAAACTCCCTTTAATAAAGTAAACCTACTTTTCTGTTTTACGTCTTCGTGGACGAATCAGACATTGATAGTCCACACCAGCTAATAAAATCGTAGAAGGAATAGATCTATTTGAAACTATTGTTGAAAGTCTTGCACGATTTTTAAATATTTTCTAATGATTTCGGAGGGGTTTTAATCGATTCGAGTGAGTGTTTGGAATGAATGAATGGAGCGCTGAGTGAATAATCAAGAATGATTCTGATCGGAATGTGTGTCAATTTCACGATGTTTTAACTGTTACGGGGAAATGTCACATGAGCAATGGTAAATATAGCCTTTTTTTTTTTTTGAATGGGGGGGTTTTACGACGCCCTTAACTGAAAAGAGGTTTATCCAAGCTTTTATAAAAAAAAGGAGTCAACAGTTTCAAATAGGTATTTTAACAAGGGCATCCAATTTTAATGCAAATGAAAAAAAATCAATTCAGAAAACGATAAACATGAAATGTTATACATGTAAGATTATACAGTTAACAACATCGTGAAAATGACAAAGTGAATGATTTAGAAATGATTTTGGAATTAAATTGAATGAGTGTGTGGAGCGAAGTTTGAGTGAATTTAATGGGAGGTAATCCATTATCACAAATTTTGTGCCGGATGAACAAAATTTGCGGTATTGATTATCTCTCTTTAAAAAAATATGCATACAAGTTCTGTAGATAGCTTCCTATTTCTTCAATAATCTATTAGACGCTTACAATTTGAATTATGTCAGTGAAGTCGAGATTTTTCTCTATACAAATTAATTTTGAATGACGTTATTGATTCTATATTTTTCAATAAGTTTGAGCGTTTTTGAATGGTTTGAGTGAGTGTTTGGAACGAATGAATGGAACGCTGATTGAGTGAATTTGAATGGTTTTGATTGCTTTCAGTTTCAATTTCACTAGGAAAATGTCTAGTCAGATAATTATTAGTGAATTTGTATTGGAATGAGTATTTTCCCTAAAAGTAAAATTGAATACAAAAACAAGAAGACCTAAATTACTCACCTGAGTAACTCATGACTTGTCAGCCATGTTATAAATTCCAGAGATTGTTTGATGAACATTTAGGGTGGTTTGAAAGAAACAGACTCTAATTTCGTCCTAGTTAATTTGATCTTCTTTTTAAATTTTTCGTATTTTTTTTTTATCCTTTCTGTTACCACGGCAATCAGGGTTATTGATGAAATTGAATTCTTTTAACAACTTTAGAAGACCTGTGCGTTTTGAAAATCCCTGCAAAGTTTCAGAATGATTGGCCCAAAGGATAGAGTGAAGATGAATTTCTTCAAAGATTTTCGGCAATTTTTCGACATTTCCGTTACCATCTAAAACCAGATTTTTTATGGAATTAGTTCTTCATACAATTTTGGTTAATCTTCATCTAAAGACATCCCTACCAAGTTTTATGAAATTGGGACAGTGATTTAGCAGAACATGAATTTGTTCTAGAATTTCAGCAATGTTCGGCCTTTCCGGAAACATGGAAACAAGAATTTTGGGTGAAACTCAATTCTTTTAACAACTTAAGTAGAACTTTACCCAAGGAAAATCTGTTTCAAGTTTCAACTTGATAGGCCTAGTGTTTAGGGAAAAAAAAATTCTAAGACTTTCGACAATATTCGGCCTTTTTGTTTCCAAGGCAACCATAGTTGTTAGTGATTTAAGAATTCGCTTTACAACTTTTGATTAACTTCACCCAAGGAACACCTCTGCGTAGCTTCAGATTGATTTGCCCATTAGTTAAGAAGTAGAATTTTCGGCAATTTTCTGTCATTTCGTTACCATTGGAACCAGAGTTTTTGACAAAATTAAATTCTTATTTAACAACTTCAGTAGAAGTTCACCCAAGGAACACCCCTGTCAAGTTTAAGCTTGATTGGCCCAGCGGTTTGAAGAAATTGTTGACGGACGGACGACGAAGGGACGACGGACGGTGAGTTATAACAATAGCTCACCATGAGCACTTTGTGCTCGGGTGAGCTAAAAGTAATTGAAATATTTTTCCCCAATTGTGTTGTCCATGCAAAATGACAAAGATATAATAATCCAAAGTCCGTTATCTTTTTTTTCTTTTTTAAGACAAACAAACGGAATGTGAAATATTACTCTTGAGCCACATTGTCTTTCACATGAAAAACAAGTTCAATAAAAGAATATCCATTTAACTAACTTGACTTGTAAGGAATAAACGAATAATTTGATTTCTATCCCTAATGTGACTTTCTTATAATGAGTAATAAGCCGTTTGTTAATTAGAAACTAATTGCAGTTCATAATATAATTCTGTCAAATATATTTATTGTAAAATTGTTTATAAACATTTTTCTCGGGAAGAAAATGAAAGAAGTGTGAAATTAAAGTGAAATTTAATGAAAATACTTACTACAGAACTTACATGTGTATCATGCGGAGTATTCGCCAAAACTGCTTGAATATAAATTTACTCTGTGGAATTTGTAATGCTGTTGACAACAGATGGGAGAACACTGCAAAACCAAATTTAATTGGATGAAAGGCAATTGCCTGTCACAGTGTTACAGTTAGCACCATGTTGATAAATAAAGCATATAGAATGCGTGTTCATTGAATACTGAATTAATTAAACGAGTCATCTGTAAACAGATTAAAACGAGGCCGAGCCGAGTTTTTATCTGTTTGAGATGACGAGTTTAATAAATTCTGTATTTTATGAGCAGAAATTATATATTCTATTTGTAATATGACCCGAATTTTAGCGAAAAATCGTCGAAATTCTTGAAATTTCAACCTTTCAATTTTTCGCCAAACTTATAACGCCGTTTCAAAATGACGTCACAAAATTATAGATTATGACGTCATTTTCGTGGTTACAAAATAGCGTTGCTATTCGCTCTGAGGTCATTTGCATAGTTATTCCAATAGTGTAATAATACCCGTGTAATATCAAAAATATTCAAAGGGGTTATTTCACGCCGGCGACGTCGGTCATTTTATAATGTCTTTTACCTCGATCAAAACTGTTCTCAATCTTCAGGTAGCGGACCCATAATAATTCAACATTTCGGAACTCATGATCTTTCACAATAACGACCGAGGATTCCTAATGAAAATCATTTTAAACCTCGGTTAACACTGCTTAAGTGATTACTTCCGAAACGTTGTGCAACTGTTATGGGTCCACAACCTTAAACACAAAAGTTAACACATTACTAGTGATTATAGTACATTTGTATACAAACCACATTTCAGCTGTAAGAATATTCTTTTGTTTAGGATGTTAAAACGTTTGCGAAGGTATGGAAATATTAACCCGTTTTGCACCTGATTTGACGTGAAAAGCGGGAAGGCATTTCCCAAACATTTTGCAAACGTTACAGAAAGTTCGGATATATTAACCCGTTTTGCACCTGATTTGACGTGAAAAGCAGGATGACATTTCCCAAACATTTCGAAAACGTTTAAAACCTGAACACAGGGTTTTTATCCTTGATATGCAAGGGTTAATTAATTCGGTATATGAATCCATTGTGACTATAGTAAATAATAGATCAAATATTATGCAACAATGTCAATCAAGCGTATTTAAATACGTAATAATGACTAGACTAAAACAGTTAAGAACTTCCTGAAATTGACAAGATGAACGATTTTGGAATGATTTTGGAATGACGTTGAATGAGTTAGAGGAGCGCATTTTTGAGTGAAATTGATAGGATGTAATCAAATATTGCCAATTTTGTAAAGGATATTACCTCCCTTTAATAAAACATGCATAATTGCTCTATGAATAGCATCCATTTCATTCAAGAACCAATCAAACGCTTAAAATTTCAATTATGTCAGTGAAATCACGATTTGTTTTTTGCTTTTTTCCTGTCGAGGGTAGTTGTTGGTCTTATATTTCTTATTAATTTTGCTCGTTTTTGAATGGTTTGAGTGAGTGTCTGGAATGAATGAGTGGGGCACTGAGTGAGTGATTTAGAATGATTTTGTTCGGAATGAATGTCAAGATGTAAATAACTGTATTTCAAACGTACCGTGTATAAGCCGGCATTCATTATTTATTATTTTCATCAAAGTACTTTGCAATGATGCATTGCATCTGATTATGGTCTGAGACTACAAAGCAATCTAACCAACATTAATTCACTGAAACAATTCATTGAACAAGGATATCATATGGTTCGTTTCTGATTTATGGTCCCCTCGATGCATATTTTAAGTAACTGTGACCAGTCAATTACCATTCAAAAAGTAAATATCTTTGTAAAAATTGACATTTATTTTCTAGTAATCTCTTTCTTTTTTAAATATATGAAATGAGCCATACAAGCAATTTTTGAAGTTGAAAAGAAAGAGGATAATCGTTTGTTTCAGTGTAAGAGCGATTTATATTTCGTTGAGTGAACAAAAAACTGTTTATTTCACGAATGTCGGAGTCTCGAGTAAAAGTATATTTTTTTGATATTCAAGTTGAAATATGAATCGATTTTACTCGAACAGCAAATGATCGTTCTATTTCCTTAATGCAAAAAGTTAACATTTTAGGACAATTTTTCTTAGAGCGTACCATTTTGCAGGTGATTGCTTTGCAATCATTCATGACGAGGTCGCTCAAACGGCTCCACTATGAAAACGTCAAATAAGATATATGGAAGAAAACGGGTTATTAGTTTTTGATAATATTACTGATAAGGCGGTGAGTTTATCAAATGTTAGACCACGCTTGAAGCGAATTGGCCAATCAGAGAGCAGTATTTCAAAAATATAAATCACAGATACAACTCCTAGCATGGTTTTGAGAGATATACTATGAAAGTGTGGCGTGAATCTTGACAGCTTTTGTGCGCCAATTTAAGAAGGTGTCGAGCATATTATAAGATCGCTTTTTCCAAAAGACTTTCTACACTTGCATACATGCAAAAGAGCTGCATTAAGTAACGATTATAGATTCATAAGTCTAGTTTCGGCATAATTACAAATAATAACAGTAATATCACAGCGAGTTTTTCTCGTTTTTGATGACAATATGTTCGGGTAAAAATTACAGACAATGCTAGAAAAGCGTGGTCTAAGTCAGATAGAAAATCTCGTGTCACGGTATATGGAAAAAAGACACTCGCTAAAGCTCGTTTTCTATCCTATACTTAATACATAATGAATGCCATTTTAGTTTCTCTCTCTCTCCCCCTCTATCTCTCTCTCTCTCACTCTCTCTCTCTCTCTCTCTCTCTGTCTCTCTGTCTCTGTCTCTCTCTCTCTCTCTCCCCCTCTCTCTCCCCCTCTCTCTCCCCCTCTCTATGCCCCTCTCTATCCCTCTCTCTCTCTCTCTCTCTCTCTCTCTCTCTCTCTCTCTCTCTCTCTCTCTCTCTCCCATTCTCTCTGTTTTTTTTTCTCTCTCTCTCTCTCTCTCTATCCCTTTCTCAGTTCCCAACGCTTTCTCTTTTTCATCCCTCTCCACTCACTCTCTCACACACTCTCCGGTCTCTTTTTCTCTCTATCCTCTACACTCTCTCCCTCTCTCACCTTTCTCCGCTCTCCTCCATCACCTTTCTCCACTCCCCCATCTTTCCTCCCCCCGCTCTCTCTCTCTCCCTCTCTCTCTCTCTTCAGTCTTTCCTCCATTCCCTCCCTATCTTTACCTTCTCCACTCTCTTCCTTTCACTTTCTCCTCCACACTCTCTACTCCACACACTCTCTCTATCCACTTTTCCCGCTTCCCTGCTTCTCTCCTCCCTCTCTCTCTCCACTCTTTCCCTCTCTCAACATTCCTCTCTCACTCTCTCTCTAACCCCTCTCCATTTTCTCTCACTCCTCTCCACTCTTACTTAATCCATCTCTCTCTCTCTCTCTCTCTCTCTCTCCTTGCAAAACCACACTAAAAGAGGACAAACTCATTTCATGAAATTCTACATCTATTGCATTCTTTTGATGCAGAAGAGCCAGTAAGTCGTATAAACGATTAAATTTACAAGACGTTCTACATATCTGGGAAAAGAGTAATTTTGTATACTGGTTAAACTCCACTGTACATGAAGTCCAAGCAGTAATGTGCTGTCCTAAAGACTTAAGTTGTCCCCTTCTAGTGCGACGGGAAATTTATATGATTTTCTAGAGGGATAGAGAGAGAGAAAGAAACATAGAGGAATACCCACCGGGCACTCTCTCAGAAATGTGTGCATTCATGTATCTATGAATGCAATTGTAGTGGCTTATCTGCACTAATGTTTCTGAAAAAGCTTAGTTTTTATTTGAAAATTACATATCTTTTTAATGATATCTTGTGATAAATATTTAATTAGATGCATTTTAATTGTTGAAAAATGTTCAAATTGGCTTTAATACATATGATTCAGGCGATCTTATTTCAAAGTTAAAGGAAAATTGAATTAAATTGATAATATTCAATTGATATTTCTAAACAGAAGACCAAAAAATAGCACATTGGATTTGTTATTTGAAAATTTATCTTTTCGTCATAGAATGTTTTAAATATATACATAAAGCCACTCGGTGATAATTGTTTACAGTAAAATACTATTTTATCAGCTCCTGGATTTAACCCCGGATTAGCTGTGAGGGCTAAATAGTAGGACCTTTCCTCTATAATCAATCCGATTTTTTCCTATCCGTAAGGAGTTCGATACCGGGAAGCGTTTGTTCATAGTTTTGTTTTCCGATGTTTCCACATGAATAATTTTTTGAATTTCTTTCTAACTTTAAAAGCTTAATTTTAATAAAATATTGTGATCCCTCAGACGTATAGGTGAAAAACAACTGGGTAATGCGAATAGTGTCAGTCCGGTTCAGTCTGCGTGATTGACCAAGATTAAACATTTGTCGCATTCTTAAGATTTTATTTAAGAAGTAAAATAATTCTACGCAAATTCATCAAATTTCGGCGAAAACGCTGTTACAAAAACCAACGCCAGTATTGAGAGTACACGTCTCGTTAAAATAACTTACTGACGTCCTAAACTACAAGAAGAAAAAATATGCCATTTTTTTTATGCAAACGCCACGATTTTCAAATCACAAATTAACTACTAACATTTTCTAAAAGATATATTATGTATTATTTAGTTCTTTAACAAAATATTGTTTAAAATTATTGTATTATCAAATAAGAAATATATGCATTATGAATGATATATTGGTCTTATTTGATAACATATATGATCAAAATCAGAAACAATAGACACACTTTCTATATATATATAAAAAAAAGAAACACTGAAAAGAAGTGCAAAGGAAGTACCTTAAATTCGCTCATTTTTCTCTGAACCAGTTATTTTATAAATCACGTTGTTTCCGTGTATCGGGACAGCTATTGAATAGGCAACTACATCGTGAAATTGACATTCATTTCGGTCAAAACCATTCTTAATCACTCACTCAGCGCACCATTCACTCATTCCAAACACTCACTCAAACCATTCAAAAAGGATCAAATGACTGAAAGATGAAAGATCGACAACTGTCTTCAAAATGAAAAAAGTAAGTACCAAATCGCGATTTTACTTACATAATTCGATTTTTAAGAGTGTGATTGGTTCTGAAAGAAATATGAAGCTATTTATAGACCTTTATGCATAATTTATTTAAGGGAGGTAATTTATATCGCAAATTTTGTTCAACTTGAACAAAATTTGCGATATTGGATAACCTCCCAATAAATTCACTCAAAACTCGCTCCACACACTCATTTAATTTCATTCCAAAATCATTCCCAAATCATTCACCTTGTCAATTTCACGATGTTGTTCACTGTATTATATTGCCCGAGTGATCAACCGAATATCAAATGAGTCTGTGCGTGAGATTTCCAACAATTTATAATTTGCACAATGCAAACACACTGATCAGCCTGTGCATCAGCACAGTCTGACCAGAGTCTTCACTTTGCGTTTAGTAGATAGATAATGTCTCAATTTATCTGCAGAACATCCTGTAAATACATATTCACAGTATGTGGCTGTCTACGCTACTCAGTGTTTGCACTTTACGAACATTTCAAATTGTTGGAAATGTCACGCACAGGCTCAAATAAAATATTGAAAAATGGACGTATCCAGGATTCAGGAAATAAAAAAAAAAACGCTAATAAATGACAAAATATCATAAGCGAAGCTTCAATTGATTATAGACCAGCAATTTCAAGTGAGTGATCAAAGATCAATTTTATATTCAAAATGATAGGAGATAACGGTTTCTCGAACCACACTCTTTCTTGCTGAACTATAGTAGCTACGATGTTTTATATATATGTTATATAGACTATGACTATATTTGGTACCTGGTTGTTTATTGCATTTTTTAATCTCTTTGTTTAAAATATTTATCTGTAGGTCAAGTCAAATCCCCATTTCTACGACGACTGCAAATATCTAACTGGACCTGCGTCCAGAACGAAGAAATATTTGTGGACGTTGAAAATTGTACCCAGAGTGAATCTGCAAAGCGGGTAAACATTTCATATACGTTATAACGCGAAATTGACACCTTTGAATGCAGGGAAGTGTCGGTACTTGCACCGGAGTGTCCCCTTTTCCGTGACGGACAGACACACACACATTAATCAAAGACGTTCAAAAATCATTAGAAAGCATTTCGAAATCGTGCAAAAAGATCAAAATTTATTTCAAATCGATCAAATTATTCTTCTATTTTATTGGCTGGTGTGATTTTTTATGTGTCTGATTGGTTCATGAGGACGCACAAGCAAAAAAGTACGTATTATAGGGAGGTAATAAATCTAGCTTATTTTGTTATTGGACTACCTCTCTTTAAATTCACGCAAAAGTCGCTCCACATCTTTTCAATATCAATCCAAAATCCTTCTAAAATCATTCATATTGTCACTTTGACGATGTTTTTAACTGTATGGGGCTAATGCTGCGAATAATAGAGCCTTGCATCTCTTTGTTATATCAATATCCATAGGCCCGGTCTGAGGCGCGGTCTGCCAAACGGATGCAAAACGTATGCTAAACGGACACGACGGAATAGTGTAATTTCCATCCGTTTTTATACGATTGATAAAAACTGATAATAAGGGGCAGAAATTTGCAAAAACAGAACGGAAAATATCGGACGTGTAAAGTATGTAGGAGGGATGTTAAGTGGATGTTCATCGAAAGCCTTACGGATAAGAGCGGTTGACAGTTCAGAAGAGATTACCGGGTGTAATTTTGACGTATACTAATAACGATCGCAGATCGTGTCTTGCAAAGCAAGACACGATCAAAGATCGTTTCGCGGTAGTACCGTTTTTTTTATTATTGTTACGGGAAAAGTAACGCAAAGCGCCCAAAGGGCGCTTTGTGGCTTTTCCCGCTTCTAGATAACGCGTGTTAAACATTTGAATAATCAAAATCAAAATGAAATACATATACCATCAAAGTTAAATTTTGTGCCGTAATGGCGGCCTACATGGAGGATGATGATCTCGCGAGATTTCGCCATTTTGTTTTATTATTTATTTTTATTTATCTACTTTTTTCTTCGATTTTGTTTTATCGATCATTATCAAAAATAAGATTGTAGTGAAGGTAAAATTAGGATATAAATAAGCCTTACATGTAAAAAGTTGCACATTTTTGCTTAAAAATCTCGTCTTGTTGACGTTTTCTTTTTACCCTCCGTAAATGACGTCATTCTACACTTTTGGGAATTAAGACGCTACTTTTTCCCGCTAAAACAACGTCATTGTTGTTGCATTTTAACGTCGGGGTAAAAAGTGGGATAAGACTTGAAAGAGATTAAATCTATAGCAATATTCCCGGTTAAGACTTGAAAAGGATGAAATCTAAAACAAAATTTACAGTTTGTTTTATAAAATGGAAATACAGCTATCTTAGCTAAAGCTATGCCAACCAACATTTTGTCGGAATCGCACCGTTTAGGATTTAGACCTGACGCTGTTGCTTTAATAGGTGCGCCCATATGCAAAGTACCCCCCCCCCCTTTACATTTTTTACGAAGAAAAACCAATAAGTATTGTATTGAGTATCTATCACTCCTATTATGTTAATTTCTTCCGATGTTAGCACTTATGTAAATGACTATGTGACTGAGGAATTCAATCTAGAAATAAATGAGAAAAATCAAGTTGCCATCGATCTAATAAATAGCCTATTTTTGGTATTCTGAAAATTAGTTATCATGTGCATGTTTTGTACAGCACCTTGGGAAGTTTATTTCACATTATAACTGCACTTATTTCAGTTTTGCAGTGACAATATCTTCGGAGTAGAAAAATGTCATCAAGGGTTCTATTTTCTTTGTTTTGTTCGCATATAACTTAGAATGATAAAAATCGGCCTTAAACCCCTGTTCAAGCGAAAAAAGAAAAAAAAAGAATGAGTAGTCGGAACTGACAGACAGATAGTATTGAATTGGATACACCATTCATACGTGTCGATACAGCAAAAGCTAGGGGTGTAGGAGCTTTATTGTTAAATTCGGTAGTCTAAATTGAGTAAATGAGTAAATCAAGAATGGTTCCTTTTTAAAATTACTTTTCCCGTCTGTAGGTTAAACCTATTAGCGAGCGCAGCTCGCGAACGGCCGAAGGCCGTGAGCGCGAAGCGAGCGTTTATGGTAACGTGTGTTATTCTATTCTATTCTATTTTACTGTCAAACAAAAAAATCGTGTCATTTCTCATCCGGGGTGAATTCACTTGCAGGATAGAAAAAAAGTCAAAAATTCTATTGGAAAAATACCTCAACGTATCGTTCGTAAAAGAAAGATTTAAAAATTGAAAATTAATTTAAGCCATCCCGTTAAAACGAGGTTTCTGTAAAAGTTTTATTTTCTACCGGAAGCAACAAAACAAAGCCAAAAGCGAGGCCGACCGAAGCGATTCACGCGGTCATTCCCACAAAATGTTCTTTAGTGTTAATTATACAGAATGACAAGGCTAATTTTGACACCCTTACCTTTAGTCCTAACACGTAGACGGCCTAGGAACATGTTAAACCCCCAGATTTACATGATGCATGCATGTTAAGATTAAAATGTAAACACAAACATTCTTGACGTCATCAATTATGGCCAATGACGTCACAAATATTTAGTCTGGAAATTTAAACATTTCAATCTAAGACTTGAGGACTTGTTATGCATGCAAGATAGTTCTAACGATTTTCAATGTTTTAATATAGAAAAGAGTGACTGTTGTTGCCTTGTAATAACCAAAACAAGAATTTAACAATTTATTATTTTTTTTTTCAGGTCATGAGAAAACACTATGGGAAAGAAGGAAATGCTAGTTTGAAAAGTTTATGTTAATATGTTAATCTTTTGTTGTTTTTGCCGGCAGCGTTTTTTCTCAGGCTTTTGGGAACGGGTCCGAAACCAGGCATGTTGGGAAAAAATGCGTTATTTTCACAAAAATTGGGAAAAATCTTAGAATAATAGTTTTGGACAAAAACTTTAGTTTTGTGTACAATTTACTACCAGAATAGAGTTTTCTTTACCTCTAAAGATATTCAAATTAAGATTTAATTGAGGAGCAACATTTGATTCTTAATTTTATCTTATAGCGTTTGCACAGGTCCTCGACCTTGGTAATTGGGAATTATTTTCATGATTTTGGGAAAAAATGTCACTTTCTGGCATTGGGAACGGGTCCTTTTTAGAGTACATGTACCAGTCAAAGAAGGAGAAAAATGCTGGCCGCATGTACAAGAACCCGTTTCAAGAGCATTTCTTTAAGCCTGAAGATAATATAATAGTTTAATTCCAGTAATGTTCAAAAAGAATTGTGCATTCTTATTTGCCAAAATGAAAACATGTTTGAGTACACAGTTTTTTTAATAACTTCCGCGGAAAGTGGCCCCATTAACAATGTTTGTGATAAATCTCAGTGATAAAACTTTTGCTAAATGTGATTGAATCTGAGTTTATGAAGAAGTTATGTCTCTATTTCATAGAGGTATGAAACTTAATCTCTTGACTGATGAACGGATCATTAAGTATTGGAGGAATAGATTGTACATCACAAACATACATCTACTCAATACATTATTGGTGTTTTGTAATGGTACTTAAATAAAATAGACAAGGTAGTAGCCTATTTTAAATTTTAGTGAAATTTATTACCCTATGTAGATCAATGTAGAAAATGCAGATTCTATGGGAAATTTCAAGCAGTTCCTTAGAAATGTTTTAATCAAGACAAGTTCTTATCACGTTATTGTATTCGAAAGTTGTAAGTTTATCAGCTTCATTTAAATGAACGAAATTTAGGTCTCGAAATTGGTCAGACTTTAATTGTCCTATCAATGTTATTATTTTTTGTTTCACACATGCTAAACCTAGGGTTTCAAATTAGAAACCTTTTCCAATGTTAAGTAAGCCATATACAATCAGAACATAAAACATTGATATTTGAATCTTGCTATAGAAATACAGGCTCATTAATTTTTCCTATTTTTTTAACAATTTGGGAAATCTCATACAGTCCAGAAATAATGATTTCTTTTGTCTGTTGTTCACATAAATTTACACTATGACTAAGTCATTTTCAGTCTAGTATCTGTGATGACTTCAGCTTTTTCAAGGAGAGAAATTACAAAAGTTTGGGGTTTTTTTTACCTGAGAATAAAATTGAATAAAAGGTAAGGTGCAAGTTGATTTGCAAAAATCTTACGTCACTAAATTTGTTTTCAGTTAGACATAACAGAATGAAACGTGCAATAATTGAAAATTATTTCCGCAGCCTTAAGATCCTGGGATTACGCACTAAACTATAAAATACATAATGCTCTCTCTCTCTCTCTTTCTCTCTCTCTTTCTCTCCCCCCTCTCTTTCTCTCTCTCTCTCTCTCTCGCTCTCTCTCTCTCGTAACAAATAATTTGTCAACCAGTATTGTACACAAATTTCTGCGCTCGCTTTTAAGGCTTTGCCTTATTTCATATTACGGGAAAAGTAACGCAAAGCGCCCGAAGGGCGCTTTGCGGCTTTTCCCGCTTTTAGATAATGCGTGTAAAACATTAAAATAATACGGGCGAAAGACCGGGCCGAAGGCCCGGTCTGAAGACCGCCTATAGCTTACAGGTATATATAGAGAAATAAGAAGTGAAATAACAAACAATAAAATCAGAACTCATATACCGTTCAACCCAAATCGTCCATTTTGATTTCCCCATAAAAAGCTCCTATGTCAGGCTGCGTCCGTTTATCTCCTTCCGGTCACTTACTTTCCTATACCCTGAATAGGTGTTTCGAGACACAGTCTAATTTTTTGCAACAACAACAACAAGTTTCCGACTGGTTGTCAAAAATTACTTTTAAAGAAGATTTTTAGCTAGAAATCGTACAATACAGTCAACCTACCTTCTAAAAAATCCTAACTAAATAAAGAAAATAAAATTTGGCAGTCTTTTTTTTTTTTTAATTATTCATCAAAAAGGGATTTTACGTAACTTCTACCACGGCAGAAAATTCTAGTTCAAAAAATGTTTACATTTAGAACAGTGACGTCACTGAGCCTCATTCTGAATATTGATGCAGAGGTGGCACCCCAGTATTCCAGTACTTCCAGGTAGAATGGTAACCTTTAGACTAGAATACATATCTTCAGTCTATGCATATTTTACAAAAATGACAGGTTCTGTCTTCAAGAAAATTTTAAATTGCCCATTATTAAAGTGATTTTAGTATTTTCAAACAATATAAAATTCATAAATTTCAATACTGATCTATTATAAAAGATTACGAAAATAAATTTATCCAATACTTTATTTAGATTGGGCTTAGAATTTGTTCCTTTTTTGAATATCTAGAACAGGCACTAAAGTCAGGAAAAATGTTAGAAAGGGAAAATTGCTTGCTCAAGGAAACAAAAGTATATTTGTAGTTACAAAGAATGAAAAGATTTTTTTGTTTTGGTCTCTCTTTATGTTTTCATGGAGAGCTAGTGTGGGCAATGGCTATGAGTTTAAAGTCTTTCTGCATTGCTTCTGATCTTGGCAATTTTAAGGCTAAAGCTTTTAGTAACCTGGTCCAATAGATCTACTTAGCTTTGGATAAATAAGCATTGACTCAAAAATTTGAGGCTGTTTAAAAGTGCTGTATGAGTCCATTTTAAAATGAGCAAATTCTATTTTTTCCCGTAGAGAAAATAATGTTGTCTAAAATAAAGAAATTGTATATCTTAAGTTTTTCTCATTCTCCTGATTTTAATTACTATGCTAGATATCAACGAAAAGCAGTATTTTATTTTGTAGGTAAGGGTTAAATCCAATAAAAGGAAACAAAGCAAATAGGATCAATTGACATTGGTTAATTTCATTTAATTATACTAATACTGTTTACCTAGAAATCTGGTAAAAGAAAAAAATGACCTTCTTTTTGTGTTTCAAATTTCAACTATCGTATGTACAAGGAACAAATAAAAATAAATACACATACTGGTATAATCAAACAAGAGCATTCCTTATTATGGGTGCCATATTCCACAACAAAGAGTAAAGACGCCAAGATGATGACTGGACCTTGGCATATTGTTTACACAGGTAAGCTAATAAAAATGAACAAAAAAAAGAAGATTCATTAATCATAGTTTTTAATGCAGATGATAACATCTTTATTCAATTTTGACAACTCTGGAGAAATTTAGAACAACTAAGAAAGACAGACATACTGGTGAGCAACTGTTTATATGAAGCCAACAACTTTGAGGCTTCCTTTTCACTACTGTCTTGCTTCAATGTGACAAAACAGTAATCAACCTCTTGAATATATGGTCTATTAATCTTTGTTGGAAGCTATTTATTTATAAGAAATAAAATATTATCCTGTGTATCAAAATATTCTCTTCTAATAAACATGTTTAGTTTTTTTTTTTTCTATATTCTAGATATATATTAATATTTCTTGTTTAAAAACTTGTGTTAACACATTGCTGTATTTCTTACAGCGTTGTCAGTGTGCTTATACTCATAAACAGATGGTTGAGGCTTCATTCAAAGCGAATTTGATATGTTAGACAGTGTTCCCAAAAACCCCTAGATGGGGGTGATTTACCCCTAAATTGAAGCTTGTACCCCAATCTTTGCAACCAGCCTTCTTTGTGTTATATAGAGGGGGTACATGCATGCTGTTAAGTACCCATTTTTACCCCCGGATTGAAAAAGCAGCAGGAACACTGTTAGACATGTCTTGTAATTTGACATGCTTATAAATCTTATATTTGCACAGCAGTGCCACCACTCACAAGATATTTTTCCTTTTCTTATTGTGGCGTAGATTTATCAGTTAATTATCAAGAACGATATCTTCTATCTCACAATAATTTATTTAAAGTGCTCTTGATGAGTTTGCACTGCATTCACAAGGTTATCTAGTGGTTCCCATACACAGATATATAGATTATTAATCTAGATCTAAATAAAAGGATTCAGCAACCTTAAGATAACTACCGGTATACAGGGACCAAAGGTTTTTCAAATATATACAGGAAAAATATTGTATGGTTTAGTGTGATGTCTCTGTAATGTCAATGAGATTAAAGCATCTACATGTTGCCATCTCTTTTACAGCCTTGAAATTTACAAAAAGTGCTTCTTTTTAAAATTAAACTTAATAAGGCCTAAATGACGATGTCTAATACAATATTAAAACTGTGTGATCATTCAATGGACACTATAAGCTGCCACAAAGACAAACAGGATTTGTGGATATGGCTAACTGACAGATACCCTAAACAGAAAAAACTTGGGCCTACTAGCTGGAGAGGGATTCTCGGTGCATACCATTTCTGAAACAGTATCATTTGCAAGAAATGGTATGCTGCAAGGAATGGTCACCAGTCAGTAAATGTCTCATTACAAATGTTTTTTCTTTCGCCCGTTTTCTAGGCTTTGCCTAATTTCATATTAAAAATCAAAATGAAATACATATACCATCAAAGTTTAATTTTGTGTCGTAATGGCGGCCTACATGGAGGATGGTGATCTCGCGAGATTTCGCCATTTTTGGTTCATTATTTATTTTAATTTATCAATATTTTTTTTATTCATGTCGATCATTATCAAAATTTAGATTGTTGTCGTAAAATTAGGGTAAGAATAAGCCTTAAATGTAAAAAGTTACACATTTTTTGCTTAGAATCTCGTATGGATGACGTTTCCTTTTTACCCTCCGCAAATGACGTCATTCTACACTTTGGGGGAAATAAGACGCTACTTTTTCCCGCTAAAACAACGTCGTTATTGTTGCGCTTTAACGTCGGATTAAAAAGCGGGATAAGACTTGAAAGAAATTAAATCTATAGCAATATTGCCGGTTAAGACTTGAAAAAGATGAAATATATAACAAAATTCGCAGTTTGATTTTTTAAAAAAAAAAAATGTAAATACAGCTATTTTAGCTAAAGCTATGCCGGCCAACATCTTGTCGGAATCGCATCCTTTAGGATTTAGACCTGACGCAGTTTCTATAATACGCGTGCTCATATTCAAAGTTACATTTTTTACGAAGATAAACCAATTAGAATTGTTTTTAGCATCTTTCACTAATATTATGTTAATTTCTTCCGATGTTAGCGCTTATCTATTCTAAATGACTGTGACTGTGGAAATCAATCTAGAAATAAATTAGCAAAATCAAGTAGCCATCGATTTGATAAATAGCATATTTTGGTCTTTTGCGGAAAATTAGTGATCATGTGCATGTTTTGTACAACACCTGTGGAATTTTATTTCATATTTTAACTCTGTACTTATTTTTTTCCAGTGACAATATCTTCGGAGTAGAAAAGGGTCAACAAAGGATTCTATTTTCTTTGTTTTGTTCGCATATGACTTGAAAATGACAAAAAGCGGTCTTAAATTCCATTCAAGTAAAAAACAGAAAAAGCGGTCGGAACAGACGGACACATAATATTGAATTTGATTTATCATTCATACGTGTCGATACAGCAAAAGGTTTGGGCGCAGGAGCCTTATGTTAAATTCGGTAGTAAAGTTGAGTAAATTAGTAAATCAAGAATGGTTCTTTCTTCAAATTACTTTTCCCGTCTATAGGTTAAACCTATCATTATATTATTGTATTATTTTTAGGACGATATTTCCAATGAGTGTTTTGGACCCGATCTATCATTTTTACTATGAGAAAAAAAAAGTGATCCTTTTTTCTTTCGGAACATGGGCGCCGCCATCTTGGATTCCAGTAACACATTTTATCAAAATTACAAGAAACATTAACGCTCTCAAGCTCTCTAATTACAAAATATGATCTTTTTAATTGCTCAAGTAATTATAGGAGTTTGCATATATCCAAAAAGAGTTTAAAAAGTACGAGAAATGAAAGCGAAAGTTGTTTCGGTTTACATGGTGACGTCGAACATTCGCATTGGTACCCGATTACGCTTACCGATTCCTGAGGTTGACGCTTTCGGTGCCGGAGTCCGGAACCCATTCATTTGACATCGTTATCGGTAAGTTACTACATTGAAAATCTTAAATAGATATGATACGCTTCGATTTTAAGCCGTTCTATTTTAAGTCTGCCGGTTTTAGTTCGAAACCCCACCTATCTGAGGTGCAAAACAGACAATTGACTTGTCAACTCGGCCGAATGTTTATTCGGACCATCAACAACTCGGCCACCCTCCCATGACCCGGAAAGGTCTGTCTGATCCTTCAAGCTATTGATATTTAGATTAATTTAGTAATGTTTTTTATACAAAATTGAGCTTTACTCAATGTTTTGCTAAAGTGAAGTTTATCACTAATCAAGGGGACCCCATCAAGTTTATGACTGAATACATGATGCAATGATGTTGTAAATATATGTTAAATATAGACGAAATTTCTCTCATCTGGCTGGTTGGCCTAGTGGTTAGCACGCTCAACTGGTAACCTAGTGGTTGTGGGTTCGAGCCCCATTGGAGGCAGGTAGTGTATTTGGGCAGGACTCTTTACAGACAGGGCCCACTCAGCTGTTGGGTAGCAAAGGTTAGAATCCATTTCCTCTCTCTCAATGTGTGGGACTAGATCTTGAAAGAGTTGGGTCCACAATGGAAATAAGAGTCAATTGACCCTTTATCGTTTTATCCTGGACTAAAGAAAAAAAAAACAGATGCTCCAACCCTGAATTTTATAAATCAAAATCGGTTTTTGCTTGAAAATCACTCATGTTCAAAAAAGGATCCGACATCAATTTTTAGAAAGGAAATACCTACCGCTTTTTTTAAGGGCATTTTTTTGGAATTGATTGGTCGATGTTGAAATGTGTGTAACTATTTTCAATCATTTTTTCTTTAAAAAAAAACTTCATGCGAATAATTCTTCAATTTAAAAATGGCAAGGTTCAACATAATTGGACACTCGATCATGTCTATTCGACTAATTGTGGTTGTCTCGCTTGATGTATTGTAACTTTTTCAAAATATCGAATTAATTGCTTAAGGATGAAATTGTCATGTACCTATAGTTTGTTAGCCCCTTGATCTGTTCAGTCTGAAACCAGGTCATCCATGGGTGGCAGTCATTTCACTATTTAGATGTTTCACTATTGGACATTTCCTACCAAGACGTTTCACTACTATTTGGTAGTGAAATGTCCAAATAATGTTAATCTATATTTTGTTCATATATTACTACAAATGATCAGCCTTTGATAATTTTGATAGTTTTAAATGGATTTATTTGGAAGTATCAAGGTCTAACAATATTTTCACTCTTTAATACTTGTAATTGATATTAATACATGCAAGAAGTGCAGTTGAATAAGTTAAATAACATTTCTCTTTGTTGTCTTTATAAATCATCTGTACGATTATGATGCAAATGATATGTTATAAAAAAAATTGTATTTGTGATGAATGTAATTTACATCCAAAGCTTTGTTTCTTTTTCAATAGCAGATCAATAGTATGGGTTTATAAGAGGCATAATATATGAAACCCCTTTGTAGCCTGATCTTTTGTTTTCATCACAGGTCCAAGTGTCAAAGAACTTATGGGGAAAAAATGGATAATGTCTATATTGGGAATTAAATACAGACTTCATGAAATACTGCCGGTCCCATTTACATGTCTGGTAAAAACATGCCGGTCCAATAAGTTGTGCATGATTACAGGACCGACTGACCGGCAAAATCTAGTCACATACACAATGTGTAGTATTTTATGTCTGATGGGATTTATTTCGGTCTGGTTAAAATTTTAAGTTTACCAGACCCACTGTATGGTAAGAAATATGGGTATTTCGTGAAGTCTGTAAATATAATCTGTTTTTTTTTTAAAAAAAATGTTTTGATACCGCCACCTATGATATTCATAGGGAAAACAACAGTAATTCAGTAATGATGGGTTGCAGATTACATTTGTGAAGTTATATGATTTAAAATGTAAGTTTGATCACGGACCCTAAATATACATTTAGAGTCCCGGGTTTTATCAGCAACATTTTTTTAATGTAATGATAATAATCTATCATTTGTTGAAAAAATGGGGAATTCTTTATAAATGATTCCCAATACATAAACACAAGATAAAGAATGTCTTTCTCAAATTCATCTTTTCCTACACTTATCTTATAATAGATAGATTTTTACAAGGAGAAATGATTATAAAAATGCAAAAAGACTTTTATAATCTGATAACTGAGAAAGAAAATTAGAAAACATGGAAAAAAGATAGAACTTATGAGAAAATCATTCTTAAATTCGTCTTTCTTTTTTTTTTTTTTTTTGAAATACAAGTTTTCTTAATTGTTCTTCTTTTTATTTACATTTTTTAGGACTTATTTAGAGACATGCAAGTTAATTGGCTGATTTGTGGCCTGTTTAAGAGATCAGAAAAGGTGTTATAATGGCTTCTGGTAATGCTCTGATAAGGGTGGCACACATCAAAACAGGTGACAGGTACATTGGAATATAAGAGCCAACTTAATATTAACCCTTAGCTGTAACAATCATCTGTTAATTGTCTAAATATAATATAATGAATCTGAAACAAATGCTGTTTGGAGATGCTTGGGTATGTCTTTGAATTAATAGGTTACATTAATATAAAATTGTTTTCTCTTTTACATAGGATTTCATTTTATACTAGTCAATCTAATCTTATTAGATATATCTGTATATATTCTCAAAATGTCCATTGGTAAAATCTAGAAATAAAAACAAATCAAAATGCCATGTTTCAAAACTATGTTCTATTTTCTCATTGTGAATGATTTCCTGTCCACAAAAAACTGATTTTTAATAACAAGAGGACATCACATTATTTAAGAAAATGTTGTGGAAATTGAAAAAAAAATGTTATCAAGTTAGTTTCAGTTTATCTGTTCATCACATTCTCAGCTAATATACTTATTTCAATTGTTAGGTATAATGTTGAAAGCGGCGTTAAACTCCATTCAATCAATCAATCAATTGTTAGGTGTGTGTGATAGTAGGTTTTCGGTCCCTCCATGCTCTAAACATATATGGTATGGACAATGAGAGAATAAATTTATACTATTGAAAAAATATGATTCCGTGTTGAAATACTGGCAAATTCGTGAGAAATTCTGCTTTTTACTCACATATCTATTAACATTTACCAAATTTTCAATCTCATTTCTTTTCATTTGTGAAAGAATTATATCTATTAATTCTCTCTCTCTTTTTAGCTCACCTGAGCACATCGTGCTCAAGGTGAGCTTTTGTGATCGTTGAATGTCCGTCGTGCGGTGTGCGTCGTGCGTCGTTCGTCGTGCGTCGTCATGCGTCAACAATTTTAGTGTTTACACTCTAGAGGCCACAAATATGATCCAATCTTCATGAAACTTGGTCAGAATGTTGGTCAGGTTGCAAGGATGAACCCTATTGAAAATGGGAAGGATCCATGCCAAATCACTGGAAAAGGGGCCTTATGACCAATTTTCTTGTTTACACTCTAGAGACCACAAATATGGCCCAATCTTTATTAAACTTGGTCAGAATGTTGGCCAGGTCACAAGGATGAACCCTATCGAAAATGGGAAGGATCCGTGCCATATCACGGGAAAAGGAGCCTTATTGACAATTTTCTTGTTTACACTCTAGAGACCACAAATATGGTCCAATCTTCATGAAACTTGGTCAGAATGTTGGCCAGGTCACAAGGATGAACCCTATCGAAAATGGGAAGGATCTGTGCCATATCACGGGAAAAGGAGCCTTATTGACAATTTTCTTGTTTACACTCTAGAGACCACAAATATGGCCCAATCATCATGAAACTTAGTCAGAATGTTGGGCAGGTCACAAGGATGAACCCTATTGAAAATGGGAAGGATCTGTGCCATATCACGGGAAAAGGGGCCTTAATGACAATTTTCTTGTTTACACTGTAGAGGCCACAAATAAGGCCCAATCTTTATGAAATTTGGTCAGAATATTTTGCAAGTCAGGAGGATGAACCCTATCGAAAATGGAAAGGATCCATACTATATCAAGGGAAAAGGGGCCTTATTGACAATTTTCTTTTAAATTGTCTAGAAGCCACGAATATGGCCCAATCATCATGAAACTTGGTCATAATTTTGGCCAGGTCACAAGGATAAAACCTATTGAAAATGGGAAGGATCCATGCAATATCATGGGAAAAGGGGCCTTAAAGACAATTTTATTGTTTACTCGCTAGAGGCCACAAATATGGCCCAATCTTTATGAAACTTGGTCAGAATATTGGTCAGATTATAAGGATGAACCCTATTGAAAATGGGAAAGATCCATGTTATATCACAGGAAAAGGAGTCTTTATGATAATTTTCTTGATGTAACTCTAGAGGCTACAAATTTGATCGAAACTTGTTTTTTTGTAGATATTATCTCCTTTATGACATCTGCCTATTTGATTGATGAGATGTCGGTCGAAGAGACTCAGGGGAGCGATCTAGGACCATCTTGGTCCTCTTGTTTTATTTGATTACCCCCCCCCCCCCCCTTCACTGCCAATTTTTCAATATTTAACCTGTAAATTGCATACATAATGTTTATTTTAATGTTCTTTTTTTTTTTTTTTACAAAACTCAATCAGATTGAATAATCCAGACAACATATTATTATCTTTTACGGGAAGATTTTAAAGTGAACATTATAAGCTTAAATTATTATCATTGGCATTGGTGTTGGGAAATACACCATAAAGCTAGGTAATTTAAACACCATAAAGCTAGGTAATTTAAATAAAATTTCATAAATTTAATAATTAATTACATAAATGACTCGTTTTCAAATATGATATTAGATAAATAAAAAATAATGGCATAAAATACCCCTTTATAAAAATTGGTAGTGAAACTTCTAAACAATTTTAAAACAGTAGTGAAACGTCCAAAAGTGTGATGTCCTAATAGTGAAATGTCCCTAGTAGAAAATGTCTCAATAGTGAAATGACTGACATTCCTCATCCATGATCCAGTGGCAGATCTAGATAGGGTCAGATGTTAAAGTTACTCTTTCTGCAGCCCAATTTTCTAATTTTCTTGCCAAAATTTGGTCAAAATTGTGTACTTTTTAACTTGACTTTTCATAGAATAGGGGGCTATTCTGGTCACATGGGAGTAGGCGTAACGGTAATACTTTGATTAAGGTTTTACATGCAACTGTGTTAAATCTCTGTTTCTACTAAATCTATTGCTTTGAAACATTGCTTCCAAGACATAATATAAGCCTGTAGACAAAGATTTGTTACTCTGAAAATAAATTTAGTGGAATATTAACCTTTTTTTGTATTCCAAAATCTCTAAGTTTTTAATGCAACTATCACATATATCTGTTATTTCTCTGTTTCCACTAAAGTGTTTGCTTGGAAACTTTGAACATGTATCTGTGACCATCATATCACCGGTTTTAGACAAAAATTCATTAATCTGATATTGAATCTATAGGTTTTCCAATGTTGACATTGGTTTGCTTTTACTATCCAGCTCTAGGAATAGTGGAGCTCTCAGAGAGCTTAAGAATGTTGGTAAATGAAGCAGCCTTTTTGCAGGGGTGTGGAATTCCTTGGGACTGAATTCCTTTGTGGACTTGCCAAACATTGGATTTGTTTGCAGAATTTAATTCTAGGGCAAATTTAGGTTACAAAAATAGACATTTTGTCTCAATTTGTTTTCAATAAAAGGGTTCATTTAAGCATGCACATCAATACCATGAAGATATTGTTGCAGAGCATAGTTTTTGTTCAAGTGTTTTTCAATAATTTGAAATGTGAGTTTATTTTATTTTTAGTTTTCAAAGAAATATTAATTTAAGACACTCATGTACATATATAGAGCATATATAAGATTTATGTAATTCACAAACATTGTTATTTAATACATGTATTTGGTTTAAGTTACCCTTGTAGTTTAAGGTAAAATGCCTGGGTGCAAGGTACCCAGGAGTTCTGAGTTCAAGTCTCAGCAGGGGTCAAATTGTAACCAATTAGATATCAGTTTTGTGAAATATATGAATTTAGTATAATCAAATATAGTAATATTTTAACCCTTTCCATACTGTTTACAGCAGTGTTGTGGAAATGTGGATCTTCTCTACATGTCCCTGGACAAGTAAGAGATGATTTATAACTTGCCCAGGATCAAAAGGAACTTGTCCAGTAAAAAGTGAGAAGATAGATATTTAGAAAACATTGTCTTACTAAAAGAAATGCTGGAACATTGCTTAAAACATTAGAATATTTAATCTGTAACATATTTTAGTACTATTCCAAGATTTACTCTGATATTAACTTGTCCACTGACTAGTTGAATGATTGTGGGAAGAACTGATACCAACCTGAGGGAAATGACCCAAATTTGTCATTATGTTTGGACAACAACAACAATAGAATAGTTCTGCATGATAATGATATAAGGTGGATGTGGACATCTATTTTGGGACATAGCTCTCATTCACAAAAATAGATTCGCACAAGTATCTTCATTATATAGCCTCCAGCACAAAGGCTTATTTTTGAAAGATTGTTGAAAGCCGCATAAAACCCGATTCAAACAAACAAAACAAACCAAGGCCTTTTTTGTTCATGATCTTAAAAAGTGAAACATCAGTCTATATGAATAATTGTATTGTAAATAATGCAGTGATATGTTTCATCATCATGATAATTTTATTCATTTGCTTTAAGGTTGTGGACCCGTAATAGTTACTCAATGTTTGGGGAGTAGTAAACTTTAACAATACTAACTGAGGTTTCCAAATGATTTTTACTCAGGAAACCTCAGTCAATTTTGTGAATGATCATGAGTTTCGAAATGGTGCGGAAATATTATGGGTCCACTACCTTAAAGCAAATGAGTAAAATTATCTAAAAGCTCACATGAGCACGTTGTGCTCAATGGGAGATTTTAGGGTGGTCATGAGTCTGTCGGTCGTCGTCTGTCGTGTGTTGTGCGTTGTCTGTCTTCAACAATCTTAAAAACTTCTTCTTCTCCTGAACCACTGGGCCAATTTCTATGAAACTTTGCCAGAATGTACCTTGGATGACCCTCTTTTAAAATTGTTGGCTAAATTCTGATTGGTTGATAAATGTGGGCGTGGCAGGGCATGGCATTTTTCACTTTGAAATCTTTGAACTACATCTCCTCCTAAACCACTGGGCCGATTTCAATGAAACTTTACCAGGATGTTCCTTGGATGACCCTTTTTTGAAATTGTTTGCAAAATTTTGATTGGCCCATAAATATTGGTGTGGCAGGGCGGGGCTAATTTTGAGCCCGAAATCTTTGAACTACATCTCCTCCTGAACCACTGGGCAAATTTCAATGAAACTTTACCAGAATATTCCTTGGGTGACCCTTTTCAAAATTTGTCCGTAAAATTTTGATTAGCCCAAAAATATGGGCATGGCAGGGCAGGGCTTTATTTGAGCCCAAAATCTTTGAACGACATCTCCTCCTGAACCACTGGGCTGATTCTAATGTAACTTTACCAGAATGTTCCTTGGGCGACCCTTTTCTAAATTGTTTGCAAAATTTTGATTTGCCCATAAATATGGGTGTGGCAGGGCGGGGCTTAGTTTTAGCCTGCTATCTTTGAACTTCATCTCCTCCTGAACCACTTGGCCAATTTCAATGAAACTTTACTAGAATGTTCTTTTGGAGACTCTTTTCAAAATTTGTTTGTGAAATTTTAATTGGTCCATAAATATGGGCATGGTGGGGGGGGGGGGGGGAGGGGGCTTATTTTGAGTGGCCTCAGTAAAAAATGGGGTCACTTTAAACTTTTGGAATAACATCTCCTCATCAGCAAATGTGAAAGGAACTTTGTCAGAAAGTTACTTTGATGGGTTCCACTGGACCAATAAAATTCAGGTGAGCGGTTTGGGGCCATTCTGGCCCTCTTGTTTTAAAACATCATCTCCTTTTAAACCATTTGACTAATTTCAATTAACATTGCCCAAAATTATACTTGGATGACATCAACTGGACCAATGAAATATAGATGAGTTATTTAGGCCCATTCTGTACCTTATGTTTTGCAAACCGAATCCCTAATGATCATAAGAGAAGTAAACAAATGAAAGAGTTACTGGTATAGTTTCAAAACATTTGAATTGGAAATAAAAGTTAAGCCTAAAGATGAAATTCCTTCTGTAAACTCATTACATTAATGTAAAAGAGTGTTTAGCCTTTCATAATACATTTTAAAAGACAACAATAAGAGACTGCGATCGTTTTGAGGCTTTGCCTTTTTCATATTAGCGCATACATAAAGCATTAGTTGTGTACACAACGTATGCTGAGCGGAAACAAAACGGATAGAGCGCGGATCATTAAATTTTACGTGATGCATACGCTTACATATTTAAATATCCGTGTTACTCCCCTTTTATATACTTTTCGTATACATGATTATTCCACCCGTTAAAGTTGCATGTCAATTTTCTTATAAAAATATTGCACTCCATTTTCATATCTACAAATATCGCATCGCGCCTACTAGACTGAAGAAGTAACATTGTGAGAAATAAAACGTAACTTGTTTATATTCAAAATCGAAAACTATCAGAGTTTCATTTGTCTCTTTATAAAAAAAAAAACATTTACAGCAAAATTTAAATTTCAATTATGAACAGATTAATAGAGGGCCAACTTATTTCTGGCCCGCTTTCGGGTCGGGTGTAGACTAGTCTCACTGTCGAATATCAGAATAGCCTATTCTAGGCTATTCTGATAGTCGATATGTGGACCAGTCTAGAGCTGGTAGTCCGCTTTCTGAGAGATAATCTGATGTTGCGGGCAATAGTACCCCGTCCAGGGTCAGAAGTAAGTTGGCCCAGTGTTCATGGTTGAGAGGAAGAGTGTCTCCTGATCAAGAGGTCGCGAGTTTGTTTCCAGGAACCTTGTTCTTTCACTGGCCAAAACTCAGTGCAAGTAAAACTAAATTTCTAAGGAAGCACAACCATGTTCATCATCGCAGTAAACTGACAATCAAGGTTTGTCTTTTCTCCTTTCCTCTTCTATTGAATACAGAGCTGTTTCCATGAAAACACCCGAGATACAGTTTTCAGGGAATTTTGCCTTTTGAGAGGTACAAAATAGGATTAGAGGATGTAACTACATGTATAATAATTGCAATCCAATAAAATAAAGAATTCTGATTGGTTTAAATAGCATCACTTGGGGAAATCCATTGCACTTTATTTCTGTATAAAATGCAATTGGTCTTTTGGGAAACCCCCGGAATTCGATCTGCAAGTCCTGTGTTGTAGGAACTCGAATTAACCTAGTTCCCGATCATCAACGCAACATTGCTATTCAATCTATCATAAATTAATATATTTTCGAAAGAATTTACGATTACAAGCATGCAGTTCTGATTCTGAGCCGACCTAAACTTAGAAAACAGCGTGTCGACGAAGACCTTCAAGCAACCCTCTCAACTAAGACCGACCACGCGGTTTTCGTTTAAAAATACAGACTTACTTGGCAGAAACAAGCTATTTGGTCATAAGCACCTCTACGAATTTTAATGTTGTCTTTCATTTGTGTATCATTTGTTTTACTATATGACAATTCACTTCGATAGCGAAATAAACAATACACGATCTAAAAATAGATTGTGTAATATACACGCGGAAAAGTAGACTTGAATCTTTAATGTTTGGCTGAGTATTTTAATCGTTTCTTCGATATAGATGATTGCAATTATAAGGGACGAGGGTCTTTTTCCCTGCGTTTATTGGGGTATAAAGTGCAATTGCCTTAGCACATGGCTTAATCATAACGCCCTACGGGCGTTATTTGCCATGAGCTAAGGCAATTGCACTTTATACCCCAATAAAGGCAGTGAAAAAGGCACTCATCCCTATATCATTTTACGAAGTTCTTTAGGGGGTGAATGCCAGTTTAACCGTAATTCAATCATATTTCAGTATTCATTCAAATTCATAAAGCCAAGTTTACCCTCCAGCAGTATCCTCTTTTCTGTATTGTATTTGTTGTTTGATTTGTGGAGAAAACACAACTGAAAAAGAAATTATTGATATAATCAAGTTTTGTTTTTCAAAACTTTGTTAACTCAATGGTGTCAATGTCTCATTTGTGTACATACAGTGCTGTCGGCCAATCCTTCGCTCTTAAATTAGTAAAGTACAAAATCCCTGTAAAGATATCGCGTGTGCACACAAATTGAATACATGACTCAACTCATATACCATTTTGGCTATGTACGAGTATGTATAATGCTTAAGAAGGTGTCAGTGATAATGCTTTCGATCACCTGCATTCCTCGAACGCAATCAGACAATGTATTTTTGATGTCCGTGTGAAATTATTTACTTCACCACCTATATTTGTTGAGGTATTTTTTTAACTTGTAAAGAAATGCGTTTAGACCGATAAAATATTCCGGAAAAGTCATTCCGTCGTTATTGAATAACACACCAAATTCTAAGAAATTTATTCGAACAATAGGTAATATAACTGGTGCTAGAGGCTCTGAATGTTTAAGCAAATAACGCGAAATTAGTCTCTGCGCCGCCTGACGTTATGTATGTCTCCGTGGCAACGAATGATAAATGCGTTTTGTGGATAGATATGATAAAAGTATTATACATTGGCTCCTTAATCTTTGATATTTATCATATGCTTATTTCAACGATTTCTTTTGAACAGTTGTCGAGATATAAATAAGGTCCACGGACTTCTGGAACACCCCTCGTAAACGAAATTTTATGTAGCAATAAAATTACACAATCAAGTGATGAACAGGGTCACCGTCGTGTTTTATCACCGCAGTTTTCGTTAGCTAAACATGGACAGAAGTCCGGGAAAGAACCTTATTTAATGCTCGTAAAAATTTGATGATTAAAAAGAAAAACACTGATATACACATATAAACTTTTTTGTTTAAAATGACTGAATTATTGAAATTTTGTATATGAAAATAAAAGATGGTTCGGGGTTGCGTTTTTCTTAGATTATGATTTTTTTTATTGGGATATATCGCGTGATTCAGTTGAAGTGAAATTCTACAATCCTTGCCGAGATATCTTATTTGAAATCTTAAGAAATCTTAAAATTCTTAGTCCTAAATAGGCTCATCCGCTCTTACAAACAGACCAAAAATTTTTATCAGACAACACATTTCTAAGTTCAAAAAGTCATTCGGAACACCACTCGGCCAATCTCACGATTAACCTCGGATGTACATCGACGGACTATTTCTAAAAAAATACGAGAAAACCTGAGTAAAACTCGATGACGTCAGTTAAAATGGCGTAAGCCCTCGAAAGTGTGAGTGAAAACATTCGACGTAGCCAACGCTACTCGTTCATGTCGCTGACGTGAAACCATCGAATCCTAATATAAATATCTTTAGAATCTTAAATAACGGCTGAAAAAATCTTAAATTTTGAGAATGATTCGTCGTTCTCAAAAATTATGATTTTCAGTCGTTATTTACTGTAAAAAGCTTTGATACAGCTTCATTTTGTATGGAAATGAATATTTCCATTTCGAATTGTACATGTACCAATATCACCTAGAGCAGGTTTGTCAAAAATCCACTGTCTAACCTCACCTTCTTAACAAGAGTAAGGCTGGGCGTGGCATTATTCGCCCGAAGCTCAGAAATAAATGGGTGATTTTTTTAACTTTTTATTGATCCTTAGGAAGAATTTTCTAGCAAACACTATAGTTTTTTGTATTTTTTATGATGGTAGTGTTTGTTTTGTTTTGTTTTCCTATTTGTATTTGGGAAAATGTGTTCTTAGGCAATTAAAGCACTGTGGATTACTTATGGATATCATCACTATTCTTTAAGTAATTATATGTACCCGAGTATTACTTAAATATTCACAAATCCAAACAGATTGAGATAATGTAATCAAACACCCTAGCTATGAGTTCTACATACATGTGAAGTTTCAACATCGTAGTCCTTGTATTTTGAGAGTTATGGACCGGACACGAATTTGCCACATGAATCAAACAAAGGGCAATAACTCACAAATTATAAATGGTAGAGTTAGGGTTATTGCGCTTTGCACATCCTAGCTATGAAATCTATATACCTGTGAAGTTTCAAGACCATATAATACTATAGTTTCAAAGTTATGGACCAGACACGAATTTACAAAGGACAATAACTCAAAAAATACAAATGGTAGAGTTTTGGTTCTTGCGCGCTGCACAACCTATCTATGAGATCTATGCACCTGTGAAGTTTCAAGACTATAGGCCTTACAATTTCAAAGTCATGGACCGGACACGAATTTGCTAACCGAATCAAACAAAGGGCAATAACTCAACAATTACAATAGGAGATTTGTTGTTCTAAACAAAGAAACTAAAATCAAAGAAAAAAAGCATGTTGTTCGTTTTATCAAAATAAAGGAAAACAAACACGCATTCACTTTGAAACTTCGAGCACAGAAAAACGTATGGGTTGTAGAAAAAATGGCCGGCTTGTTTTAGTGATGACGTGACTGTAGTTTCACTCATAATCGACAGTCAAATTGTTGATTCATTATCTTTCTTTTCGGTAATGATATTCCTTTTTATTGAGTAAAAAATTGGGGAAAAAAGTTGATAATGAGCCAAAAAAATAATGCAACGCTGGGATTATCTACCGCTTTACGAAATTTTGTCTTCGGCCTGAAATTACTAATCGAAGCGCTCCGTTGCCTTGTTTAGACTGGAAACCGCTAATTTTGATCTAAAAACAGATCCAAACGAACCCATTCGGAACATCGTTCGGACTTTTCCGTAAACTGGAAAGTACCTCGGACGTACGTGTAGTAATTTTTGGTCATTTTTTAGGTAATTCGGCTCCTGGTGGTTCTTTGGTTAATACGCTTCAAGAATAGTATATTCCTTTAATGTTTTCCGATCGTCTGTGGAGATCATTTTGGCATGTTATAATTTGAAAGCAAAACGCAGTAAGACACGTTTTGTTTTCAAATTTTAATATGCCTAATTCTAATCTTACGTTGATTTTATTTTTCGCAACCTCATGCTTAGTTATGTTTGTGACGTCATATAAACTCACGTGCGATGTGACGCGCTTTCATGGCTGCGCCCTTATTATTCCAGAGGTCTATTCCGTAGAATCGCCGAGGGTTCTCGAGTGAAACGAATCCTTTTCGTCATTTCTTCGCTAATAGAAACTCTGAAGCATTATGAAAGTGAATATCAGCCATCTTCATTCGGCTTTGAGAATGGCAGGCATACCCCTGCCTAGACTTAAGTTTTTACTCTCAGAGGGCGATTTGGTACTCAAATGGAGAACGATCTCATGCCCTTTTTATCTATTATCACCATTCTTTCTGAGAATTCTAGCTTTGAGTAAAATTCTCGAATAGAGAATGCAGCCGAGAAAGTTTTATAACATCGGGCCAAGATCTTCTAAAAAATCACTTTAATGATGTTCTTACGTTTACCTTTCACTCTAGAAAAAATTGCATAACAAGTGCATATTTGAAATTGAAGCATTACACTCAGTCAGAAAATAATGACGATGTTTTTCCTGGTAGTTTCCTTTTTATCCTAAGTTTTAATGAAAAGAAATCTAAATCACTTTTTTGAAACACAAAAAATAATCATTTTTGTCGGTCTATGAACAACCGGTGTAACAGTACCAAGTAATTCCATTTAAATGCCGATTTCGGTAAAAAATTAACCCAAAATAACGTGCTGACTAAACCTTTTCATCTCAGTATATTACAATACAGAAATAAGAGATGATTCTAGAAGTATTTGCTGGGAATTTCGCTTTTTTAGGGAGACAGCTTTAATGCCGATCTAGGTTAAAAGAGAACAAATACGAGATATTTGTCAAAATATCCGGTAACTAGCGTAATCAGTGAATTAACCCCAATCGCTTGGATACGTACAATTAAAAGGAGCCATGGCGCTACCCTTTGCATTCCGCCATGTTGTGTTTAAAATTTGGATTGATGCCCGCAATTGAAGTTAGTACAGTTAGAAACATCGTGAAATTGACATTCATTCCGATCAAAATCATTCTTAATCATTCACTAAGCGCTCCGTTCATTCATTCCAAACGCTCACTCAAATCGATCCAAAACGCTCCGAAATCATTAAAAAAACATTTAAAATCGTTCAAGACTTTCAGCAATTAATTCAAATCGATCCATTTTTTTCTACGATTTTATTAGCTAATGTGGACTTTCAAGTGCCTGATTGGTCAACAAATACGCACAAACAGAGTAGTGCGTTTATTTCGTTAAAGGGGGGGGGGTAATTAATATCCCTAATTTTGTTCACACTGAACAAAATTAGGAATAATGGATTACCTCCCTTTAATATCACTCAAAACTCGCTCCACACACTCATTCAACTGAATTCCTAGATCATTCCAAAATCATTTACCTTGTCAATTTCACGATGTTGTTAACTGTAACTGTAATGATATCGTTACATACGCGTAAGATTCTTAAAAATACTGTTTTTATTTCGAATGCATAGCAATTACAACATAGATTTAACAAACCCGCAAAATGAACCCAAGACAACTTCATTCAGAGTTTTAGGATACACATTATATTTTCCTCAAGTTTTAATTTGAAATCTTATTATAATTCATGTTATTTACAGTATATATGTATTCATTAAAGACCTCCAAACATTCTCAAAGTTGCTTTAACTGATTGAAAAATAGGGTACCAAATCGAGTGCTAATTTGTTTTTTGTGCTTCGCCTTTTCCTTAAATAGTGATCTATGTGGCGGTTTTGTGATCTGTACTTCCCCAAATACTTCGCGGTCACGTCAACCATGTAACTTATGTATGTTAGTCGACAGTGGGACTAGTGTACCGTTTTGGAACTACTTCGGCCAATCTACGATCGGACCTCGGCGTACTTCCCTTAATAATCTTTAACCAAAGCGCTAAAAGCGCTGACAGCCTGGTTTATAAAGAGGCAAGGTGACATTTGAAGGCACGGACTCCATTTTTTTTTAAAATCTTTTTAGCAAGGCTTTTACGGCAAGGGAAACCAAGGGTTCCATTTACCTATAGAGATCGTAAGCCACATTCAGAACTCACTTCAAAGGAAAAATGTCGACCGGTTTGCTCACTATATAGCGCTGAGACCGCCAAAAACAAATTATTCCCAAGAAATAGATAACTACGCCCGATACCGCCTTGCAGACAGGCGCATATCGCGTTTTTTATAATTTTAGTTGGGTTGATTGGTTTTATACTAGACAGTAAATTTATCCATTCGATCTTTCTGTCGAACAATCGTGAATGCTGTTTTTCTTGGGGCACCAACTCGTCGGCCCTTTATTTTACATTGAATTGAATTCCATAAAGAAGCTGTATTTCACTGTGGGAACACAACCCTATCAAATTTCTCTCTTTCCAACAATATGGTCTCCCCTTAACTCATACTCCATTATTTTTTAATTTCTACCCTCAATATATATCAAATTACACTCATGCTGATTTATTGTCTGCAACGTGCTCCAAGTTGACCCAGTCTAAAATTGTGTAGTCTGTTTAGGGGTTTAAGGATTGGACAAGGCTTTTAATTTTTCTTGTTTATATTAATCCATTACAAGACAACAAATGTTTACACAAGTCCAAATTGTACAGGGTTGCAGATTACATACAATATGTGGGGAAATTAGTAAAATAAATAGCAGAAAGGGTACATAATATAACGGAGAAAGCAGAAAATGTTAGTTAGCAGCGTTTTCTTTCTTTCCCTTTTAGCAAGGTCAACCGTCAAGATTAAATATAAAAGCTATGTGTCTTAAACACAGCAGTGATTTTGGCAGTGATAAGTAAGAAAATATTTGGTATACATGATAAGGACAAGGTAAATAATCAAGGTAATATTTCAGAAAATTTACCTCGTGTGTTGTTTCGTCTATTCAGTTCCCTCGCCCTCATTACTTTCATTACTATGATTTAGCACAGCGTAGTGATATGCAAGCACTGCATTGAACACACAAAGCACTTCGTGTCGCACAAAAGATGATGACGTATACTAGACCCTTTTTTGCGCGCGCGGGAGCACAAAAAAGCTACGTAGAACAAACGTTATTCGGTTTTTGACTCGATTATTCCTAGGCAATTTCCAGGAAACAGGATTGTACACTTTGGCCTGCTAAACCAAGCCAAAAAGTGGATTGATCGAAGGTGCCACGATTGCTATCATGTGTTAGAGATAACAATGTTTTTGCGAACATTTTTGATAATTCCTCAATTTGTTTATATTACTAGACTTGCGTACGTTTTCTGAATATTTTGCGAATATGTTCATACGTTTCGCAGGATTATATCACCAATTCAGCTATTATCGCCCTTATATGTAGTCTCTGCTACTTTCGCTTTCTCTGCGAAGGTGACATAGATTTGTCTGTCGGATCAAAATTTTGGATGATCTTGTTTATCACAACCAGTCCTCAATATTGTGGGAACAGTACTTGGTGGAATGGCCTTGTCTATACAACTCTTATAGAACCAAAACAAGCTTTTTTTAATAAACCTCTCGTACACTGTGAAGTACCGAGTTCTCTGCACGAAATGCGATGTCATTCTCATTTTTGCCAGGCCAAAATTGAGACTAGTAGACTATGTAGACTCAGATCAGCATGTACAGATGAGCAGTCTGATCAATGCATGTTTTGTACTAATTGTGGGGGAAAACTTGAGCCAAACTGCTCGAAGCGTTCTATAAATAATAAATAGTTTTGAATTAATTTGAATTCTGCAGGACGAGGGTAGGTAGATAATTAGCTATCTTAAACTGTTTGGTGGTAGTTAGTACATAATGAGTAGAGAAGTAGTAAGACCCTATTATTCATGAAAGCAATCCATACCGCTAAAGATATTATACTGGAAGCAAGTTACAGTCAACGCTCGTTACAACGACCACGTTCGTTCCCGATAAAAATGTCGTTATAACGGAAATGTCGGTATATTGAAAATCGCCCCTTTAACTCGAAAGTTGATGCCATTTATGTACAATAAATTTACATCAAATTATAAACTCTTTTATTACCGTTGAAGATCGATGAAATATTAAAGAGACTTAAAACTGGATATTGAAACTTGTTGATTGTTACTTCTTTAAGAAATCATTGATATATTTCTGGCCTTGGTTGTGAAGATTGTTCTCTACAGAATGATAGTTTCCATGCTGTCTTTAGGTTTTCATAGTGGTATTTGTTTCCTTGTTGTTTAAAATGGATTATGGCAGTTTAAAACATGATTCAACTTTAAACTTGAATTAATTATGGAATCTTTTCGCTTCAATATATCACTGTTTGTCGATCTTCCTATCTTTGTAGTCCAACCTTTTGAAAAAAAATTCGACAACTGATCATGTTTATAATTGAATGGATAGATTTGTATTCGAAAATCCTCTGTCTTTGCTAAAAAACATGGGTTCTACGTCTCTTTGCAGGTGGCTCAGCCTTTTTTTTCCAAAATAGATCAACGCTAAACGTACAGCCAAGATGTTTGCCTAACAATCAAAATGACGACTTGCCATTTTCAACACGAAAAAGCGGAGTAAAAAGTTGTCAAGTTGTGCTCGTCGGATGTAAATTTGTGTAATTATACCGAAGTATTGTTTATTGTGTAATATTGTTATTACGACAAATGCAAATCCGTTCCCAACAAATAAGTTTCGGTATACGAAAATGTCAAATTACGGTTGTCGATCAAACGGAAGTTGACTGTATAATGTCCCCTTTTTATATTCCGCCGAAGGTGGTCGTATATTTGTATCATTATGTCTGTCCGTAAGACCGTCCATACGTCTGAAATTATTTTGTGAACTCAACTCCTCCAATATTTATCGTCGATTTGTATGGAATTTATAAATAATGATCTGCCCAGCTACCTGATCTTGTGCTTATTTTCGGGGTTTGGTAATATATATTGCTGAATCACAGGAAAAGGGAGGCTTTATTCCCACATATTTGTGAACGCAACTTATCGTTCTACTGATCCAATTTCGAAAAAAAACAAAAACAAACAAACAAACAAAAAAAAAACATTCCAAAGAATTTTCCCAGTCAGCTGACCTAAATAGGCATGTTTGTATTTTTTTCGTGCCCTGGAAAAGGGGTCTTCAACTCACAAACCTTGTTTTCTCAACTTTTCAGGTGTGTAAATAACTCTTGAACACGTATCCTTCACTGAATGCTCCTAATCACCTGATCTTTCATATATTGTCGGGGTTTCGTAGTATCTTGTTGCGTCTTGGCACAATATGCTTAAATGCCAAAAACGGTGCGAATAAAGTCTTCTACATGAACGGTCAGATTTCAACAATTATCCAAAGAATCTTTCAACTGAGTGCATAATATGAGTGTTTTTTTATATGTTATGTCGCATAACTATATAGGGATGAGTGTCTTTTTCACTGCGTTTATTGGGGTATAAAGTGCAATTGCCTTAGCACATGGCAAATAACGCCCGTATGGCGTTATGTTTAAGCCATGTGCTAAGGCAATTGCACTTAATACCCCTATAAACGCTGTGAAAAAGACACTCTGCCCTTATAATTGCAATCCCCTTGGTCTAAGAAACTAGTAAAATACTCGGCTAAATATTGAAGTTTCGAGTCTACTTTCTGCGTGTATTACACAATCTATTTTTAGATCGTGTATTTTCTCGCTATCGAAGTTAAACGGCATAAAGTTAAACAAATGGTACACAAACAAAAGACAATTTGACATTCGTAGAGGTACTTATGATCTAAACATAATTTTGACAAGTTATTCTGTAGTTTAAACCGAAACTATCGTGATCGGGCTTAGCTGAGAGGGTTGCTTGGTGGTCTTCGTCGACTCGCTGTAATCATCGACTCAGAATCTGAACTGCATGCTTTTAATCATAAATTCTTTCGAAAATATTCTATTATATTAAATAGCAATATTACGATATGGAAGGGGAACGAGGGGTTTCCGAGTTCCTAAAACACAGGACATGCAGATCAAAGGTCGGGGGTTTCCCGATAGACCTTTTGCATTTTATACAGAAATAAAGTGCAATGGATTTCCCCACGTGATGCGATTTAAACCAATCAAAATTCTTTATTTCATTAGATTGCCATTATTATAGTGTGCCTTACAACATTATGTTGATGCCATACAAGCTCATGCAGTCCCACTAAGTTAGTCTCAATTATTAATGCTCATCAAACGGAGAGGATTTATTCACCTGTTAACGTAGATAGGTGTCTGTAAGAAAATAACAGAATGTTGTATGGGACGGCGGGCTTTCGACGCATTCTAGCATCGCAGTACTTTCAGTACTTTGAATTATTTTCTTTTGAGCTTAGAAATTTTCCAGCCGGAGGGCTAAGACTGAATTCTCAAAGTATGCTTTAAAGTCAATAGTCTTTTCATTCACATTGATTAAATACTATTGAAGTATTTTTTTCTAAATTGCATTGCAGGTAATGTTGCTTTGTCTCCGTTAGTCTCCATTAGTTTTTCGGCCACTAGAACATTCGACATTTTAATTATTGACCAGCCCAATCGCTTTTAAGCTGCTTTACTGCTTCAGTTCTCGTACATATGAAATGGAGTGCGTTATTTTATTTCATTTTCTCTAATTTCTCTTGTTCGAAACTTTTTATGTTTCGCTGATCTAGAAAGGTTGTTCTTTTGTAACCTGCACTTACTTTCTTGCAACTTCACTGACACCTACGTACCATCCCGATATCATCGTTATACAATAAAATGACTTAACGGTGACGAAGATTTATAAATGGTTCAGCTAGAGTTTAATGGATTATAGATTTATAATTTTACACCGAAGAACATAAATAATGTATCAACTTCTTTTTATCAATTTTCAAATATATTACATAACCTTATATTTGCTAACAACTAAATAGAAATACAGGTTGAATTAATTCCTCATAATACTCATTTTTACACGAATAGAAGAATCTGAATTAAAAGCCTATATAAACAATAAACTACCACTTTCACAACTGAATTGATTATTGTTGTATATTGACAGTATTATGATCCCATGAACAAGTGTTTAGCTTTTTCTTAGCTTGCTCGTTTTTCAATTAGAATTCATATTTGTGACATGGCAAATATTCTATTCGATTTTCAAGAAGATTAGTAGTATATATAGTTGAATCTCGCAGAATTTTAGCTGTTAGTTTAGCTTTTAGTTTAGCTTTTAGTTTAGCTTTTTGGTTTGGCACGGCTATATGACCTTGAACGACTTGATAAAGGTCATCGATCCTTTTCTAGGTCATTGTATCACTCTGACCGACTTGGAAATTGAGCTAAAGGAGTGGTAGGAGGAAGAAATACATGGTTAGGTGTACTAGTTGCATCGATATGGGTTTAAAAGTGTTGAAACCCCCTATTGAAATAAATCACCTAGGGATAATCGGCAAAAGGGACACTTCAATTCAAGGGCTCTCAATTGACTCAAGTGGTCCTGAATAGAAGGAATGCAATTAAGGGGTCATCGCCCTTATCACAATACACTTCACCGCACACGACCCAATTATCTTTATAGGGGTTAATGGACATTTTCGGATTTGTTTGTATCAGGCTTTCAACAATTTTTCAGTTATATCGCGACGATTTTCGCTCCTAACCATACGTTTCTGGATGAATCACTGGAACCAGGGAGGTTTTACCACCGCTTTTAACAATATTTCAGTTTCAAAGCGGGGACTGCCGCATCAAACCACGAATTCCTGGTCAAAACAATGGTATCAGGGGTGGGGGTAAACGCCGCTTTCAACAATATTTCAGTTACATCGTGGCGACTGCCGCTTCTAACCATATATTTCTGAATGAAACAAGGAAATCGGAAAGGGTTTAACGCCACTTTTAATAATCTTTCAGTTTCATCGTGGCGACTGCCGCTTCTAACCATATATTTTTTGGACGAATCACTGGAATCAGGGAGGGTTTAACGCCGATTTTAACAATTTTTCAGTTTCATTGTGGCGACTGCCGCTTCTCATCATATATTTCTGGACGAATCACTGGAATCAGGGAGGGTTTAATGCGCTTTTCAAAAATCTTTCAGTTATATCGCGGCGAATGCCGCACCTTATTATGGATTCCTGGTCAAAACAATGGGATCAGGGATGGGGGTTAACGCCGCTCCCGGGATAAATGGGCACTTTTGGATTTGTTTGTTAGATAAGGGACATAACGTCGTACATAATATATTTATCCAAAGGTAATTAGTCACGCTGATTAAATACTATCTATTGTATTGTATATAACATGATAGATCTAAAGTAGAAGTTTTTTATCAATGAGTCAGCTACTCGATAAGGCCGTAATGAACGTATAAATTGAGGAGAGAATTAGTATTATCGTGATTACCTAAAGTAATTCCTTCTTTTGCGGCAATATTTTGTCCGGTCTTTCACTTTATGTTAAATCTTTAAAAATAAAATGAAATTAAATAATGGACAGACACGTAAAAATAAGTTCACCAAATAAGATCTTTTTTTTCAATCAACATTTATTCATAATTATACATTAAATCATCCGATCCCGTTCAATTGTTACATTTGTTCTTTTATGAGTTCGCTTTTGATATAAACGATTGTTTTCGTGTATGGCTGTGATCACTAAAATTGAGGCTGAGATGAGGTCCTTTTGTAGATATCTGTAGATTCTTTGACTATTCGTTAATAGTGGCATCAAGTGTCGGAGGGTGGTAGTCATCGATTATGCTATCTAGCAAAAACTTCCGTTTACTGATGGCGTATTTCCAGGCTTCTTCGATCGAAAAATCATCATCGACCATCAGATCTTTAGCAGTTTTACTCATACTTCGATAAATCGAATGCTTTGCATGGCATTAAACCACATGATTCGGTTACAGAGGTTTTTGGCCAGAGCTTTCCTATAGCTCGATCTTAGATCTTCATAAGCCCTGTTGCGTATTTGACTTTCATCAAGACTGGTCTGACGTCTCAGCTTTGATACCGCTTCCTCAATTTCACCTTGGCATTGCTCAAAAGCCCTGTCAATTAAGCTATCCCACGGATCGTAGTCGTTACACGTAGACTCGCTGTCCGATTCCGCATCGACTGACGAGTCTTCTTCGACGTCCATTGAATCGTCTTGGTCTAAGATGTCCTTGTCACTGTGAGTGTTTCTTTTATGACGTAACATATTATCTTTACGGTTAAATGTTTTGTTGCAGATATCGCACGTATACATCTCTAAAGCCTTTGTTAGACTCGGGAGGAGGCGGAGGAGGCGGTCATTTTTATAGCCTCAAAACCCAGAATTGTCAGTACTTTGAACCCGTCGCATCTTTTTCGATGACGTCATATCACCTTTGACGCATTTGTCAAGTCGGCGTTTTTTCGAAGCAGTCGTCGTTTCTTTGCGGGTTGGCGTTTTCTTCATACCGTTTCCCATCATATTTAGTTCAGCCTTTACACGCTCATTTAATCTGTCCACGGGTGTAACTGTTTTTAGCGTGTACAGTTTGTTTTCTCGATTTACAGGCTTTTTCTCTTCGATCGCTATGACTTCTGGTCTTCGCCCAAGTAGGGTAATCCCCTTGTCTCTATTAGACATCATTTCGAAATGCCTTGCCCACTTTTCGGGGTCAGGGATATATTTCTTCATGTTACCAATGCAGTGGTTCTTATTGTAATGATTAGCGAAAAACGCTCATAGAAGCTTATATGAGTAAAGATTTTGACTTGTAGAGTTGCTCGCCACAAACTCCCCAAGACCTCATTCTACTCTCCAATAACTCCTCTTTGTTTCATTTTATTTATTCATCATAATCGCTATATTGTTTTCCATTCCGACCGACAAATGAGGTTGGGATGCACCCGCATGAACCTGAATTGTCTTCTGAACAGCAGTGAACCGGAAACTTAAAATCGGAAACAAATGTTGCTTAGAACATCGGAAACAGACGTTTTCAAAAACCGAATATTGAAATGATGAGCGAAAAACGCTCAAAGAAGCTTACATGAGTAAGGATTTTGCATGTAGAGTTGCTCGCCACAAACTCCTCATGACCTCCTTCTACTCTCAAATAACTCCTCTTTGACTCATGTTTGCTCGACACAAACTCCTCATGACCTCATTCTACCCTCCAATAACTCATCTTTGTCTCATTTTACTCATTTATCATAATCACTATATTAATTCTTCACTCCGACCGACACATGAGGTTATGAGGCATCCGCATGGACCTGAATTGGCTTCTGGACAGCAGAAAACCGGAAACTTGAAATAGGACGTCGGAAACGTTACTTAGAACATCCGAAACAGTCGTTGCCAAAAACCGAATTCATCTTTTTTTCTCGGTTTTTGAAAACGGCTGTTTCGGATGTTCTAAGTAACGTTTCCGACGTCCTATTTCAAGTTTCCGGTTTTCTGCTGTCCAGAAGCCAATTCAGGTCCATGCGGATGCCTCCAAACCTCATGTGTCGGTCGGAGTGAAGAATTAATATAGTGATTATGATAAATGAGTAAAATGAGACAAAGATGAGTTATTGGAGGGTAGAATGAGGTCATGAGGAGTTTGTGTCGAGCAAACATGAGTCAAAGAGGAGTTATTTGAGAGTAGAAGGAGGTCATGAGGAGTTTGTGGCGAGCAACTCTACATGCAAAATCCTTACTCATGTAAGCTTCTTTGAGCGTTTTTCGCTCATCATTTCAATATTCGGTTTTTGAAAACGACTGTTTCCGATGTTCTAAGCAACATTTGTTTCCGATTTTAAGTTTCCGGTTCACTGCTGTTCAGAAGACAATTCAGGTTCATGCGGGTGCATCCCAACCTCATTTGTCGGTCGGAGTGAAAAACAATATAGCGATTATGATGAATAAGTAAAATGAAACAAAGAGGAGTTATTGGAGAGTAGAATGAGGTCATGGGGAGTTTGTGGCGAGCAACTCTACAAGTCAAAATCTTTACTCATATAAGCTTCTATGAGCGTTTTTCGCTAATCATTACAATAAGAACCACTGCATTGGTAACATGAAGAAATATATCCCTGACCCCGAAAAGTGGGCAAGGTATTTCGAAATGATGTCTAACAGAGACAATGGGATTACCCTACTTGGGCGAAGACCAGAAGTCATAGCGATCGAAGAGAAAAAGCCTGTAAATCGAGAAAACAAACTGTACACGCTAAAAACAGTTACACCCGTGGACAGATTAAATGAGCGTGTAAAGGCTGAACTAAATATGATGGGAAACGGTATGAAGAAAACGCCAACCCGCAAAGAAACGATGACTGCTTCGAAAAAACGCCGACTTGACAAATGCGTCAAAGGTGATATGACGTCATCAAAAAAGATGCGACCGGTTCAAAGTACTGACAATTCTGGGTTTTGAGGCTATAAAAATGACCGCCTCCTCCGCCTCCTCCCGAGTCTAACAAAGGCTTTAGAGATGTATACGAGCGATATCTGCAACAAAACATTTAAACGTAAAGATAATATGTTACGTCATAAAAGAAACACTCACAGTGACAAGGACATTTTAGACCAAGACGATTCAATGGACGTCGAAGAAGACTCGTCAGTCGATGCGGAATCGGACAGCGAGTCTACGTGTAACGACTACGATCCGTGGGATAGCTTAATTGACAGGGCTTTTGAGCAATGCCAAGGTGAATTTGAGGAAGCGATATCAAAGCTGAGACGTCAGACCAGTCTTGATGAAAGTCAAATACGCAACAGGGCTTATGAAGATCTAAGATCGAGCTATAGGAAAGCTCTGGCCAAAAACCTCTGTAACCGAATCATGTGGTTTAATGCCATGCAAAAGCAGTCGATTTATCGAAGTATGAGTAAAACTGCTAAAGATCTGATGGTCGATGATGATTTTTCGATTGAAGAAGCCTGGAAATACGCCATCAGTAAACGGAAGTTTTTGCTAGATAGCATAATCGATGACTACCACCCTCCGACACTTGATGCCACTATTAATGAATAGTCAAAGAATCTACAGATATCTACAAAAGGACCTCATCTCAGCCTCAATTTTAGTGATCACAGCCATACACGAAAACAATCGTTTATATCAAAAGCGAACTCATAAAAGAACAAATGTAACAATTGAACGGGATCGGATGATTTAATGTATAATTATGAATAAATGTTGATTAAAAAAAAGAACTTATTTGGTGAACTTATTTTTACGTGTCTGTCCATTATTTAATTTCATTTTATTTTTAAAGATTTAACATAAAGTGAAAGACCGGACAAAATATTGCCGCAAAAGAAGGAATTGCTTTAGGTAATCACGATAATACTAATTCTCTCCTCAATTTATACGTTCATTACGGCCTTATCGAGTAGCTGACTCATTGATAAAAAACTTCTACTTTAGATCTATCATGTTATATACAATACAATAGATAGTATTTAATCAGCGTGACTAATTACCTTTGGATAAATATATTATGTACGACGTTATGTCCCTTATCTAATCCAAAAGTGCCCATTTATCCCGGGAGCGGCGTTAACCCCATCCCTGATCCCATTGTTTTGACCAGGAATCCATAATAAGGTGCGGCAGTCGCCGCGATATAACTGAAAGATTTTTGAAAAGCGCATTAAACCCTCCCTGATTCCAGTGATTCGTCCAGAAATATATTGTTAGAAGCGGCAGTCGCCACGATGAAACTGAAAGATTATTAAAAGTGGCGTTAAACCCTTTCCGATTTCCTTGTTTCATTCAGAAATATATGGTTAGAAGCGGCAGTCGCCACGATGTTACTGAAATATTGTTGAAAGCGGCGTTAACCCCCACCCCTGATACCATTGTTTTGACCAGGAATTCGTGGTTTGATGCGGCAGTCCCCGCTATGAAACTGAAATATTGTTAAAAGCGGTGGTAAAACCTCCCTGATTCCAGTGATTCATCCAGAAACGTATGGTTAGGAGCGAAAATCGTCGCGATATAACTGAAAAATTGTTGAAAGCCTGATACAAACAAATCCGAAAATGTCCATTAACCCCTATAAAGATAATTGGGTCGTGTGCGGTGAAGTGTATTGTGATAAGGGCGATGACCCCTTAATTGCATTCCTTCTATTCAGGACCACTTGAGTCAATTGAGAGCCCTTGAATTGAAGTGTCCCTTTTGCCGATTATCCCTAGGTGATTTATTTCAATAGGGGGTTTCAACACTTTTAAACCCATATCGATGCAACTAGTACACCTAACCATGTATTTCTTCCTCCTACCACTCCTTTAGCTCAATTTCCAAGTCGGTCAGAGTGATACAATGACCTAGAAAAGGATCGATGACCTTTATCAAGTCGTTCAAGGTCATATAGCCGTGCCAAACCAAAAAGCTAAACTAAAAGCTAAACTAAAAGCTAAACTAAAAGCTAAAATTCTGCGAGATTCAACTATACATACTACTAAGATTGAGACATCTCTTTAGTTTCTAGATTGTTTAGAAAAGTGACATCAAAAATCCCATATCAAGTGTCAAACCGACAACCATGCTGACCAAATTTAAAAAAGCATCTAGCCATAGCCGGGCCTCTGGAGTATCTATAGAAATTTTCTTTTTTAGTCCCTTTTCCTGCGGTTTCAAATCGGACCTTGTCAATGTCAAAATGTATTTAATTGTGACATCAGAAACATTTTGATAAAGTTATATGGAGATTAGATGATGATTATTTCCCCTAGAATTAGAAATAATTGACGTCCGTTGAAACATGACACGGGCGTCATTCATTTGGTCAATGTTCCGGCTACAACGCCTTTAGCTCTTGAGCAGTTTCACTTACGTCATCCGACTTTGTTGAATTGTTTCTACCTATCAGCGTCTATTTATTACATTCTTTCACACGGGAACTTAAAAAAGAGCAATTTCTCACGAGTATAATGAGTTGTTTTTAGTTGCAAGTTAAGATAAACAAAATGTAGCAAGTCGATTTAGAGGGTGCAAAACAATATATTTTATTCAGAAATCAACAAAAGACATATGAAAATATCGATCTTGCCCAAGATTGATTCTGGCCGGAATGGTATTTGTAGGGAACAATTTGATTTTAGCAACGCAAATACAGTACATATCGACATAGTGACGCACAAATTTAAATGGCGACATATTTTTTGAAATTCACAGATCTTTCAACTCTTGAAACCACGTGTAGAGGCCGGCCGTAATGCAATCGGTAGGGGGAAAGCATGCGTATCATGGCGTCTCCAGCTACTCCACATAATTGGAAATATTCCCAAGGACGACAATTTAAATAGTCTTGCTCTTCGTCTAAAGGCAAATAGTGGCCTATGTAGATTAAGACGCTCGAGGATCGTATAAAATACTATTTATGGTTACTCTGATGTGAAAAATGACAGCAACTCATTACAAAGTGCTCAAATCCTTATGTCGTCTGACTCTTTAAAAGCAAAATATCGAAAATTGATGTTGCAAATATGCGTTAGTTGATTGTGCCAAGTATTTTGATGTAATATTCATAAAAAAATAAAGGGCTTATTTGGCCTCTTAGTGGCTGCTTCTTATCGTTAAGACGTCCTTAACTCGATTTTGTGAAAGGTACAAACACCTACTTTCATCGAGGCTGGACATTGGAGGCTGACATGATGGGGATTTTGCATTGAATTGTGTTATCACCTGAATCTTTTTTCGATTTATGGCATTTCGAATGGTGAAACTTTTTCAAAACTATGTATCCCAGCCGACTTTCGATTCCTTCATTAGCAATTACAAAAAGGTTACATGCGCAAGATAATGCGATGGACATTCATCACATTTCTTAATGGATTATCTTCTGAAATTTATGCCAATTATGCCACGACGGTGTTTTCGAGCTTTTCTTGATAATATCCCGAAACAAATGTATCAGACGTACCTTGAGTGAAGTAATGCACATAAAACTCGCGAACGGGTTAATGAAAACAAAGAATGTTTCAAAATAAAAAAAAAAATGTAGAGAGTCCAATATGATTGTTATATGTAAGCTATAGTCCGTTTGACTTCTATATGGACCAACCTTTTCATCAATTACATAAAATTGCGTTTGAATAAAGGATTTGTATGTAGTAAAATCTTAATTTCATCTTAATACCATTCCAAATTTTTCTTTTTTTGAAAATAATATGATTTCAAAATAATGATTTTGTCTATCTAATTAATGTTAATATTTTCGCATTATCCGTTCGTAACACGAGGGGTGATGGAGGCTGTTCAATGGTGAGAAAATGTCAACATACATAGTAAAAACACGTGGTTTTATACTAAACTTTTAACAGATGAAATGTCCATTATTCCTTATTTGGACATGCTAATTAGCATATCGACGGTCATGTCATCTTAAACTTAAATAGCACGTGATTTTTACCGTTATTGCTCGCCTTTTCATCAAGTTTTCCTCGTGAAATTCCCAATTACTTCGTTTAATAATGCTTTTTGATTGGTATTATCATGTAAATATAGGGTTCATCTCAAAATGTATAAAATCGATAATCAATTATCTTGTCAAACAGTTTCTGAAGAAAGAGAGAATATACACAGATTTGATATGCAATGGTAGCGAAAATCTTAGACAAACTTAATTATATTGAAAAACTCGATTTTATAGTAATACAATTCACTTAAAATCTTACTCTTTTGACTCGGCCCCTATGCAAATCAGTAATATTTTTGGTTATACAATTAGCTGTTCCGTTTAATACAGTAACAAGTAGGTATGAAATTCTGAAAGTTAACATGTAGACGGACGGACAAAATCATTAATTTACATTCAAAAATTCTGAAAAACAAAATTCATTATGGTATTAGCTGGAAAAAATGATAAGACAAGAAAAATATGCGTTTCATTAATTAGTTTCTGAGATTTTTCGGCGAAATGTTGGTCCATATAGAAGTCAAACGGACTGTAATTAAGTTTTCGAAAATTTACAGCCTGGCCACATCCTCTAGATCCGTACATTAACAAGTCATCTTAAAAAAGATCCAATAGTCAAGGTAAAAAATGTCAATGAATTTGAAGAAATAATAATACACTGTTTTTATAAACATGATATATGTATTGATTCTATATTTGTCACTTGTATCGTTTGTTTGTAAGAATGTAAAATATATATTGGATGAATTAAAAAAAAAAAGAATGTTTCAAAATGATTCTGATGTCGGATTTTCAGCTTTAAAGTTCACCGTTTGTACGTTTGCCTCTATATTATATAATATACGACATCACTTTTTAACATGTCAAAATAAAAAGACAAGGATTTTATTACGAAATTTTTATGTAATTTAATGAAAAAAGTATTATAAAAAATATGTAATGAGTTTTGTTAATGAGTATATTTTCAAAGGCCGAATCCTCTGCTAAACGTTTTGAAAGCCAGACAATTGTACATAGTCATGGGGCTGGGATGTGTTCAATTTGCAGTATTGTGCTGTATTACTTTCTTCTTTCTTGTGTGGTTTGAGATATCCGTCGTCATCCTCCGCCGATTCTAGTGTTAGATAATCACCTCCCTCTGGTCGTTCTTTGATTTCGTCATATACTTCTTCTTGGTTCATTTCATATGCGCCTTTCTCCGTAATAGTATTGTAAATACTTAAACTACCGCCCTGTTCCCCTTTAGATGTCGCTAGTTGAGACATTTCTATTGTTTTGGGTACACTGAAACATAAATAACAAGTGCATGTCGTATTGCGGTGCAATACAGGAATCCCCCACCGGATAACAAAAAATCCTTACTTATAATATATCTCCTACTTACTAGATCAATAACTGTATACAAAATTTGAAGTTGCTAGCACATTAGGCTTTGAACAAAATGTCCCAAAAAAATATAAGAGTAAAAACAACCAATGGCAAAAACTCCAAAAGTGGGCGGAGAAGAAGAATGATTCGTGTACATGCTACTTGTCCTCATCGAGATCTATAAGTGTACCAAGTTTGAAGTTGCTAGCACTAATGGCTCAAGAGATATGGTCCGGACAAAAATATCAGGATAAAAAACAACAAAGGACAATAACTAAAAAAGTGGATGTGGTAGAGTAACGGTTCTTGTGCATTACACTTCTTCTCAATGAGATCTACCAGTGTACAAAGTTTGAAGTTGCTAGGGCTTATAGTTTAGGAGTTATGTTCCGGACAAAAATGTAAGGATAGAAACAACAAAGGGCAACAACTCAAAAAGTGGACATGACAGAGTGACAGTTCGTGTACATGACACTTGTCCTCAATGATATCTATAAGTGTAGCAAGTTTGAAGATTCTAGCACTTATGGTTTAGAAGATATGTTCCGGACAAAAATGTAAAGGTAAAAACAACAAAGAGCAATAACTCAAAAAGTGGGCGTGGCAGAATAATAGTTCTTGTACATGACACTTGTCCTCAATAAGATCTATACGTGTACAAAGTTTAAAGTTGCTAGCAGTTATAGTTTAGGAGATATGATCCGGACAAGAATGAAAGGCTAAAAACAACAAAGGACAATAACTCAAAAAGTGGGTTTGGCAGAGTTATGGATCTTAAACATGACACTTCTCCTCAATGATTTCTATAAGCGTACAAAGTTTGGAAGTTGCTAGCACACATAGTTAAGAAGATATGTTCCGGACAAGAATGTAATGGTAAAAACATCAAAGGCAATAACTCAAAAAGTGGGCGTGGCAGAGTAACGGATCTGAAACATGACACTTCTCCTCAACGAGATCTATAAGTGTAACAAGTATGAAGTTGCTAGGACATATGGTTTAGAAGATATAGCTCGGACAAAAGTGTGACTGACAGACGGACATAGGGACGGACGGACGGACGGAATCGAGCAAATCTATAGTCCCCCAACCGGTAACCGGTGGGGGACTAATAAACCACATAAAAAATATTTTTTTTTTGCATATTTAATTGTTTGAAATTGTATGATAGGGCGATTGATACTATTTCTTATATGTAAGCACACTTATTACAGTGAAATAAATCGAATTGTGTTACACTATTGATATTGAAACAAAAAGCTTGTTTACTCAACTTAAAAAGCTAAACATTTTATCATACATTATTCCACTTAAATTATTATGTCTGATATTGTAGGCGAGATACATGTTGTATGAGAAACATATTATTAGCACACTGAGCCAAAACAAAAAAACTTGACCCTATATTTTCATTGATTTCCATTTAACTTACCCATATGTTTCAATAAATGTTTCATTGCAAATAAAATCTAAAGCCCTTCAGCAAGTTTAAATGCTGCGTGCTAGACGTAAATGTGTAGCACGTCAGAGAGGAAAATAAAGAAGGCAGACTATTGCGGAGGTGCATGTGGCTTAAGTAGGCAAAAAGTAAAGAAAAGGAATTTCAAACTTAGACTTATCACAATCGATGTATAGCTTCAAAATTAAAAGGAGCAAACGATATTGAGGAACCTATAGATTTGTAAATTTGTAAACGGTATATAGATTTAATCTAATTTCGAAAGTAAAATAAATTCAAGTTTGTGATTGATTCTTACGATATTGGAAGAGTTTTGCAAATGATGATTCAATAAGCCATGAATAACGTCAATTTGAAACCGTCTTGCAAGAAGACAATTGTATCATTAAACAAGCAACATTTTAAGGTTAGAAAGATTTCCCGTTGGTATTAGACCATTCACATTGCCTTAAGGCAGATTATGTTTTAACCTTTTCACCTCAGTACCAAAATGTGGAATCTTTTGTGAGTAGCTCGAGTTTTTATAAGCTGTTTCTCAAAACAGCCGCCCTATTTTCTGAACCTCAAATTATGGTTTTATTTGATGGCTTTAAATCAATGGAAAAATAGAGTAGAACTTGTATATTTGTATTTTTGTCGCAAATCTTTTAGACTGCGAAGTTCCTTCCTTTTCTCTCGGTCTTTATAATACATGAAGTTGTTAATCTAATGTTTACTTACGTATTATCCTTTGACACTGAAAAACAAACATAAACAACATATGCTTTTTTAAACATTCTTGACAACGAGATATTTAATTGACATCATTGTTGAAAATTAAATACAAAAATAACAGATAAAATAGAATTACCACAGTAATGTTATTTTAACCCATAGTTTTATTTTCTATTTTGGATGTTTTAAGTAACAAGTGAAAATTCCACATCTTTTATAAGAAAAATATATGATGGACAATATAACACATATTAATCTTTGAATATACGTTTCTTCTTTAATAAAAAAAATATATTTGTAAAATTGTCAACAAGGATTCAAACCTAAGTTTATACACACATAAAGAATTAATTTCAATCAAAAGTTGGGCAGGAGTCTTGCATTTGAAAAGCTTGAAGGAAGACTAACACGACCTGTTGTGATGTAAAGATTATTCCATAACAAAAGTGTCTCTATAAATTTTTGGAAGTTATTTATTGCTTCATCACAAATGTATAGTTTCAACCGCCGTGTCGCGAGAAGAAAAATTTATAACTAAGAGGTCAGTTTTGCTGTGCATGCCGTTATTAAATCGTTTGAAAGCTTTTTTTAATGAAACTTTAATCATTAGTTTTAAAGATGTGGAACGATATACATGTTATGATACATGGTCGTATTTTGCCAGGAATAGGCATATTCAAAGAAGGTATCCTCGTATCTTTATCATCCCTTGTACAATGTACTATTTAATACCTTTGAATAGTATTTCTTATAAAGAGGGTGTCAGCAAAGATTCATATAAAAGTCAAAACTATGGGTGTGTATCAGTAAACACACTTTTTTACTCTCTAGTTCAAAACTGTTTTGTGTTTGCTTAAAAATGTATTCTTGTTAGCTTTGAATATGCAGGAAAACTTATATATTACACTTACCGTGTTTTGCCTCTCTCCTCTTATTTCTTATACAAATAAATACCACCACAGCGACGCCAATCACTAAAACAACACTTGAAGTCGACACAACAATTGTAACTAAAGTTGTCTGATTGTCAATTTCTGTCAACAAATAACAATGATTGCATAAAAAGTGCACGTATTCTCAGATACCTTTCGGAACAAGGCTCGAACTTTTCCGTAAACTGGAAAGTATTTCGGACGGAAATGCAGCCATAATCATACGAGAAATCGATTGAGTTATTAAATTGAACTTAATATGTACATCGGTATTTTCCTTCAAACTCTTTCTTTTTTCTGGATATCTTAATCCATATTAATATTTCAACAATACCTTAAGGATAAATATATATAATGGCATGAATTAATGTTAAGGTATTGTTTGCTATCTGTTTCTTTAAAGTATATCTCAGTAATTATTTGAGTTCCGTTTTTAATTAGGAGTATGTCTAGAAAAAGTAACTTTTTGGAGTTTGATTCAATGGTAAATTTCATGTCTTGATATAGTTTATAAAGAATGTTTCGAGATTTCATTGAATCGTGTTCCACTTTTGTCCAAAATATAATTTAAAAGCAGTCATATAGAAATCTTTTCCATGCCCGTTTTATATATAAAGCAAATTCATTTTTGAAAATTTCTTCGCATAATATGTATAGCTTTTTTTCTAGGTAGCCTTATTACGTTAAGGGCGCAGTATACGGTTCCAGCCTAAAACTATAAGAATTGGCCAGGGTCAAACAATGAAATAGTAAAATAAACAGCATCTTCAAAGGTATTTGGAGGATAAAAATGTTTTCGTTCACTTAAATCTAATATTAATGTCAGAATGAACGATTTGAGAATCAAGGTCTCAACGGTTTCTTCTTTGTTTCAACGATACAGACTGAAAATTCGAGTACAATGCTAGTAGACATAGGCGTCAAATTTAGCGCAGATTGTGGGTGGGGTAAGATGATTAGAAATAGACAAAAATCGTAACCGATGGGGTATGTCTCTTACAACAGTAGTTCAATGTATAATAAATTTGCTTTCTGGTGGCCCATTTTATTCAAACGGCGACTATGCAAGATTCCAAGTAAGAGGTAAACCCAATCGGAACAACGCTCGGACTTCTCCTATAACTCGAAAGTATCTTGGACGTAATTGTAGTATTTTTTGTATTTTATTGTATAGATGCTTCGGCTTCTTGTGGTACTTTGGCCACTACGATCGAAGAAAAGCAGGTTCCTTTATAATTCTATAACCAAATGATATATTGTTTTATAATGTACATGATTGAGAAAGTGTGCTTTTAGCTTTTGAAATGATCAATTATTCGTATATGACTCATGTAAAATTACCTTTCTGACAGTATTTTCCTTCGAACGTTTCTGTACAATGGCACGTGAATTCATTCACCAAATTTTCACATATTCCATCATTTAAACAAGGTGATGAACTGCACTCATCTGTGTCTTAAAATATGATACGGAGACATGTTTTATTTAGAAGATATTGAATGATTGGTCTTTGAATACCGAATTTATGAAACGAGTCATCTATAAACGAGGCCTTGCCGAGTTTTTTCTTTTAAAATGATGAGTTGAATTAATTTGGTATTTTGTAAGCACAAATTTGGTATTCTACGAGGTGCATCCAAGAAAAAGTGAGACTGGTTCTATATCTCGAAAACTAATCAAGATATTAACACGCGGTTCAACATGCATCTACATTATTTTCTCCTGCATTTATATTTAATATCAACCAGTATGTTGCCATGATGATGTGTTGATAACGTCACAAAGAAGGAGGTCATGACGCTAAAACTGGCCAGATGAATATCAAAATATCAGAAATATTACGTCGTTAAAGTGTTAGATTTCAGAAAATTGAAGATGATGGAACTTCTGTTTTTCAATGAATGTTATGCGGGGAAAAAGTACTTTCTCTATGTACCCTATTTCTACTGATTACTTTTTTCATCATAAGTACAAATGAATTTAAGAAACAAGAGGGCCGTTGGCCCTGGGTCGCTCACCTGAGAAAAAAGCTTCATTACCTAGGTATGTCCATGCAACCACAGAAATAGAGATTTTCACTTATTCAATCAGATAACATTTGAAATAATCATTCCCCCCCTCTGCTCCTCCCCTGGACATTATTTATTTAACCTTTTTCCATAAAAGGTCTGTGATCAGCTAATCTATGCCAGATATACAGGCTGAGTCTGAGACTTTTAAAGTTTTCTTTAATGAGTTGATCAATCCATGTCAAATATAAAGGCTGTAGGGATTCAAAATTCTCAACAAAGCACTCCCCCTCCCCCAAGATGCTCTGCACCTGGTGAATCTACAGTCATGATTTTAGCTAATTCAATATATGTTCATATGCTGATCATCCATACCAATTTTCAAGTCTGTAGAACTCCTGGCTCATTAGAAGAAGTTTAAAGATTTCAAAAATGATCCAAAGTACTACCCCCTCCCCAAGACACTCAGCACCTGGTGGCCCTACAGTCATGATTTTAGCTATTATTAATGTCAATATATTGATCACCCATGACAATTTTCAAGTCTGTAGGGTTCCTGATCCAGGAGAAGAATAAGGTTAAAGATTTCAAAATTGATCCAAAGTACTACCCCCTGCCCCCTAATGCTCTACATCTGGTGGCCCTACATTCATGATTTTAGCTATTTTATTTTAGATCCATAATTATGCTTATCATCCATGCCAATATTGAAGTCTGTAGGGCTCCTGGTTCATTAGAAGATGAAGATTAAAGTCACAAAATTTTCACAAAAGTACTCCCCCCTCCCCCCTGGTGCTCCGCACCTGGTGGCTTGACAGTCATGATTTTAGCTATTTATATTAAGGTCTATGAGCTGATCCTCCATGCCAATTTTCAAGTCTGTAGGGCTCGTGGTTCAGGAGAAGAAGAAGGTTAAAGATTACAAAATTTTCACAAAAGTACTACCCCCCCCCCTGGTGCTATGCACCTGGTGAATCTACAGTCATGATTTTAGCTATTTTTATTAAGGTCCATATGCTGATCATCCATGCCAATATTCAAATCTGTAGGTCTCCTGGTTTAGAAGAAGAAAAAGGTTAAAGATTACAAAATTTTCATCAAAGTACTACCCCCTCCCCCCTGGTGCTCCGCACCTGGTGGCCCTACAGATATGATTTTAGCTATTTTTATTAAGGTCTATGAGGTGATGATACATGCAAAATCTTAAGGCTGTAGGCCTTCATGATCAGAAGAAGAAGAAGGTTAAAGATTACAAAATTTACCCAAAGTACTACCCCCTCCCCCCTGATGCTCCGCACCTGGTGGCCAAACAGATACGGTTTTAGCTATTTTTATTAAGGTCTATGAGCTGATCATCCATACCAAATTTCAAGGCTGTAGGGCTGCTGGTTCAGAAGAAGAGGAATTTAAAGATTTTCTTATTTTTTTTACTTTGGTAGCCATAGCAACCAGAGTTTTTCACCGATTTCAATTCTTTTAGCAATTCTTAAAGGGGACCACCTAAGGAACATTTCTGCCAAGTTTGGTTAAAATTGGCCTAGTAGTTTAGGAGGAGATGTCGTTTAAAGAAATTGTTGACGGACGACGCACGACGGACGACGCACGACGCATGGACGCCGGACAAAAGGTGATCACAATAGCTCACTTGAGCACGTTGTGCTCAGGTGAGCTAAAAATATTCCCTTTTCCATGATTTTTATCACAAAGACACTGTTTTTCAAAGAACATTTGCATTTTCTAAGAAAGACATCTAATGCGAAATTTGTTGTCAAAACGTACGGTAACATCCCTGTAGAAATGCAGTTTGATACCCTCCCATTTTTCAGAACGACGTTGGCTGACAAAAGGAAGAATTTCGTCATGAAATTTGACGTCATTTCATTTGAAAATTTCACAACCATTGTCTACCACTAAGATATAAAACCGGGAAATATTTACCAATGAGATTTGAGTGAAAAAACACAACCATGTAGTTTTATTTGAAGTTTTTTAACATTGAATCATCAAGGAGTTAACATGGCTATTATAAAAAATGGCATATCCTTATATTACCTAGCAACAAAAGTTTCAATAATGTATAATGTCTGCAAAACATTGAAGGAGATGTTAAACTAAACAATAGTGGAACAATAATCTCATATAACATTATAAGTTAGGCATTAAAGCTTAACTCTCACTTTTTATTGGATGACCAACGTATTTGTAATATGACCTGAATTTGTGCGATAAATCTAGGAATTTTTCAGGAATTTATCTATTCAAATTATTCTTCGAAACATAAAACGCCCTTGCAAATTGTCGTCATCAAATTAACTATGACGTCGAAAAAATATCGTTTCAATACGTCCCTACGCTAACTTGCATTGTTATTCCATTGATGTTATAACACCCGTGTAATATAAAAAATGTTCACATCGGGGTTATCCCGTGTGATATATCAAATAATTGTGATCTAATATTTTTCAATTAACAACAACAAAAAAATTTTTTTAGTGATTGTCACATCAGAAAAGTGGAAGAAAGAATTACACGAAATTAGATAGGGGTTAGATAAATTAGGTAACTTTTACAATTTGTTTTACTATCATTTGAATAAGGTATGGCTTTACCCGACAACTACACTACTCAAAAGTTCAAAGCGGCCATCTTACATTTCTCGATTTTTCACATATTTTTCGCTTTATTTCGAAATTTTAATTTTTGCCTTTTGAAAGAGTAGCCATTTAGAAATTATCCTGTCAAAGTGTTTTGTAAAACCGTTCACAAGGAAATCCTAAAAACGGAATCAAGTGTCTGTACCCTCAAATTCAAAAGTCACAAAAATGACAATTTTTAGAGAAATTTGAATTTTTCGACACTTGAAAAACGCACGTCTTATCAATTTCAAGTACCGATATCAGTGGTAGAACGCATGAGAACCTCAAAAATTTAAAAGGAATGTCACAACCTCCCTCACTTTTCTTACCCCAACAAGAAATGTCAAAAATACCCCACCCACCAATGTTAAGTTTGAGATCGAGGGTACTCCTACATGAGCTTAATTTTAAAACATTTTCGTGTCGAATTTCTTTGCTGACTTTTTCTTGTTGACTTTATAAATTTCTTTGCTACATTATGCAAGTGAAAACGGGCTGAAACCGTGCGACATTTACAACATATGAACAAAAAGGCAAGTGGACGTTTAGGAGTTTTGAGGAGTGTATGTAAAATCGATTCATAAACAACACTTACATAAGTCAAACTCTTTCATTACGATTGAATACTGCTTTAGGAAAACATTGAGAATAGAACAAAATACGTCAATAATGAACCTAAACGAAATTGATATGAATAATGACACTCGACTTCATTTAATCCCTTTCTTTAACTGTACAAATCAGCTACGTATACATGTATACCTGTGTTGCAATCGATACCGCTAAATCCATCCAAACATTGGCATGAGTAACTGCCAACTGTATTTGTACATTGACCTTCATTTTGGCATGGCGTTGATTGACATTCATTAATATCTGCGTTAAACAGATCAAAACAATATTATCAACAACGGTTTTGACTATTTGGCCTTGGGCTTTGAACAATATCTTTTTGTTTAATTCATTCATTGTTTTTTAACCAAACTCGCTCAAATAACAGAAATAAAAAACGCATTACAATTATCCATTTTGTGGTATAAAGGCATCAGTTGCCATAATAAATCAAAGCACTAACAGTGCTGAATAGACGGACGGACGTAATAACTGGCAGACCGACTGACGAAGCCGGGGGGGGGGGGGGGTATATATATCCCTTTTTGGCTATATACCCCCGTTCGGGGCCATAGAAATAGAATTTATCGTTTTGTAAATGTCAAATCGCAATCATTTTTTCAAAGCAATATTCTACTGCCTCGACAATGATCAATTCTCCCAACCTCGTTAGCTATTTTTTCTCATACAAAACACTAAATTCGTATTATATATGTATCGTCTTCATGTTGCCATGGCAATGCAGCTAGTTTGTTTCATTCCCCCTTTATAACGCATGTGCATGTATATGTACTACGTACTTAGTGTTTTCTTACAGAAATACAAGTTTCTAAAATTAACCGCATTATTGTTAAAAAAAATATAACCATGTGATATCATAAAGATATCATATAAGATGTTATAACACGGATCTTTGTATACTTAAAAGATAAATTTGAACATACCCATTTGACAATTCGAACCGGTATATCCATTCGAACAGTTACAAGTGTAGCCATTGACTATGTCTTCACAGCTTCCACCATTTTCACATGGCATTGGTTCACATTCATTGATATCTAGTATTAGAAACAGCGATATCATTAACTATATTTTGATATTGTGAAAAGATTATCTCTGACTGACTATATCTAAGGAGGTTTTAGTACACGATACTTTCACTCGTGGTTCCCTCAATCGTGAAATTATAGCTTCTGTTGTCTTTAGGCGCTTTTGAATGGTTTGAATGAGCGTTTTGAATTAAGAAATGGAGCGATGTTACATACTGTACTTACCATTTTGGCAGTTCTCTCCATTAAATCCATCGACACAACCACATCTATATCCCCCTAGTAAATCTGTGCAGGTTCCATTATTCAGGCATGGTGCTTCCGTACAAGCGTCATATGTTAGATCTGAAATATTTCATATTATTGCATATTTAGTGTATGTATTCGGGTCGCTAAAGGCATACGTTGACGGAGAAAACCCGAGAGTTAACGTGAGAATACGTGGATTAATCAGTAGATTCACGTGTCGTTAACGCCCGTTTTTTTTACTTAAATATCCTAAGTCAGGGCCTATACACTTAATCAGTTTCTTTGTGTATTATTATTATAGAGCATACCTAAAGACGTTGCTCTAAATCCCAAATCCCGTGTTAAATTGTGTGACGTCATAAATTCACCAAGCAACGTCGGTATAAAAAAGATGGACGGTGTAATGCATGACGGCATTTAGGTAGGTGTGTAACTTGTTTTATATCGTTTCTATGAAATAATTTCGCAATTTTTGTTTGAATTTATACTCTTATCTATTTTTTTATGCAATAAAAGCGTCAATTCACGTTTTTTCGGGCGTTAACTTTTGCAGAGAATACGTCCTCGTGCCTCGCACTCAAGCGTTAACCCACTTTTCGGGTCTCTGAAAATGTTAACGCCCTCAAAAACGTGAATTAACCCATATAAATCATTGTCGAGAAATGTATGATCTTTTTTTTATTTTCCGTATAAGGATAAAAAATCAGTTGTGAGTTTCTTTTGAAAAATGTACAGGGTTAGGGTTATCCTAACTAAACGCAAACTGTACACGCACAATGAAATAAAAAAGTCATGCAGTAATCAGCTATGCATATTAATGTCAGTATTCTAAAAATATGATATTTTTTTTACCAAGCGTTACTGGTCTATTAATGTAGCAGTCATAGATCTAACGTCTGGGTGTGAAGTTTTAAGTTCATTTTGATTCTTGATATAATAAGAAATTCCTTGTTTAGCTTTGTAACACATACTGTTATCCTCTTAGCTCATGTAATAAAAGACCATTTAAGGAAGCCAATGATCAACACCAAAAACGCTGATCACATGCATGTAGTATGCATACGTTTATCACAATCTGATTTGGTGATTTATTTGTTATCTAGGGATTTTCTTAAATGTAAATTGGTTTTCTGAGTATATTTTCCTTATCTTTATATAACCTTTATAAAAGATGGAAAAGAATAGTCCTCTTTTTTTAAGATATCGATATATGTTAGGAATTTGTCTAAGAAATGTATATACCGATTTCCTTAGCATGATTAAGTTTGTACCTATTTCACAGTTTGTACCTCCCCACCTTGTTGAGTTGGAACATTGACAGATATACGATTGGTCACCATCTGTACATTCACCACCGTTACGACACGGATTTGAAAGACAATCATCAATATCTGTTTTAAAAAATAGTAAAATATTTCATCATTATTTCACATATTTTCACAAAATTCAAGTATCAATGATTTCGATATATAGAATTACAGCAAAGCAATTAGAGAAATGCGAAATAATAGCATTTAAGACTTAGACACAGATGTGTTGGTAAATTAGTTTCTAATTCAAAAGTCATATAATTCTATGGTTTGTTGTGGAATAGAAATGATATCCAGATTGAAAAATGACAAAAGCAACTCAAAATTTCTCGTAATAATCCCTTTCATAATCAAAACATAAAAGAACACAAATAAGGAAGAATATGAATATGTTTGATATAACACGAGTGTTATAACACTAGTGGTATAACTATGTCAATAAACTATAAATGTAAAACGACCTTGAATTTTCTTTGTGAAAATGACGTCAAAATGTATTTGCTGACGTCATTTCGCAAATATTTTTACATGTTTCTTGATAACTTGCATCCATATATTTCTAGAATTTTCTCGAATTATCGCTAAAATTCAGAAGAATTGAACAATACTTATTATGAATAGTATATCAAATTCGTGCTGAAAGATTATTGCATTTATTAAACTCGTCATTTAAAACTCATAAAAACTCGGTATACCCTCGTTTTCATCTGTTTTTTATCCGTTTGTAGATGACCTGTTTAATTAATTTAATATTCAATGACCACTCAATCAATATCAACACACTAAATCACAGAATTTGATTTGCAAACAGTCCTTAGCGTTCGGTCAGATTCCAATTCAAATAACTCCCTATAACCAATATATATCTTAAAATTCTTGCCTCAGCGTTGTTTTATTATTTTTTTTTTTTTTTATTATTTTTCTCTGATACATTCCATATAAAACCCGAAACCATAAACCTATCTTACCAAACAAGATATCTCTATATGGCATTTTCAGGCCCATAATTATATTAACTTTCAGTAAGACTAAACCCGTCTCTAGACTTCAGTCATGAAATACCGGTCAGATGATATGAAATAAGGCACAGCCTCCGACCGGGGTCGATAGAGATCTTCACTTTTTTAAAGAATGATCATTGCTCTGTATATAAACACAAACTTGGTAATCAAGAGAAGGCTACCCTAACCTTTCAGAGACTGCTTCAATATTGTTTATTTATCTGTCATGATGAATAAAATGTACCTAGCCTACGAGGGTTGACCCATTAAATCGTAGACAACGTCAATAAAACAAACACTACGGCATTGATTTATCTCGTTTGTATTCACATATTGATGCCATAAAACACATATTTTACAAAATATAAAGTTAAACAATTATCTTACAAAAATAAAAAAAGAAATTAACAGAGGCATTTGCCGTCCTACGGCGCACGCCACAACGTAGTCCACAGCGACACGCCGGATGTTAAGTTATATCATATGAAAATACTCCCCAGCATGTTCTCGTGGCGATCCAACCATCTCTTATCAACGTCATTAGATCATGTTTCGTCTGACGTGTTTATAAATGTGGTTATAACACTTCTGATTTCCTCTCTGTCTTCGTATTTTTGACCTCTCATAAAGGTTTTCAGTGTTGGGAAATACGCAAATTCCAGGGACGCCAACTCCGGATAATATGGAACATGTATCAATCGTTCAAAGCCGATGAGGTCGATTTCCAATTTGGACATCTCAGCTGCGTGGTTGAGGGCGCTGTCTTAATAAAAATGGATAAATTGATAATAACTTTTAGGCGAAAGTTGACCTTTTCTTCCTAATGGTATGTAATATGTCACGTCGAAGCACCTAAAAAGAATTAAAAACCCGGACCCGGACTGTAAAAACGATGTCTATCGGCTGATTATTGTCATTATATAGATAATAATCGTTTGTTTTGGTGTAAGATCGATTTATATTTCATTGAGTGAACAATAAAAGCTATATTTTCACGAGTGGCAGAGCCACGGGTGAAAATATAGCTTTTGTTGTTCACGGATTATTATATTTCTTTAATGCAAAAATGAGACAAAATGTGAAATTTCTATGACATATTTTCGTAAAGTGCGTCATTTTGCGCGTTATTGCTACGCAACATTCATTGTGACGTCACTTATTTCGCCCCGCATAGATGACGTCAGAAAGGATGAAATGCACAAAAGCAGGGTATAAGTTTTTGATAATTTCACTGCTTTTGCGGTGAGATTATCAAGTGATAATCTATCGTTATTTCTCGATAAACTTCCGAAAAACATTAAATAATGTTATTATTATTATCATTATTGTTGTTGTTATTGTTTTATAATGTTATAATCAACATCAGCCAACCTTTGAATAATAGGAGGCGTTGACGGTCTGCCCAGCAGGAACCATGTGCACAAGTATTACTCCACGACAGTCCATAAATACGACACATTTCACCTTTCCCATTGACCTGACAGTCTTAGCTTTCTTCAGTTCAGGGTTCTCGCTGTGTTACCACACAATCGACTGCTGTTTACTTTCTGGCTCATAATAACGTACTCAAGTCTCGTCGGCCGTAATGACGCGCGAGGGGAACTCGCTTTCCTGCTTACACTTTCGCAGAAATTTCTTTGATACTTCAACCCAAACAGCCTTTTCATCTGCCAATAATAGTTTCGGAACCCATCTAGCAGACACTCTTGACATAAACAGGTCCTTCTTTAGACTACGATGGAATTTCGATTTCCCAAAGCCTGCTTTCTTCGCAACCTCCATTACTGTTCTACGTCAATCACAAGTAATCACGTCAATAACTTCTTTGGTCTCTCAACACTTCTTCGGTCTTCCACGTGGTGCGTTTTCAAATCGTCCCAATGAAAATTTCTTATGCCACTTGTATACAAGTACCCTGGACCCGTTCCTATATCTCTCTACAGTTTTCATTTTCTTTAAAGTATCCATACGCGTCATACCGTTTTCTATACAAAAACGGTTGACTATACGGTGCGTCGCCCCTTCGTTAAACATGGCCGTTTTACGCTACCATCTTTTTCATACGATTTCCATTAAACAAGCCTTGTTGACAGACAAATGACGTCTCAATTTTTAAATTTGGCATAACAACGTCGTATTGATGAGGGTAGAAAACCCGTATTTTTGACGTGCGCCGCGAAGGTATAATGCGCTTCCATTAAGTTTGTAGAAATGAATTAAAAAGATTTAATTTAAAAAAAAAAATAAAAAAAAAACATGCAGACGAATAAAAAACTGGACAAACACTATTCACAGAAAAAATAAATATGTGCGACGTTTATAAGACAAGCAATTCAATGTGTCTACGATTTATTGGGACAACCCTCGTATATTTTTTCTGGCATAAAAGTTTTGTAGTTGTTAGAAATAATGATATATGTTTGTCGTTATTGAAAAAAGGGTTTCGCTGAGATTCGAACCTATATGTAATTCTTGATAAACAAGACTTTGAATTCATAGTGGCGCGCATTAGACCATTCAGCCATGTTATTTTTGGCGAAAAAAAAAATATAAAAATTTATTTATAAAAATAACGTTGTTTTACAGATAAAAAGACGCTGCAAATTCATAGACTAGAACATTGACCCCCATATGTAATCACGTTACCCCCCCCCCCCCCCACACACACACACCACTTTTCAGGTAATTTCAGGAAAAATTCACCCAACAGTTTCAGCTCAAGTGCTCAAGATAAACAACAAAAATATTTCCTCAGCCTATTCAAATTTTCTATAAGGTTTCAATAAAGTTCAATGGGGAATAATTTTTTGTCGCTACTGTTTGTTCTGTCGTATACGGACAAAAGATGAAAAACATTAAGGTCCTTAAACTAGGGGAAAGAATAAAAAACAGGCTTATGTGATTACATTTCATAAGGAAAGATCTCTTCAAATTATTATCCACGATTAATGCCCTGGCAGGGCAGAGCCTAGGTAACGGGTCGTTGCACTTAAGGTTAAGGGAAATCAGCTTTTATCTAAAATAATCTACTTCCAAAGAGAGTCGACATAAATAACTCGAGACCTTCAATCGTGGATTGGTAACCAAATCCTCGTAACTTCAGCTTAATCAAGCTGAAGTTACGAGACATTGGTAACAAAACGATGAAATTTTTTCACTCTCTCAAAGCACGTCAATCCTTGAGTTTTTAGGATACAGTTATTCGCACGCGTTAACGATGATAATCGACTAAAATTTGAAAGAACCCAAACTATTGAAAAGTAAACTCACCAAATTACGTCACAGTTTAGCCCCGTCCTGCCAGTTCATTAATAACGCAGAATAAAAGTTTTAGAAATAGCGATTTTGTATTGTATTGATTAATTGTACTAATGTAAAATCTGCAGGACATGAATTCGCTCTTGAAAAATTGCCCACATAGAAACTTGAATAAAAAGACTTGTAAAAGCCTATGGCATTTTTTTTTCTTATTTCACGCCTAATTGTCAAATTTCCTAGATCGCGGTATATTTAAATATTACCAAATCTGTCTATTCTATACAGTAAAGGAATTAAATCAATATACAAAACGTTGGTGAATACCGCTATTGTATCTCAAGTCGAGTATTTGGTCGCCGGGTGCCTTAGGTAGCCCAATAAATATACATGTAGAAACCTGCCATTCTTATCTAAATGATAAGAGGTGGAAATAACTGATGTTTGTCAACTTAGTGAACAAATAATTTTTGCGTTGTCGGCGTTGTTTTATCCTGACGAACATTCGAAATGTTTTGGTCTTTACTCAACACTAAGATACGAAAGCGAAGCATACCGAAATATTAGTACTCTACTGTAAACGACGCTTAAAAGCAATCGACAAATTCACCAAACATGAAAATGTCGTGAGTGATCGCACATAACCGCAAGTCCGTGTCAAATACCATTTGACTACGGTGTTAAAACGTCATTTATCTTACGAATCGTTGGAGGACGACACTTGATTTGTAATCGGACTTGCTCAATCTATTGTTACGACGTTCAAGTCGCCCATCCACAAGTACCGGAAGTGAAAAGCGGACAATATCAGAGTTCAACGATCATCTTATAATATTTTTGTCTTTTTTTAGTATGATCAATCAATTAAATGTATTTTTAACAGCGATTCGTTAATTAGAAAGCGTCTTACTACTTTTAATTTTAGGGTTATAAATGTATTTAACATTTTATGTAAAAAATACGCTTTAGAAATGAAAATAAGATAAAACAAAAAACAAACAAAAATTTTTTATACCTATGCACTGAATAGAAAAAGTAAATGGATAATCAAAACAGGGAGTAATTGGTCCTTTAATGTGATAACAGTCCGTTAAGCTTGCTTCTGTTCCGGAGCAAATAAGTTCAGACATCCAAAACATTTCATCCTCGTCTCCTACGATATCTTCAAGTAGGGAATCTATTCCTCTGAAAAACAACATCAGTCCTAGATTCAGCTCATCAAGACAGTAAAAACTTTTAACAGATTATTACATAGAGGATAATCGTTTGTTTCAGTGTAAGATCGATTTATATTTCATTGAGTGAACAATAAAAGCTATATTTTCACGAGTGGAAAATATACCTTTTGTTGTTCACGAAATGAAATATTAATCGATCTTACACGAAAAACAAACGATTATTCTATTTCTTTAATGCAAAAATGAGACAAAATGTGAAATTTCTAGGACACATTTCCGTAAAGCGCGTCATTTTGCGCGTGATTGCTATGCAACGTTCATTGTGACGTCACTTATTTCGCCCGGAATAGATGACGTCAGATAGGATTAATGCACAAAAGCAGGGTATAATTTTTTTATATAATTTCACTGCTTTTGCGGTGAGATTATCAAGTGATAATCTATCGTTATTTCTCGATAAACCACCGAAAAGCATTAAAGAAAATCAGTTTAATTTACAAACAGTTTTCACCGTTTCCAGGAAACCAATTTGAAAGAGACAAGTTTTAAGACGGGGTATAAAATATAAAGACACTTTGTTTGATAGACGCTACAAAGGTAGAAACTAGTATTTTTGTGAATGAAATGAAAATATCACGCGTTAAACTTCCGCTTGTATTTAAGTGGAATCCCTAAGAAAAAATAATTACAAAGCATTTTTCAATGGAATGACATTTGCCTTTTTTATTATCACCTTTAAAGAGGTTTTTTATCACTAACAGTGGACGAGAGTACACCTCGATGGCTCAGCGTGAAACAGTTGTAACTGCCTATAAACATATAGGCAGTTACAACTGTTTCACGCTGAGCCATTGACCTGTTCTGTATCAAATGAAGAAATATTTCGATGGAATTAAAACCCATTGGACATAGGGAGAGTCTCACTTCGAATAAATCAACATTGAACGATCTTTCCTTGTTGGAACCCTGATAGCGACTCGCAACAGGAACTTTGTCGCTAGAATTGCGATTAGCCCCAAAGGTAACGACTGGGATCAACAAAGCATTGCCTGGGTTTAATTCTTTATTATGTCTGTTGACCACGTGAAAACTGAAAGTACAAAATGTAAATGCCATTCAGAAATCTGTACCAAGAATCATTATCCTGTATGTGAGATCAAGATCAGACTGCATCTGCATGCAGTCTGATCCTAGTCTACACACACAGGAATATCACTTAGGGAACCATAAGGTGATCTTTAGAAAACTTACATAGTAAATCATTCACATTTGAACAATGAGAAACTTCCGACAAATCTTATTATCTTAAAAATAGCGAGAAATTATTCGTAAAACTAAGGATTGAACCCGGTTGCATATGAAACGTTAACATCTAGCCTTACCAGGCTTTGAGACGCAAAAAATACTATTATCATAGGACGAACTAAACCTTTATATACCTCTTTGGGCCTTTCGCACGCAATGGAATTACTTCATGGCCGTGATTAAGCTTGATTTCTTGTCTTCGCAAAGAACGCAACCAAAAGACAAAAATGGCAGATACACGAGACCTTGATTCCTGCACTCGATACTTTCCGCAAAGACCGCTTCAACGATTACGGGTACCAGCTATAAAAAGACGCATATAATCCGGGAACAAATACCCGGTACCTTTCGGTTACTAAAGACCTACCGTTACATGGCTCCCCAAAATTAGAAAACCTTATTCTAATTTTAAATAACAAATAAACCTTAGAAAAATACTATTTACAACCTAGAATTAACCTTATGAATTAACTTGGCTCCCCGATGGGGATACCCGGTCTGAAAACTAATCTGATTCAAGTAGGAGAACGAGTTTGTGAATTGGCCTTTCCAAATAGCTTTGAGTCTCCTCCCTTTTGCCCTTATTGTTCAATTGTTTAGTACCCACTGCTACCTTAACCTTTCTTACAAGATTATCCTTATCTGGATAACATTCAGCAATTCTACCAAGTTGCCAGTGACTTCTTGGTAAACCTTGATCGACAATCAGGACTATATCTCCGACACAGAGGTTTCGTTTTGGAGAGTTCCATTTAGATCTTATCTGTAAATTTTGAAGGTACTCCTTCTGCCATCGACTCCAAAACTCATTTGATAAGTATTGGATTCTTCTCCACCTCTTTCGAGAGTACAAATCAGTCCTTTGGAAATTCCCTGGGGGAGGAAGTATAATCTTACTTTTCATAGTCAAGAGATGATTTGGAGTGAGAGGTTCTGAAGACATGGGGTCATTAAGATCTTGTACAGTGAGTGGACGGCTATTTATTATAGCGGCTACTTCACACATAAACGTTCGCAAGCTTTCATCATCAAGCTGCCTACCATGAAGATACAAAAGACTTGACAGAACATTCCTAACGGACCGAATTTGACGTTCCCAGACACCACCCATATGACTGGAATGAGGGACATTAGTATTAAACACAAAGCTTGACCCTTCTTGGAGAAGAAATTGCTCAACTCTCTCATTTTCAATTTCATTTACAGCTACCTTTAGTTCATTTTCTGCACCAATGAAATTCGTACCCCTATCTGACCGAAGTTCTCTGATTGGCCCTCTAAGAGACAAGAATCTCCGCAAAGCATTAATGAAAGAGTCTGTAGAGAGAGAGACTGCGGTTTCTAAATGTATGGCCCTGCAGCACAAACAAGTAAACACTACTCCGTAGCGTTTCATTTCTTTTCGGCCTTCATGGATATACCAAGGTCCAAAATAGTCAACTCCTGTGTATGTAAAGGGTGGGGAAGGTTCAACTCTATCAATGGGAAGATCAGCCATTTTCTGACCTAATGGACTAAACCTTAACCGTCTACATGTGACACATGATGAAATGTAACTATACACTGAGCTACTCAAACCAACAATCCACAGACCATGTGATCGAATTTCATTGCTTGTGATACCCCTACCTTGATGATGAACTCTCTCATGGAAGAACCTAATAATCAACCTTGTAACATGACAATTTTTAGGAAGAATAACCGGATGTTTGACATGGCAATTACTATGCATACGACTTAATCGACCACCAACTCTTAAAAGACCATCCTTATCAAGGAAGGGATCTAGTCTATAAAGGCTACTTTGACCCTTGGACAAACTTATTTTCTGCTCAACATGACTGTTGACCTTTGACCTTGACTTTAGCGACGATATCTCATTTTCATATGCTTCAAACTGAACCAGCTTAAATATTTGAATTTCTGCTTCCAGTAGGTCTTCTACTGATAACTGCACATGTTTGGGCATTGTGCTATAGCTCTTAAGAACCATTATTTGTTTTCTCAATCCCTTAATAAACTTAAGACATATTGCAATGACTCTCTTGAGTCTCCACCAGCTAGAAAAGGAACCAAAGGCAGAAAGTAGACTAGGGAAGCTTAATTCTTGTGTGTCTGTTGCGAACAAATGAACCTTTTTTAGTTCACAATCATCATTTGGTACCTCAAAATAATCTAACTTAGCATGAGGCAGCTCTTTCTCCCACAAAAAGGAGGGTTCATTGAACCAAGCAAAATTATTCACTAGCTCATTTCCATGGGCTCCGCGTGATGCAACATCTGCGGGATTCTTTGAAGTTTCAATATGATTCCATTGTTTGGGATCAGTATGATCACGAATTTGCTGCACACGATTGGCAACATAAACGTGAAAACGACGAGAGTCGTTGGATATATAACCTAAAACAATTTGACTATCCGTCCAAAAGAAATTGATAACATTCTCAAAGTCTAACTCATCCTGGATGAGATTGCTGATTTTTACAGAAACTAGGGCCGCTGTAAGCTCTAAACGAGGGATGGTTACAGGCTTTAGGGGGGCAACTCTTGACTTTGCCATTACTAGCGAACAGTGGGCCTGATTCTGATCATCAATTATCCTTAAATATGAACACTGTCCATAACCATGTTGACTGGCATCAGAAAAATGATGCAGCTCTCTTTTAATTGTGGGTCTACAGTTTGGAGATTTGAAACATCTCCTTATTTCCACAGTACTTAATTTCGGGAGACCCTGTCGCCATTTATCCCACTGGGATATCATTATATCTGAAATTGGATCATCCCAACTCTTTTCTTCAGCACACAGTCGCTGTAGAATCTGTTTACCAGTAAGTATTACCGGGGCAATAAGACCAAGTGGGTCATACACTGAACTGACGGTAGACAAAATACCACGTCGGGTCAAGGGTGTGTCAGATAGAGTTATCCTGAATTGAAAAGAATCGGACTCTATGCACCACTGTACACCTAATGCTCTTTCCATTGGAAGAGGTTGATTGAACAGATCCACGTTTGACAAAACCTTAGCCCTATCTTCTGATGGAATGCTTTGAATAACATGTTTTGAATTTGACAAGAATTTGTGTAACCTTAATCCACCACTTTTACACATATCCCTACTTTTATTAACTAGGTCTATAGCCTCATCCTCTGTAGGAAGGCTAATCAGACCATCATCAACATAAAAATTGTCCTTAACAAACTTTGAAGCGACCGAACCAAATTCCCTTTCACCATCAGATGCTATTTGTTTTAAACCAAAGTTTGCACAACCAGGCGAGGAAACAGCACCAAATAGGTGGACGCACATTCGATACTCAACCGGCGGTTTGTCAAAGTCCCGATCCTCCCACCACAGGAATCGTAACAAATCCCTTTGCTCTGGTTGAACCATGAACTGGAAGAACATTTGCTCAACATCGCAAGTTAAAGCAACCTTTTCCTTCCGGAATCGACAGAGAACCCCAACCAATTTGTTCGTTAAATCTGGTCCTTGCAACAAATGCCTATTCAAAGAGTCGCCGGCAAATGTAGCACTACAATCAAAAACAACTCTTAATTTATCAGGTTTCTTGGGATGATAAACTCCATGGTGGGGTATATACCAAACTCTACCATCACTCTTGTTAATGTGGGAGTCAGGCACCCTTTCGGCATAACCTTTTCTCAACATGTCTTGCATGAAATCGCAATAGTGATCGCAGTAACGTTTATCACATTTAAGCCTTTTTCTCAGGCAAGACAGTCGATGAGTGACCATTGATCTATTACAAGGGAGTTTAAGGTGGTCATCCTTAAGGGGGAGGGGCATTTCATAGTGTCCCTTATTCTTTCTGATGCCTGTTTGGACCTTGTCAAGGAAAATCTTATCTTCAATAGAAAGACCATTTTCTGATTTAACATGCTCTGTGAAATCAATGTTCATCATTCTAATGATATCGACAGGGTTGATAACCTCTTTAACCTTGGTTTTCAGAGAGTGAAAAACCTTATTCTGGTCCAGAGAATGACTATCATCTGACTGTATTGATAGAGATTGATCTACTTCACATACCACAACCCTATGACTAATACCAACAGAATCAAGTTGTATATTCTTGTCATCAACGACCCCAACTATACCCCAACCAAGGTCTGTTCGCTGAGCAAATGGGCCATGACTACCCTCTGGCAATATAATTTCTCTAGGCATGAGAGCACGAGAACAGTTATAACCAATTAAAAGACCAACCTCACAATCTAGTGCGGGACCAAACTCATTTGCAATACACCTTAAATGGTCCCATTTCATGGCCATCTCCTTTGTGGGAATATGGGAACGATTTGCAGGCATGATTTGTCTAGTGTAGGTGATAGGTAAAGAAATTTTCACACCATTATTTACACATCGAACAACTAAGCCTTCAACTCGTTTGCTTTTAACAACAGAATTTTCAGAATACATAGTCGAGAGCATCAAGTTGACGTCAACTCCAGACAGACCCAAGGATGAACAAGTTTTCTCAAGCAGAAAGGTGGTGTCAGATTGAGAGTCAAGAAGTGCATAAACTAATTTCTCACGTTCTGGGAAATCTTTATGCGATACGTACACAGGTAGAATCATTGAGCTCATACAGGGATTTGAGTGAGAGTTACCCATAGATGAAGAAGCATGGGACTGGACTGGTTTAGGTATGTTTGAATTAAAAGAATCACCTCTTGGCTTATCCGAGGCCTTCAGGTCTCCATGCAGGGAGGTCGGATGCAGCTTGTCGCATTTCTCGCATTTCTTTCGAGACCTGCATCCCTTAGCGACATGTGATGAGCCAAGACAAGCAAAACACAAACCCTTTTCACGTGCAAAGGCCTTCCTATTTACTAAGGTTTTTGCAAGAAATGCATTACATTTATCCAGCTCATGTTCACCTTGACATAGAAAACACTTTAGAGTACTCTCTGACGTACTTTCAGCTTCTGTTCGTAATGAACGACCCTTTGGATTGGGATATTTACCCCTTTTAATAACCTTGTCATCAGTGCCATCAGCACTTTGATCAAATTTCAAAGAAGTTAGGGAAGTGACAGGATCACACGCAAGTTTCGCTTCACCAGACACGAAATTTGCAAATTCTTTAAAAGGAGGAAAGGAGCCATTCCTATCCTTCCATAATGCAACTTGTCTATTCCATCTATTTACCATCCACTCTGGTAGTTTGAGCAAAAGTTTGCGATTTTGTCTACAGTCATCAAGAACAGCCAAACAGCTAATGCTCTCCATGGCTGCTTTGCACTGATTGAGAAAATCTGCAAATCTTTGCAAGCCTTTGCTATCCCTTCCAGGGATTTTTGGCCACTTTTCCAGCCGATCTCTAAATGCGTCCCCAATTACAAATGGGTCTCCAAAACGCTGCTCTAACAAGTCCTTTGCCTGTTCATATGCATCTGAGGAAGTTAGAAGGAAATAATTTTCCACAACCTCTCGCACTTGTGTGGATAAATATTTTCTTAAATAATGATTTTTTTCTGCAGCAGGAATCTGCTTTTGCTCAATTAAAATATGAAAGGACGACTTCCAGCCAGGATATTTTAGAGGATCACCATCAAAGATGCTGGGTTCGGGAGGAGGTAACCGGCTAAGGTTTACCTGTTCTACTAATGCTTTTGTGAGCTCAAAAATCTGTTGAGAATTATTTTGTTCTGTGTAACTACAGTTTTGGTCACCTTGATGTTGGGTGTTTTGCGAGAACATCATGTCATTAGAGCCTATGCCTCCATTCTGATTGGCCGATTTGGAAGTCTCCATGTTTTGCAACTCATTATGGGACGGGCCAAAATCATTTTGTAGTTCTGAATGGAAATAGACCTGTGCATTTGGGTTGAGAGGTTGAGTGTTGCTTCTCTCAACCTTTACAGTGGGATTGTTTCTTAATTCCTCCTGGTTAGAGGTAAAATGTTCATTTTTAAGTGGATAATGAGGGTGAGCATGGGCATTAATATAGTCTATTGTATATTGTTTTGAGTAATTTTCATTTAGTGGAGGGATTAAGTCCAGTTCTGATACTGAATCTTTGCATGATTCATTAATAGCATTCATTTTTGCCTGAGCTACTTCCAATTCCCTTTGTAATCTAATTTTATCTAAATTAGCCTTGGACAACGCTTCTGATTCAACATATTTCAGTTTTACCTTAAGTGCTGCAGCTTCGACTGCAGCTTCAGACTGACCCGAGTGACTTGACCTACTAGACCTAACAGATTTGTTATACGCCCTAGCAGACTTAAATGATTTTTTCTCTGACCTCTCGCTTTCAATGTCTAAAATTCTGTCCCCAATTTTGAGCATAATTGACTTTTGTTCGTCTTGTAATTTGTCAATCATATCCGAAAATTCAATAAATTTTGGACATTCTACATTATGGTTTTCTTCAATAATTCTTAATTGGGAAAATGATTCAGTGACATCGTCCATAGCTTTAACTAATGCATCTCTAGATTCTCTGAATAGCTTTGGATCAATTTCGTCGGAAAGAACAACGGTTGTTTTACTAATGCATGAACGCCACCTATTAACGGCATCTTTAAGTTTTCTCTCCTTGACAGAAACTTCAAAATTTAGACCCTTTTCAGTGAGAGTTCTCTCTCTTGAACTTGCTCGTGTTTTAATGATTTCGGTGTCTCTAATTGTTTTATCTAGAGGCATGTCTGAAGATTCTGACTGAAAGTGACTGTCGGAAGTTTCTGAATTAGACATTATCAATTTTCTAAACTATCAACCTAAATTTAGACTGTCAGATATACATGAGAATAACCAAAAACATAACAATTTACAGAAAATTTGGAAAAAGTGAACACATGACCTAGTACGACTAAGAAAGAACCCCTTTTCTTACACTTGACTACTGTGCAAATCCATGACTGGGCCTTCCCTGCCTACAGAGCACTGAAGTCAATTGCAAAAGAAGCTGTCCATCAATTAAATACAGTCCTTTCTAATCTTACGTGTAATGGATTTCAACCAGGATCGAGCTAGACTTGGCCCTGGATGAACTCCATCGCTGAGCAATTTCAAATTTATTGAATATCTGGCCTTTTTACCCTTTTGCTTTCTACTGCGTGTGAGGTCTTGGTTCAATTTTGGCGACCATGTGTCCATTTCACTATTCAGATCATTAATTTGTTTGTTCACTATATCAACATATGAGGTTAGTTTTTTGTCCTGAGATTTGAACTCCGATGGATTTGGATGTCCTTTTCTGCTGTTCCAAACTTCGATCGAATAGTACGGTAACTGTAGGAATGTGACTTTAATTCCCTTGTCTGTAAGAAAATTCTTGATCTGTTTAAAGTGATGTTGCAGCCTCGAGAGACATCGTTTTTCCTGTAGAGTGATGAACTTCCCCTTTTTTCCACCAGTGAGATCCTTTTTAGTTAAATCGCATGTTCCCGTCCAAATATAGATAGAGAGCGCACCATATTTATTCGTCAGATGGTCCAAATTCTGTTTCAACCATAAATATCTTTCAAAAGTACTGGCTCCACCTTTAGAGCACCAAATTATCTTCGATCGAATATCATCCTCCAGTCCAACACACTGTTTCAGATATCTACCTTTGCTGTCGGACAGAATCAGTGGTCTGAATTGAACTGTAGAACTGGCAGTATCTGGCTTTTGAACATTTTTGGAAAGACGGACTTCACTCATCAGCTTGTGGCGTAGAGTTTTCACTGATAGCGACTCTTTGCGAAGACAAGAAATCAAGCTTAATCACGGCCATGAAGTAATTCCATTGCGTGCGAAAGGCCCAAAGAGGTATATAAAGGTTTAGTTCTTCCTATGATAATAGTATTTTTTGCGTCTCAAAGCCTGGTAAGGCTAGATGTTAACGTTTCATATGCAACCGGGTTCAATCCTTAGTTTTACGAATAATTTCTCGCTATTTTTAAGATAATAAGATTTGTCGGAAGTTTCTCATTGTTCAAATGTGAATGATTTACTATGTAAGTTTTCGAAAGATCACCTTATGGTTCCCTAAGTGATATTCCTGTGTGTGTAGACTAGGATCAGACTGCATGCAGATGCAGTCTGATCTTGATCTCACATACAGGATAATGATTCTTGGTACAGATTTCTGAATGGCATTTACATTTTGTACTTTCAGTTTTCACGTGGTCAACAGACATAATAAAGAATTAAACCCAGGCAATGCTTTGTTGATCCCAGTCGTTACCTTTGGGGCTAATCGCAATTCTAGCGACAAAGTTCCTGTTGCGAGTCGCTATCAGTGAAAACTCTTTGGGCCTTTCGCACGCAATGGAATTACTTCATGGCCGTGATTAAGCTTGATTTCTTGTCTTCGCAAAGAACGCAACCAAAAGACAAAAATGGCAGATACACGAGACCTTGATTCCTGCACTCGATACTTTCCGCAAAGACCGCTTCAACGATTACGGGTACCAGCTATAAAAAGACGCATATAATCCGGGAACAAATACCCGGTACCTTTCGGTTACTAAAGACCTACCGTTACAAACCCTTTTTATATCTGTCAATTTCTTATTTTTTTGTCTATTTATCAAGAGAAAGTACAATTCCCCTTATTTTACAACTTTAACCTCGCAAACAAAACACAAGCATGTATAAAATTGTATCGACTTCTTTCATTTACTCACTGATAACCAAGGTATCTACAAATAACGTCGCCGGACTGTCTGACCTCTGTAAGGGTCATACCGTATACACAGATTGATCCCCATCGGCCATTTATCTCTATTTCAACTTTGCCTTCGTAAGATGTTGATCCATTTACAAGTCGTACGGATGTCACGTTGAAATCTAAAGAATATTGATATATAATACATACTTAGTGTATTATATGAAAAAAAAATATCTAACGAGGTTGGGAGAATTGAAAATTATCGAGGCTCTGTCGAGACAATTATTAATTCTCACAACCGAGTTTAATATTTTTTCATACAATACACTAAGTATGTATCATATTTATCTTATAACCTATATTTGTCTTGTTTTTGTCAATGTTTCTTACCGAAATGCAAGATTCTAAAAATAACCGCATTATATAAATGTTCTAAAAAATAACTATGTGATATCATAAAAAATATCATATGGGGTGTTATCATACTGATATTTGTATAGTTATAAGATGAAATGATAATATTGAAGTTAACCTAAAGTCTTTGTTTTGATTTGTTTGTTTGTTTGTCGTTTTTTTTTTTTTTTTTTTTTTTTTTTTCTTGTCAGTTGATTCCAGTAAAAAAGAAGTAATAATAAAACTACTATTTATTGATCTATTTTATGTACACGTGTTTATAGTCTCCATTTAATAGAATAGAAAAAAAGCTAGAGATTAACTCATTTTGACGGTATTTGTTTATAATTATTTAATTCATAGACATCTAAATAGTGCATGAAATGAACCTTGTACTGACCTGATACCACCTAGCTGATAACATTGCACGATGTCAGACAGTCTATTTTAAGTGATAATTTGCATTCACTTTCACCTACATTTCTTTGATATTTCAGGGTTAAATATAATTATGCGCTGGAAAATGATTGTATGATAAGTAGACAAACATGTTAGTGTCTTAAAATATCGATGTTATCTGATCTTGGCTGCGAGAAATTATCATGACTCGGCACAGCAAAGTCATTATAAATTCTCCAAACCTCGACCAGATAATATTGATATTTTAAGACACTAGCATGTTATTCTCTATAAACAAAGATATCCAGACGGTTTCCACAGAAATATACGTTTCTGTCCATTATCCAGAGAAGCATAAGTGAAAACTTTAAAGAGAAAGTATACAGAGAGCACAACTAACATTATTAACACACATTACGCAAGTGCGTAAAAATAAATCTTTTTTTTTTAGAAAAATGTCATTGATGAATGTACATAAATTCCAAACTACAGCTTTTTAAACGATCTTTTGATTATTCACAAGCGACCAAATCACAAAAAGGGGAGCGGACGGAAGACATTCGTCTTTTGTCACAGTCCACATATCGCCCTATCCTATATACAATTAATTACATCAAGAAATTGACATTAAACTCAATCAAAACCATTCTTAATCACTCATTCAGCGCCCCAATCATTCATTCCAAACACTCACTCAAACCATTCAAAACGCTCCAAACTCACTGAAAAACATATAACAACAACTTCGTTCATAACAAAAAAAAAGCTTTGGAAAAAACGGGAAATTCATTTAATAACTTGAAATTGTAAGCGTCTAATAGGTTCTTGAGGAAATAGGGCGATATCTATAGAACGTTTATGCATATTTTATTAAAGGGAGTTAATCAGTATTGCTAATTTTGTTCATTCCGAACAAAATAAGCAATACTGGATTACCTCCCATTAAATTCACTCAAAAGTCGCTCCACACACTCATTCAATTTCATTCCTAAATCATTCCCAAATCATTTATCTTGTCAATTTCACGACGTTGTTAACTGTATTCTATGTTTGTCGTATTCTGAGTGCGTATTAATTTTCGAAATCGTAGTAACGCCTATGGCTTTACTCAGTCTCAAAACAAATTGAATGCGTTTTTGAAACATCTATACTGAAACGAACACTTATTTTTTTTACTGAAAAAGTTTTTTTACTGAAAAAGTAATGTTTCCTTTAGTATAAGAAATTGAAAATATTCAAATATTGTTATAAATAAAAATCTTTCATTGAGAAACTTCAATAAATGTTGACCGTTTTTGTGACTTTTGTAAAAGAGGGTTCTCGTGTTTGACCGATTACTACAGACACCGCAGTTATGCATTTAAAGGAAAGGTTGATTTTATCAAGTGATTATAAATTTGTTACATAGTGGTAAATGAATGAAGCCGTTTAGAACTTCATTTCAGTGTATTAGTGTTGCCGAACTGTAATGCACGTGTTGGATTAAGTCAAAAACTTAAAACTTTTGTGAAAAATGACGTGTTCGAAAATTAATAAAGACAATTATCGTATTTGGTTTGAATAAAAGATATCATAATTTACCAAAGCAATAGAGCCATGTCCCTCGTCTATAGGTATCCATTAATGAAGGGGTGAATGAGAAGCTTCCATGTTCACACTCCATTATATGCGATTCATTTCCTATGCATGATAGCGAATTGAGCCAAGCTTTTCTGTTGTAGTTGTCTAAAGGATGTGCCGTTGTACTAAAACCACCATTTCTGGAAACAATTAGTGACAAATATTTTTGTTTTATTTAGATTTAATATTGTGACAATTCTAATTACGTTTGCCACTTGAGTATTGCTGCAGCTGATTTTTCCATAGAATTGAAGATCAGATGATTAATGAAGGCTGGGGATTGCATAGTTCAGCACTCAATCTAGGTCAACAGCTAGATGACATATCTTGGGAAATCGTTGTAATACAGTTAACAACATCGTGAAATTGACAAGAAAACGATTTGGGCATGATTTAGGAATGAAATTGAATGAGTGTGTGGAGCGAGTTTTGAGTGAATTTGATGGGAGGTAATTCTATATCGTAAATTTTGTTCAAGTTGAACAAAATTTGCGATATTGATTTCCTCCCTTTAATAAATTATGCATACAAGTTATATAGATAGCGTCATATTCCTTCAAGAACCTATGAAACGCAAACAATTTGAATTATGTCAGTGAAATCGCGATTTTTCTTCATTAAATTCATTTTGAATGACGTTGTTAAATCTATATTTTTCAATGGTTTGATTGAGTGCTTAGAATGAATGAATGGAGCGCTGGGTGAGCGATTTAGAATGGTTTTGATTGAAGTGAATGTCAATTTCACGATGGAACTTACTGTAAGATATTTGTCCTGAAGTGTATAAAATACCTTTACCAAATTCCAAAAAATCGTCGGGAGAGTAATTTTGTCATACTAGTTCCATGAAAAAAGTTTTAAATTCGACAAAACGATTATTTTTGTAACACAAAGAAACCTATTATTGAATTGGCAACAACTGAATAGACTTTGGAGTAACCTAGAACGAACTTCTTTTAGTAATGAAAGTGAGTATCCATTAATATTCGCCCTTAAAATCATAGACAACTTTATTAATTGACCTTCCTCAATTGGTTCATTTGTTTTCTATGCTGCTTATGTTTTTCGTGCTAATTGAAAATGTTATTTATCTAAATCTTTCTTATCTAATTTCTCTCTGCCAAATTAATAAGATGTTGCCCATCCGGAAAATGTGCTCAGATAATTGCACGAATGTTAATAATGTGTTTTGAATCAGAATTCTTTGCGTTTCTTCGTAGTATATTAAATAACTTCATAGAGAATTACTTTATAGCTAACGGTATGTGGTTTTAGAATCGTTTTTTTTTTTTCTATGTTCAATTGTTTTGTTTTTGACTAGTGATGTTCAAATCTTTACCTACATTCTACAAATATCTACGAATTTTCTACAAGCTATGTAATATAGTGGGTTTGTGCTGCCAGTCGTGGTCTCGTCTCAGCATACCAAATAAAATAAACATTTTATCACACAACTATTTTAAGCTATTTTTTATCCTTCTTTTGTTCAGTACTTATTTATTCATCAAGATCCACGAGTTTGTTTTTATGCAAGGTCCGTTGTCTGTATTTATATTGATAGTGTAACGTGTACCAGAATCCATGGTGGCGAATTAGAATGACTTTTTTATCTTTTCCCTGTTATAATTGTCCCGAAAACTTGTATCTGAACGAAGATGGTGAGGGTGCAGATTGGACTGCATTTAAATGTGCAGAGTAACCCGTGCCGCACTTCACGTTACCTTTCTTTACTGTGGCTATTAGGTGAGATGTACATGACATCTCCAACAATTAGACGTGTTTGAAGGACCAACATTAGCCAAATTGTACTGCCTTGTAGTATAATTATATGTTTGTCTGACCTTCTAGAGACACCATTGAACCTTGGATGCACAGGCTGACCAGAGTCTTTGCTTGGCGCACATTTGAAATTGTTGGAAATGTCACGCACAGGCTCAAATATGGTAAAGACTGCATCACATCGCCCCTTTAGTATGTGAAATTAAATACTTTTATTTTGCTTAGACTGTTTAATGGTGGCATAATGCAGGAGGGGATCTGGGACAAGATGAACAAAATAAGCGGTATTAATTACCTCCCTTTACAAAATTATTCGTACTTTTCTGTTTGTACGTCTCCTTTGGCAAAACAGACACCCTAAAGTCCACACCAGCCAATAAAATCGAAGAATAAATAGATTGATTTGAATCTATTGATGAAAGTCTTGAACGATTTTTAATTTTTTTATAATGATTTCGTAGCAATTTTGATCGATTTGAGTGAGTGTTTAATATGAATGAACAGAGCGCTGATTGAGCGATTTAGAATGATTTTGATTGTTATGAGTGTCAATTTCACGATGTTCTAAGCTGCATCCTTTTTCAAGGAAAATCTGTCTAAATGACGCCACTTTGTAATTTTAGCTGTCTAACCCTGATCCTGCAAAAATCTGTCTAAATGACGCCACTTTGTAATTTTAGCTGTCTAACCCTGATCCTGCAAAAATCTGTCTAAATGACGCCACTTTGTAATTTTAGCTGTCTAACCCTGATCCTGCAAAAATCTGTCTAAATGACGCCACTTTGTAATTTTAGCTGTCTAACCCTGATCCTGCAAAACAAACAAATCAAAGATTAAACAAACTTCAAACATTGAGAAAAAGTGAGAAATTGCTTGAAACAAGCAATTTCACCTTTTTCCTCAATATTTTCTCTCTGTTTTCAGGGTAATTAAAAATCGGCTTGTTGGGAAAATGGTAATTCAAATAGGTCACTGACAGGTTCCTTGTCCCAGATCCCCTCCTGCAATATGCCCACTTCTTACCTTACGTTGATTTTATTTTTCGCAACGTCATCCTTAGTTATGTTTGTAACGTCATATAAACCCACGTGCGATATGACGCGCTTTCATGGCTGCGCCCTTATTATTCCCGAGGTCTATTCCGTAGAACCGCCTAGGGTTCCCGAGTGTTTCGATTCAATCATTTTTCCCGATGGCCATGCGTAACGACCTATGTTCAAGACCGCAGAAGATTCCGAGCTAGACATTCATACGAAAATGTACAAATCAAGAACAATCTACAATGGACGACGTTATCACAGGTAATTGATAGTAAAGGTTGACGTTGGGTACACCTGAGAGTAGGGGGCCCTGCTGCAGAGGCCCACGTAAAGGAAGTGGATCGGTATGTAGGAGGAGGTGGAATGGGCAGGGAGTCTTGTCTCGCACGATGTTCTATCAAGACTTGCCTCGATACAAGGTAACTTTACTGGGTTGAGTAACTGGATGAGCAAAAACAATGAGGCCAAAACAAATATTTTAGAGCAACACCACTAAATAAATGAAATCTTAAATATTTATTCAATTTTGTTTACACATTCAGAATCATGTAAGAAATTTTAAATTTCAGACCCATATTTCTTTCAACTTTCGGTTCATATCATGTAATGCCCCCCCCCCCCCAAAAAAAAATATATATGTTCTAACTTTTTTACAGGTTTGCAAACTAATGTAGTAAGCGCTGTTCGGCTGTGAAAGACCCACATTGTGATTTTGTGAAACTTGTGTTACCACCTTCTTAATTTGACAAATCAAAACTTGTACAATAATTGCTTCACCATATCATTCAGCCTGAAGTGCAAATAAACTTATTTTGTCAAGATTTTCATATAGCAGTATCAAAAGTTGAATATGTGAATCTTTTCTTTTGAGAGTGAGGATTAAAAAAAGCACACATACGGAAAACCAAAAGTCTCACAAAGATACTTGGCTGTTACGTCATCAAAACTAAATCCAGGATCACCAACAAATCCCCAAGATCCATCGTGGTAAACTTCGACAGCTCCTTCATCATCGTAGTCGTTCCAATGGGTAAAACGTACGGCTGTAATATATATTGCATAGTGTCAATACATAGGAGCTGAGTGCAATTAAACATATCTAAGCGTAATCAACGACTTTGGGGGAATTAATGAGGTAATTCTTGACACCATCTTAGTTAATTCGAAATTTAATATCTTAATGTTGGTTGAAATAAAGAAAAACATCCATTCCCTAGTAAGATAATGGTTATATTCTTGAAAGTTTTTAAACTCCTTTTTCTGCAACGAAACTAAGACATACAGATGTCAAACATACTCTGAAATAGGTTTTAAGATAAATGCAAACATGCTTCTCAATGCCGTTAACAAATCATTGAATGCTTATTTTAAAAAAGAATTGAGGAATATCTTGTTCTGATGATAGCATTTTCTTGTTATAAAACGTAACTTTCAAAATCCACAAGTATGAAACGAACAGAACAGTAGACTTGGCAAACTTTTTCAAATGAATACTCATCGTACTGAAAAGATATTTCTTATACTATAGGCTTGTTTAAAATGCATGTGGTCCCAATAGGTAGATAAGCTACGAATCGTTTAAATGTTAAATGTTTAATCCTTTCCTTAATTCACTTTTAAAATTCACATTGAACGCGATTTTTTCGAAGTAGCGATTTTATCATGAAATGCATTATTTTTGTCTCACTTTTGTGGGTTCTTAACTAATAGTTTGCTGTATGAACAATCAATCCATTTACAGGACCATCAAAGTTCAGCGTAAAAGAAACAGCGTTCTAAATGTCAAAGTTAGTAAATTTACGAACTTGAATATTTTGAATGCTGATTTTTTTCTACATTCCTTTAATTTTGAATAAGTTATTTTTCTGAGAATATTTGCACTATATATATATATATGAATAAAAATGTTTTATAAAATTGATTTTTACTTGGTCTTAAAAATGAGTAGGTTTTTTTTCATACAGCACAGCCTGGACAAGAGCCATGTCGGACATGGCCATCCTTCGCCGCGAAAGCTTGATACTAAACTGAAGCCTAATAGATTAAGTATTCTTTTGTACTTTAAGAGATTGACCCCCTACAAAAACCAAGTCTTTAAAATAACGAAGGGAAAAAACTGGACAATTATGCAAGCAAGGATGTGTTATAGTAAATAGGCACTGCACGTCGCCTCCATGAGATCTATCCAACCATAAAGTTTCAGGTTAATAGCTTTTTTACTTTAGGAGATATTCTCCGAACAAAATCTAAGTATTTAAAATAACAAAGGGCAAAAAGTGGAAAATTGTTCCAGCAAGAGTTGTAGTTCTTAGGCACTGCATTTTTTCTTTATGAGATCTATCCACTCATAAAGTTTCAGGGTGATAGCTATAATATTAAAGGAGCTATGCTCCGGACAAAAACTAAGTATCAAAAATAACAAAGAGCAATAACTCCAAAATTAGGCAAGCAAGAGTTGTAGCTTTTGTGCACTGCACACTCCTCCGTGAGCTCTATCCACCGATACAGTTTCAAGTTGATAGCTATTATACTTTAGGAGATATGCTCAGGACAAATTAAGTGACGGAATGTCAGAATGACGGAACGACAGAGTGACGGACGGAGACAATTACTATATCCCCTCGCCGAAACTAGGGGGAGGGGGGGGGGGATAAAAAACAATCTCTCTAAACTGAGGCGAAAGAAGTGCATAATAAAATTATTACTTAAATAAAAACTTTTTTTTCTATTATAAAAATAAATTTATGATTTATAATACCAACCTCTGCATGTAATATATACTATTCTATCACAGTTTGCAATTTCGTCACTCGATAATTTGCATTCTGTTAAGGAATGTTCATTTCCTTCACACAGTAGTGTTCTGTTATAAACTGGAGTTGATCTGGACACGTTGTAAGTAAAACTCACAAATCCGCTGACAAGGAATGGAGAAGGTGGTTTAATTGTTTCTAGAAACACATCGATGCCATGCTTTTTAATAGTGTTATTGAGTGATATTCAAACATTGGAAATTATTTACAAATAAAACGTAATATACAAAGAGTCGTTTGTATGTTTTTTGCCTTAGCAGTTCACTAGCCTCAAAAATATTGACTATTTAAATAATATTTCTTTTTCATAAAATGTCGCAATCGATTCATAGTCAATGTACGTCAAGTATTCACTATTGCAATCGAAAGTTAAGTTATAAAACTGTATTTGAATTGGAAGTGAATATTATTTGCATAAAAGACAGGTTTGCCTACTTTTGGAACATTCAAAACGTTGACATGGTGTCCTAAGAGCATAAAGTTTAAGGTCGAAAATGTGCTAATGATATTTTTTGTTATAAAAATGCTGTTATTTAAAACAGGAAATCAATGATAGTTTAGAAATTTGGTTTTTAAGGCCATTCGTAATAAAAGTCACGTAAAACTAAATTTATGTGTTTCATGTGTCAATTTACATGTATATATGTAAGCAATTCTATTCATACTCAAAAGCAATGAAAACGCACCATCTGAATATGTTCTCGTATATTCATTGAATGTACCTTCATACATGAATATTACCAATCTGAATAAATTTGTTATTGAATATTTACTACACAATAATGTTAGAGTTAGCTCAGAAACGGTCGAAGGTTTTTTAACCTGTTACTTAAGAAGGAAGTTGAAAATCGTTATTCTAAGATCTTCACAGCAGATTTGCAAAACCTGTCTATCGTTCGATTTTTCGTAACATAACAACTCAGTACAAATTATTGTCCTTTTTTGTGGAACGATTGCAATAGTCTAGATAGTTAATTCGTGCATGGGCTAACGTTCATTAATTTCTAGGGTTACATCGTACCTTCGGCGACGCTGATGGGCCTGAAATATCGTTTGGAGTTTAAATTACTCGTAAACACGAGTACCAAAAGATTCTTTAGATGAATAGAATTTGGTTATTCCTTCTCGGCTTTGCACGTGTATTCATTGGAATGAAAAGCAGACAATAAGGAATATGATATTATATTTTGTTAATGGAAAAATATCTTGGTAATTGTTATCTAAGCATTTTGTCCAGAAAAGTCAAATTCGGGTCAAATAAAGCAATGTATAAAAGAGTTTAATTGTTACAAATAAGATGCTAATTGTTACAAATAAGATGCTAAACATACTTGTATCTTAAGTGTTTACACACTACGTTCGCTGCATTTTCACTGAATCCAGCATGACAAATGTGGTAGATCTGGTCAAAAAATGCGGTTTCAATTAAGCCCGTATTTTCTGTGACTCCGTCCGTAAGAATCGAATCTACAAATATCATATTTATCTTTAATCAATTTATTTTTAAGGCAAATTTGATTAGAATTAAAGATTTTTCATCATGCATTGTACGGAACTTCTTAAAATAGACTTTCTGATTTAAACTTTATATATATCCTACAAACGTGTTGTGCAAACTCGCAAAGTTAATACGAAAAAAAAACCCAAAGAAATTCCATACAGACAAAAAGGGGAGATAATCACAATTTAAAATATGATAAGTGAAAATAAATTCCGGATATCAACTAAGGAATAAGTCATTGGAGTATTTGCTCATAAGCAATCAATTTGGGTGTTAAAATTTTAAAATGAAACTTTATTTTGTAGAAAAGTACCCCACTCACTTTTAACACAAGACACAGATAGAACCAATAAGTTTAACCCTTTCCTGTTTTACAAAATTTTGGACCTGTCCAAATTCAAAGGTTTTGCAGACAAAAATTTAAAGTGGATTTAACTTGAAAAATAACCATTCTTTAGGGTAGAAAATAGTGTGGAAAAAGAAGAAATTGCTTGTCAGAAGCAATTTCTCCTTTTTTCACAATGTTTTCGCAATCATAATATCACAGGCACGTAAAAAGCAGGGATTAAACAGCAAGGGGTTAAGGAGCCAAAATTTCGTCAGCAGATGCATATTATATCAGAGTATGTACGACAAAGTTTAAAAGAAGTCTATTCTTGCCATGAAAAGGCCGTTTTGGAGACCCGTCATTTGATTTAGCAATTTCTTGACATGTAATTATCAGAATGCTTGTTTAATTTTGATTCAACTTTTTCGTTCAAGTATTGATTAAACGTTGATTGAAAAATAAAAATGTTGCACGAAACTGATCCTTGAACTCAGGTTGAGTGGTTTTGAACGTGCATCGCATTGAAATAATTGTCAATCTCTTGATGTTCCGTACTATAGTACAGTGCAACCGGTAAGAGCTATGAATGTCACCCCCCCCCCCCCCCGTGCCATTTTTGTTTTTCGGTTTTCCCTTTGTTTTGATTATGTATAGTTCCGCAAGAAAGAGTGAGGTCCGAGAAACCGTTATCTCCTATCATTTTCAATGTAAAATTGATCTTTGATCACTCACTTGAAATTGCAGGTCTATAGCGGTTAACCGTTTGTTTCTGTGTAATTTCGATATATGTTTTATTGGGTGAACAACAAAATATCTATTTTCATGAGTTAAAACAAAGATTTTGTTGTTTATGAAATGAAATATCAATCGATCTAAATCTATCTTAATCGAAACAGAAACGATTGTTCTATATCTTTAAAGCAAAAATGACACACATAATGTAAAAAAAAATGTTCGCCAAACTTTCTTAAAGACCGTCTTTATGCATGTGATTGCTATGCAACGTTTCATATGACGTCACATATTAAATTCCGCTCTAATAGCGCCAGATAGGGTAAAAATGAATCGAGGCGGTGTATAAGTTTGTAATGATTTATTTCACTGGTAAGGCGATTAGTTTATTAAATAATAATCGGTGAACCACCGAAAGGCAATACAGAAATCGTAATAAATGTAAAACAGTCACTGTCAGAAACGAATTCAATCTGCTTAGCATTACTTAACAGTATACTAAACTGAAACCAACTTCTAATCGGTCACTGCATGTTTTCCGCTTTCCGACACATTTACAATAAATGAATTGAAAAGAACATTGCGTTCATGCAAAGACAAAATTGAGGGTACCCATGTTCTAATGCAAGTTAAACTGCTTTCCCTGGAGATTTTTGTATGAACTTTGGTTTTGCTATCTACCAAGTGCATTGGCTATCTGAAATCATTAAACACATGCATCTTTAAAATTATCAAGGACAACTTTTCATGCTTTATTTGAGTGTCCAATTAGAAGTTGGTTTAAGTTTAGTTTGTACATCTAAACGATTTGCTTAACAAGGCAAGGAACCATCTTGACGATATAGACATTTAAAAGTACTAGAGTAAGAGCGTTAAATTGGTAAGGTGAATGAAATTTGGAATTATTTCGGTATGATATTGTTTGATTTTGGAAGAGCCCGTTTTGAATGAAATTAAGAGGAAGTAATATTGTATCGCTGAGTTAGTTATTCTTAGAGTCAACTACAAATCAACCACCCTACATTGCATGTGACGTCACTTTTTATTTACTTTTCAAAGGCAAGGTTGAAATTAAATTGTTATTCAACCAATATTCGGAGTCATGTCGTTATTTGTGCAGTCGGTAACGCACCCTAGTGTAAGTAACGTGCTTCATGGGTTCGTATCGGCGCAAAAGAATTTTTTTTAATTATTTTTCATAAATTCAAGATGCAGAACTTTATGCATTGTATGAGCAATAACAATTCTACACGAAACGATTTTGAAAAAAAAATCGCTTTCAATTTTTGTGATATTTATGAATACATGTGTATGAGTTGACAATAGAAAAATATAGAAATACTGGCACATCAGGAGAGAAAGAAAAAAACATTATAAAATGAAAAAAAATACACATGTAACGAATAAACGATTCAATCCTAATTAATGGAATTAATTATTTTCTATATTGAAAATACACTAAAAAAGTTGATTGATTGAATGGAGTTTAACGCTGCTTTCAACATTATTTCAGTTTTATCACGGCGGCTGGAGCACCTAACAATGGTTTCCTATTATTTCTCTCACCAGTACAACCACCACATTCTTTCCTAGCCTCCAGCTACTATCCCACATAGGTCTACGATTATCAACCCATTGGTGAGAGACAAATAGTCGGAAATAATGAGTGCCGCCGTCGGGGATCGAACCCGGGACCTCTAGATTGACAGTCCGACGCGCTACCAACTGCGCTATGACGGCGGCAGACTGAAGAAAAGATTACAAAAAATATGTAATCTGCAGAGTTTCGAACCGCAATATTAGAATTCACTATTCTTTCGAGGGGCGGAGATGTATGTCCGAACACACTAACTATCTGAGCTATTTTCCCACGTGTCAATTTCAAGTGATTTTACTATTTATTAAACCTTATATAATTCAGATAGCAATAAAATGATAAACAAATCATGATGTCACTTGCAATGTTAGTCGGTCAGACTATACTGTTTTTTCGGGTCATATATTCAAGATTCATAAATCAAATGAACATACACATAGACTCGCGTTAATGATTTACAGGTCCTGACAAAAAGGAAGTTTCATTTGAAAAATAAGATATTAATAGAATTGACATTTTATACATTCAAATTGCAAAAATGTTTAGATTTTGATTGATTATTTTTTTAATAGAAAAGATCGATCTCTTTTTAGAGATTCATTTTCGTAATAAATTCAACCGAACATCCGTCAAAAAAGTGTTTGTTTTCACTTTTTGTAAGTAATTGGTATTATCCATTATTAATGCCCTGGCAGGGCGGAGCCTAAGTAACGGGTCGTTGCACTTAAGGTTAAGGGAAATCAGCTTTTATCTAAAATAACCTACTTCTAAAGAGATTCGACATAAATAACTCGAGACCTTAAATCGTAGATTGGTAACCAAATCCTCGTAACTTCAGCGTAATGAAGCTGAAGTTACGAGGCCTTGGTAACAAAACGATGAAATGTTTTTACCATCTAAAAGCACATGAATACATTAGGTGCTAGGATATAGTTATTTGTAAACGTTAACGATGATTACCGACTAAAATTTGAAGAACAAAAACTATTGAAAAGTAAACTCGCCAAATTACGTCACGGTTAAGCCCCGCCCTGCCAGATCATTAATTACGCAGAATAAAGAAACTCGATACGGACTGATTAAATATTTTGATTGACAATTATAGATTTTGTTTAAGAGGGTTTTTTGCTTTTAAATGTCATTAGAGCTGGATCTGCCTTCTGATGATTCATAAATTTATTTGGGCTATTGTTTTGTTTGTTCATTGGATATTTATAAAAACAAAAAAGATTGAATTTTTCAGAATCCTGAGATAAATAGCACCGTTAATTGAAGAAAAAAGATGTATTTCTTTTATGAATGTAATTAGAAGTTGTTTTCCTAGTGTAGGCCCTTTCCTTAATGAAAACAATAATTGTGTAACACCCCCCCCCCCCCCCTCCTGTCTGATATCTGGCTGACCTGTATTAAGCAAGCACCTGTTTTAAGGAAGAGATTTTATATACCCCTTGCTTAATACAGGTTAGACTGTATTCTCTTCAATTTATCATGTTAAAATCTATTTTAAAAGTTCACTCGACATTAATCTTCGAAAATTTAATCTAATCCCGATTAGTCACACCGATTGCAAATCGGTTAGTTCGTTTGAGACTGGGTTTCGACCCGAGTGAACCGGGTTTCCATAAGAACGACCTCAGATTCGACACCAGTGATGCCATTTGAACCTTTTAACCTCAACGCTTCTGATCCTGGGTCTGGCCGGTGTTACTATGGTTTCAAAATGGCGACGAAAATATTGCAACACAATTCGATTACAAAAATATCTTGTATTTTTAAAAATATAATCAAAATATAACTTTTTCTTAAATGTTATAGTATTTTGCACGTGTTTATCACACAACCCTTTTTTCAGACAATATTCATAGCTAGTGACATGTTTAATAATGGTGAATATCAATTTCACGATTTTACTAACGTACTTACCAACACAATACAGTCTGGTGCCGTATCTGTAATACCATGATGACAAACTTGTGTAATTGTTGAACGCAAAATTGTATTCTCTCACGCATTGATCGATAGAAGTTTCGTTCCCATAACATTCTAATCCATACAACCATGAATGTCCCGTATAATTTTCCATTGAGGTATAACCAGAGCTGTATCCGAATTGACTGCAAAGACAATGAGAACAGAGAGCTTACGAAGCACGATCCATTCATTCAATTTGTATGTAACATTATGCGTTCTAGCATGTTCGTGAATGATTTGGTTATTTTGTGGTTCAGTACAAATTCCATAAGAATTATATTTTGTAACTGAATTATCTCAAGCGAGTTTCGACTTAGTTGTCAAAGTGATTATTGTACAGTTAAGGCGGGGAGCGTCAAATACAACGAATAAATGTTTCATAGTTCACAAGACAAGGTTCACGAACATCAGAAATTGGCCATCTAAAATCAGCATTTTTCACCTTTCTTATATACACAATTTAACCTACCTTTTTCCTATTAACCTTTACACGGTTTCTAAAATGTATATAATATTTTCCAAAACCACACAGTTTCCTTATGATAAGCCAATAAAATTGCCTTAATCCGTAGAAAAGTTAAATTTTCGCTTAAAATGGCTGTTTGAAGTTACCAAATAATATGAAGCCCCTGCTAGCATTCTTTCTATTTTTATCAAGTAAAGGGTATGACTTTTAGTGAAAATCTTAATGAAATATTAGGGTGTCGCAATCTGGGTTTCACATTTCTTTAGCAACAAAAACTTCAAACTTTGTTAAAATGGACAATTTCACAGTTTCGGGGCTATTCTAAAGGATTTTTTTTCTTTAAAAAAAGTCGAAATTGCAGAAAATATGCTTTGTACAATTTGAAAGAAGGGTATACAGGTAACCATGAAAATTAAGTTTCATTGAGATCATTAGACATCAGAAAAGTCGTTTTTTCAGAGCCAAGATCTACAGTTTTATGAACTATGTCCTTTGTTGCCATAAATATGTGAGACAATATTAAGATATACATTTCTTTAATGCTTTTCGGTAGTTTATCGAGAAATAACGGTAGATTATCACTTGATAATCTCACCGCAAAAGCAGTGAGATTATCAAAAACATATACCCCGCTTTTGTGCATTTCATCCTATCTGACGTCATCTATGCGGGGCGTAATGAGTGACGTCACAGTGAACGTTGCATAGCAATCACGTGCAAAATGACGCGCTTTACGAAAATATGTCATAGAAATTTCACATTTTGTCTCATTTTTGCATTAAAGAAATAGAATAATCGTTTGTTTTTCGTGTAAGATCGATTAATATTTCATGGCTCCACCACTCGTGAAAATATAGCTTTTGTTGTTCACTCAATGAAATATGAATCGATCTTACACTGAAACAAACGATTATCCTCTATATAAATGACGCGTTTCAAACATTGATGGGAGGGTTTTATCAGCACGGACAAGTTCAGTTGCTTATCATATTCAAACAGTACGGCCATGTCGTCAACACCGAATTCTTAATGTCGTTATCTTTTTTATTAATATATTTATTTCGAATTCTATCTATATCTGAGTTATGTCTCAACTCAATTATTTCAGATAATTAAGAACATAAGAATAATATGCAACATTTTTTTTCAGTATATCGTTGATAATATAAGAGGGTCTGGTTTTATAAACAGATAAACGAAAGTCTAATTGTATTACCAATTTCATTGTCTCGATTGATTTTCACACTTTTTTAAGTTATAGAGATCCTCAATTTGGTCGTTACTTTACTAAAAGTCATACATTTATAGATTAACTGTACACAAATTGAGAATACTTGTGTAACAGGATACTTTCTTAATTACTATATCTGAAGCACAAAACAATGAGAGATTTATTTATATAATATGACCTACGTCGCGGGAGTGAAATAACCCAATGTAATATTTTTGATATTGCATTGATATTATTATACTAGTTGAAAAACTATGCAAATGAGCCTAGAGCGAATACTAACGTTATTTTGTCACCGCGAAAATGACGTCATAATTTATATATTGTCAGTTTTGAACGGCGTTATAAGATTCGCGGAGAATTGAAATGTTGAATTTCAAGAATTTTTACGATCTCGCGCAAATATCGTAATTCAATGTATACTACAGCATCGAATCAAATTCTCAGAAAAATTCTGTTTTCGATTCAGTAATACTGAAAATCACTTTTCCATATGCCGTACGTCAAAGACTGTTTTGTTGTTCTATTCTTTTGTTAACAGAGGGATAATGGGTGCAGAAAGATAAAGTAAATTGTGAAGTCATTTGAAAGAAAGACATTTGCGCGTGCTGCACATAAACGGTATTCAGATATAATGTGGACAGTATATATCCTTTACGCAGCATTCAAGTAGTTGTAGAAAAAAGAGACCCAAAAGGAAAATTCTTATGTAGAAGTCTCACGTGAAAGTAATAAAATTTCAAAATGGTGTGGTATCATTGCACGTGAGTGTATATACAAGTATTACCCATGATTAATGCCCTGGCAGGGCGGAGCCTAAGTAACGGGTCGTTGCACTTAAGGTTAAGGGAAATCAGCTTTTATCTAAAATAATCTACTTCTAAAGAGAGTCGACATAATTAACTTTAAACCTTAAATCGTAGATTGGTAACAAGTCCTCGAAACTTCAGCTTAATCAAGCTGAAGTTACGAGGCCTTGAAACCCAAACGATAAAATGTCTTTATTCTCTCAAAGCACGTGAATCCTTTAGGTTTTAGGATTAAGTTATTTGCACGCGTTAACGATGATAACGGACTATTTGAAAGAACCCAAACTTTTGAAAAATAAACTCGCCAAATTACGTCACAGTAAAGCCACGCCCTGCCAGTTCATTGACTACGCAGAATACCTTAAACCAAGGATTTTACACAGATATGTGGCTGTGGTATCGGAAAATTTGTCTTGTGGATTACCGACAAACCCCCAAGAGCCGTTATAAAATGCCTCAACTAATCCTTCTGTGCCTTGTGAATTGGTTGGCCAAAGCCGTATTGGAAACCCTGATAAAAGATTTTAGGTAAAGAATATAAAATAATGATTTGCAAAGATATTTAAAGATAAAATATTTTTTTACATTTATCGTATAAGGTATATGTTACTTATTGAGACAAGCATGTATTCTGAATCGGAATATTACTACATTTACTAACTTATTCTTCACTTCGTGACTTGTATTCATTCTTGAAAATACACGAATGGCCATTCAAACGTTTAAAGGGTTTACAGCTCAGCAGATATTATTCAAATTAGTACTGAAATTACATAAAAGATTGTTTCTAACACTTACAATCAAATAATGATAAAAAAAGATTTGAGCATGCAACCTATTTTAATAAGCAATTTTCTTCAGCACGCAATAGAACAATACTGGAAACGACATGACCAAAGAAACATTTCATTTCGGACTTTTACTTCCAAACATATATGCAAAATGATACCTTCAGAATGACAGGGATCTACTAGACCCAGGAGTATTATGGCTACATAGATAAATCTTCCCATCTCTGTCTGAAAAATCATATTGGACTATTTGAAGTAATATGGTTAATGATTTCGATAGTCTTAACGAGCCATGTTTTTTTATTCAACATGTCCTGCGTTCAGGATCACCAAACAGCGCAAACAGTTTTCCAATTATACCCCGCTTTGCACGCAGGTACACGTGCAAAGCGGTGTAAAATTGGAAAACTGTTTGTACCGTTTGGGGATCTTGAACACAGGACTGGTGTTTAAACTACCATAGGACTGTTTCGAAAGCATTCATTATCATGTATCCATTGGGTCCCTTAGGGTATTTTGAATACACATATGGGGTAATTTACCATGCTATTGCGGTTATATTTTATGTCATCTTTTTGAGTCCATAAGTGTTTTTGGGCACAAATATTTTGTGTGAACACCCAACGGTTTTGATACTGTGATCAGAACCTTGCTCAGGGTCCACTGCACCCAGGCTTGGGTCCCTGCACCTGGTTGTAACCTAATATAACATTGACTGGTTTCAATTAACTATATGTTTGTATAGTGGAAGCATATTGGCCTAAACCTGGCCTTTGTGATTTGAATAAATCAAATACCGACCGTTTCTCCTCGGAAAAAACACGACTTACCTGCGGAATCCAAACGTAAAGTTGGAGTGCACGTATTACCCCTGTTAAACCGTTTTCGCACATGCTGTTCACTGTAACGGCGATATTTGGTCACCCTCATGAACTAGTGATTCAATACATAAATTGAGTCTCTTATCTAAAATCTTTAGATGCGGGCGAGAAAATTACAAATTTTCAAATTTCTTTAAATACAATTTATGTGTTTTGAATGGAAATGAAATGAGATACCCCTCTCTCAGTCGAAATAATAGTTTTTTGAAATCGAATCGTCTGCGACATGACTAGGCGTCCCGTATAAAGGTAAACTACTTACTCCACGGATACCTGTAATTTGTGCAGTATAAAAGTAATGTCCTTGCTTGATCGTCACGTGCCGAAGTATCTTCGGAATTTATTCACGTGCCTAATTATTTATTCTGCATAAAGGTCAGGTTCAAGTTAATATGCGCCCGCTATACCATATGTAATACTAATTTATGTATGTTATACTCATTGTATAATTTCAGAAGTGAAATATACATACTGCAAATGGCCGTGAAGCCTGGATTTATCGCAGTAAGGAGGCCATCAAAAGAATGCATGAAAACAATGTCAAACTTTGTTGAAATTGAAAGAGATAGCGACATAATGTTCAAGCGCTCTGTTGCGCTTATTTTTAAAAAAAAATTAGGTGTTGGAAATAAATTCATAATTTGACCTACATCACGGAAGTGTAATAACCCGTTGAATATTTTTGATTTTACACGGGTGTTATTACACTAGTGGAATAACTATGCAAATGAGTAAAGAACGTTATATTTTCGTTGCAAAAATGACGTCTTTGTGATTTTGATGACGTAAATTTGCAAACGGCGTTTTACGTTCCGCGGGATGACTTAAAAAATAAATATTAAGAATTTCTTCAATTTATTGCAAAAATTCAGGTCATATGACGAATAGAATACTAAATTTGTGTTCATTTGATACCGAATTTATTAAATTCGTCATCTAAAACAGATAAAACTCGACGTTACCTCTTTTTATATGTTTAAAGATGACTCGTTTAATAAATTAGGTATTCAATGACTACTCATTCAATATCCTCTATTTACTTACATAAATGCGTAAGAATAAAGGTGTTATCGAACACTCCACAGTAACCTTTAATTTGAATTTTCCACACACATTTGATTGAGGTCCAATTGATCCCGAATGACTTGTAATGTGAGTTTTATACTTGAACCGGAATAGGGTTAGAATTAGTACAGTTAAGAACATCGTGAAATTGACAAGGTGACTGATTTTGGATTGATTTCGGAATGAAATTGAATGAGAATGTGGAGCGAGTTTTGAGTGAAATATTAAGGAGGTAATCCAACATTGCTAATTTTGGTCACCAAATTCACACGTGTTTCACAGCCACCTGATAAGCAGCAATTTCTCATCTACATAACAATGATCAAATCTTGAATTCTCTTCTGTAATTACTGCTGAATTATTCATTTTACAAAGAAGATATGAAAGAGCCGGTGAGAAAGACTGTGGTAACACAAATTATTATCATTATTATTATTATCATTATTATTATTTTTTGATGTCAGATCCACGCAAACAAACAGATGAATAACACAGAGCCTCTCTGGATATAACCAGTGATAAAAAGACAGTTCATGATCTACCCTCGCTTTTTCTATTAACATACAACTGACGATATCTCTTTTGATCGACGGCGTCGTAAAATCAAGACATCGTTACAACGTACGTTTCCTTTTGAAGCACCCCCAAATGCTATTTTTTGTCTCGTTAGCTGCAAGAATCAGCTGCAACAAGCTCAAATACAACCAATGGCCTACATGTCTTTGGTATGGAATATTGAAATATGCCGAGAATGTAGATCATGAACTGTCTTTTTATCATTGGATATATCCCTTGAGAACCTGTGTCATTCACCTGTTTTACTCAAAAAACGTTAATCCCGAACGTCGGTTAAAGCCCAATTTCTTGCGATTTTCTCTGGTTTTCTTCAATCAGCATGTGCCTTAATAGAGATAATTAAATAGGTTTTATTCAAAATTTAGGGAATACGAATCTTGACGCGTGTACTGAGCATCATTTCGCTTGTATTGACGTGGCGGCGACAAAAAACACAAAATTGCACTGCCTATGCTTAGATATGGATGAACGAGGAGAATAAAATAACAGAAGAACGTTGAAACTGGTTTTACTCATATCTTCAAAACATTCATTTACCTTTTTTCAGTAACGATAAATAAAAACAAAAAAGTCTATGTCTGTTCTACAGTTAAAAACATCGTGAAATTGGCACACATTCCGATCACAATCACTTACTCAACGATCAATTCCCTTATCCAAGCTTTCACTCAAATCGATCATAAACGCTCCATAATCATATGAAAACACGTTGCGGAATCGTCCAATAGGAATAATATTTAAATCGATTTAATCAAATTATTCTACGTTTTTTATTGGCTGGTGTGGATTTCAAGGTGTCTGATTGGAAGACACACAAACAAAAAAAAACACATTTTTTTTTTATTAACGGGGGGTAATAAATTGTGTTCTTCCTTGTTCGGCGATATTGGATTACCTCCCGGTAAATTCACTCAAAACTCGCTCCTCACACTCATTCAATTTCGTTCCAAAATCATTCCAAACTAATTCATCTTGTCAATTTCACGATGTTGTTAACTGTATGCGTTCAGACTTACAGACTTATGGCAATTTTCCATCTGTGCGTCTGAACTCAAATAGTCAAATACTGAATTAATGATAATTACAAGTATTCTTTTTTTCATTTCATACTCTTTCTTACTCAAAGTGTAAGAATATTCATTTCCCCCATTACAATTTCACTTTGCATTAATCTGGCGTTCTCTGCGCATGCATAGATTTGCAATTTGAACCTGTTAACCAAGCAAACACAACTTCCTCATTCTTTGCTCCCTCCTATGATATAAAATATATGGTTCAGTTACTTTCAAAAAACTGATTAATTTGCTGTATCAATATCACAAATTTATTACGAATAAGCATTTAATAAAAACACTCGGTATTTCAATATTTCGGCAAAAATTGCCCTTTTCAAGAAAAATGAAACAAATCTTAGCACTTCTACACAATATTATATAGTAATTTTAAAATTCGCCGAAAAGCAGTCTTATTTTTACATCGACGTCAAGTTTTGCGTTATATAAGGTCATTATGCGCTCTGCAACAACTAACACGCATTTCTATTTACAAATTTCTTATTAGGCTCTATTAATATGAGTGAATGTAGACGTTTGATTTTCGCACTCCCTTCTTATCCAATATATGTACTAGACGATGCCTAAGAACATTCTAGGAACTTTCCCTCGTGAAATTGAATGATTTGGGAAGTATTTTGTTATGAAATTTAATGACTTTGATCAGTGACTTACGAGTGAAATCAATGGAGGAATTACATGATCGCCAATGTCGTCAAAATTCGACGACATTAGCGATAATTTATAACCCCCCCCCCCCCTCCCTGTAAAAAAAAAAATCTACGTATTTTTCTGGAAGTGTGTCTCTAATGTCAAATTGGATGCTTTAAAATCTACACCAGCCAATAAAATCAAAGAATAATTTGATCGATTAGAATAAAATTTTGATCGTCTTTAATTTATCTTTTTTTTTATTTCTTATTTTATTTTATTTATTTTTTTCTATTGATTTTGGAGCTTTTGTGAATGGTTTGGGTGAGTGTTTTGGAATGAATAAATGGAGCGCTGAGTGAGTGTTTAAGAATGTTTTGATTAGAATGGATGTCAATTACACGATGTTACTGTAATGTACAATGTTGTTGTTACTTGTGTAGATTTCAAATTTGATAATTATCCCCAGTCATTTTGTTTTGTAATATTTAAATTTAAGTCATCAGTGAAGAATCTATGTTATCTCGCGAAAAGTCTTTCGCAGAGTCTCGTTAAATGGGTAAAATGTATCGTTCAACTGCTTTAATTGTCGTTTCAACAACAGTAGTAAAAGGTCAAACAGTTTAATATAAGGCATTGGAAGTGTTTCTAGTGGAAGACATCACGACATCATGAGGTAATCGATTATATAAGATCAATAATAATAACAATCTGAAAGAAAAAATGGGAAGTAAATGATACCCCACGGAACATCCATTCCAACTTACGTTGAAGTCGGCCCAACGGTTTTGGAGGAGAAGATTCTTTACATATTTTATATTGAAATAAGTCCCGCCCCCTGCTAGGCCCATATTTGGGGGTCAATCAAATTTGTTTAACAATTTAAAAAGAGGGTCACCGAATAAAAGTGTTTCAAGTTTCGTTAAAATCCATCAATTTATTAGGGAGAAGATGTTTATTAGAAAAGGTTTACGCATGCACGGACGGACGGACGGACTGGCGGATGCCCGACGGACATTAGCTCGCTGACCTTCGCCAGTGGAGCTTAAAATTTGCGAATTAAAAACGAATTTTTATAGATTGATTCTGTATAACGATAAGAATAGTGTTTCTGTTTTATATCGAAGAGGTCTCAATAAACGACGATAAGAGGATATTGAATAAGTGGTCATTTGATACCGAATTGATTAAACGAGTCATCTATACACAAATGAAAACATAGATTTGCACAGATTTTTTTATCTGTTTTAGATGACAAGTAATGTATATTCGGTATTCTATGAGCACAAATTTGATATTCTACTTATAAAAGTGCCTTAACTTTTGCAACAAATCAAGAAAATTCCAGATAGTTATCGTTGCAAGTAAGCCCGCGAAACATGTTACGCCGTTTGCGAAATGATGTCAGCAAACGCATTATGACGTCATTTCACAACGCATATAAAAAAATTGTTACATTCTTAGCTCATTTGCTTGGTTTTTCCTGTATTGGAATAACTCCCGTGTTATATCAAAAATATTCAACGGGGCTATTCCACTCTCGTGACGTAGGTCATATTATGCACGGCCTAGATTTGCTTTGTCTCTTTAGGAACGTTAATCAAAAGGTTTATTTCAACCATTTTCATGACAATGTCTTACACACCTCAAGATTAAAATGACTTTTCTTACTTTGATTTGTGCAATTATATACATTGGTTTATTTGACCCTAATTTTGCCTCCGTGGAAAAAATGCTTACATAAAAATTACAGACATATTTAACAACTAGCAAAATATATATTAATTTCAATACCATTTGTTATTCATTCCTATGAAAGCGCGTGCAAAGCCGAGTAGGAATAATAACATTTTTCTTTAATGCTTTTCGGTGGTTTATCGAGAAATAACGGTAGATTATCACTTGATAATCTCACAGCAAAAGCAGTGAAATTATCAAAAACTTAATACTCTGCTTTTGTGAATTGTATCCTATCTGACGTCATCTATGCGGGGCGAAATAAGTGACGTCATAATGAACATTGCATAGCGATCACGTGCAAAATGACGCGCTTTACGAAAGTATGTCATAGAAATTTCACATTCAGTCTCATTTTTGCATTAAAGAAATAGAATAATCGTTTGTTTTTCGTGTAAGAACGATTAATATTTCATTTCGTGAACAACAAAAGCTATATTTTCACTCGTGGCGCCGCCACTCGTCTCGTGAAAATATAACTTTTGTTGTTCACTCAATGACAGGATCAGATTCTGATCAATAAAACCTGTTCCTTTTGAAATTGACCACCATAACAAATTTGAGGAACATTTTAATTTATACAGACTCAAAAAAAGATTATTTAGAAGGTCCGAATACAAATTCGTAAAATATTAAAAGTCCTTGTTGGGCCATCTTTAATTTTCTAAAGGATAACCAAAGCAATAAAGGCGCAAGTTATGGACGTTACTTAGTGTTCGATAAGACGTATCATATTTGCAAAAAAAGGATTATGAATTTGGTTAATATATTAACAAATAACCTTAAAATTAAAATTGCTTGAATAGAAATCTGAAAACGTGATAAGAAAATACAATTATCAATAGATAAATAACCCATGATCTATTTTTTTTTTCAGAAAACAGGTACTTACCCTAGTTTGAAAACTCACTCAAAATAATGGCTTCTACTTTCTTGTCCTACAAATTAAACCAAGTTGTGTCCGTAAAGGTATCTTGATATTTATAACCAAATAACCAGACAACTTCCTCGTCTATCTTTACCTTGAACGAGCCTTAAAATCGGATAGATCCTGTAATATTATTCCACTAATTAATAACCAGAAAGAATTACAAAAAGATACACATCGACTTCATGGTCTGTAACCAAATTCAATGAAGGGTTTTACCGTTTAAATCGTATAATATTATTCACTAAAGCCGTATGTCTAGCAATCATCTTTCATTTATTTTCCCATTCGTCTCGTTTCCTTTTGTAACAAGATACGAGATCGCGAAAGCCGTTTGATCACTGCGCTATGGTGTGTAACCGGACGCATCCGTACGGACGCTTGAAGAGACACAAATCTATTGATCTAGACTGTTCTAGTTTGGACTGTAAACAAACACGCACGGACGGACAATGAGTGGTCACAGTAGTTTTGTTCTTTAGATAAACACAAGGAATTTAAACGACTGTATTTTAATAATTCATATTTAATACTTGTTCAAAACCCAAAAATATTTATAACCCTCAGCAAAAATTAAATATAGGATAGAACGGGGACGAAAGAGAGAGTTTAGGAATTAGAAAAAGCTGCTCAGTGAATAGTTCAAAGGTAGGCACTACCTGTATAACTTCTCTCACTGAGAAAGTTACACAGTTTCGATCGGCTTATATAGCCTAGCTAGGGTAAGAAGCACGTGCAGTGTGTAGCTTACGCTTTTAAATACTATGACGTAGCTTTAACCTGGCAGGTAAATTAGCGTTACGGAAAATCAAGGTTCTGCTTAGAAAAGACACTGCAATTGCAAAAAGGAGATGTAATATGAACAAACGGACACATCTGCAAGCGAGGATAAACTCGTAAAGCGGTTTAAGAGTAGATTTCTGCAATAATAAGCATGTACATATTGCCAGGTCAAAGAAATGGTAGAATACATTGAAACATATAGATTTTAACTACAAGTCATGAGAAAATGGAATTTAGTGGCAGCATAGATGTTCTGACGCCAATTAAGAGAGTATTGAAAACAGGGAAAGTGGTTCCCGTTACATTCCCTCCTCCTTAAGATCCAATTACTATTAACAGAAATTGGTCAAAAGAAGTAGGAAATGACTTATTATGCTGAAGAAAGGATTCGTATGACAAACTGTTGGGAAACAACATCACTTGCAAAAACCAACCAGATCTAATCATAATCTGCATCGAAAGAGGAGTGATGTTCATACTATTTCGGGAAAAAATGGCTATTGGCGTCAGAAACAACTACAATCGGAAACACATATCACAAAAACACTGTATGATATAACTAAAACACAATTAATGACGTCTACTGTCTCTTTGATTTCTTAAAAGTGACATGTCCTTGCTGTCCGTTGCTGTCGTCCATCACGAAGTTCTGGTCTCGGCACACCTGGCCACCACGCACTGAATTGAGGGCTTCAGGAACAAGAGCCCGCCTCCTGGCTCTCATGACGTCTCTCTCCGGACGTTGGTAAGGGAGTACGTCTCCCGGGTCAACAAACTGACGATTGGGTTCCGTGGTCACGTGAATGTCCTGAGCGCTGACAATATGATCCTTAAGTTGCATGTGTCTCCGTATGTTGTCCTTTCCTTGAGACACCTCCCGGCAGCATGCACAATGGAACATCCGCTTCTCACTGACGTTGTTGTGCGCCCAGTGTATCTCAAATGTAGGAAACGAAGAATAGGAGTTGAGACATCCCGGAACTGGACACTGGATGGTTCCACCAGGCCAAAAAGGCCTTTCTTGTCTGTGGAACTCGTCCAGCTCTTTTGTCATCTGCTTCCAACACATCGGGAATTCTGCCATCTAACATAAAGAAAAAGAAAGATAAATAGTAAAGCAAGGTAGATAATTAAAAGATATAGATCTCTCAGACTGGTCATTACGATTCCTGAGATGAACCCTATAGTAAGAAAATCCATTCCTAAGCTTATTAATTAGATCAGGACATACATAAGAGGAAGGTTGTACATTCCTTTTAGCTCTTGTGTCAAGTCTTAATTAAGGTAATGACCTCATCCAAATTCCTTGAAATAATCTACATTACTAATTCAATTTATCTAAAACTTAAAAGGAAGAGTAGGAAAGATAAAAAAAAAAAGAGAGAGAAAGCCCCGTCCTAGTCTTAAACTGTTACCTACAGCGGAAAAAAAAATGTTTGTCAAATATACATATTGTTAAGTTTATGTACATTAGACACTGTCTACAAAATAAAAAGTTTGTCAAAATAGACAATATCAGTTAATAAGCTAAACTGCTTATATCACATTATTTTAAAAAAATAAACGGAGTTTAAGGAGAGAAAATCTGCTTTGGCTTAACTCGCCTGCCAGTCCTAGTGAAATATTCTTGAGTCGCGTCAGGATTACTAGTTACACGATTGTTTGACACATTGACATTTTCAAATAGATCTAAAAATGATTGATCCTCAAAAGATTCACTGTTTTGCTCGGGAATTACATCTAGGTTAAAATTTCTATCACCTTTGTAAGGCTTCAAGTGATCAACATGAACAGCCAACTGCTTTTTATTATCAACATGCTCTATTTTGTAGGTGACGTCGGTCAATCTTTCAAGAATTTTGTAAGGCCCTACCCAACCCATAGCTAATTTTTGATTACCCAGAGGAGGATACCATCGCCAGACTACGTCGCCTGCATTATTATCCCTAGGTTTAAGTCCTACGTCATACGCTTTCTTTTGTTTTGAAGCAGACTTCTTAAGATTTTTAAATGCAACGTCAAAGGAGAGCTCTAGAGATGACTTTAGCCATTTTACATATTTTGATGGGCAAACACGTTCCACATCCCCTTGACAACTTTTAAACATAACATCAATGGGAAAAGTAATTTCTCTGCCAAACATAAGTTCATTTGGACCAAATCCAGTGCTGTCATGGCATGTGGCACGGTAAGCCATCATAACGAATAGGATGTGGTCATCCCAGTTGTTCCTATTTTCATTAACAAACGTGGACAACATTTGAAGAACAGTTCTATTCAAGCGTTCAATCATCCCATCTGACTTCGGATTGTAAGGTGTTGTCCTAGTTTTTGTATACCGAGCATTTTGTTCATTTCAGTAAATAATTGAGATTCGAACTCTCGACCTTGATCAGAATGAATAACGGAAGGTACCCCATACCGTGCTATAAATTCATTTACCATTTTATCTGCAACGGTTAGAGCAGTATGGTTATAGATTGCATAAGCTTATGAAAACTTGGTGTAGTAATCCCCAACAATGAGCAAATACTCGTTTCCGTTTGAGGTGATAGGCAGGGGTCCAAGTATATCTAACGCTATCCTATCGATTACATAGCTTGATAAATCCTGCTTAAGGGGAGATTTCCCTAGCCCTGGTCCAGGTTTTCTTCGAGAACGCAGTTCGCAGGCTATGCATTAAGCCTTTACGTCTCTTCCCATTCCAGGCCAGTAAAACCTTCTCTTAATAGATTTGAGAGTTCGATCTCTACCCAAATGACAAGCCGTTTTACTAACATGCAGATGCTAGAATATTTCCCGTTTTAATGCATTTGGAACAACGAATTGCATTTTGACAGTTTCGTCCCCTCCTGTTGCAATGCATTTCCTGTACAGGAAACCATTTTCAACAACAAGGGATTCCCACATGCTCCACAATAAACGAGCCCTAAATGACAAGTCCTTTACAACATGTTTTGGTGGCTTATTTTAATATGTTTCCTTATGATTTAGAATAGACATTATAACATTATCAGATTGCTGCATTTGCTTGATATCTTCAGCAGACCAATCTGGCAACCAATTTGTACCTTTGCCATTTTGATCTAAGAGTGCAAAAATAGAAATTGGTTCTGTTGCAATTGGGATAGAACTGTCTGCTGAAGTTTCAGACGAAATACAATCAGGGCAGTCAGATCGTTAACATTTTCTCCTAGGTAGCCTAGAAAGAGCATCGGCATTTCCATGTAACGAACCTTTCCTATGCTGAATTGTGAAGTCATAGGTTTCAAGAATAGTCAACCACCGAGCGATCACTCATCTGGATCCTTGAAATTTCTAAGCCATGTCAAAGATGAATGTTCTGTTCTTACAAGGTAATGTCTTCCCCAGAGATACTGCCTAAAATGCCTAATAAATGTTACCACAGCAAGCAGTTCAATAAATGTTGTGCAATATCTTTGTTGAGCTTTGTTTAGACTTTGGCTCGCATATGCAATGACTCTTTCTTCGCCATTCTGAATTTGAAATAATACTGCCCCAATTCCAAATTGACTTCCATCTGTGTCTAAAATGAAATCACCTTCCAATTCAGGATAGCCCAGAATTGGTGCAGATACAAGCATTGTTTTAATTTTTCAAAGCTTTGCTGGCATTCATCATCCCACAAGAAACTTCTTTTCTTATGAGTAAGTCTTGTCAGAGGATATGCGATTGATGCAAGACTTTTGATATATCTTCTATAGTAATTAATAAGACCCAGAATGCTTCTTAACTCTGTAACATTTGTAGGAACAGGCCAATTTAAAACAGCATTTACTTTATCTTGAGAACAATGGATGCCGTTCTCAGGCCTAAATACTGAAATGACTTTTTGAATAGATGACATTTCTTTGGTTTTAATGTTAAGTTAGCTTCTCTGAACCTGGTGAATACTTTTCTGAGATTTTGAAAGGTTTCTTCAAAGGTTTTCCCAAAAATGATAATATCATCGAGGTAGCACAGACATTTTTCCCATTGTAAACCAAGCAACACCCTGTCAATAAGCCTTTCAAAGTTTGCAGGTGCGTTGGATGGACCAAACGGCATGACCTTGAACTGATGAAGCCCAAGATGAGTGTTAAAAGCTGCATATTGCTTATGACTTTCGGCCATCGGTATTTGCCAGTATCCAGAAGCTAAATCTAGAGTACAAAAGAATTTTGAAGACGAGAGAGTATCTAGAGATTCATTTATTTTGGGTAGAGGATATGGATATGCATCTTTTTTGGTAACTGCATTTAACTTTCTATAGTCAAGACAAAAACGAATTGAGTCATCAGCTTTCTTGAAAAGAATAACTGGGGAGGACGAGGGGCTATTACTTGGCTCAATTATATCTTGTTCTAACATCTTAGAAATTTCGTCTTTTATGATGTCTTTTTGTGCAATAGGGACCCTACGAGGAGGAAGTTTTATTGGTTTAGCATCTCCTACGTCTATAGTAAGTTCAGCTAAGGTAGTTTGACCTATTCTCACAGAACCATCAGTAAAGATTTCACTAAATTCAAGCAATAAATGTTTGACTTACGCCTGAGAATCGTTTAAGTTTTCAAAAGCTTCGTTCAACAGTGGCTTCAAGTTATCTGGCAATAAGTTACTATCATTTCCGGTTTCGTTAATCAGAGATGATACAATATTGGCAGCTTCAAGACTAGCCACTGAAGTATCCTTTCTAACTTTTATTTTCCTATCAGTGAAATTAATGAAAGATAATGGCACTGAAGTTTGCTGAGAGTTAACAATAGACCTTGACATCATCAATCCCTTTTTGGTTAAGTTTTGAAAAGTTTCAATTAGACACAAACCTTTGTCCAGGTGATTATCTATTGAGCCCTTTATAAACACTTCCTTACTAGGAGGGATGGTCACGGTTTCTTTTACTTTTATTTTGCACACCTTGTCAAAATTATATTGCTCTAGCTTTATTTAATGTTTCCCTATGCTCATAAGACCTTTTCCAAATTTAATGGAAACATCAAAGTCTTCAAGGAAATCATTACCTAACAGACAGTCTAAGTCATCTAATTCTGCTATTAAGAAATCGTACCGAAACATTTCATTGTCTATTTCGAATTCCATTGAAATTTTTCCATCAACGGATACTTCACTTCCGTTCGCAGCAGTAAGTTTCAAATCACTCTTTTGCATTTTTTCCTTGTTCAATTGTAGGCGTCGAAAAGCCTGTCTTGAAATTATAGACTTTACAGAACCTGAGTCTACTAATGCACGACACTTTAAGTCATTTTTGACAACCTTAGTGTACTGGCATGCTCTATCTTTATTTGTTTTCTTGTGATTATAATTTTGCCCATTATCTGAAGTTATGTTGAAGGCTGAAGCTTTGGGCTTAAGATCAGCCTTTCCTAGTTTTCCTGTTTTGAGGGACAATTAGCTGCTTTATTACCCTTTTTATGACATCGGTAACATTCCGTATTCTCCTGCTTATTGCGTCTATCAGCACTGTTTGACCTTGAACGCGAAGATTCACTAGTTCTTCTATCTGACTTCTTAACTGTTATCATTAGATCCTGCAAAAGTTTAGCAATATCATGCAAAGTAACAGAGTCAGCCCTACTTGAACGTTCTTGCGTTTAAGTGTTTTCAGAGGTTTTAACTGCATTAACTGGCCCTTCTGGTTTAAAGTAAGGTTTCCCAAGTATACCATGTGAGCCTTCAAAAGCCCCATACTCTATTGCTAAAGAGATCGCTGCGTCAATGGAGGAAGGATGACGATACTGAACATGGCTGCGAAGTTCAGGACGAGCTAGCCCATTTATGAATTGGTCAATCAAATATATTTCTCTCGCTTCAGGGTTAATGTTTGGGAAAGCTTGTAAGCAAAGCCTTTGAAGTGAATAACCGAAGTCCGATTCAGATTCCTGCCTTTGTTGTTTACGATTGCGGAATTGACATCTATATGCAGTCTCACGCTCAATTGGATTAAATCTCCTACCTATAAAATCTTTTAATTGCTCATAACTTCGGAAGTGATCAATGCTTAATTCGCTTAAGACTTTCTGAGCCTGACCCCTTAAACTCATAACAAGTTGCTGTAATTTTTCATATTCATTCCAACCATTCCAAGAAGCTACATATTCAAAGAGGATAATATAATCTCTCCAGTCACATGATTTACCATCAAAGCTATTGGATTCCTTACAATTTCTACGTGTTAGAAATTCGTGGTAGGAAATAGGCTTAGATTGTTGATTGCCATTGCCTTGATGTATTGCGTTAGACGGGTTATCAATACGCATACCAATACCATGCATTTCAGATTTTTCACCGTTACTTTTGGAACGACCCTGTACCATGTAATAATTTTCATTATATCTAGTTAATAGTTGGGTGCATGCGTAAGTGTTATCCCTTACAGAGTCATTATGCTGTGCACACATTTCTGAATCATACAATCTCGGATTAGGTTTTACATTTGAACCACAGTGTACAAAATAGTCAGAACGAAAATATCTGCTTTCACCCTGTACATGAGAATCGCCATCAGTATTTCCAACATTTTGGGAATATTCATCAGTGTAATTTTGTGAGCTTTCAAAAGGTGCTTTGCCATCATCCACATATGACATTTTACTGTCTAAGTTAATCAAATTTTCTTCATGATAGGCCATTCTATCAAGCTGAGAATTTAACCCCCTTATGTCGGGCTTTAAATCCCTACTAAACCCTTCTGCCATAATGAACAGGCCCAATGAAATACAGATGAGAAAATTACAAAGTCCCTTGAAGTGTTTATCCGGCTCGCGAGACCAAAATGTAACCGGACGCATCCGTACGGACGCTTAAACAGACACAAATCTATTGATCTAGACTGTTCTAGTTTGAACTGTAAACAAACACGCACGGACGGACAATGAGTGGTCACAGTAGTTTTGTTCTTTAGATAAACAAAAGGAATTTAAACGACTATATTTCAATAATTCATATTTCATACGTATTCAAAACCCAAAAATATTTATAACCCTCAGCAAAAATTAAATAGGATAGAACGGGGACGAAAGAGAGAGTTTAGGAATTAGAAAAAGCTGCTCAGTGAATAGTTCAAAGGTAGGCACTACCTGTATAACTTCTCTCACTGAGAAAGTTACACAGTTTCGATCGGCTTATATAGCCTAGCTAGGATAAGAAGCACGTGCAGTGTGTAGCTTACGCTTTTAAATACTATGACGTAGCTTTAACCTGGCGGTTAAATAAGCGTTACGGAAAATCAAGGTTCTGCTTAGAAAAGACACTGCAATTGCAAAAAGATGTAATATGAACAAACGGATACATCTGCAAGCGAGGATAAACTCGTAAAAGCGGTTTAAGAGTAGATTTCTGCAATAATAAGCATATGCATATTGCCAGGTCAAAGAAATGGTAGAATACATTGAAACATATAGATTTAAACTACAAGTCATGAGAAAATGGAATTTAGTGGCAGCATAGATGTTCTGACGCCGACTAAGAGAGTATTGAAAACAGGAAAAGTGGTTCCCGTTACAGGTGAATTAAGGATTTCTGTAAAGTGAGTTCAAGACCCTTTCGAAGATCCGCCCTACGTTCAGGATGCAAACGTTGGCGAAGCGCTTTCGAAATTATACCTCGCTTTGCACGTATGTGCACGTGCAAAGTGGGGTATCATTTCAAAGTGCTTTTACATCATGAACACAGGGCTGTTTTCTTAGCGGACTTCACAAAACTTTGATTGCATTTTTTTGAAAAATGTAACAATTACCCGGCTGGCTCAAAGGAAGTTTGTTTAGGCACTCCTTACTCTCGATCCATCATTGTTGTGATACAAAGCATTTGTCTGAATAAAATTTGTACATGCGGCTTTTACTGGTATAAGGAACTGTCATTCGAAACATCACTCGGTCATTTCCGTAGACTGCAACAGACCTCGGTTGTATATAAGGATGATGGGTATGTAACAAAATTGTGCATTTTGTGAGGCGGAAACAGCGTTAGAAAAACTAACGCGGACTCAACTTGAGCTATCTTTGAATTTTTATTTTTTTACAGCAAATAACGGCTGAAACATCTTCCGAATGTATCCGACGTTGATCGTGAGATTGGCCGAATGGTGTTCCGAATGAGGATCTACCAGCAATCGGGAACCCTCGTCGATTCTACGGAATGGACCTCGGGAATAATTAGGGCGCTGCCATGAAAGAGCGTCATTTCGCACGTGGGTTTATATGACGTCACAAACACAAATAAGGATGACGCTGCGAAAAGTAAAATCAACGTAAGGTAAAAATTGGGCATGTTATGATTTAAAAACAAAACGCAGTGTGTTTACTGCGTTTTGCTTTCAAATCATTATATGCCAAAATGATCTCTATAGACGATCTGAAAGCATTAAAGGAATTTGCCTTTCTTCAAGCGTATTAACTAAAGTACCACCAGGAGCCGAATTACCTAAAAAATGACCAAGAATTACTACATTTACGTCCGAGGTACTTTCCAGTTTACGGAAATATCCGAGCGATGTTCCGAATGGAACTACCAGTAGTCATCCTTTGGGTAGGTAAAAAAACTGAAAGATTATTGTAAGTGTAGACACATGTCCTACATAGACTAGACCTAGAGTCCCTGATTGTAAGCAGTATTACACCCATGTGAAGACTTTTAAGTTATCTTCGTTATAAAGGATTCATAGGAGCTACAGGTGTACCCAAACAGTATCACAGATGTAGTTCCTTTCTTGATAACACAAACCTTAAGTCCAGTGGTCACGTGGTTAGATATTGTCAGTACGGCGAATTACTACGGTTGACTTTGAGGAATAAAGATGCGATGGATTTGATAATCAGCTGTTTATGTCTGATACGAAAACTATTTCTTGAGAATGCGACATCGGCGTTAAAAAAGAGTCTAGTTGAATAATTTTCATATGAGACATGGTCATTTAATTTTTCTATTTATTATATTTCTACAACTTTATACATTTATTCATAAAATAATGTATTTTGTCTTTTCACACATCCTCGGCCCTTGCGAATATGTTTTCAATAATTTCTAGTTGCCATCTTGGATTACGCTTCCGAAATTCTATGAATAATAAAGCTACTTTGAAGCAAAATATGCATTCTTTTGATGTTTCACACTTTTAAGACGAGGATCGAAAATGATTTGGGCGAATCTTACACTGTATAGATTTAAGAACGACAACTTTATCAATGATGTAAACATTGGAGCACCGGGATTCTTTGGAAATCGACTGGATACCGAGTTGAACATAATGGATGAATTATGTGGTCTGCGATCACTCAATCCCCTGGGCTAAGCATTTTAGATCAGCTCAGACTCGAGATGGATTTATGGCATTCGGAACATCGCTCGGACTTTTCCGTAAACTGGAAGTACCTCGGACGTAAGTGTAGTAATTTTTGGTCTTTTTTCGGTAATTCGGTTCTTGGTGGTAATTCGGTTTATACGCTTGAAGAAAAGCATATTTCTTTAATTTTTCCAAGCGTCTGTGAAGATCATTTTAACATGTTATAATTTGAAATCAAAACGCAGTAAGCCACTGCGTTTTGTTTTCAAATCATAACATGTCCAATTTTAACCTTACATTGATTTTATTTTTTGCAACGTCATCCTCAGTTGTTTGTGACGTCATATAAACCCACGTGTGAAATGACGCGCTTTCATGGCTGCGCCCGTATTATTCCCGAGGTCTATTCCGTAGAATCGCCGAGGGTTCCCGATTGGGATTTAGGGTTTGTCGCCATAACTACAATAGCGTCGGATTTTGCACCGGGAAACGCATCAAGGTCAAAGAAAACAGAAACAGTCGGATTAGGGTTTTTTGTTTGTTTGTTTGTTTTTTTTTTTTTTTTGTTCTAGATCCATTTCAGGATGTTTGCTCGTTTATATCATTGTTCGTGAGTGTTTCGTTTACTTTCTGTTTTCCTAATTCATGTTGATTAAGCACATCTTTTGATAATCTGCCATTTAGAAGCTTCAGTGGCAGATCACGAAGGGATGGATGGGTGGGGGTTCAACCAACATCCCCCATCTGTAGCCTAATATTTTCTTTTTCGCATGATTTTTTTTCAACAATAATTGCATAATAATGCGAAAACCAACCCGAAATTTGTATGTTTTAGCGCCTGATATCCTGAATCTATGATAGGGCTTCAATGTATTGTCTCAGCAGTCGAGAATGGGGCAAAGCTGCTTGAAAAAAATAGTTACTCCAGTGAAACTGAAAAGTGTTATCGTCATTGGTGATGATATAAAAATGTATTACACTGGTAATTCTAAGGATTTTACTGCCAGATTTGTAATGAATATAATTTCTTGTTGCCATCTTGGATCATGCTCATGCAAGCAAACAACGATACTTTGATGAACGTTTGGGCGTGAGACAATTTCAATACAAGGAACGAAATTGAGCCTGTGTGTGACATTTCCATTGGAATCATTTGGGAGGTTACAAACGACCGACAGCCTAGCCAGTAACAGAGTGTAATAAATATATAATACGTTCTTAGTGTTCTGTATGAAAAAAAAATATCTAACGAGGTTGGGAGAGTTGATCATTGTCGAGGCTCTGCCGAGACAATTATCAATTCTCACAACCGAGTTGGATATTTTTTCATACAATACACTACGCATGTATTATATTTATCTTATAACCTCTTTTTGTCTTGTTTTCGTCGATGTTTCTAACTGAAATGCAAGTTTCAAAAAAAATAACTTCATGCTATTATTGTTCTAAAAATAACTATGTGACATCATAAAAAATATCATACGGGGTGTTATCACACGGATGTTTGTATAGTTATAAGAAAAAAGGAGTTGGTGTCTATCTAATTACTCTTTGGACCTTATATCTCTAAAAAGCGCAAAGTGAAGACTCTGGACAGACTGTGCAGATGCACAGGCTGGTAAGAGTCTTTCCTTGGCGCGCTTTTGAAATTGTTGGAAATGTCACGCACTGACTCAATTAGTTTGGACAAACTTTCGAACTGTATGTCAACTTTGTAATCGATGTAAACATAAAAACACCGGAATGGACATAACAAAAAAATTGTGCTGTCTGTGGTCATTCTATCCCCTAGGATGAGTAATTAAAATAAGCTCAGACTCAGGATGAATTGAGTGTTTGTCGGTACAGTTATCAACATCATGAATGTAACTGTCATTTCGATCAAAACCATTCTAAAGTGATCGCTTTATGCCCGAATCAATCGTTCCAAACACTCACTCAAGCCATTCAAAATCGCTCCAAAATTATTAGAAACCATTTCGAAATCGTTCAAGACTATCAACATTTCATTCAAATCGATCGAATCATTCTACTATTTAATTTGCTTATGTAGATTTTAATTTTTTCGATTGGTTCATGAAGTTACACAAACAACAGAGAAGTAAGTAAATGTATATTTTATAAAAGGGAAATAATAAATATCGGTAATTGTGTCAATCCTGAAAAAAATAGTTGTAATGGATTGGCTCCCTTTAATTTCACTCAAAGATCCCTCATCGCACTTATTAGTGACAATTTTAGTCAAAAAATATTCCGAAGTCATGGAACGTGTCGATTTCACGATGTTATAAACTGTATAACTGCAAATTCATGCGCCTTTTAGCCTTTAACAAAACAGAATGCACGTCTCAAGGTCACAAAATAAAGAAACCGTCGGGTTCTTTTTCTTTCAAAACCTATTAAAATGGTTTCCATTTCATGCTTTATTTATTTCCTGTTGATTTGAATATATTTTTTAAACGCTGATGTTAATCTTCAGCAGCGAATCCAAAAGGCGATCGGGTCATTTGTGGCCCAATTCTTTCATTTCATTTGGAAATTGATATAAATTGAATTTCATTAGAAACCAATCCCTGATTTGTATACTAATGGACAAAAGAATATGCAAGTAAAGCAGAAAGCATTTTTAAACAAAACACAATCGGACAGAACTTTTGTCCTCAAGTATAATTTCGAACCGCTTTTGTGGAAATTTTGATTCCACTTATGGGATACAAAGCAATATATCAGCGGCAATTATAGGATTTATAATTTCTAACTAGAATTTTTGTACTAGGGCATGTTTCACGCTATGACCTGTTAGTTTGGACAAGTGATTTAGACCCCGCCCCCACTCCTCAAGTGAATTTTTCAAGTGGTAGTAATTCTATATTTCATGTAATGGATTTGATTTATCAATAAAAGCCAATTCACTATATAACTCTTTATTGTGGAACACGAACTGACTAATTAAAAACAAAACACAAAATATTTAGATATTTTCGCAATATCTCCTTTATCCTTCAGCTTGAAAAACGTCATCACACTTAAACCGGCCAAAAATAAAAGCAACGATTGCCGCCCTTGGAAAAACACAATATATTATGTCAATGAATGTAGTAGTCAATCTTATCATTTTTATTGATTTCGTAGCGTTTTTGAATGGTTTTAGCGAGTGTGTGGAATTAATGAATGGAGCTCTGAGTTAGCAAATTTGAATTGTTTTGATCGGAATGACAGTCAATTCCACGATGTTACTAACAGCATTTAATTGAAGCTTATGGTCAAAGAAAGTTGACACCTTATTATATAGTACAGTTACAGTAAAACATCGTAAAAAAGACATTCATCTCAATCAAAATCATTCTAAATCGCTCACTCAACGCTCCATTCATTCATTTCAAACACTCACCCAAATCATTCAAATTGGACGAAAGAGGATAAAATCAACTGCTGCATTAAAAAAATAAATTTCGGTAGAAATAATGCGATTTCACAGACATAATTGAAAGTAAGCGTTTATTGTTTCGAGAAGAAATAGGAAGCTATTTATAAAATTTTTATATTTATTTCATTAAAGTATGCAATAAATATCACTAATTTTGTTCATCCAGTAATCTTCAGTAATGTTTGTTACGTCACGAAAAACTACATGCGAAACGACGCGCATCCATGGCTGCGACCTTATAATTCCCGAGGCCTATTCCGTAGAATCACCGACGGTTCCCGATAGAAGGGAAGTAATCAACAGAAACTCTCGACGATTCCACGGAAAAGGCCTCCTTTATGACAAGGACGCAGCCGAATAAAAATGCGGGTTTACGTGACATCACAAGAATCAAGATGATTCTTAGTAACACACACTCAAAAAAAATTGAAGCTGGGTAAAATATAATTTGATACCAAATCGTAGTGTTTTGAGATCAAATCTTAATACACCCAAAAAAGACTAAATCTCAATTTGACCTAAAATTTTAAACTTGCGTTCGATGTAATTTTCAGGTTATTAAAAGTCCGATCAATGTTCCTTATGGGGAGGTAATACCTTGTTCTATACTCAACTACCAAAGAAACCTAGCAGTTTTAGGACTTGTAAAAAAACAAAAAGTGAAAACTTAAAGAGACATAAGACGTTGGTGTGTGATAAAGAAATTAAACTGGGCTACAAGAGAAAGAAAAAAATATCTCTTAGCTCAAATTCTTGTTTGACTGCTTAAATTGATTTTGCATAGCGTTCGCAAACACTCTTCATTAGATAGGAAGATTTTGTAAGTGGAATTTTGCAAAAAAAAAAAAATCAAAGGATCCATATTTTCGTGAATAGGTACTCGTGTTAAAACAGCCGAAAATTATTGGTTTTTGGTGTCATTTTTCATAAGAAAGCTTCCAAGAAGGACTAAGGAATCGAACATACGAATTTCTCAGAAATATTGGTTGTTCGACTATATCTTTGGATAGTTTCTCCACCAAAGCCCCCCAAAATACTCGAAACCCTGTCTTTGCACACGCCTCCATTCAGAGACCACATTGCTAACCACTGCTTTGATTTGAGTAAGTTTGGTTTTGCTGTCATCTCAAGCATTGCTAGCATTGGTGTTAAACATCAATTTGGAAAATGACGGTTCATTGAAAGTTCAAAAATAAGCCTTACACCAATTTTTTGCTGTATGAGTAAAATTTTATATTACGACATTTCTTTTGTAGCTCAGTATTTTAACTCAATTGTAATTGTAATTTAATTTTATCTTTCATTAAATGCGAAAAGCTTTTCGTAACTATACTTTTTTTAAGGTAAGTTGCAATATTCTATTCACCCAAAAACGTTTCGCTATATCTAGGAACAAAATTCTTCGGCATCTTAAGCAAAGGATTATTCAATAGCAGTTATGTAACATAATTCCTTCTTTTGAAAAGAAAGGTTGCATTGAAGTTAAATATAAAGAGGTGTATTTTATCTAGCTTTCTAAAGATGAACCATAATAGCCGATGAATGCACATTTTTAATAGTGTCTTTATAATACTCTTTTCTTAACGCGTATTCATATACTGTGTTACATAATACAGGGCAAATTGGAGATATTCATTTAAGAAATGAAGAGAGTATTTGTTGATTTCATTTAAGTAAGAAAATATAAACCTAATCACACTGTATGAATACGCGAAGCGGATTCATACATGAGTGTGTTTAGGTTTATAGTTTTTCATACCTCTATGGAATTGACAAGTATTATCTTCATATCTTATATAATTTCATATCGTAAAGCAAAAAAGTAAAGATTTGTCTGTTAAGAAACATATTTGAGAAGGGGCTACTTTTTGCAAAACAGCTGAGTACTCAAAATTATCTTCGTTGGAGAATAAAATCAACTTTTCAGTCAATCACAATACACGAATATTGACGGACACAACTAAAATTAAATTATTTAAAATTATTCACGCTGTATACCAACACAAAAAATAGAGCATTCATTTTGAAAGTTCGTAAATTCAAATCGTAGTCTTATATAAAGATTGATAAAATTCAAGAACTAACAAAGCATTGCTCTTTCAGAATACTTTTGGAGAGCAAGATGTTAAGCATTTTAAAAGAAAACTTACTTTAAAAAATCATTAGGGGCGTTTTGAATAAAAAAAAATGAATTGTTTGGACAATTTTTATATGTTCTATGAGAGCAAAGAAAAGCTGTATAGACCGCCCATTTGTTTTGTGCTAACTTTGTGAATACCCCTTCAAACTTTGACGCTTTGCGTGCTAGAAACTGGGACAACACTATGTGTTCAAGTCACACGTGCTTCTGACTTGTTGTCACACACGTAACTGCAAAAGCCAGCGTTGGCGAGTTTTTTTTTTTTCTTCAATGTTCTTGTAACCATTTAATTGTAATATTCGGTATGTATTTATCGAGATGACCCGTACACAATGAGTTGTGATCTCCTGATTTCAAATGTAATTAAGCTCTAAGTCGATAAACAGCGGGTCTCGTTAACTATACTTCTCATAGTTTGCTATAATTTCAGGGAAAATGAAATTTGATCAAAAGAAATGTGGAAAATGGTCGATTATAATCAGTTAATAAAATTTTAAGAAGAAGACAAAGCTTTATAATGATAAGACTTTAAATGTAGACCAAACAGGGAGACCCTAAAAATTATTTTGTTTTTTCTTGAAAATTGAATAAATCGAATTTGACCAAAATAGGTGTTCTCTCAATTGCATTTCGTTCAATAACTAGTATGAGAGCCGGCACTATCAATAACAGCCTGACAGCGCATCTGCATACTCCTGATTAAGTTCTGGATTACTCTTTGAGGAATAATAGACCATTCTTCTCTAGGGTTCTGGCCTGGGGTGTCCTTGGCTGGACCTGGAGAGCCGAAACTCGGACATGTAGCTCATTCCATATATGCTCTATCGGATTTAAGTCCGGTGAGCGAGCCGGCCAGTCCAGACGCGGAATGCCCTCTTCTTGGCGATACTCTTGGACTCTTGGCTGTGTGTGGACGGGCATTATCATCCATTAAAATGAATCCAAACCCAAAAACACCAGCGTAAAATCTTACGTGGGTGTTGAGGATTTCAACAATGAACCTACGAGCTGTCAAAGTACCTATTTCTAAATAACAAGATCAGTCTGCCAATCCTAGTTGATGCCATCCCAAACCATGAAGGACCCACCCCCATAACGATCGTGCTTAGCAATGTTTTCTGCATGAGGCCCTTTCTGGCCTTCTCCACACCCTAGCCCGCCTATCAGTGTAGTCAAGGCAATACCTGGACTCATCCGTGAATAGCACGGGGCGCCAGCGTCTTATGCGCCAAACAACGTGGTCCAATGTCCATGTTAACCGAAGCCGATGATGAACTCGGGACATCGGAATACGAATACATGGTCTTCTTTACCTCAAGTTATGCTCATGCAGCACTGTTCGTATGGTTTGAGTGGAAACTTGCATTCCCGACGCGTTCTGAATGTCGGAATGTGGCTGCGTTGCCGTAGCAAACCTGTTCATTCGGGCTTGAATTACCAAAAAATGGCCTTCTGCGACGGAGGTAGCTCTACTCCTACCCCCACTTTGTCTCCTTACAGGTGTACCATACTGTTGGTATCGTTCCTAAGCTCTGGTTACAACAGTATAGTGTACCCCCAGTACTATGCCAACATCGCGGTGGGAAGCCCCTTGCTCCACCATACCTACAGCACGCCACAATTGTTTGACAGATAAATGTCGTCTGACATTTGGATTAGCCATGAGTAACGACTTAAAAGTCAATAAAGTACTGAAAAACAGAAACTAAGCATCTACAAGAAACCTGTTCATGTAGAAAATGAGAAAGGACAGGTAAGAAACCGGGGTTCATCATTTTGCATGAGTCTCGCGGGAAAATTGCGTGTCAAATTTTGTAATGTATAATTTAGATATATTGTCAATACATTATTGCATAATTTTAAATCAGCTCCTGTACGACAGCGACAAAGTTTGGTGCTTGGAAAACTTTGAGTAGCATAAATCCTTCCATTTGCTATCCACTTACATCAAACACTTTCTTTTATAAGTGCTTCATCGATTAAAAAAATCGTCTGTCTGTCTCTCTCTTACTTCACCCTCCATATTGTGATCGTTTTATTTATAGCATATTGCCGGCTGTTTCTAACAAAAATACTATTTCGCACTGTAGATGTAGTACATTGCGTTCGCTCAAGGCCTTTTTTTGGATTTTCCTACATTGAATTAATATACATAGTATAAAAAATGTTTTGCAACACTTTTCGTTGCTATGTAAAATAGTCTCTGTCCATTTCAAGTGAATAAGTTTGTGCTAGAGCGATGAGCTTAACGATGGCCTATTCAAATGAACAATGTTTACATCGAAGACCCTCATCAAAGAGGTTACGTATGGTTTTTTGCGTTTAACGTCAAATATTCTCATTTACAACTTTAAGTCTACCAGATCTTTCCGTATTTCATCTTTTTGTCTAGCACTTAATCAAATTTAAGAAATCCGCTCAAAGAAGTAATAAGAACGATGATGGAGACGATAACGGACAAAGATCTCATGGCGGGATTTCTGGATAGTCACTTGTCTGTGGCCACACTTCTAAATGAGCTCATGAGTCTTCCCATGGTCACCGTAGATTGGCCTGATCAATTGAAATGCACAAGAGCAGTGATAATTTAAGAATTTAGGGGTACTATAAAAACGAAACGTCAACATAACGTTAACGACTCATGAGTCTTCCCAAGGTCACCGTAGATTGGCCTGATCGTTTGAAATGCACCAGAGCAGTGATAATTTCAGAAATTAGGGGGACGTTAAACACGCAACATAACGTTAAAACCTGGAAAGTGCATAATTATTATAATAAGTATTTGAATCTGTTATAAAAAACACGAGTTTCAAACCATTGATTTCACGTGTACTTCATGATTAGATTTTATCAATATATTCGTACTCCGAACCACGTCCAACCCTACTGTTTCCTTGCCTGGTCTTAGTATCAGCCTGGACTGATGTTTTTGTATATGGTATGTACGTCAAACTAGGGTAAACGATACATTTTGATTAGGGAAGAGTACAATTTCACAAAATGTAACTACGCTGAACTGCATTCAGACTAGGGCAGAAAGTTGTATTTCGCCGTAGGAATTTTGAACATACACAAGATTTGTGCGGCCACTACGATAGAATCATACGGTAGAAGAACGTTCACACCACGGGTGGGTAGGTAACTACCGCAGTCTTAGATAGGTAACGTTGTAGTACGACAATCTATCACTACGTTGAAATAAAGGTTACAACATGACAACATGACATGTGACCGCGATTTTATTACATCGTACCTTTCCCTATATAACCGCGCACTAAAATCAGACACACGTATTGCAAAAGCAGTGTATCGTTAGTTCAACCTCAGTTTCAAGGACAAACGTTTACGATATTATAGTATGTTACTACGGTTAATTAAGAACCGGTTAAGGAACAACAGGGATTACCTACTGTCAATTTAGGGACAAATTAACGTACTAAGCCGTGAATAGACCTTTGAACATTTTTTGAGATACCTAAGGCACTACGGTCCAACTCAGGTTAATCACCACGTGTCAGCACGACTTTCTTCGACTAACCGCGCAGTATACGCTCAGCTACGTAAATTTTACGGCTGACTACCTTGATGCATAACTACGACCAACTACGTAATTAACGTTATAATGTGACCATGCCTGAATAATTTTCAGAGTATCATGGCACCCAGTGATGGAACACTTATTTTCAAAGTTTCAAAATTTTGTAAGGTAATTCTGAAAACATTTCAAGAGATATCTAAACATATTTAATTAATGTTACTGAATTGTATAGAAGATGTGGAAGAATTGTACATACATATAAGTAATCCCAGGTGGTTACACCTTTATAAATATTATCAACATTTGTAGTGCTGAATCAAAATTTGGCAAACCACATTAAAATCAGAGTCCTGAAAGCACTAAATGCACTATATGTGAGTCAATATTTCTGTAAGAATTTTTTCACACTATCCTGGCTAAGGGGAAAAGTAGGCGGCATAGGCCGAGATCAGACTGCACCAATGCACAGTTTGACCTTTGTCAGTACTTCTTGCTGTAACAGGTATATTTTGGGTTTAGCATGACAACGGTTAAACATTGCTTGGCACTTATTTCAGACCGAGGTCTAATAAAACTTTTATTCAAATCTAGTCAGTTAATTTCTAGTCATCTTTAACACAATTTTCCTACACTCAGGTTTACTATGAATGCACTATTCCCTAGAAACCAAAGAATTTGTGAACTTTGTGACAAAAACGAACTGAAGGATGAATTCCATTTTTTCTTGTTTGTCCGGCATATACAGAATTAAGAAATACATATTAGAAATATTATTTTACTCGGCCAAATATGATTAAAATGGTAGAATTATTAAAATCTGAAAATATCAAAAACTTGAACGGTATTAGAATATTTTATACAAAGGCGATGGAAAAAAGAAAGTTTGAATTAAACAACGTTTCAAATTGATTTTCAAACTAACAATAAACTAAGCATTTTATACAAATTCATTTTAGTTAAGACCTCTCATTGTTCAGTATTTCCGCATTTCAGAATAAGTATCATTTGTAAATATTATGTCAATACTCATGTATGTTATGTATTATGTATGTATGTCGACGATGAACCTATGTGCTCAAGTCGTATTTCTGAATAAAATTGTTCTGTTCTGTTCTATTCTGTTGTTTTAACACTGAAACTTTCTTCCGAATGTGTGTTTATTGTTCATGTTTGTTTGTATATTTATGACTTGTAATATTTTATACAGAAATAAATCTATTACGAAAATCTACACCTTTACAAAATCATAATGACATAAATAACATGTGTGTTTATAAAATAAGTAAAAATAAATAGCTTGCATAACTTCTTTTTGGGACCGGTTTTTATACTAACAGTTGCAGTAGTACCTGTACTTTGTTAAAATATGCGCCAATTTTATCAAACATCCATGCAGTTGCTTGTTCTGTACAAATTGAACCTTTTTTCTAGAATGTTTTGGCTATACCGCTATTGCTATGGCAGTCGTGTGTTGCTTAACTGTTTGTGATCATAAATAGCTTTATTTTGATAGATGATATACCTGAACAATCTGCGTTTTCGTGGCAAATGAAGTGCCATTTAAATTGGGTCTCAAACACTTTACCTGAACTTTAAGTTTGTCATGGACGCTATTTTTTCACAATGCTTCATCTTAAGGTACCCCGACACCATTATGCGCCTTTACGATAAGTTGACAAAATAATCAGCATGGCTTTCCATGCATTTTTCGGAGAAATGGGAATTTTTGAAAATACCTTTTTTTCTTGCAAAATGCCAAGAAAAGGACGATAAAAAGCTGAATGATGACATTCATCGATAGTGAGTTGGTATACATGATTCATTGAATACAAGGAACTGTTGAATATTTGTTAAGTAACATTTACAAGACGAAAATGCAGGAAAAACGTTCTCAAAAAATACTCTTCTATTATTCGAAATCTATTTTTTTATTTGAAAATCAGCAAAGAGTATACACCTACAGTAAATAAAGTGGAAATACTATGATAGAAAATTAGTTTAACATTAGAAGAATTAGAAAAGATAAAATAAAGTAGGTGTATCCAGGCATTTTTGGCCACTTTGCTTTCCATGAAACCACCAACCAAAATTCGACGTTCACCTATTTTTGTATTCTGTAAATATATATCCACGAGACAGGAGTTTAATAATATTTGCTGTTATATAAAACATGTACTTTATTGATATTTATGTAACTGCTATTTAAATTTCATTTACTGATAATCCAGGCCTTTCCGAGTTCAAATCAAGTTGTTAACAATCGGGTTTTTTTTTATTCCCGATTGCTTTTCTCGGTGTTTTTCTAAATGACAGCCAATAAAAATACAAATTAACCAGGCGGAACTATACAAACACCCTTAGAATTTCATTCGTGTTCGAGGACCAAAACATGACATTGTATTGTTACGTTATTGAAACAAGATCTATCAGTAAAGTCTTTTTAGAGATCCAAACATTCTCTATGAGAGATGATAGCATGTTTAAGATAGGGAGTTCGCTATTTTTCGTTGCAATCTTTGAAAAATGTGGGTCACCATTTTATTTTCCAAAAATCATCTCTGATTGTGCCATGAATTTACTTTTTCAACATCCCCAAGGTTGAATCAAGTTGTTTACAGTCAATAAGTTTGATCCAGGCTGTCTTTGGTTTTTTTCTAAATGACAGCCATGAAAATACAAATAAATAAATTTATATAAGTAATATCTGATATTTAACAATATTTAAGGGCAGAAAGAAATGTTTTAGTTATTGCTACAGACTAAATTAGCTAAAGTCTATTTCTTGGCATATCAGAGTGGCCAAAATTTGAAGAACACCTAGATTTTAAATAATTATCTTTAGATGCTAATTTGCCCACATAAACTTCAATTTCACCAAATCCTCCGTATTCATTCCGAACGATCATCTACCAAAACTTCTTATAATGACGAATGAACTCGTGCAATTGGATGAGTCTGTGGAGCGAGTTTTGAATGAAATTAAAGGGAGGTAATCCAATGTAGCTAATTTTGTTCAAGATAAATTTTGTTCAAGGTAATATCTATAACTTCCTTATAATAAAATATATGTAATTTTCTAGTTGTGTGTCTTAATGGACCAATCAGACACTTTGAAATCCATAGCATCCCAAAACAAATAATCAGATCGATCTGAATGAAACGTTATCGTCTAGGCCGATTTGGAAATGTTTTTCTAAAGATTTTTGATCGATTTGACTGAGTGTTTGGAATGAATGAATGGCGCGCTAAGTGAGCGATTTAGAATGGTTTTGGTCGGAATGTGTGTGAATTCGCGTCAGAAACTTAAGAAATGTGCATGCGATTCCGACTGCGTCGATTTTTCATAAAATGATGTACAACTATCATGCTTTAAAATTCTTGATTGTGACTTTCATTCATTTTGAAAGCATCCGTGAAGTGTACGCCGAGAACGGCTTCTGAAAGAACTGAGAAAAGGAGTTAGCCTCGAAAAATTAAAGGTTGTTGAATTTATATGGGAATGTATTGTGTCGGACGAGTACTTTTGCTAAAAAAAAAACGAGTCCGACACAATATATTCCCATGTAAGTTCAATAACCTTTTTATTATATACTTTGATATTGTAAGATGAAGGTCTGTAATTTTCAATCGTTATTGAAATAAGTTGATACCAATAAGTAAGTGCTTTGTGTTAGTTTGGTAGCCAATGATTTGACCTTTTCAAAAAATCTGCGAAATATCATTTCCTACTATATTTTAATCCTAGTTTTATTCTATTTTTTTTTAACTTTAGTGCAATATCAAATTTCGCAATGTAAAAAAATATTGCACACTTATCTCCCGTTCGAAAAATATATATTTCAAATGCGCACAGTCTGACCAGAGTCTTCACTATGCGTATAGCAGATGTCAAGGTCTAAAAGTATCTGTCGACCATCAGGTAACTTTTTATTTCCAAAACATGTATATAGCTGTCTACGCTATTAAATGATTCCACATCACGAATATCTCAATTTGTTGGAAATTTCACGCACAGGCTCATATGGTCTAGAATACAAGATGACATGTATGGTGAAAAAGACCTTAAGACTCACGTGGAAATTACATACAAACCAATTCTCAGTTTTGACGTCATTTAGACAGTGGTCTTGAAAGACAAGGGTACATGTATATCTGATAACCGTTCGTCAAATGTGCCTCTGCGTGACATTTACAACAATTTCACACGTGTGCAACGTTAAGACTCGGATCAGCCTGTGCAGCATGTGCAGTCGCACGGTCTGATCAAAATCTTAACTACACTCTCAATAGGTGACCTAGGGCCTAAAGTTGTTGATTACAATCCAAAATTGATTGAAATGAAAAGCGTGATTGTCCCGGCGGCTCAATATCTGTACATCACGCCTATGTGAAACTGTTGGAAATGTCACGCACATGCTCAAATAAGATTATTCGAGCTTTGTGAGAAAATAACATTCCAAAAAGTACTGATTTCAACTTGTTTAAATCATATTTCGTCTTCACGTAACAATTCTGACAAAGAAATGCATTCATCTTTATTCTATAATCAACACATCGGCTTCATTGCGACCATGTTTTCTGCGAATGTCAATGGAAGTTGGACGCATTTCAACAAAAACTGACATGCGTCCTTTAACGGGTCAATACACACACTGAACGGCAGCAACAGCACGTAGATCCAGGCTAGAAGGAATGCGATTGGCCAGGCTAGAAACCAGATACCGAGGAACCATAATATACCCCAGATAAACTTGACCCCGCCGTGACCTCCACCTTCACCTTGACCCATTTTTATCTGAAATTAAATACAGTAGTATCGGGGTCTGGTAAAAGTGTCGCTAGTCTAATCTTTGTCAACTGAATTTTGAATATTCTTGAAAAAAGAACACCACATCTTAATCTATTTCTATGGTTACAGTTAAGAACATAGTGAAATTGACAAGATGAATGCTTTTGGAAGGTTTTTGGATTGAGATTGAATGAGTGTGTGGAGCGAGTTTTGGATGGAATTAAACGGATGTAATTCAATTTCGCTAATTTTGTTCAAGATGAACAAAATTGGCGATATGTATTACCTCCCATTAATAAAACATACTGATTTTTCTGTTTGCGCGTCTTCATGGACCAATCAGAAACTTTAAAATCCACACCGGCCAATTAAATCGTAGAATAATTTGGTCGATTTGAATAAGAATTCAATCGTCTAGAACGATTTCGATAAGTTTTCAAATGCTTTTGGAGCGTTTTTTATCGATTTCTTTGAGTATAAGGAATGAATGAATGGAGTGCTGAGTAAATGATGTAGAATGATTTTGGTCTGAATAGGTGTCACTTTCACGATTTTTTTTTATCTGTATCCAAATACCGACAATATAGCCATGTATCAGGGCAATGCTTTACTAAACATTTTAAGTATATATTTTCTGCAAGTCAAAAATTAAAGCTGCTTCTACAGTAGTAACTTAATGTTGAATTCTGCAATTCATCATATCATTGGAATCGTCATCTAAAGACGATTCCAATGAGATATTGCAAGGAAGTCTCTAACAATAAAAGAAATCAAAGTACTGATAGTACTGAAGGCCAGGAAATCTTTAAATTTATAAAATGAGAACTTAAAGAAGTGGTCAATTTAATCCTGTGGAAAGAAATATGACCCTTTTTCTGACATTAACATTGTTGAAAGAAGGAATTGAATTATCATTCATCAAGTCATTACTTCTTTTCCCCATTGGTTTATACAACACTAACCTAGTCCTGTCTTCGTGCTAAAAAGAGAGCTCACGATCAATTTCATCCTGGGACACACACTGGATAGATTTCATATAACGATGAGAGGTAATATTACACTTCAGAATATCGTGAAATTGACACAGTGAATAATTTAGGAAATATGTGAGTGAAATTGAATTAGTGGAATGAGTAAATTTTGAATTTAATTAAAGAGAGATAATCAATTATCACTAATTTTGTTCGATATTAACAAAAGTGGCGATATTTATCATTCCCACCCCCACCCCATTAGCAAAATATGCCTATGAGATCTATAAATAGATTTCTTTGTCTTCACGAAGTAATCAGTCGCCTACAAATTCAATATGATCAGTGAAATCGTGATTTTGATTTTGAAAAAAAGTAGTTGCTCTTATCCTTTTTAGCACGCCCGAGACGAAAGTCTCGGAAGAGCTATTGTCATACCCTAGGATGTCGGCGTCGGCGTCAGCGTCGGCGTCAGCGTCGGTGTCGGCGTCCGCATTGGGTTAAAGTTTTTTATTTCTTTCAAAATTTATTCTAGAGGCTTTATTTTTTACAGAAACACTCAATAGGGCTTTCATTTGAGACCAACATCCATGTCGAAATGACCTTTAAACTGTGACCTTGACCCTTTCAAAAAAACTTTAACCAAAACTTTAACCAAAAACTTTAACCAAAAAAACTTTAACCTTGCTTATATTTTCTGTAAGATTTAACCTAGAGACATCATTACTTCATATGCACACTCATTAGGTGATAGGTTTTCACTATAGACAAAGGTCCTTGACAATTTGACCTTGACCTTGACCCTTTGTGGACTTAGAAAAACTTTAACCAAAAAACTTTAATCAAAAACTTTAACCTTGCATATATTTTTTAATGCTCTTACCTAGGGACATCCTAGCTTCATATATATACTCACCAGGTGATAGGCTTTCACCAGAGACCAGGGTCCTTCACAATTTGACCTTGACCTTTACCATTTGTGGACTTAGAAAAACTTTAACTGAAAACTTTAACCAAAAACTTTAACCTTGCATATATATTCTGAATGCTTTAACCTAGGGACATCATTACTTCATATACATACTCATTAGGTGATAGGCTTTTGTGAGAGATCAAGGTCCTTGATAATTTGACCTTGACCTTTTATGAACTTAGAAATACTTTAACCGAAATTCTTTTACCAAAAACTTCAACCTTGCTTATATTTTCTGAATGCTTTATTCTAGGGACATCATTACTTCATATACATAGTCACCAGATGAAAGGCTTTCACCAGAAACCAAGGGCCTTGACAATTTGATCTTGACCTTGACCTTTTATGGACTTGGGAAAACTTAAACTGAAAAACTTTAACCAAAAATTTAACCTTGCATAATTATATTGTCAAAATGCTTTACTCAGGGACATTATTACTTCATACACATACTCACTAGGTGATAGGCTTCTACAGAGACCAAGGTCCTTCACAATTTGACCTTGATCTTGACCTTTTGCGGACTTAGAAAAATTTTAAAGAAAAACTTCATGTTTGATACAAAGAAATTCCATTGGTTACCTCATCTGCTTGTAGGCTTTCACTTTACCCGAACCTTATACATGCCATTAAAACAAAAAAGTTTATATTTCTTAATTACTACTCAAACAGATATATATTAGATCATGGACTTTAACATTGAAAGAAACCACTTTGAACTTCGGTCTTTGGTCAAGCGCTGTTTGTGAAAAGCAGCTGTTTGGGCGAGCTACGTTGTCCGCGGACAACTCTTGTTAGTGTTTTTCGAGAAGTTTTGAATGGTTTGGATGACTGTTCGGAATCGTTGAGTGGACGATTTAAATAGGGTCTTATTATGGTGAATGTCAATTTAATGAAGTGATGAACTGTAACGAGTCGCCCGCGAGTACAGTTAGTTACATCGTTAAATTGACATTCATCTCAACCACAACCATTTTCAAAAACTCACTCAGCGCTCCATTCATTCATTCATTCGAAATACTTACTCAAATCATTCAAAAACGCTCAAAATGACTACAAGATGAAAGATCGACAACTACCTTCAAAATGAAAAATGTAAGAACAAAATCGCAATTTCACATTACATAATTGGAATTTTAAGCGCCTGATTAGTTCTTAAAGAAATAGGAAGCTATTTATAGAGTTTTTATGCATATTTTATTAAAGGGAGGTAATTGATATCGCAAATTTGAACACAATTTGCAATATTGGATTAACTCCCATTAAATCCACTCACAACTCGCTCCACATACTCATTCTATTTCATTCCAAAATCATTCAGCTTGTCAATTTCACGATGTTCTTAGCTTTACCTTAAAATCCTGAACTACGGCATGGGCGTTTTTCGTTTTCGCAACTCGCTTTACTTTCTAAACACCGTTTTTGCAGCTTTAAAGGTGAATATGTTCGGGCTAATGCGTCTTAGATTCTCTTTATTATCTTTCGATGCCTTGAATGGGCATTTCGATAGGTTTCATTCTTATATCGCTTTTGTCTAAAATTTACATCCCATTGTGAAACATCTAAATAGTGTGATTCGGATATGCAGGCAAAAGCCTGAAAATATACAGCTTCCTCACTTTGTGGATGTGCAACCCGAAATATCGTACCTGTAGCTTGAATAAAACCGTAAATACGACATTCCGGTCATTAACCAACATTTTACCTTTTTTTCTACAGAGACATAACCTCTAAAGCAATGCATATTTATTTTCGATGTGATTTATTTTTTTTAATTTGAAAAAAAAAAAAAACGAAATCCGTGATTCAGATTTAAAACAAGAACATCGAAATCACAACGCTTTCGCAATTCATCGTTGTTCGCTGTACCTACAGAATCAATTAATTGTAGATAGATCTACTACCTTTCGGTCATCGATCAACAAATTGATTTTTTTCTACAACCATCCATCTCTTAAAGTCTGCATATTCTGCTTTATTTTGATAATTGACTTTGACTCGATGACGTCATATGATTGTGACTTGGTGGCGTTATCTTTTAATATCGATCCCCACAATACGTTAACTATGGTTCTTATAGAAAAATAAATCTGCAGCTTTCATTCGGGAACTACTTCCTACGGAGGATGAATGTGGACACATGGTCCAATATTTTTCTTTGAAAGTATTTCTCGAAATTTCCTCACGATCGCTAGAGGCAAGGAACGGCATTTCCTGGCCTAAAAACAAGGCGCGCTTCGTGGTTTTGACTTTAGATTTATTCTTTCGAAAGAAGTTTAGAAAACGGGTCAACGATATACAGCGTTTTTGTTTTCGCACATGCTACAGACCGTTTTCAGATAGCGGGATCCACTTCAATTCAATGATGCAACCAACACAGCACAGATAGTAGCGCAACCGACTCCCAATTTTCTATCATGCGATGCCATGGGATGATCCCCGGTAGGTCCAGGGTTCGAATTCTGACGGCGGCACTCATTCTTTCCGACTATTTGTCTTCCACCAATGGGTCGTCAATCGTAGACCTATGTGGGATAGCAGCTCGAGACTAGGAAAGGATGTAATGGTAGTACTGGTGTGAAAAAATACAAGGAATCCATCGTAAGGTGCTCCAGCCTCCTCGAAATAACTGAAAGATTGTTGAAACTGTTGTAAAACCCATTCAAACAAACAAAAATGGATCCCCGTCGGCGGCATATAACCTTTCCGATATTTGTCTCTCACCAATAGACAGATAATCCCACCTTCGTGGGATAGTAGTCTGAGGCTTGGAAAGGCTGGGAAAGAATGTAGTGGTAATACTGGTGTGAGAAATCCCAGGAATCTATTGTTAGGTACTCCAGCCGCAACGATTTTACTGAAAAAGTTTAAACCAAACGGCTTTCAAACTCCTTTCAAATAAAGAAAAATAAACAATGCAGTGAAATAAACAAGCACTAAGTGTAAGGGTAATGTCAATTGTCTATTGTTTTACCATTTAATCAGATAATGTTGGTGGGCGTATTAAACGCCGAAACTACTTCTTAGATAAGTAATAATTACGACGTTATTGACGCAATAATATCAATACAAATATACATGCTATGGATTTTCTTGGTCATCATTTAAGTGTGTTTGACTATAAATCATTTCATTTAGTTACCCAAAGCCAAATAACTTAATTTCAGTTGATGTATCTCTGAATGAAGAGATTATAATATTTTCGCTTCAAAATATCAAATTATTAAAAATGAAGAGAGTATTTATCAATTTCAGGGAAGACTGAACGCGTATTCATACAATGTGATGAGGTCTTTAGTTTCATTCCTCCATGAAATTAATAAATAGTCGAGTTCTTAACTATAACGCCCATGTGAGATAAAAAAAATGATTTCGAGACTTACAGTTAACAACATCGTGAAATTGACAAGGTGAATGATCCTGGAATGATTTAGGAATGAAATTGAATGAGTGTGAGGAGCGAGTTTTGAGTGAGTTTAATGGGAGGTAATCCTATATCGCAAATTTTGTTCAGGATGAACAAAATTAGCAAAATTGATTACCTCCCTTTAATAAAAAATGCAAACAAGTTCTTAAAATAGCCTACTATTTCTTCAAGAAACCTATGAGACGCTAATAATTTGAATTATGCCAGTGAAATCGCGATTTTTTTCTATCAAAATTCATTTTGAATGCCCTCGTTGATTTTATATTTTTCAATGGGTTTGAATGTTTTTGAATGGTTTGAGTGAGTGTTTGGAATGAATGATTGGAGCACTTGGTGAGCGTTTTAGAATGGTTTTGATTGAGGTGAATGTCAATTTCACGCTGTTATTAACTGTATTGACATTCACAATATGTTGCTGTTTATCATACTCACAAAAAAGCGATATTTTTTTAAAGTGTACTTCCCTTTAATAAAATACACAGTACGTACTATTCTGTTTGTGTGTCGTCGTAGACCAATCAGATAGTTTAAAATCCACACCGTCCAATAAAATCGTAGAATAATTAGATCGATTTGAATAATATGTTGATCGTCATGAACGATTTAGAAATGTTTCCAAATGATTTTGGAGCGTTATTGATCGATTTGAGTGAGTATTTTGAATGAATAAATCGAGCGCCGAGTTAATGAATAAGAATGATTCTGATCGATTAATTTGACGATGTTTTTAACCGTAACACCTACGTGAGATCATCCCAAAATATTTTTGGCAGAACGAGAATTATCTTAAATTAACATTAGCATTAGCATTTTGCCGAATCAAGTTCGTTGTTTATCATACTCACATTCTATAAAGATATATAATCCGATATTCCTCAGTTCATGGACTATTCCAACTTTCTTTGTTTGATACTCAGATTGCACGATAACATACTAGAATATTCTTATCCCATACTTTATAGTACAAGTATTTATGAATTATACTGAATTAATGACATCATCTATATGAATCAAGAAAACAACAATTATGTTATCTGCGGACAGCTATATCGTCGTACCTTAAATCTTTACCTAGCTGTAGTTACGATATTTTCGTCATTTATCTTGAGTAAATGAATACAACTTCCTCTCTAATTGAGCACTCCACACTCCATACATTGTAATATGTAATAGTCACGCGAAAATGGACCTTCTGGAGCTTGATAGGATATACATTTGAGAAAAAATCAGAGGCAATTTGTTATTCCTGAAATAAGAAAATTATATTGCTTACTAAAAAGAAAGAAAATACTTCGACAAGATGGTGTTTACTATTTTCTTACAAACCGAAATTTTAATGCACCGAACTTCATTAAGAGGGAAAACACTGATAAAAAGGAAAAATTGCTCGTTTCAAGCAATTTCTTCCCTTTTCCCAATGTTTTGTTTTTGTTGTTTTTAAACATTTTGCAGTCTATTTTCATTTCTAACGAATAAATAAAACGGTTTGTTTTGTGGTATCTAGGTAAGACAACTTAAATTACAATTAGGTGTTATTTTGGCAGCTTTTCCTGGAGAACAGATCAAATACTGTTCAAAATCACTCGCTCAGCGCTCCAATCATTCATTCCAAACACCCACTCCAATTACCCAAAAAACGCTCCGAAAATGTCCAAAAACGCTCCGAAATACTTCAAAATGATCAACATTTCAATGAAATCGACTAAATTTTTGCATTATTTATTGGCTGGTGAAAACACAAGATCAGAAAGATACGTAGACCTTTTTAAAAGGGGGGGGGGGTAATCTCTAATTTCGTCAAACAGGACGAAATGATTGCTTAATTCCCGCCCCCCTCCCCGCAAACCGTTCAAAACTCGCCCCACATACTCGTGCATTTTTTCATTATATAAATATTTGAAAATTCATTCAACTGATTTATTATAATCTGTACTCAACTATGAAGTGAAGAAAAAAAAAAGATTTTTCTTAACCACAGGGCTTTAGAGGTTGCATTCATTTGAGATTAAACTCAATATCGAACACGTGACGTGCGTCGGCGTAGAAAAAGAAAGATTTCGACATTTCTTCAAGAACAGAAACCTGGCCTGTTGCTTGAATAAAAATTTATGAGTGCATAAGAAGAAGGAGCACTGCAAACACATCCCTACCTTAATTGGTCATTAATTATCCAGATATAAAAAGTATTGGCAAGTGGAAAGTCCATACTTTCTTTTTTGCTGAGTATATTAGACTTTAAAATTCGTTCCAGCCACTGGAATAATGTAATCATTTGGAATGAAGTTTTTAGCATTTGATTCGGAGTGAGGACGAACAACATGTAAAACAATATATGCTCCAACTGCCATTTTCAGATATTTTCAACATATATTACCTTAAAAATGACATTGACCTTGACAGATGATCCCGCAAGTGTTACAAACAAAAAGGGGTTGTCACAAGCAATAGTGGTGTAAAAGATGAAGGCTCTATCCCTTGCGAATAAGAGTTTATGGCCAATGTTAATGTTTTAAAGGGATAGAGGGACACACATACCAACACACAGAATAACAACAGGTCAAAAACAAGATGTCCCGATCTATTTGTGCGGGGCATAAACAAGAGCACCGCCTAAGGATGCAATGCTCGGATGCAGGTGCTAGACAATACAAACAAGAGGACCATGATGGTCCTATATCGCTCACCTGAGTAAGTAAACTCATAACTTGTCAACCATGTTATAAATATCAGAGATTGTCTGATGTACATTTTGAATGAATTTAAAAGAAAAAGACTTTAATTTCCCCCTACTGCAATTTGATTTTCTTTTAAATTGAAAGCAAAGTTATTGATGTAATTGAATTCCGTTAACAAGTTAAGTAAACATAAACCTTAAAAATAAACCTGGCAAGTTTAAGATATATGCCAAATAATTAAGGCGAAGATTAGCCATCTCTGAGATTATTGGCAATATTTTGACATTTCCAATGATTGAATACAATTATTTTTACAATTTTGGTAGAGCTTCACCCAAAGAACATCCCCACCAAATTTCAGCTTAATTAGCCCAGTGGTTTAGGAAGAGAAGAAGTTTTTCTAAGATTTACAGCAATTTTCGGCCATTTTTCAGCCTTTCTGTTACCATGCAAACCAGAGTTTTTGATGAAATTTGAATTCTTTCAACAGATTTTGAAGAACTTCACCAAAGGAACATCCCTGCCAAGTTTCAGCTTGATTGGCCTAGTGGTTTAGGAGGAGAAGAATTTTTTCTAAGATTTTCGGTCATTTTTCAACCTTTACATGGAAACCAAAGTTTTTTATGAACTTGAATTCTTTTAACAGCTTTTGAAGAACTTCACCCAAGGAACATCTCTGCCAAGTTTCAGCTTGATTGGTCCAATGGTTAAGAAGGAGAGGATTTATTCTATAATTTTCAGCAATTTTCGGCCATTTTTCAACCTTTCAGTTGTCATAGAAACCAGAGTTTTTGATGAATTTGAATTCTTTTAACATTTTTTGAAGAACTTCGCTCAAGGATCATCTCTGTCAAGTTTCAGCTTGATTGGCCCAGTGATTTAGGAGGAGAAGAATTTTTTCTAAGATTTTCACGCTTTTCAGCCTTTCTGATACCATGGCAACCAGTTGCTTATAGAATTAAATTCTTTTAACAACTTTTGAAGAGCTTCACCCAAGGAACATCCCTGCAAAGTTTCATTTTAATTGGCCCAGTGGTTTAGGAGGAGAAAATGTTTAAAGAAATTGTTGACGGATGGACGGGCAGACGTACGATGGACGGACGACGGACGGTGAGTGGTCACAATAGCTCACCTTGAGCACTTTGTGTTCAGGTGAGCTAAAAATCTAAGTCGAAAAAGGGGCGCAGCTCTTACAAAAGTTATTCCACTTGATAGTCTGGGTAGCTCTTGTAGTGATGAACACAAATGCCAAAATTCATAAAGATGCCTTCCATAACAACAGAGACATGACCATGGTTGATGTTAGTCATACCAACGCAAACACCAACGCTAACGACGCCAAGGTGATTAAAATACCTCGGGTTTTCTCCGAAAACAGCCGAGCTAAAAATCAATTTATCTGTCAATTAAATCCTAAGTTATTTTAACACAATCAAACAGTCTTGAAAAGACTATTTTAAGAGTATCCACAATATAAGGTTTGTTTAAAATTCAGCAGATTTAGATTGTTATTACACTGTCATCTTGGGTTCTATGCAGCTATCAAAGCAAGTCACATGGGATTTAGAGTCCTAGACAGCTAACAGCGCAAATCACGGGGGATTTAGAGTCCTAGACAGCTAACAGCGCATGTCACGGGAGATTTAGAATCCTTGACAGCTAACAGCCAGTTAACAAGGTATCTAGTGTCCTAGACAGCTTAAAGCTAAGTCACAGGGGATTTAGAGTCCTAAACATCTAACATCCAATTCACATGGGATTTAGAGTCCTAGACGGCTAACAGCGCAAGTCACAGGAGATTTAAAGTCCTAAACGGCTAACAGCCAAGTCACAGGGGATTTAGAAGCATAGAAAGCTTACATCGAAGTCACGGGGATTTAGAATCCTGGAAAGCTTTCATCCAAGTCACAGGGGATTTAGAGTCCTAGACAGCTTAAAGCCAAGTCACAGGGGATTTAGATATATAAATACAATGTTTATAATTCAGGCATCTACTTTTAATAACACTCAATTATATAAGGTTAACAATTCAATAGAAATCACTCACAAAAACAGAGTTATTATACAATCTCTTACAAATACCTAAACATAACCCATTACCCTTCCCATATTTTTTTTCTTTATTCAAATCGTAACAAGTCACAGACGACAAGAAAGAAGGATATGAATTGTAATTAAACCATCCCCTATGTAAGAAATTGATACTTATCACGCAATGAAGCCTGCATTGACCTGCTATCACCTGTCTGATAACATAACATGATATCAGTTAGTCTATTTTTAGAAACAATTTGCATACACTTCCACACGAATTTCTTAGATTTCTAAGGGTTTACTATGATAAGGTGGTGAAAAAAAATGATTGCATGATAAATAGAATAACATGTAAGTGTCTTAAAATATCAATGTTATCAGGTCTTGGCTGCGAGAAATTATCATGACTCGGCAAAGCCTTGTCCTAATAAATTCTCCCAACCTCGACCAGATAACATTGTTATCTTCGTTTCAACAACAGGTCCTCGTGTGTAAGACTATAGGGACTTGATTTTTAACTATTGTACCTCAAACCGATAATAATTAAACATCCATGCAAAATCATAATCCTTTTATAGTTAAATAATCATTGTTGATATTATCACTTGCCAAGTGTAATGCTATATACTACGTCTTAAAACTGACATTAGACTTGTCTACATGATACTTTGGTTTCAACATATCCCAGCATAACTTTTTTGTATAAAATTCCAAGCAGGGTCGGGGACCTCCAGTCCCTCTCCTTGACCTTGGCATGTGCATCATGTCTCGATGAGCAGTTGTAGCACCCAGACATTGATTCCTGGTATTTCTCAAACCAGTTCAACCACTACATCCTTTTAGAGCTATTCCCACATAGGTTTATGACAAGTCATCAACTGAAATTACACTAATATCTGACATATTAATTGTAAAAGAGAAACCCGGGACCCAAGGATTGAGAACTTGTGGTGCTATTAACTTGCAATTGTTGAAACTGTTATACACAGCCTCATACTAAATCTACAATCTCTCATACAAGTATGGCGACACCTGAAGGGTTTCGCGGGAAAGAATGAGTGAAAATAAACATGATGTTTTGTTTAAAGACAAATCAAAGTTGATATATTGAGGTAGGGAGATGTATCGACAGACAGCTGGAGGTGATACCAAAATACGTTGACATTAGGTAGCGTATAATAAACAAGATGTGTTCTTAAAACTAGAACTGTCGCAAAGCGGACTAATACCCCCCACCAGCACTTTGTCAAAATGTAAGTGCTTTAAGTGCAAGATGTGTTTGTAACAAATATTGAGGTCATATACAGCAATTGCATGAAGTTTCATGATTCTAGATCCCTTGGTTCTTGAATGAGAATCCAGAAACGAAAACTGAACAAAAATTTAATGTGACCTTGACCTTTAACCTATGTGATCTAAAACCAATAGAGTACTTCCTTGAGTCATAAGTAACATTTACATAGAGTTTCATGATTCTAAGTCGCTTGGTTCTCGATTTAGAGTCCGGAAACGAAAATTAAACAAAAATTTACTGTGACCTTGACCTTTGACCTATGTCACCCCAAAACAATGAAAATCGCAGGTGCACAACTTCATATGATAGGATTAATTACCCAATTTGGTTACTCCCCTTATGGTTTCTGAGTTTTGAAATTTTAAATTTTGACTACTCCCCCCCCCCCCCATTCCATAAAAAGTTCAAACAAAATGCCAAAACTCTTAAACTAATGACTGGATCAGGATGAAAATTGCAGGTGCAGAACTTCATATGATGGGAAACATCCTGATAAAATTTCAGCAAAATTGATCCAAAACTGCGGGAGGAGAAGAGGACACAAAATTAGAAAAAATGTACCCCTCCTTAAAAAGTTCAAAGTGGCATAACTCTAAAACTAATGACCGGATCTGGATGAAAATTGCAGGTGCACAACTTCATATGATAGGAAACAACCTGATAAAATTTCAGCAAAATTGGTCCAAAACTGTGGGAGGAGAAGAGGACACAAAATTATGTCTACGGACGGATGGACGGACGGACGGACGGACGGATGGACAGACGGACAACCTGATTCCAGTATACCCCCCCATAACTTTGTTGTGGGGGGTATAACAATATATATATATTCCATCTGTAAAATTTCCTATACGTGTTTGACAGATCTCGTCTCGGTTGAAAGTTTACAAGAGTTGTCTCCAGACAACATAGCTCGCTCAAACTGCTGCTTGTTACAGACAGCACTGGACTAAAGATCAAATTTCAAGTATTTAGTTAAGTTTAAGTATCCGTCCATTCTGTTCAACCTGTAATTGAAAATTTCTGAACAAACTTGAAAAGGAAATGCATTTAGGTTGAAACTTTGCTGGACATGTATCTTAAAGTTTTGCAATATGATATTTATATAACTTTTTCCCATTTTATCAACGCCGTGCCACCAGAAACATCCACCTTGAGTACTTTCAGTGCTTTGATCTAACACAGCTTTATTTGTTCTCTTCTAGAATCATATAATCATATTTTCATATCAAAATCATGTGGGACCTCCAGACAATTTGTCCCTTTGTGCACCAGCAATTTATACAGTCTGGGGAAGGAATCGAACCTTCATACATGATTAATAAAAAACACAATGAAAATTCCAACATGACAGAGTATCCAAGGAGATATATGAAACCAAAACCTTTATCACTCTATATGAATATTCAAAATCAGATGATACAAAAGTCATTTAGTGTGATAAATTTTAGTATTGTTCCTCCATGAATTAAACAAGAGGCCCATGAGGACCTGAGACCACTCTTTTGGCTCTTTGAAAAGCATACATCTTGATAGTCCTATTCAAGATAAAGCCAGGAAAAAGTTTCATGAAAATATATCCACAAATGAAGGAGGAGAAGTGTTGATAAGGAAAATTACCTTAAGGCCCCTTTCTCAAGATACTGCCTAATTGCACCAAATGGCAAACTGTTAGCCATGGTCTCTTGAGAAATATTTTGTTTAAGTATCATGACAATCCATGCATAAATGAAAAAGTTGTGTACATGATAAATGATAAATATGACATAAAGCCCCTTTTTCCATGACACTGCATACTATCATCATACCTGTGAAATGCAAATAGTCACTTGATAAGGGACATTCTATTAAACAAATGTATAGGTATAAACAAAACAGGAGTTGTGTTAACAAGCAAGTTAACATTTATGCCCCTTTTTTCTGTGATGTGGCATATTGACATAAGGCAAAATAAATGTGGCCATGGTCACATGATGATAAATGTTCTGTTAAGTTTTTATGAAAATTTGTGTAAAAATGAAGGAGTTGTGTTTAATTATACATTAAAGATCCTTTTCTCATGACGCAGCATGTAGCTTTAAATCCACAAATGCATATAGTCACTGAGAAGAAATATTCAGTGAAAGTTTCATTGAATGTATCCATTGATAAAAGAGGAGTTTTGTTAACAAGAAGTTTATATTAAGGTTCTCTTTTCTTTGACACAGAATGAAATAACTACACCACATCAATATGCACATAGTCACATGATGTAGAACACTAAGACAATTTTCCTTTTTCTTCCATGTATAAACGAAGGAGTTGTGTTCACAATAAATAAGCATAAAGGCCCTTTTTTCATGACATGGCTTGCAACTAAGTTAGCCTAATGCACCTAGTCATTAGAAATGCAATATTCTGTGAAAGTTTCAAAGGAATGTTTCCATTTATAAAAGAAGAGTTTTGTTTTTTGAAGAGGTTTAAATTAAGCCCCCCTTTTCTATGATGCAGTATCAAATCATCAAATTACATTAATATTCATTTGGTCACCAAATGTTAAATACCAAGTGAACATTTCATTAACTACTATGTATAAATGAAGGAGTTGTGTTACCAAATTATACACATAAAGGGTCCTTTTATAATGAAGCCGCATATAACTAGACAGCTACGAATGCAAATAGTCACTGGAGAAAGAATGTTCTGTTAAAGTTTCATATGAATTTATCAAGTAAAACAAGAGGGCCATAGGGGCCCTTAATCGCTCACCAGAAGGAACTGTCTAAAACATTCAAAAGTAGTCCCATATTAGAAATAGAATGATGAATGACTAAGATTAACAATGCTGTTGCTTCTATACAACTTGAGAATCCTTTTTCTACAATTTTCAGGTTGACTTACAAGGATTTTCTATGATTACACTCCGTGACCTAGTTTCTTACCCCTAGTTGACCCAATTTCGAACTCTTCAAAAATTACAGCAATTCAATCATTCTGACCAAATTTCAGGTTGATTGGGCAAAAAATATAGCCTCTAGAGTGCATACAAGGTTTTTCTTAGATTTGACCCTGTGACCTAGTTTTTGACCCCAGATGACCCAATTTCAAACTCATCCAAGAATTCATCAAGACAATCATTATGACCAAATTTCAGGTTGATTGGGCAAAAAAAGTGGCCTCTAGAGTGCATAGAAGTTTTTTCTAAGATTTGACCCTGTGACCTAGTTTTTGACCCCAGATGACCAAATTTCAAACTCATCTGAGATTTCATCAAGACAATGACTCTGACCAAATTTCAGTTTGATCAGTCAAAAATGTGGCCTCTAGAGTGCATACAAGTTTTTCCTCAGATTTGACCCCGTGACCTAGTTTTTGACCCCAGGTGACCCAATTTCAAACTTGGTTAAGAATTTATCAAGACAATCATTCTGACCAAATTTCAGGTTGATTGGACCAAAAAATGTGGCCTCTAGAGTGCATACAAGGTTTTTCTTAGATTTGACCCTGAGACCTAGTTTTTGACCCCAGATGACCAAATTTCTTACTCATCCAAGATTTAATCAAGACAATCATTCTTACTAAAATTCAGGTTGATTGGGCAAAAAATGTGGCCTCTAGAGAGCATACAAGGTTTTTCTAAGATTTTGTGCCATAACCTATTTTTCGACAACAGTTGACCCAATTTCAAACTCATCCAAGATTTCATCAAGACAATCATTCTGACCAAATTTCAGGTTGATCGGGCAAAAAGTGTGGCCTCTAGAGTGCATACAAGGCAAATGTTTATGAAGGACGTCGCTTGGCAGACAATGGACATTCACCTAACCACAATAGCTCACCGTGAGCACTTCATGCTCAGGTGAGCTTAAAAGAGGAATTTGTTTAAAAGGAAGTTTACACTAAGGCCCCTTTTCCTATGACGCAGTATGAAATCACTGGACCACATCAATATGTACATAGTCAGATTATGTAGAATTATAAATGCAATTCTCAATATTTTCCATGTATAAATGGGAGGTATGTTTATGAAGAACAAGAGCCATGTTGGACATGGGCATAAGTCCCCTACCGGCTTTGTTTGTCTCAATGTTTTCCCACGCCAATTCTATCAGGGACGTCAAAACCAGGTCTTGTTAAAGGGTTAAACAAGACTTACATGAGTTGTTGTCTCTGCTGTGCCCACTATACAATTCATGGAAGCAATAGACAGATGCAAGAAATAGTATCAATAACAGTTACCTTGTCTGATCCAAGATGTTTTTCTTCAGTCTTGTTGGTAAGAAATGAGAACTTTCACTGGAGGTGATTAATACTGCTGCATCACCACCCTGACTAACATGGCTTATAATTTTTTTTACATTTTAAAACAGGTTTCATCAAGTTAGCTTGCTTAGTTATTAAGTTATTGCAGGATCCATTTTTTGCCATATTTTCACTATTTCCGTTACCATAGCAACCGCACTTTTTGTCAAAGAACAAAGATAAAATGATGTGCATAATCTACACATTGCCATCTAGTCATATACCAAGTCTCATCAAATTAGCTTGCTTACTTATTAACTTATCGCAGGATCCAATATTTTTTGCCATATTTTCACTATTTCCGTAACCATAGCAACAAAAATTTTAGCCTAAAAACAAAAATAAAATGATGTGCATAATCTACACATTGCCATATAGTCATATACCAAGTCTCATCAAACTAGCTTGCTTAGTTATTATCTTATCGCAGGATCCCATTTTTGGCCATATTTTCACTATTTCTGTAACCATAGCAACCTCAATTTAAGTCGAAAAACAAAAATAAAATGATGTGCATAATCTACACATTGCCATCTAGTCATATACCAACTTTCATCAAAAACGCTTGCTTAGTTATTAAGTTATCGCGGGATCCAGATTTGAGCGGACGTAGGGCAAACCTATAGTCCCCTCCGGTGTAAACACCGGTAGGGGACTAATATACATAAAGGCCACTTTTATCATGACGCAGCATATATCCTAAAAGCCTCAAATGCACATCAATTAGGTCCCTTTTTCTACGACACAAGAAAAAATCACCAGACAACATCAATATGAACATGGTCAATGGATGTAGAATACTAAGTGAAATTTTCATGCATATATGAAAACTGTTAGCAATAAATTCTAAGTTTCAATTTTAATATAAGCCCTTTTTATCATAATGTCAAGTGATCAGAATTTTCTTTTTTAGAGATCAATCAATGTGATAATAAAATGATTCTGAGCAAGTTTGAAGTCAATAAGATGAAGACTCAGTGCTCTCAATATGTGGACGTCGACGTAATAAGCGTTTAGAAAATTCTGAAATAACGTCCGCAATTTCAGACCCGGGCATAAAAAAACGTCCAAGATTCAAGGAAAACGTCCTATAATTTGACCCCGTTTGTTTAACGAATTTACCTAATAAAGGATTTAAAGTTAACGCAAGCAAAAAGTCAATATTCAACCCTATAATACACATATAGCTGGCCAAAACAAGTCATGTGTAACATGCAGGGTCATAGACTTGCTAAATCAACAAGTCTATGATTACGTAATTTTCCCGGGTTAGCGAAGCCCTGACATTGCCTTCTCCGTCGTTACCTTTCTTTGTCGGATGCAGATCCCGAGGGAAGATCTCTTTGATCCTGAAACAAAAGAAATTTGAATCGGGCGATGAAATGTAATTCATACATCTCTGACCGATATAAATTCGAAGAAAAAAAAAGAAGAAGAAGATGAAGAATAGATCTATTTGTAAATTAAAAAAAAAAAACCACTACCAGAAAATATTCCCGAAAGGTTAATCGGATGTTCTCGTTTATTAGAGGCATCTTCTGAGAAGGGCAAATCCCGATGATGTCATTTAAATTGTCTGCAGCAAAATGTCCGATGAGAGATTTGATAAGTTAGGGTACAATAAATTGCAAGTACAATTATTTACACACTACCTTGAACGTTCGGCATCCTTGGAATGACTAGGGGAGAAAAATAAAGCTGAAAAATGAAGCTGCATTCATTTTCGTGGGCTCAATTTCCGTATTAGCGCCGGATACCAAAACATCATAACCAAGAGTTGAGTAAGCCGCATTTACTAGCCTCATACGTTAATCGACCTATCAAAATCTTAACTCCACAGTTTTTCAAATTAGTTTTCGTAATTTATTTAATGTAAATAATTATGAGTCATTTTGCGACCAGTTCGTAACTCTAGCTAGGAGTTTTAACACTTGGAAGTCCTTTAATTTTAAAGATCTACACAGAATGATGGACTTTGGGAGCAAAATGAAACTTACTTAAGCCAGGAAACAAGCATTTACAAAGTGTGCAGGAAATTGAAGGTGAAGATGGGAGGGGGGGGGGGAGTAAAAATTCCTTAAGTCGTTAAAAAAATTCCTTAAATTCCAACATGGAATTACAAAATTTCCTGAAATTAGCCCCTATTGAGAGCACTGAAGACTGTGGACTTAGGAGCATTAAAGATTTTCTAATTATATTTTTATTTGGCACCTTTTCCTGTGATGCTTGACAGATCAGGTTAATTGAAGGGAAGCATCATTATAAAGGTACAATCATTCTGAGCAAGTTTTAAGACAATCTGATGAAAACTGTGGACTTATGAGTGTTAACGTCGATTTACTAATTAAATTTTTCAATTATGTTCATTTGGCCCCAATTCCCGAGAAGCTCGATAGATTGAGCAAAATTTTTGTAAGGAAGCATCCTTGTGATAGTACAATCATTCTGAGCAAGTTTTGAAGTCAATTGGGTGAAAACTGCAGACTTTAGAGCGTTAACAAGGATTGTCTAATTAAATTTTAATAAGGCTCCTTTTCCCATGACTCTTGACAAATCTAACCCATTTTTGAAAGGAACGTTCTTGTGATGGTCCAATCATTCTGATCAAGTTTTAAGACGGTCCTATAAAAGTTGTTGACCATGGAGAGTTAATGAGGATTTTCCAATACAATTTTTCAATTATTTTCATTTGGCCCCTTTTCCTGTGACGCTTGATGGATCGGGCCCATTTTCAAAAAGACCCTTCCTTGGAGCATCAGCGAGGATTTTCTAGTTAAATCTTAATTAGGCTCCTATTCTCATGACTTTTGACGAATCTAATCCATTGTAGAAAAGTATGAAGACAATTGGACTAAAACTGTGGAAACTAGAGCGTTAACAAGCAAAAGTTAAGGGACAGATGGACAGACAGCCAGATGCGGAGAGGGAAAACCAGTGTCAATTTAGCTCTTCTAACCTTCGGTCAATAGAGCTCAATATGTGACACCAGAAATCATTGTCTAAATTATCCAAAGAGTTACAATACAGAATGCCTTACATCTTTAACAAGTAGCTTATTAGCAATCAGGACACTTGTTTTTTTCACATTTCTGCAGCAAAAGAATGGAGATGTGCATTTGTCTGTATATTCAAATCTAAAACTATGTATGAACTTGAAGCAAATGCCAATGCTTATATTTGACAGCTACATGTTGAATAAATTTTGTCGACATCCGTAATCTTTGTCCAATAAATGTTTCACATATTCTAAGGTACCTTTAGATGTGGCTTGAATGGTTTGTCTATATCTATAACAATAACTTAAGTTTAGATGGTTTTTTTTTCAAAACTAGATCTATTTAAATTCCTAAATCAACAATAAATGGTTCAGTCATATTCAGTTCTGCACAATAACAGTGCTTACAGCACTTTGATTACACTTCTGGATTGTGAGAAGAAGATTTTCATATATGTGACCTGTCAAGCGAAAAGGGACCATCTGGGTAGTGCATAAAGTGTCGACTCTTGTCAGACTGTGCGGATAGCGCAAACTGACAAGTGTCGAAACTTTATGCACTACCCAGATGGTTCCTTTTTGCGTGACAGGTCACATATGAAAATCTTCTGCAAGCTGCTTATTTTCTGAATCTAGAATGTTCAATCTACCTTCCAGTGATAGAATTTTTGAAATGTGACTACTGGTTGACTTATTCTGGGTCAAATCTTTTTTTCATTAATTCATTTTACAGAATTCCCAGATGCTCCCTTTTCGTGTGACGGGTCACATGTATATTTTTGTGCTTTTTTTTCAATGTAAAATCCAGGATCCTACAATTTAGGGTAGCTTTTTTAAGAAAAAGTAATAATTTCAAGTTTTTTTGTAGACAAGCATTGAATAAAGCTCAATATGAAAGCTCTAGCCCAACGGTTTGGGAGAAGATGATTTTTTAAGGGTTTTTTTTTACACTGTTTCCATGGCAAACAGAGTTGTTCATGGATTCCAATTCTATGAAGTATTTTGAAAGTCCTTTTAATACGGAAGTTTGGTTGAAATCTGATGGATAGTTTCGGAGAAGATTTTTTTTGAAATGGTAGACGGACAGACAACTGGACAGATGGATCGACAGACGGATGTTGATCGATCACAATAGCTCACCTTGAGCACTTTAACTCAGGTGAGCTTAAAAATAACTTATTTAATCTTTCAGAATATCCACCTTACCAATGAAATATTGATCCTGATCAGTCTGCATACCATGTACTCAATTATGGCCCGGCTCTTTGCTTTATATACCGGTATACACATATATCAAACTATAACTAAAACCATGCCTTACAAGAAATAGAAGATTTAAACACTTTTTTTTTTAATATTTGAAAAACTATTTGGTTTGCTGATTTTTCCATTCAAATCATCATGAAGGTAATTTTCAGCTCACTCCCATTTCACATGTTTACACACTATTTAGTACCATAAAAGATATCTATTTGTTTTGTCTATTGAAGTCATTAACTTATAAAAATATAACTTTCTTATTTCATAGTCATATGAACTTGAACTGTCGCAAAGCTGACTGATATCCCCCACCAGTGCTTTGTCCTACCAGGACTATTTTCCAGTATAAGTGATTTTAGTACAGTCACAATCTATTTGCAACAATGTGAACATGATATCAACAAGAGTGCAACAGTCACAATAAACACCATCCCTTTGCTGCTGTTTCACTAAAATAATTGGAGAGATTTATAAATATCCACTCAAAAACCCAGAGACTAAGTGTCAAGGGGCATAACTCTTGCAAAAAACAATGAAATCCTTGATCCTTGTACATCTACAAATTATAGTGATGACATTGCCCAAGTTTCATTTAGTTAGGAGGAGCCCCAGATACTAAGTTTTAAGTTCGCATTTTTCAGGGAAAAATTGATGAACCAAATAATCCTAACTTCATGCACATCTAACAATTTAGGTTATAACATCCACTAAGATTCATTTAGTTCCAGCCAGAAACTTAGGAGGATTTGCATTCATAATGCTGCAATTTCAATAAGCCCTAGTGACCAAGATTTAAGGGGGCGTAACTGAGGCAAACATCAATGAACCATAACATCCTTCATGCACATCTACCAATTAAGGTGATAACATTGACCAACTTTCAAAAAGATCCAACCAGAAACTTAGGAGGAGTTGTGCTCACAAGAAAAGTGGATGTACGTACGGATGGACGGACAGACAGAGAAAATGACGCTTATATATACAACCTCGGGCAGCATATAAAAATTGAGAAAAATTTACAAGTTCGAGGGAGATATTTTCTAGCAACAAATCATTGCAGGGACTTCAAAATTGCAGGTGCGCAATTTCAAATGCAGATAGTATACATTTTGTATTAATTTCAAGTAAGTACATGAAATAGTGTAGGAGAAACGCTCAGGACATCCAACAACAATAATTTAGTGATATTTGCAAGTTCAAGGGGAGATCATTCAGAAATTATTTAGATTAGAGGCTCCAAAATTGCAGGTGCAAAAGTTCACAAGCAGATACACATATATAAATTGCAAGTCAATACATGCAATAGTGTAGGAGAAATGCTCAGAACAACAATAATTTCTGCTTATAATGTTTTGCACCTGAAAATGTGAAAATGTCTTATTTTGATTTAACAGTGTCAATATTAATTATTAAATGCTAACCTTTTTATACATACACCATTTTCTGCTTAAATGCCTTTGACGCAGAAACAAATGCAGACTGATCAGCATTTCGACAGAAGACATTTCTTGTCAAGGATTTTGGGTATCCGGTGCCGACAAAGAATCACCCTGGGTTAAGCACCCTTAGGCAGTTTCCTTGGTTCCATATTTGTCAACTATGCCTGAAATAAAATAAAGACATCTCAATTTGGACTGTTTACTTTTACCTCTATCTGTATTCCCTCCTCCATTTAAAAACATTAATGCTCAAATTGGTCTTATTGCCACTTTCAACGGTATTTCAGTAACAGCATGTCAAATTGTTCACCCGAATAGCTCTTAGCAGTACTTTTACAGATATAATGGATAAGTTTGTTTGTTTTGTTTTTTATGAGGGGAAATGGGACCGAAATTCTGCCCCCCCCCCCCCCCTAAAAAAAACAGCACAAAGAAAGGCATGTCCAGCTTCAACTCATTATTCATTAGATCTTTCTAATTATTAAAACATTTACGCATCACTGACTCCCTTGTTGGCTTTAACTTTATAGTCAGTGATATGGTCATCAAGAAATGGGTAAAACAGCAAAAAAACACTTTAATATGATCCCTTTTTTTTCTCTCAAACACAATCATCCAGTTTTAAAACTATGCATTTCTAGGCAATAGATATATATGATAAACAATGGGGCGAATAGACCCAGGGCATGTTTAGGTATTAGGGAAATAGCGGCCTGGATTCAGATCAGACTGCATATATTTGTGCATTGCAGAAGGGCTACAGATAGATAGGGTATTTTGGATATCAGATCAAAGTATTTCAATAATTATAGCACAAACCCTTTGCTGTTAGTACTCATTGGAATAGTCTTGTCAATAGACAATTCCGATGAGAACCAACAATATAGGGTTTGAGGTTTAAGGATTTAAGACATGTTTAACCCTTGCTTATTTGTATCTCTGACTGCAGGCTGATCTTAGTCTTAACTGTCTGCCACAGGCTTTTTTATTTATGAGCAATATAGTAGGGTCAGCATCTGATCCAGGATTTGAAGACATCTATGGAAAAATAATCCCCTATTAGTTATAATGGAGTCTCAAGTTTCCGTATATATAAGGAAGAATTGAAACCAAGAAGCTAATCCTAATCATACCTTGCATACCTAAGCTCCAGGAGTCCAGGGCTATGTCAATCAAAAGGAACTTGTTGTCTAAGAAAGTTGATCTAAGGCCCAAAGTAGCTTCTGATTTTGGAAGCTGTTGTTGTTCTTTAGTGAATATAGACTGGAAAACTTATTGTATTTCTCCTATAAGATGCGCCAAGGTTTTTTGATTTTTGATCTATAAGCGCCATGAAATTAATTAAAAAAAATAAAATGTTAGCTAATGAACTGTTATTCTGTCATTTAAAGTCATCTATCCGAATACAGGTCATCTTCCACCATTAATTGCAGCTTTCAAAAGCAAGCAATTGCAAGCAATTGTAAGAGCAGAAGCCGAGATAATTTTTTTAGCTCACTTGAGCACAAAGTGCTCAAGGTGAGCTATTGTGATCATACAATGTCCGGCGTCTGGCGACCACAATTTCTTTAAACATCTTCTCCTCCAAAACCAGTGGGCCAATCTTAAAGAAACTTGGCAGGGATGTTCCTTGGGTCAAGCTCTACCAAAGTTGTTCAAATAAATGAAATCCACCCTTAACTTTCCCTTTAACCTTAACAAAAAGGGTGAAAAAATGAAATCTTCAAAAATCTTCCTCTCTGAAACTAGGTGGCAGACAGCTTTCATATTTGGTATATAGCATCATGTAGTGAACCTCTACCAAGTTTGTTCAGATCAAGACCCTTGGGTCATATTTGGGCTTTGCCCGGGCGCAACCCTTTTTACTTAGAATCAAAGAGGGAAAATCTTTAAAATTCTTCTTTTCCGAAACAAGATGGCACTCAGCTTTCATTTTTGGTATGTAGCATCATCTAGTGGGTCCCTACCAAGTAGGGATGGGCACCGTTAGAATTTAACCGATTCCGATACCTACTCGATACTTTTTAAATGATACCGATTCCTAACGATTCCAATACCAATTACTTCACACTGGCGTAGCACTCTTATGTGTTAACAGTGTGACAGTTGATAAGCAATAAGTACTCTGTAAAGTACCGTTTTGATCTCTTCCTTATGTAGGAAACACCTGTCAATTCAAAGCTAAATCATTATTAGGCCTACTTGTGATAACATACCCTCAGCTATATTGGGCCTTAGCTTCAAAACAGTAGCTTCGGCATGTCAAACATTGTGAATTAGCTCGGACTTTACAATACCGTAGGCGACGGAAACAACTTACCACAATGATGAAAAAATAAACGTATACCAAGGGGCTAGTTGTGATTAAGTTGTTTTGTGTAACAGCGGCGACAGAATCATGATCTAAATTTTGTCTGCAATACGATTATATTTTTTTATCCAAAAATACGGAAGATTTGTGCAATTATAACCAAAGAAAGAAATTACCGGTATTTTAGTTTTTTCCAATAATCCGACATTAAGTCCACGAGGCTATCTGGCAAATCTACAAAACTTTTTGTAAGCGAGTAAAGCGTCCAGAATAGTTTATTTTTCGAGGAGGGAGAACGGGTCATCAAAGGTGCCGACAACAGGTGTTCGGCTATTTTTGGGGCTGAATCTAGACTTGACACGCGGCGCACGCTTGTAAATCCTCGTGAGATATCAAACCCTTTCTTTCAAGAGGATATATTTATTTGCTTTTTTGACTCTGTTGCTGGATTTAATATGGGGAAATGCGATTATTTTATATTTTCATGGCAGGTAAGACTTAATAAAAAAAAAAAAAGAAAAACAAGAGCCATGTCGGACATGGCCATCCCCCGCCGAGAAAGCTTGATAATAAACTGAAGCCTAATAGATTAAGGGTTCTACTTTAGAAATTTAGCCCCTACAAAATCTAAGTCTTTAAAATAACAAAGGGCAGTAACTCCAAAATTATGCAAGCCAGAGTTGTAGTTCTTGTGCACTGCACTTCTACTGCATGAGATCTATCCACCCATAAAGTTTCAAGTTGATAGCTTTAATAATTTAGGAGATATGCTGCGGACAAAATCTAAGTCTTAAAAATAACAAAGGGCAATAACTCCAAAATTATGCAATCAAGAGTTGTAGTTCTTGTGCACTGCACTTCTCCTCCAGATCTATCCACCCATAAAGTTTCAAGTTGATAGCTATTATACTTTAGGAGATATGCTCCGGACAAAATCTAAGTCTTAAAAATAACAAAGGGCAATAACTCCAAAATTATGCAAGCCAGAGTTGTAGTTCTTGTGCACTGCACTTCTCCTACATGAGATCTATCCACCCATAAAGTTTCAAGTTGATAGCTATTATACTTTAGAAGATATGCTCCGGACAAAATCTAAGTCTTAAAAATAACAAAGGGCAATAACTCTGAAATTATGCAATCAAGAGTTGTAGTTCTTGTGCACTGCACTTCTCCTCCATGAGATCTATCCACCCATAAAGTTTCAAGTTGATAGCTATTATACTTTAGGAGATATGCTCCGGACAAAATCTAAGTCTTAAAAATAACAAAGGGCAATAACTCCAAAATTATGCAATCAAGAGTTGTAGTTCTTATGCACTGCACTTCTCCTCCATGAGATCTTTCCACCCATAAAGTTTCAAGTTGATAGCTATTATACTTTAGGAGATATGCTCTGGACAAAATCTAAGTCTTAAAAATAACAAAGGGCAATAACTCCAAAATTATGCAAGCCAGAGTTGTAATTCTTGTGCACTGCACTTCTCCTACATGAGATCTATCCACCCATAAAGTTTCAAGTTGATAGCTATTATACTTTAGGAGATATGCTCCGGACAAAATCTAAGTCTTAAAAATAACAAAGGGCAATAACTCCAAAATTATGCAAGCAAGAGTTGTAGTTCTTGTGCACTGCACTTCTCCTCCATGAGATCTATCCACCTATAAAGTTTCAAGTTGATAGCTATTATACTTTAGGAGATATGCTCCGGACAAGATTAGTGACGGAATGACGGAAGGACGGAATGACGGACGGAGCACATTACTACATCCCCTTCGCCGAAAACGGCGGGGGATAATTAAGACAATGTAAAATAATCTTTTTCACCCTCAGGCCTGTCATATCGAGCGGGATGCCAGAAGAATTCTTGATACACCATGATTATAATTTGCGATAAGAGCTTGAATTTCTCGTCAGTTTCCGTCTTCATTACTCATCGATTGATTGCGATAAAGTCGTAACAGGAGCTTAGATCAGCACTCAGTATAATCATTTGGCGAAAAAGCGGCGATATGCATGACTTTAAAATCTTTGAAAACATAAAATAATGCAATTTTCTGAGACTCAGGAAACATTTATTTTACAATTAATAATCAAATAATTTCATTCTTCATCTGAAATCTGTGTTTGGCAAAATGAAAAAAAAAATCAATATCAATTATTGTAATTGACGTTACACGATCGTCTGGTATAAACTTCCTTCTATATTGCACAGAGCTCATCCACGAACAAATCAGTAAGATCGTCGGCATTTTTACATTGGTATTTTGAGAGTAAATAATTTTGTAACAAATATTGCAAAGCTGTCATGAAATTTTATTAAATTATATAGGTCCCGGTACTTTCAAAATGAACCGATACCAATTACTCGGGACGTCATGGTACCAGGAGTAACCGATACCAAAGTACCGGTGCCCATCCTTACTACCAAGTTTGTTCATATCAAGACCCTGGGGTCATATTTGACAGCTATAAGAGAGGGAGCGTCTAATAGGTGAAATACCGTACACTTGCATTTTCAAAGCTGACAATTTACTGTCAAGTTTGGTGAGCAAGGTAATCAATGTATTTTTGCATAATTGCATGCTTAATCAGTTGGGAACATGATTATTTCATATTTACATTATTTTAATGATGATTAAATAAGGACTAAAAAGTCCATTAATCAATACTCTTTTTGGGGAAAAAATCATTGCAATTAGCCTAATGAGGATATTCTTGCTAAAAATCTGTATCATTCCTCAATTGCAAAATATTTTATGTATTTCTGTATTCAAGGGTTAATTTAGCTGCTAAGGTTTACATCTTCTACTCTAAATTCCCATTTACACTGGAATATCTTTTACAAACATATTTAAAAATGATAAAAACAAATTTACCATACACACTCAACAGTAATTCAATATTATTGGTACACTTCTGAAATTTTTTTGGTTAAAAATAACAAATCCATGTCGGGGGCGCTGCCCCCGAACCCCCTTGCAAAGAAAAATAATTTTCAAAAAGTTAAATTTTTATCCCTTACATATTTTAGACAAACCAGTGAAAAAATTATAAAAACAAAGTTTTTTAACACACACAACAGTAATTTATCATTATTGGTACACTTTTGAAATTATTAATTTCAGTGGTTAAAACTTATTTATCCATGTCGGGGGCGCTGCCCCCGAACCCCCATGCAAATAAAAAGAATTTACGAAAAGTAAAATAATTACAAAAAATAACTCGCCTCGATAACTCAGTGGTAAGAGCACTGTCTCCTGGCTCAAAGGTCAGGGGTTAGAGTTCTGGTGAAGGCGAGGTGATTCCTTGGACACGATGCTGTCCGGTGATCTTGCCCACTTAAGAATGCAAACTCCCATAATACAGTGGAAAGGCTAACAAGGGTATTGTGGCTGTTTGGTGTGTTAGAATGTTCTATTTAGAATTCGTTGATGTGAAAGTTTAATAGAACTTGAGTTAGAACTTGGCAGGATTCCATTGTGTAAACACTTACCACCATGTTTTATTTTCTGCATACAACTGTCCGGTGAACTTGCGCAGTCAGACAATATGACGTCAGTCTACTTAAGATTTAAGGTATGGTGGCCAGTTAAAGCCATAAATGTAAATAAAATCTTTTAACAAATATAACAATAAATTTTATCAGGTAATAAACTTTTAAGTACAACTTTAAATAAACATGTTATCAATGAAAGGGATGTAATGTCTATTGTTCACTACAACAAATTGGGCATTAAGAATCACCATTTTCATCCAATTTTTCTTTTTCTATTAAAAAAACATGGCATTTATTGTCCTCCGTAGATTAAAAAATCGGCTCACGCCACCTGGGGAACTTCCTTTCATGATTTTGACAATGGCGGAAATTTGAAGTGTAAGCATGTCGGCTGCTCAGGCCTGTATAAAACCTACAGATATCGAGTTAAATGTGATTTTCGTGACTATGATTTTTGATAAAAGGGAGTTTTATATATTTTCTTTGTGGTTTGACTAAATCACTCGCTAAAAAAGACAGACGAATTCAAAAAACGAGCGTTTAAGGAAAAGTAGGTCATGGTGCAGACTTCATGAATATTTAATGAGGATGACGTCATGCACAAACAAAAATAACACCAGGTATTTTTTATCATTCAACTTACCTAAAATTATTCTGGAATGAAAATTTTAGAAAAGTTGTCGGAAACTATGAATGTTTACTATCAAACAAACTTCCAGAACAGGAAACAACTGACTGCGCAAGATTACCGGACGCGCAAGATGACCGGACACAACAGTAATGGACAATGCCTCAGTCCACTTAGCTGAAAATGGGTAGCAGTGGTAAGAATCCATTGCCTCTTTCTAATGTGCACGTTTTGAAATCTTGATTGGGTTGAAAATAAGTAAGGTTAACGGTTTGCATTTATAAATATGGTGGTGGGACAATATGCATTTATCATGACCTTGGTGGTGGGATATAAATGATTGTTACGCCATTACCCCCTCACAAACGGGGTACGGACAAAAGCCCCCTAGGACAAAAGCCCCCTGGGACAAAAGCCCCCTGGACAAAAGCCCCCTGGACAAAAGCCCCATGCCCTTAACTGAAAAGTGGACAAAAGCCCCATGGTTATAAAAAAAATGTGTCTTTTGTGAATTTTTGAAAAAAAGTCTTAAAAAGTTATGATTTTTGTATGATCTTGTGAATATTAATTTGTTAATTCTCTAAGGAAATTAATATTTTAGTCTTTTTAAATGAAATGAAAATAAACATTTTAGGGGGGTGGGGGGTGGGGGGTATTACCTTGTGTCTAAATATCTGTGAAAAAATGACTTGGAAAATATCTTCCATTTGGTTTGATATTTCATAATTGACTTGACTTGTTATAAAAAAATAATTGTCAAAAAAAGGGCATAACAGGTGGGAAAAGAAAAAAATAATGCTTCTGTAATCCATTTTGTCAACACCTTCCATATTATAAACTACATGTATAGTTATACTTGTGCTCTTGAAGGTGTGAAATAGGTCAATAAAAAATATGGATAATGTTTCAATGATGTCAAGAATGTAAGATGTGAGAATAAAAGAAATATACATCAATAAAGGAATTAAATATTAAGGGTTCTCCTTTTCAATATTCATTTCTTTGCTTGCTGGAAAATCTAATAAATTTTCTTATAATAAAATTCAAACAAAACAGTTTTTGACTTGTTAGAAAGAGGACTCAAATGGTGGTTTTTATTGCAAAGAATTTCATAAATTTGCCTTGTATAATGGCAAATAAAACATACAAACAAACAAAAAAGGATTCTTTTATTAAATTGATTCAGCTAAAAGTTGAAGAAATGGAAATTTATATACCAGTATTTATCATATTGTGGGGCTTTTGTCCTAGGGGGCTTTTATCCTAGGGGGCTTTTGTCCCAAGGGGCTTTTGTCCAGGGGGCTTTTGTCCTAGGGGGCTTTTGTCCCAGGGGGCTTTTGTCCTACACCCTCACAAACATAGGTGGAAATTGCAGAAGAAAGCATAGCAATCTTTTGAAATAATTTAGTCTTTCAGTATACAAAATAAACTGGATAAATTGTTTCTAAAAATTCTCTCACCTATATACTGTGTTTGAAGGTGCCTCTGGGTAGCCAGGGGTAAATTACCAACTGCTTTTCTTTTGTGGATGTGTGATAACAAAAAATGATAAAATTCATGGTTGTCTCACTCTGGTAATAAAGCTGTCTGGTGTAATAAAATTCTTAAATGCTAATAAAAACAATAAACAAACAAATAGTTTCTTAATGTACCAGAAGCGTTGATCTATGTCAGGCTGTTTTTACGAGAAGAAAGAAAGTTGATATGGGCCAAGAAATCTGAAGACGGCTTCGCATTCGCTCGCCGTCTTCAGATTTCTTGACCCATATCAACTGTCTTTCTTCTCGTTTGGCTGTAATGACACAAAATTTCTGCCTCTCAATAAGAACAATCATTTACCTGAATCATTTACCTCATTTACCTAAGAATTTGTCATCCAAGAAATGATATCAATACGAGTCGAGAAAAATAAAAACATGGCGGGTCCAAAACATGGCGGAACGGTTGTCATGACGCGTGACGTCATGGAATTTTACCGAATTTTCCAAAAGCTCTGGGAATTTTGTTGGTAAAAAACTAAAATTTCTTTTTAAATCGATTTTTCCGAAATACAACGGCTATATAGAGACCTAGGTCGGGTGCCATTCTTTCAATCCTCAAATGTTCATCAAAATATCTATGGCAGTTTCTTAGGGGTCCAAATCGCGGCTATATCCGGTCAAATAAGTGGAATTAGTCGCCTTATATCATTCGTTCCATTTTATCGAAGAATAAATTCTCCAATTAATTTTCACTCATTCTTTATGGAACATGGCTTGGTATTTTCCTTAAACTTGAAAGTGCCTTGGACATAAGTATAATAATTTTGGGTATTTTTTCTTTTTAAAGTAATTTGGCTTCTGTCGGTACTTCACTACATTTTGCTTTCAAATGAGTCTGTGCATGACATATCCAAAAATTTCAAATGTGCGCAAAGCAATGGCTCTGGCCAGTCTGTGCATCTGCACAGTCTGACCAGAGTCTTCACTATGCAATTTGTATATAGATAAGGCCTTAAAGTATCTGTGCACAGAAAGGTAACCCTCTACTTACACTAAGTAACTTTCTGGACCGCTATATGTTTGTACCTCATACAGATGTCAATTTGTTGGAAATGTCAAGCACAGGCTCAAATATGCTTTGTGTGTTTTAATCTAAATTTCATCTAAATTTCGTTGATTTTATGTCATCTTGATTTTTGTGATATCATGTTAACCCATATGCAAAACAAGGCTCTTTCCTGGCTGCATCCTTATCATTCCCCAGGGGCCCGTTTTACTAACGTCTTACGAAAACATTAATTGCAAGTCAAAATCTAAAATCGTACCTTGAGTTTTTATTCATTGTTAGATTCTTCCTTGCAAAATCTCATTGGAATCGTCTTTAGACGACGATTCCAATGATATGATGCATGGCCGAAATCCATATTTAGTTACTTCTGTGGAAGCAACTTTTTTTTAACTAACGCACAAAATCGTAAGGTGTTTAGTAAAACGGGTCCCAGGTCTTTTCAAAGAATTGCAAAGGGTTCCAAATGGAATTGAATTTTTGAATTACAGAATTTCCCAAGTAACTGTTATAAGGATACATAGACAATGTACTAAAAAAATTCCTTTAATAAAGCTAGACTTAACAACTGAAGCAATAAATAATAAAATATCTCCGAGTATTTAAAAGACATTTAAAACAAAAGGACTGTGGTGGTCCTGTATAGCTCACCTGGGTATCTCTCTAATAGAAGGACAATCAAAAATGGCATGTGCTGAGTAGAGCCCATATGGGGTCCAAAGGGTGTCATAATATGCGATTAATACATTGAATCTTTAGGTCTTTATTTCGATATAAAATAAAGAGTGATTTTTCGGGATTTCGAAATGTGTCACTTAAGGTGGACGCAGACAGCGCCCGATCACAATAGCTCACCTTGGGCATTTTGTGCTTAGGTGCACTAAAGTCAAAAGAGGAGCATAAAACAATCTGAAATTCATCCTCATTTATACGCTTTATTTAAGATGCAAAGTTCTAGACTGGTAGAGATTAAAAGTAATCATAGACAATGATTTAAACCTTTATCACATTCAAACGAATGGCCAATCTTTGGAACATTTCACAAAAACTAGTTCATGTTTTAACTACAAAAAATGAATAGACTGCATGTCTGAATGTGCTCAGATCAGAGATCATAAATATGCAGGCTGATCTCCATCTTATCTGACTCTCCGAGTTTTACATACAGAAGAAACATGTTGTTATAGGTATTGCCATTTTTTGGGACAACATTCCAGTAGAATGCAGGTAGTGTGGGCTAAGACTGTACAACTTATTGGCTCAATACAAAACAGTTGGAACTCCCTATAAACATATAGGGAGTTACAACTGTTTCGCACCGAGCCTTTGATCTGTGCAGCCTTTTGTAACTCTATAGTGTTTGCTGTGAAAAGCATGATTCTGTTTAAGGCTTCTAAAGACTACCAAATAGATTTATAAATCAATAGTTCAGCAAGAACATGTTGTAACTACCTTTAAACATATAGACAGTTACAACTGTTAATCATGTAAGAGCATGGCTTACAAGCAGCAAAGATTTAAACAACAAATTCATTTTTTGTTTCTAAAAAGATAAAGGCAAAACCAGATATATGTAAGTTTACACAATATAAAGCAATTGTTTCATTATTAATAAAGCCCTTTAACCAATTCAGGATGTAGAGTTAAAAACATCATGAAATTGACATTCATTCTGAAAAAAATCATGCTATATCGCTCCTTTCTTTCATTCTAAACACTCACTCAAATTAAAACACACCTAAAACATTTTGAAATCCTTCAAGGCAATCAACATTTTAATCAAATCGATCAAGTTATTGAATGATATTGTTGGCTGTTGTTTATTTTAAGTGTCTGATTGCTCAAAAAGGACACACAAAGAGAAAAGTACCAGTATGTATATTTTATTAAATGGAGGTAATACATATCGCTGATTGTGTTCATCTTGAACAAAGTTAGCTATATTTGATTACCTCCCTTTACTTTCATACAAAACTAGCTCTACACTCACATTCAATTTCATTTCAAAATCATTTCAAAATCATTCATCTTGTCAATTACACGATGTTCTTAACTGTGGGATACATTTACAAATGTAAGATTTGGTACCCTACTTTGCATGTGAAACCTATGTCCAATGCTGGGTACCATTTCAAAAGAATTTTGTCAACATTTTAAATCTTGATTGCAGGGCAAATTTATATTACATTTGTACTTGTATTGGTCTGATCTTCATATTTACAATAAATACTCCTGAAATAATTGAATATTTAAAAATTTAGACCCTGGGATGCTAATGTCATTTCAGGGAATCCACTTTGACCCACTGAATATGATTTAACCCTTTCCTGTTTAACAAAATTTTAGACCTGTCCAAATTCAAAGGTTTTACAGACGAAAATTTAAAGTGGATTTAATTTGAAAAATAACTATTCAGTAGGGTAGAAAATAGTGTGGAAAAAGAAGAAATTGCTTGTCAGAAGCAATTACTTCTTTTTTCACAATGTTTTCTCAATCATAAAATCACAGGCACGTAAAAAGCAGGGATTAAACAGCAAAGGGTTAAAAAATTCACAATTCTATCCAGATATATAAGCATGTGCGTGAGATTTCCAACAATTTCAAATAGGAACAAAGCGAAGACTGACCAGCCTGTGTAACCAGAGTCTTTACTATGGGTTTTTTAGATAGATAAGGACTCAATGTATTTGTAGACCATCAGGTATTTCTATTTATATAGTATGAGTCTGTCTACGATACTTAATGTTTGCACCTTACGCACATTTATAATTGTTGGAAATGTCACACACATAATACAATAGGATATACATGTAAGTAATAGAATTTCCTATTTCCATTCTGTAAGTTGACTAAGAAGTAAAGTTAAATCACCTAAAAACTTATAAATGCAAATAAAAAGATCATCCCAGATCAAAACAAATTCTAAAATATACCATTATCCAAATAATCAAGGAAAAAATCTTAACACAATTTAACAAATAAATCCCAATTTCAAAACAAACAGTAAAGAAGCATTTATAAATACACATTTACAAAAATATTTACAGCTTTAAAAATAATTATGAACATTTTTATCATCTGAAGTTTTTGACCTGGCAGAGTAGGTCCTTTGTAATGGGCTGTTGCAGATTAAAAAGAATGTCATATTCTATTCATTATTGGTCTTTTCTATTTCAATATAATTATTTGGTCTTTTTTAATGTTTTTTTTACATTGCTTTCAACAATTTTTCAGTTATATTGAGGTGGCTGGCGTACCTAACAATGGATTCCTGTGCTATTTCTCACACCATTACTACCATTACATCCTTTCCTAGCCTCAAGCTGCTATCTCACATAGGTCTGCGATTATCAACACATTGGTGGAAGACGAATAGTCGTAAAGGATTAGTGACGCCATCGGGGATCAAACTTTAACTTTTTCAAGAATGTCAACATATAGAGGGGATAGTGCAAAACTATTGTAATTGCTACAAATATAAAGGCACTTGCAATAGTTTTGCGCTGACCCCTGAATTATTTCATTATGTTCAAAGTTTAAATCATCAATGGTTGATTGATTGAATGGAGTTTAACGCCGCTTTCAACATTATTTCTGTTATTTCGCGGAGGCTGGAGCACCTAATAATGGTTTCCTGGTATTTCTCTCTCCAGTCCTACCACCACATCCTTTCCTAGCCCCACAGCTGCTATCTCACATAGGTCTACAATTATCAACCCATTGATGAGAGACAAATAGTCGGAAAGAATGAGTGCCGCCGTCGGGGATCGAACCCGGGACCTCTAGATTGATAGTCCGACACGCTACTAACTGCGCTATGACGGCGGCCCAAATCATCAATGGCTTAAGCCTCATAACTTCAACTTGGATAAGCTGAATTTTGGATTTTCGGTAACCCAATATTAAATATTTACTTGTGATTAGCATGTCATTCCTGTTTTACAAAATGTTGGACCTGTCCAAATTCAAAGGTTTTGCAGATGAAAATTTAAAGTGGATTTAATTTGAAAAATAACCATTCAGTAGGGTAGAAAATAGTGTGGAAAAAGAAGAAATTGCTTGTCAGAAGCAATTTCTTCTTTTTTCACAATGTTTTCTCAATAATAAAATCACAGGCAAGTAAAAAGCAGGGATTAAACAGCAAAGAGTTAAATGTTCAGTAAATGTATACAACAATGATACTCAAACTACTGTCACAGACTTATTATATTGATAGTCATGTTTAAGCCTTACGTTAACAGGTCAAAATCAACAATGCATTATGACAATAATCAATTTAAGGCTCTTATACCATAACAATGCAATCACTTATAATCATTCGGACCATCACTCGGCCATTTCCGTAAACTGCAACAGACCTCGGATGTATGCAAGGCAGATGGATATGTAGCAAAATCGTGAATTTTGTTAGGCAGAAACAGTGTAAGAAAAACTAGCACTGTAGATTTAGATCTTTTACGGTAAACAACCGCTGAAAAATCTTTATTTTTGAGAATGACAAATCATTCTCAAAAAATAAGATTTTTTCAGCCGTTATTTATGAATCTAAAGATATATATATCAGGATACGATGGTTTAACGTCAGCGACTTAAACGAGTAGCGTTGGTGACGTGGAATGTTTTCACTTACAGTTTCGAGGGCTAACGCCATTTAAACTGACGTCATCGAGTTTTTCCAAAGTTTTCCCGTAATTTTTAAGAATAGTTCGTCTATGTACATCCTAGGTTGATCGTGAGATTAGCCGAGTGGTGTTCCGAATGTTAGGCCTGGTTACTAGGGTTTAATGAAACAAAGTCGCGTTTTCTTTATTTTTTCAACATCATTGTAGTTATATTATAGCCACCACTGTGACCCACCTACCCATGGATTCCTGCCATTTCTCTCACCACAAGATTTCAGCCAAGTCACAATCTTAACAGTCTCCCCTCTTACCGCTCTTCTGACTCTTTGAAAAGACTATGTCTTGATAGTACTATTCAAGATATAACCAGAAAAAAGTTTCATGAAAATATATCAATAATTGAAATTAGGAGTTGTGTTGATAAGGAAATTTATGACGCCGCATAATTACTCCAAATGGCAAAGTTGTCGCCATGGTCACCATTGTCACCAAACCTCTGTGAAATGGACATAGTCACTTGATACAAGAGTATCTATAAACAAAAGAGGAGTTGTGTTATCAAGGAAGTTAACATTAAGACTCCTTTTCCCTTGATGTGGCATATCACCAAATGGCAAAATAAATATGGCCATGGTCACACGATGAGAAATATTCTGTCAAGTTTATATGAAATTTGGGGATAAATGAAGGAGTTGTGTTAACAAAGAATATATGCTGAACAAAAATAAAAATTATCCACCCAATAAAACTCCGGATTTCTTAAAAAGTACACACGGAAATTTATTGAATTGTATTGTAAATCACACCATGATCATTAAAAATTTTGTAATTACATTTGAACAGTTTGATATGATTTGAAGAAGACGCTTTCCAATTGTCTGTGTTAATGTAGCTAGGGGATCATTTAAAAAAATCACAGACCCTCAATTAGATATTCAATTTATTTCTTTAATTTATGACAGTTTTCATGCTTGTCAATTGCAATATCAGTGCGTAAGGTATCCTGGATTGATAAGACAATTTGATGCCTTCTGCTGCTTTCTGCCAATATTACGGGAAATGAACACAAACAAACGAAAGCCCAAATTGACCAAATTTTTCTGTGCATTCCTAGACAAGAAAACCAATCCCTATTCTCTATTTCAGTTCTTAATTGATAATAAAGCAACATTTGTATTTCTATGTTAGGTTAACGTTTCCACATGCTCATGGGAGAGGCTCCTTTGAATAACAATGAACATTGTTCTGTATAAACCCATTGAGACTTAAATGACATTTGGCTCTGTTTTAAAGTTTGACTTTTTCGAGGGCTAAAACATTTACACAGCTTCTGTTTTGGAATGATGATTAAGAAGCTAGGAAGCAAATGCGGTCATGTGAATGAGCGCATTTGGCCTGGCGTCTTTCCATATGCCCTTAAGAGTTTTAAAAGGGTGCCTAGCAGTACTACTCTATCGGAAGTGATCAACAAATATACGGAATACAACTATTGTTTGATTTTCTTAACAGCATAACCTTATAGGTTACATTTATTTACACTCAAGATCGAAGATGTGACGGACGTTGATATAGAAAACAAAGATGTCAACCTTTCCCTGAAAAAAAAAAAACAATATTAAAATGACTTGTTGCTGGTGTGTGTATGAGCAAACGAAGTACTGCAAACGTATTGGTACCTTAATTGATATTATTATCATACAGATGTAAAAGATGTTGGCAAATGAAAAGTAGATACTTGCTTTTTTGATGAGCATACATAAATGCCCTTTTTATCATGACGCAGCATTTAACTAAAAAGCCACAAATGCACATAGTCACAGGAAAAAGAATACTGTATGAAAGTTCAGATGAATGTTTCAAATAATAAAAGAAAAGTTTTGTTAACAAGAAAGTTTACATTTTGGTCCCTTTTTCTAAGACGCAGTTTATCAACATGCAAATGGTCACATGATGTAGAATAATAAGAGAAATTGTAGAATAATAAATAAATAATAAGGGAAATTTTCATTAACTTCCACGAATATAGAAAGAAGTGTTAACAATAAGTTCTTAGAGTTTAAATTCAAATATAGTCCCCTTTTCAGAGAGAGAAATCATTGTGATGATACAATCATTCTGAGCAAGTTTGAAATCAATCGGATAAAAACTGCGGACGATTTTCTTACTTAATTTTTCAATTATTTTCATTTGGTCCCTTATCCCGCAACGCTTGATGGATCGGGCCCGTTTTCGAAAAGAACCATCCTTGTGATAGTACAATCATTCTGGGCAAGTTTGAAATCAATTCGATGAAAATTGTGGGCTTTTGAGAGTTAATTTTCCTAATAAATTTTATTAAGGCACGTTTTTGTTTCGGAGACAATTGATAACACTGCTTTTTTTCTGCAACCTTTAAATGTGCACCTCGGATGTAAATGAGCTGTAAAAATTCTTATGCCATTTTATCTCTAATGATGCCTGCTCAGTTACACTCAATAAGTCAAGCCCATCTAACACGTCTATACTGGCAACATCCCCTGACCAGTCTTCGCCTTCGCACACACTCTCTCACTTTCTGTTTACCATCCTCGCCATCAACCCTTAGCAGATCTTTCCTAGATACCTGACATATAATGCAAAAATCAAAGGAACCTTTCAACACATCAGATTTTCTTTTCAACACAGTAACTGGATCAACGTCCATAATTGGTGTAACTTAAATTCTGAATTATAAAAGAAAGATTTATAATCAAATCAATCAAAGATTGAAATCAGTGAACATTAACTACTAACTAGCATAAAAGCAGCAGGATATAACGACAAGTTGTATAACCTAGTCTCAGAAACACATTTTACACTAAAAACAAAACTGATAGCAACATATTTATCACCTTATCAAAATATAAAAAAACTTTTTGACTTCAAAAAAGCGAGATGGTTTGTAATTTAGAAAGAGTGCACGTCGCCTAGTATCCAGTAATCAACTACAATCAAATTATCGTTTTGTACATTGTAGCACTGTATTCACTGGTACAGCGGCCAGCAGTATGCACAGGGTATTTAATGTCAATTTCCTGAAGAGAGACTTATAACAAAACTATTGAACAGAAATCTAGAACTCTTCTTAGTATCAAAATAATTCAAAACCTGCAATGATACGAATTATACAGCATAAAAACATTAAGTACTGAGCAAGTTTACTGATTTCATTGGCCTACCCACACGAGTTTTTTTAAGTTTATAAAAGCAAAATGCAATCCAAGTATACAACGTAGAGGACACAATCACAAATTAAGAAATGCATAAGACTAAAGCATGAAGGCAAATTACATTGAAAAAAAAGTCTGAAAACGTCCAAAATATTCAGAGATAAACCGTTTTTAGCTTCGGAAAGTACATTTTTCTATCACATAATAGTCAAAATATTTACAAACAGTTGTCTTTTTCATAAAATAATGTCTCTGATCAAGTTTACAGAAAATTCAACACAATTAGAATTAATAATACAGCATGTATAGCAATTACAAATATAACAACGAGGATTTAAAATATAAATTGCACCTATTTGACCTTTGACCTTGCTACGACCTTAATTCGGGTTTCAGACTGGGCATCCACCCTGAGAGGTTTTGTCACACACCAAAGAATATTACTAGCATGGATGCCGAGCATTAACAAAGAATGCAATCAAAACAATTTTCTAGAGCTCGTACGAATTATAGTCGGTAAACTATTATGTAATATGAAATATTATGTATACTAACAATGATCAAATGATCGCAATAAACTATGTTTAAACTAAAGTAATGTAAAGTCGATAAATCAGAGAATTATCCAAAATAGTATCATAAAACAAATGTAATAATCAAAACAATTAAACATTACAAGTTGTCATAAAAAGCAAGACGGTCATGGTGGCCCTAAATCGCTAACCTGTGTGAATTGTTTAAAGTCTGACCTCTTGACCTCTTTCACACCCCCACTTCAACCCCTTTTAGTCTGGTCCAAGACTCATCTAAACATCCATTCTAATCAATTTGAAGGTTGAGCAAAAACTAAAGACTCTAAAGTGTCTACAAGGTTTTGCTAAGATGTGACTTCTTGACGTCATTTTTTAACCCCCAATTGACCCATATTTCGAACTAAACTGAGATTTAATCAAGACAATCAATATGACAAATGTTCAGATTGATTGAAACAAAAATGAAGCCTCCTACCTGCCTACAAGGGTTTTCTAAGATTTGACCATTTTTTATGCCCACTTGACACAATTTCGAACTTGACGGAGATTTCATCAAGGTAATCAATCTGACCAATCTTAGGTTGATCGAGCAAACATATGGCATCTAAGGTGTTTACAAGGTTTTTTCTAAGATTTGAACCCTTGATCTTAGTTCGACCCCCCACCTGATACTGTCCCAAACTTGAACGAGATTTCATCACGAAAATCGATTTGCATAACTATCAAGTTGATTGAGGAAAAATATAGCTTCTAGAGCGTCTGCAAGAATTTACTGATGTTTAATCTCGACATCATTTTTTGCTCAATTTTTAATGTGACCGAAGTTTTATCAAAGCAATACAGGATGCATTTTGACGGTACAAGATACATGATGGACGACGGACGACGGACATAGCACAAGCACAAAGGCTCATCTTGAGGATTTCGTGTGCATGTGGGCTAACGAATCATCATGGTTGATTATGACTTTATTTATCAACACATATTAGCGAAAATGAAATTATATCTATTATATATCATAATCACAATATTGAAATAAGTTTTCTTTTTGTCCTCTCCTGGATGTAAAATTTTATTTAAAAATTTGTCTGGACGTTTAAATTAATGAAAAAAATAATGATCATGACGTTGGGATAATTTCACAGGAAGCGAAGTGCGTCATTTAGCACGTGGGTTATATGACGTCAAAAGAAACAACGCTCGCGCTTAAGGTGAAGTTCGGTAAAAATTCGACGGAGCTATCTGTGTACACAATAAAACACATGACAAATGTCATTGCGAATAAAACTCTATGTAATTTCTTCTCATTTCATATATGCGTTTGACGCCATCGTCAAATGTAAGTTAGAAAGTATAGGAGGTGAGCTGTTATGTTAACTGAATCACAGTAATAAAGTTACGAAGATGTGAAGCATACATATGGCTGACAAATAATTTGCTGTCCGTATAGCAAATATTCCATGCGTGCTGCGTGTATTCTAAATCCAGACTTAATGGTTCAATTTCACGCAGTTCTGAAGAAAGTTTATAGACTTTATGATGCCATTGTCCACACACAAGTATATTATTACTGGGGTCCAAGCAAATACCTTTCACCCCCGATTGTTTTATATGGATATGAGAGATAGTTTCCCCGTCTTCCGCATTTATGCAAAATACTTTATCGTTATAGCGACAAGTCACATAAATTTTATCATAACAAACAGCGAGACCAGAATAAATGTCAGCTCTTAAGTCTAGATTTATTGATTTAAGCGTGATTCCCTCTGCAGTTAAAATGTTGACATACTCGGCAAGGTCCCCGATGGTAAAAATCTTATCTTGACTAAAATCTATATAATTACAACCTGTCTGCACTTGAATAATCTTTGTTTTGACTGCAGGAAATTTATTCACGTCTATAAACCACACCCTTTTTTTACTAGGAAACGTTACAGCTAATAAACATTGTTTATTCTGCTCATCTCGACATGCCCCTCTTGATTTACTGTCAAGCGTTGAGTTCTGAACAATAGACTTCTGTTTTATTTCTGTAACATCATAAGGTTCTGATCCAAACCGGACGTATCTTAATAACGTGATAGTCACGGAACAAAAAATTTTGATACAAGAATTGTTCGAATCCACAGCTACCCATCTTTTTTCCTGTAATCCACATGATCCAGTTATATAACAATCTACCCTATCGAATGCATGGTTTACGTTTACTCTTGCATACACTTTTGCATCTTCTACATAAAAACTCGATTCTCTCGTTCTCTCACTCCTCATTCTTCCCATCAACTCATATGCAATTTTCTTTCTTTCATTGTCCCCATTCTCCACTCTTACAAGTCCATGACTTTTGTCGTGATTTCTCAAGCACCCTTCGCACAAAAATAAATTACAAAAATAACATAACGATAAGGCAATCTTACTACCCACACTCAATATACACTCTTTATTGTCACACGCTGCTCTTTTCACATCTATCCTCTGTTTCTTGTTTTTCCTGTCTGTATCTTTCTCCAATTCTATCTCCATAATGTCCTCATCAGCCAAACTTTCGTTCCTTTCTTCTTTGTTCAACTGGCCAAACATCGAGGTAGCTACTTGATTGTAATCTGCCATCTTATATGGAAACAGAAAGACATAAGATTGAATACTCGCACTTTAAACCCTCAGTGTAGTTCTTAAATAGCTAAACTTCAACGTTTAACATACTTTGCTTGCGGGACTTTGTTAAAATACTGGTTAACAGAAATATTATAGATGATCTACTTGCAGCATTCAACGATAAAAGTCCGTGTATGACTTTTGAATGATTTTGGAATGAAAGTTAGTGAGCATGAAATGAAAGAGGTAATCCATATCTGTAATTTCAAACAAACTGGACCAAGTTATAGATGTTTAACTACCCCCTTTATAAAAGACTACGCATCTATCTCAAAAAGCATGAGTATGTTGTTGTGGACGCTTCGAAATTAAATACAACTTTTAAAAACAGGAAATGACTTGTGTAGTATTTGAATACCATAAGTACTTTGATTAATACTTGCAGTACTTTGATGCAGTACTTTGATTGATTGTGAGTTGTTGTTGTTCTTATTGGGTTTCCGGTCATGCTGGCTGAATTAAATGAATGAAACATTTAATAATTGTTTATTTGGTTAAATCCAGACATTTAGTGTCGATAAACACTACATTAATTGGCGACGAGAATTCTACGAACGTATTAGGGCAAGATGGCTACACAATTGCACGAGATTCAGCAGTTACCAATGTTTGATGTGACGGATTCAACTGGGATATCCACGAAGTGGAAACGATGGATTCGTGCATTTGAACTGTATGCTGATGGCAAAGGCATAAAGAAACCAATGCAGAAACGTGCCAATTCAAATGGTTCTTCTGTTCCAAAAAGATACATATGGAATCGTTCACAGGCCAAAACCAATGATAAAGCCTCTTTCTCTGTCTTTTCTACTGAAATTGTGAAGCAATGTAAACGGTGGACTTTACTAATGATATCTGGGCGTTCCTGGATGGACTGAGTGAGTGTTGAGATTGAATGAATGGAGCGTTAGATAAGGTGATTTAGAAAACATGCATAGACGACGGATACATCTGCCACTGAGGATAATTGTGTCCTAATATTAAATCGAATGCTAGAATAGTATATGAATACAAAAACCAATAATAGAATAATAAATTATGACGTGAATTTGAAAATTTGGTGGAAAAGGTAGAAATGAAGCTTTAGCTAGTTTTGACATGCTTTGATCATGATTAGATTTAATTCATGAAACTTCTTTCTTACTTGATAGTTGTGAAAATTACATCTTGTGTCACTAGCCTTGTCTTTAAAAAATAATATTATCTACGGTGACTGTTTATACAGCTCTTCTGAATACAATTGTCTTTAACAAGTAAAATTTTGCCTACCAGAGATGCTCCAATTCTTTTTCGCTGGATCAACTCTAAATAAACAAGATAAATCATCTGTATATACTGTATAAATAACTTTAACCAATTCGAGATACATTATACAAAAATTGATTGTTGGGCTTGTTGATTGGCTGATGAATGAGTTCGTTAATAATTTGATGAGTTAGCTGACCAGCAGATTCATTAATTCATTAATCTGTTCATTGATAAATTCATTCGTTTGCTCATTCGCTCATCCATTCATTCATTCATTCATTCATTCATTCATTCATTCATTCATTCATTCATTCTTTCTTTCTTTCTTTCTTTTTCTTTATTTTCTTCTTCTTCTTCTTTTTCTTCTTCTTCTTCTTCTGTTGGTCTATAGCGTTCTTCTCCATCACACTCCCCTTTCACTGTTTTGGTATTAATATTGTTTCTTTGTAGGTCTAGCAATTATTTTTGTTAAAATTTATTATGATGCATCTCTTCAGAAAATGGAGGGACAAAAGGAATAATGATAATTGGCAAGTTGAATGATATTGGAATGATTTTTGAATGAGATTTAGTGAGCGAGAGGAGTGAGTTTTGAATGAAATTAAAGCGAGTAAATCCATAATCACCAAACTTGTTCAGGATTATCAAGATTAGCGATATCTATTAGAATTAGAATTTATTCAACAAATGAAAACAGTTATACATAGTACAAGAAATGATAGTGGTTAACAAAAAAAATCTAAAATAATTATTTAAAACAATAAAAAATAATAAAGATTATACATTGGTATTTTTTGCACTTTAAGTTTTAAGCTTTAAAATCTTTTTCTAGGGCATGTTTTCGTTTATCATGCATAGCACAAAAAAAGGAAATGATAATTTCCTTGTTTCCATTGTGGTCCAGAGATAAACAAAGACATGTCCTAGCAAGGCACGCATATGGTTTACTTCCATCAGAACAGCAAATAATCATATGGTACAAATATCACGGACAAAGTGTTATTATTTCAGAAGTATCAGGACAATGAAAAAAAATGTTTGAATTGGACGACAACTTATTATGTAATGGTAAATGATTCCATAGTGAGCAACCATTATGGGCGAACGACTTTATGTCAAAGCCCTTTACCTTCGGAATTTTAAACAATACTCGGAACGAAACCTTGTAAAATGACTGTGGCAGGTATCTGCTAAAACAAACTGTTCTTCCAAGTAGGAAGGAGATATACCTTTAAAGATTTTAAAAACATGGCATAAAATTATTTGAGTCACCCTTTTCTCTAACGGTAACCAGTACAGCTTAGTAAAATGATCCGAGATAATCTGTTGGCGACTATCTAAATTGAGAACAAACCTGATTATTCTATTTGGGTCATCTGGAGCCTTTGTTTGAGTTTCTCAGGGATATCCTTATACCAAACAGAACAGACATAATCAAAATGACATTGCTATAGAGACACTACAAGAAGTTTTTTGAATGAAAAGATAGAAACTTAATTGTTCTATACAAAAATTTAAGCCGGGCATTTACTTTAGTGATAATGAAACTAGATACCATAGATTCAAAGCTCAATGATTGGTCTCATAAAATACATAGATATTTAGCTGACTCTGTCGCATGAAGATAAACACAATTACAAAAGATATCAAGTTTTTAATTCTTCTTTAACCTTTGTTTAGAGCCAAACAAGTTTGTCTCGGTTTCACCGAGAGACAGTTCATTATCGTGAGATTGGCCGAGTGGTGTTCCGAATGTCCTAAAAAGGGGAGCAGACATGAAAGCGCGTCGCGAGTTTTGTGAATAAAAAATCACCTACGTTCAGGGCTTGTGCTAGCATTTTAAATTTGGGAGTCATTGACCCTTGTACCATAAAATTCTGGGGGTCAAAATTGGTTTGGAACAGGTCTAAAAAAGTCTAAAACAAGAAAAGTATCAGTCTTTAAAGTAATCTTTAAAACTGGAACAACATTTACAATAAAGTGTAGACACACTTTATTGTTAATATTGTAACATTTATATAGATCTTTCGTAAGAGTATGAGGAAATAATTTATCTATATTATCTTTTGTATTGCATTGGTTGCACCACTGGAAATTCAGTGGGTCAAATTAACGCCCAGGGGGGGGATTTTGGGGGTCAAAATGTGCTTTTTGGGAGTCAAAACCCTGGTTTAAGGGTCAAACACGAGCCATGTACGTTCCCGCTTAAGATGACATTGCCTAAACAAAATCAACGAACAATATGATAACATATGCGTAACTTACTCTGATAACAAAACACAGTGTTTTACCGCGTTTTGTCGTCAGAATTATGAAATGTCTAAACGATCTCAATAGATGATGGAAAAGAACTCAAATGTTTTTCTTCAACTGTATTGACCGAAGTACCACGAGAAACCGAATTACCTATGTCTGATTGAATTAATCTGGAATAATCTCTAACCTATTAATACTTACATTTTAGATCTAAATCGACTCTTCCTCTACTCCCTGTGTTTCAATATTTGTAGTTGGTGCTGTTGTTTCCGAAAATAGAAGACAATTAAACGTTTCAGATTTTAGATTCGTTGTTTAAAGATCACCAGCTTTAGAATGTTTTGTTCAGAAAGGGTAATTCCCGTCTCTTCTTACATCTACTTTACCAATGAACCAAATGCAATGAAAAAAGGCATGCATGTTTTATGTGTGAAAGTAGTTTACAACAAGTGTTATCAAGATTAGCCCACCATATTCAGGAAGACAAGATGTTAAAAGAAATTGTGGACGACCCTCGACTGTAGACGGACATTGGACGAGCACAATAGATTCTCAAAGAACCGAAAGTGCTGCTAGTGGACGTTTCTGTTGGCATACTAGAGTGATTCTTCAATTTTTTGTGAAAAGAGAAATATTACATGTAAAATTACGATATAAAGGAAAATGACCTGACCCAAGTTCGCATCTTCCTTCAGATATACATTTCTCAACATATATCGTCGATCGTCAAGCAAAGTCTTGTAATTACAAGGTTTTCGATAACTTTCGGCATTATGCCGGGTGTAGTATAAAGAGTGATTGTCTGATCCATTGGGTATAAAAAGAAGGAAATGACAATTAGGTAAACTATGTTATTATTCTTATTTTGTAATGCTAATCGATTCTCCGTAATCTCATAGTTAAAATTGTGGTGTTATCTGCTTAAAAAATCTATAAAATCTATAAAAGGATAATAATTAATTGTTCCGCGATTTTCATCCTCAAAAACAGAAAGAAAGGGTAAGTGTTTATATAAACACGTAAAAAATTGCCTACACTCGTCTCGAGATTGTCTGTCACGTGATGAAAAGTAAATTAAACCCCTTTGCATAATCCTTTATCGCACGACCTGAATGCTTTACTTTACCTGCTCGGATTGTATCGGTTTATACGCCTAAAGTAGTTATACGCTAGCAAAACGTTCGACCGATCTCAGAATTGCATATGATTTTGCACTTAAAAGATGTCTTTGAGGTTTCAACAAGTTATGTAGAATCCTTGTTTCATATTTTTTCAAATGCATAGATGTCAGACGGATACAATTCTTGAAAAGGAGTAAATTGAATCTTAGTGAGCACTACTGTTTTGAAAACCTATTAACATCTGACAGGATTGTTCTTACGCAGTATTAACACTGGTGAACGTAAACGTCCACCAAAAATTGTATGAAGTTTTTCATACAAAACTTTTGGAATATCCAAAATCTACTCCTCCCAAAGTCTAAGAAGTGGCCAATTTCATAATGTTTCTTGTATTACATTTCAGTTTTAGTTGTTCACAAGTTCTGGATTAACATACATTTACAACTCCATTGCTTGTAAATGGTTAAGAATATTTACAATGTATCATTAATTATAACACGGTGGCGTAAAACGCATATATAAAATAAGAACAAAATACATAGAACTTTATTGGCTATTAAATTTATATGCTATGTGTTTTACTGTGTACACAGAAAGCTCCGCCAATTCAATATACTCAACGTTATTTTCGCGGGGAGGTTGATGTTTTTGACAGATTAACTCTATCGGTAGAGCGCTGGACTTCACGTGGACCACGTGGATTCGATAACCGGGCTGACACATTAACAAACTAATTATCTTTCGGATGAGACTTTAAACCGAGGTCCCGTGAGACGGTGCTTTACACCGAGCATGTTAACGAACCATGACGGATCTTAGCAGTAGTTTCATCATGTATTTTTGCACTATCATACGTAACAACTAACCGTCTTCTCGGGGCGTCAGTCATATGTGCATGTGATACGGTTGCGACGATAAATAAACGGAAATACCCACATGCTTTCGACGTCATATAACGCATGTGCTAAATGATGCGCTTCGTTTTCTGTGAAACTCTCCCAACGTCAATATCATGTCATTAATTTCAAATCCAGAAGAATATTATGAAACTATTTTACACCCAGAAAAAGGTTATAACATAAATGTAAGCGTCTTATCATGGATATAATTTCAATTTTTTGCGTTGATTTATCCATGAATAAAAGATCTGATGGAGAGAGGGTGTGGGTTTATATGCAAATTAAAATCCTCGGGCTCCGCCCTCGGGTTTTACCTTTTGCATTTAACTCCTCCTCCAACAGACTTTATTTGGGGACGCACCGAGAGTGATAGAGGATAATTTTGTCTTTTATTGTCGTTTTTCAGTATTAAAGAAAGTCATTGAGACATTGTGTTAATAAGAAACTTTTTCATCATACAACCTCGAAAATGGTCTTTTTTCAGTATGAAAGAAATTCATTGAGACATTGTGTTAATAAGAAACTTTTTCATCTTGCAACCTCGAAAATGGTCAAAATTCAAAATGACTTCGAACTACAATAGGCCTCCAATAGCATTTAAATAAAAGAAATAGCAAATATTACTACAGAAAAAGAAAATGACAATTAAACAGTCAAAAAATCTATTGTTCGATTTTTTACAATCTTTTTCACATATAAACACTGGTAAAACGTTTACCGAATCTCCGTAAATAGTTACATAGTGAAATTTACACTCATATCAATCAATTAATCAAAACTCAATTGATTCATTCCAAAGATTCACTTACAACAATCAAACTCACTTCGAAGTCGTTGAAAACAATCAGCATAAAAAAATCTATTATCATACTGCAAAGAAAATTCTAGCATTTTCATTGGTTAATGCTGACCTGACAAACATTGATAGCTACGGCCGCTCCGGTATTACCTCTAATGTTGCCTTAAGGCGCCTCGACGTGAACATAGACAAAAAATCGAAACGGTTATGGCAGCCATGTTTCTCTCACTTCGCTGATAACACGACCCGAATATACACACTAGGATACAGTTGAAAAGGATGTCAGTTAATAATGTGCAAATAAAAAATGATAAAGATGTCAATAAATACCTTAAATTTGTACAAATATGTCCATTTAAAGTGCCAAATTTCTCGCTGTTTCAGCCAGCAAACGCTTTCATATCACAATAGCGCAGAGTGTAGTAGTGTGACGTCACAACTATATATGACGTCACTTTGTACGTGTTTACTTTTCATAGGGGCGCATTAAGGGATATTGGTTGTTTAAAAGAAATCGGTTTATACGCCTAAAGTAGGGCCCGGGTATATGACGATTTATTCCCGGCTGGACAAATGATGTCACCCGAGCCGTAGGCAAGAAACCGTAAAACTAATAACGTGTTTATTAGCGGTGTGCATTTATGCGTCTAATTGGTACAAGAGTATAAATAAAGAGAAAATAACGTAGAGCCGTTGAAATGCCGGTAATAGAATATCGCTTATGTAGTCTAATTGGACGAATTAAGTGAGATTTATTTTACCTCCCTTTAATTTCACCGATAGCTCGCTCCTCCCCCTCGTTCAATTTTATTCCGATATCATTCCGAATTCATTTACCTTGTCCATTTCACGATGTCCTAATTGATACACTGTATAAACACGTGTGAACTTACGCCAAAATATTTTATGAGAAGTAATAATTCGATTAACAATTCTTTACACATAAGGTTTAAATTGCCCTTTCCGTTAATAGTAACTGTAATTTAAGTCTGATAAAATTTAGTTATGAAAGATTTGTTTAAACATTTTCAATGGAGAAACCAAAACCAATTCGGGTGTAAAATTTCCCATTATACAAGACCGTGATAATTAGCACTATTAATGTTAATTGTTTCAGGTTTCCGGTTTCCGCTCAACCAACCCGACCTATATTCGAGCTCTACACGATCGCTTCCAGATTTCCCTTAAATAAAGATCGGGAAGGATTGAGTGTTGTCGTGGATCAGCTAGAGCATTCGGAACATCGCTCGGACATTTCCGTAAATTGGAAAGTGCATATTTCGTAGAATCGCCGAGGGTTCCCGATTGCAGCTAGAGTTGTTCTTGATGAGGTCGAGAATGGTCGTGTACAGGTGTGGTTACAATCGGGAACCCTCGGCGATTCTACGGAATAGACCTCGGGAATAATACGGGCGCTGCCATGAAAGCCCGTCATTTCGCACGTGGGTTTATATGACGTCACAAACACAACTGAGGATGACGCTGTGAAAAGAAAAATCAACGTAAGGTAAAAAAAATTGGGCATATATTAATTTGAAAACAAAACGCAGTGTTTAACTGCGATTTGGTTTCAAATAATTATACGCCCAAATGATCTCCATGGGCGAACTGAAAGCAATAAATGAATTTGCTTTTCTTCAACCGCATTAACCTAAGTACCACTAGGAGCCGAATTACCTAAAAACGACACAAAATTACTACACTTACGTCCGAGGTACTTTTCAGGTTACGGAAATGTCCGAGCGATGTTCCGAATGGTGGGGTAAACGATCATAACCCGATAACGCTCGATCTCTACACGACAGATTCACGACCAGCTAAATCTTGCACCCGGTCGATACACGATCACTTTCTGACCGCTTCTCGATCAAATTTTCTTCTCGACTTTACACGAGAATTTGATATGTCTTAAATACTCGGGTAGGAATACTCGATCACCTCGACATTCCCGGATCATCATGCCGACCAAGCTCGATCAGAACTCGATCGCTTGATCGGATAGGCAGTGAAAACCTATTATAACGCGTAGGCTATATGTAATCCCGATCACTGCCTCGTGTACAGGAATAGATATTGGGTTTTACATAAACTATTTACAATGTCGTTTATAAGTTGTTATTGATTAAGAAATGTTAGTTTGAACTGTACATAAATACTTGATTATTTAATCTCCAAGACAACACTTAATTCTCATACTCGTTCAAAAAGCCTGAAATACGATTAACATTATTTAAAGTCAGAAGCTCGCTGAAAGTTACGTGACGACCGTTGGTTGCCGAAACAAAATTTGTTTACATAAAGTCAACCAATCAGATTGTCTATGTTCGAAATGACTACGAATGACGTCTGTATTCAGTCACGTGACCGTTGTAACCAGGAAATTTTCTAATTCGTGGTCTATCGACAATTGAAGATTGGTTAAAGGTCGTATGATATCAAAATGATCTTGTTTATAACCCAAATTCGCTTTTTTGAGCATTATCGGATCACAATATTATTGTAAACAGGGTGTATATTGATAAAACTAATGGAGCGTGATATAGGTAATTTGGCTATACTTGTTATATATGACTATTTTACGGCGATTTCCAATCGACCAAACATGGCAAAGACGGTGAGGCACAATGGCTGATGCCTTGGCGGACAAGGTTCGAATCCAACTGAATGTAAATTTTTATTTTGCTATCAAGCATATTTATTTAGCAGAATTTTGCACGGTTTTTTTCTTCTTTCGGTGAGTACTGCTTTCACGAAATATCCTAACAGGGATATTTAATCGTTTCTTTTTGCCAATTCTAAATGACGAGATGGCAGAAAGTATTAAAAATAAGAATGTTTCATTAGTCAAGAATATAATGAAGGTGTGTAACAAATTTTACATTTCAAGTTCACGTAGATTGTATTTGTCAGTCTGTATTTCTTTTACTGACAAGAAACTGAAATAAAATGACTGCCTGATGTTAAAGCATTGAAGGTCAAGCTAGATGAAAGCGCATTTGAAATTTATTGAAATGCATTGTTTGTTTAAATCTAAATAAATAACTTAATTCATGATGAAAAAAAACATGAAGATATATCAAAGAAAGTTGCAAACACACGAGCATTCACGGAAAAAATATTTTACATGAAACAACGACAAAAAAAGACAGTTTTCAAAAATAAGACCAGTGTACGACTAGAACCCATACGTGTAGAGAAGACAGATATTGCGTGATAGGGACCACCACCCTACCCACTAGGCCACGACAACTTTTGATTAATTTGGCATATGTATATTTAAATACAATTTAAATCCTCAATTAAAACCGGATAACTGATAGTTAACCTGCAACGTCTACAGGTAGATATTGGATTTTACCTAAAATATTTACAATAGCGTGTTGAGTTTATACATATTGATTGCGGTGATATGTCAAAACAATCACTGCATTATTATGTACGGATGTAACGGAAGTAATTACAATATCTAAATGACAAAAGGGAAATTTTCAATTTATGAAATAAAATCAGTTTTGCGTTGATGTGTCCATGAATAAGGTCTGATGGAAGAGGGGATATTCGCAAAAGGTAAAATACGAGGGCGGACCCCGATGATTACGATTTTTATGAAACTCCTTCCCCCATCAGATTTAGTTTACTGACACATCAACGCGAAAATGGAATTGTATCCATTATAATACGTTCATAATCCTGAACCACCCCTATTAGCTCAGTTGGTAGAGCACCGGACTTCAAAATCACTGAAGTTCGACCGCGTGGGTTCGATTCCCGGGCTGGTACACTAACAAAACTCATTGTCTTTCGGATCGAGGCCCCGTGAGACAGTGCATTACACCGAGCACGCTAAAGAACCATGGCGGATCTCAGCAGTAGTTTCGTCATGTATCCTTGCACTTTCCCCCGTAACAACTAACCATCTTCTGGGGGCGTCGCTCGCATGGGCTTGTGATACGGTAGCGACGATAAATGAACGGAAATACACACACTCATTATCCTGAAATTAGTTTAATAACTCTTTTCTGGTTGTAAAGTAGTTTTAAAACATTTTTTTCTATGTGTAAAATTAGCTTTTGATTCATGAAGTCACGTAAATCTTTTAAGGGGAAAACACCTTTACTTGATCAAAGAGAGATATATATAATACGTACTTAGTGTATTATATGAAAAAAAATATCTAACGAGGTTGGGAGAATTGAGAATTGTCGAGGCTCTGCCGAGACAATTATCTATTCTCACAACCGAGTTAGATATTTTTTTCATACAATACACTAAGTACGTATTATATTTATCTTATAACCCTTTTTTGTCTTGTTTTCGTTGATGTTTCTAACTGAAATGCAAGTTTCTAAAAATAACTAACAATATATTATTGTTCTAAAAATAACTATGTGATATCATAAAAAATATCATACGGGATGTTATCACATGGATATTTGTATAGTTATAAGATAAATTTGTAATATGATATCGCTAATTTCGTTCATTTTTGATAGATATGTGACCCCTCATGCGAAAAAATGAACTATCTGGGTATTGCAGGCTGACCCGGGTCGAAACTTTTCGAGCTTGTCCAATTTTCTGGATTTACGATGATCTTTCTACCTTTCTGCATTAGAATTTAAGACATGCGATTTCTGGTTTGCCGATGTCAAATATGTTCATTTCAAATATTTATTTAATTCAGTTCCCAAATGGCCTCTTTTAGCGTGACAGGTCACATACTTTTTGATCTGCCGCACCCAAAGTTTTTTGTTGATAAAGGCGATATACATGTAATCGTCTAATAGAGGATACCTCCGTAGATTCAAAATCCATACGGTTAAGATATTAAATCAGTTGATCGTTATGCTTTATTTTTTTCAATGGAAAGAGCCAAAATAAAATTCATTGGCATATCAAATCTCAAAATTTGGTATTTGAAAATGTTCCTTACATTTCGAATTTGTAAATACATTTTAGTAATTTCTTCTTTTGTGGGCATGTCATCTAAACTCTGTTTATCGTTGGTAAATCAATTAGCTGACGTTGTGTATCTTTTTCATTAAGTAGCAGACTCATTAACTCTTGTTTTATACAGGTTAATAGATATAATTATTATTTTTCAGAAATTGGTTTAATGCAGTGATCACAACTTGCTAAAAAAGATATAATTTTTTACATACTAGACATTTTATAGAAATATATCAAGAATGTCTCTCACAATGTTGTGTATTTTGGACAAACCAACTAAAAATGAAATTCGTCTCCAATTTCACTATTTTTTACTACGATTGTTAGACGGAATGGATATATTGACTGACTAATAGCAAACCAATCAATTCAACTAAAATTATAAAAACGCAAGTTGCGCCTGTCTGCAAAGCGATATCGGGCGTAGTAATCTGTATCTTTGGAAATACTTGTTTTTGGCGGACTCGGCGCTATATAGTGAGCATTCCGTTCGACTTTTTTCCTTTGAAGTGAATTCGGAATGTGACCCCTATAGGTAATTGGAACCCTTGGTTTTTCTCGCCTTAAAAAGACTTGCTTAAAAGATTTTAGACTTTTAGCGCTTTGATTTTCTCTGTTTACTTCTTATCCCCAGCAATACTCACTAAGTTCATCAATTATAGCTTGTAGTTTCTTAGGGACTTTTTCCAAAAATTACCGTATCGTCTACAAACAGAAGAAGAACATTCGGAACATCACTCGGCCATTTCCGTAAACTGCAACAGACCTCGAATGTATGTAAGGCGGATGGGTATGTAACAAAATCGTGCATTTTGTTTGGCGGAAACAGTGTAAGAAAAATTAGCACTGTAGATTTATATCCTTTGCAGTGAATAACGGCTTAAGGTTTTTCCAGGCGTTATTTAAGAATCTAAAGATATTTATACAGTCAACTCCCGTTTGATCGACATCCGTTACATCGACATTTTCGTATACCGACACTAATTTGTTGGGAACGGATTTGCACAGTTTATTTTTCTCCCGTTACAACGGAATTCTCGTTTTCCGACATCGACACAAAATATTAGGGAACGAAAGTGCAAAATCCCTATATGTTGTTATTCAATACATCGACACTTACCTGGAAAATTCCTAGCGGCTATTTTTAGCACCTCGCGGTAATGTGTTATTCACAATGTACGCGTGTATACTAAATTATGCTAAGGTGCGAATACAGGTTTTCTCCTTCGGCGATTGTCGACGATTCAACCACCCTGAACACAATAGTCTTGTCTGCTAATCTTTGGTAGGTTGAGGGTGATATTGTCGTTATTTATTACAAAATTATAGGTATACACTTTGACGAGTACATATTGACTCATTTTAGTTTTTTTTCTTTGCGAAAATAGCAAGTCGTCATTTTACTTTGATTGTCAGGCAACCATCTTGGTCGCACATTTTACGTTGATCTATTTTGAAAAAAAAAAAAAAAAAAAAAAAAAAAAAACGTTTGAGCCACCAGCATAGAGACGCCGAACCCAACTCTCGTTTGATCAATAACAGACGAAATAAGAATACAAATATGCACATTTAAAAATAGGACCTTAAAAATAATACAGGATCAGTTATCGAATTATTTTTCAAGTGAGGTGACTACCAAGGTAGGTTTATCGACAATCAGTGATAAATTGAAGCAATAAGATTCCATAATTAATTCACAAAAACTGATTATTTTACTGTCTCTCGATTTTAAGCTTACTCATGTTTCAAAACTGTCATATTCTATTTTAAACAGCAGATAAACAAATACCGCGATGAGAACCTATAGAGTGCATGGAAAATATTATTCTGTAGAGAACTATCAAGGACAGAATTCTATCAAAGATTTCATAAAAAAGTAATTATAAACAAGTTTCAACATTCAGTTTTAAGTCTTGTAGAGTTAGTTCATTGATATTCAACGGTAAAATATGAGTACACAATTTGTTGTACAGTGTATATTGTACATAAGTGGCATCAACTTTCTACTTAAATGGGTGATTTTCAATACACCGACATTTTCGTTATAACGACATTTCTATCGGGAACAAACGTGGTCGTTGTAACGAGAGTTGACTGTATTAGGATACGATAGTTTCACGTCAGTGACTTAAACGAGTAGCGTTGGCGACGTCGAATGTTTTCATTCAAACTTAAAGTGACGTCATCGAGTTTTTCCAAGGTTTTCCCGTAATTTTTAAAAATAAATATAGTCCGTCTATGTACATCCGAGGTTGATCGTGAGATTGTCCGAGTGGTGTTCCGAATGAGAAGACGAGCTATGTTCAATTCGATTAGCTTGTAGTTCTTATGGACTTTTTTCCAAAAATAACCGTATCGTCTACAAACAGAAGTATGATTCGATTAAGCGTATTTCTTAATCGGAGTTTTCCAATAAAGACGGCGCTAGATCCTCAAGGAAAAGTGAGACCAAAAACTGAGACAATGTCTCTCCTTGAACAGGGACTCTAAATGTACTTTAATGTATATTTAGGGTCCGTGCCTTGAAGTAATCTGACTGTATACACAAAAAAGGTTACAAATTACATAAATAATAATTGTGTTTAGCACACGATTTTCCTTCACTATTCATTTATCGAAAAATTTTGAGTAATTTACCCTGAACGATTTACACAATTTAAGCCAAAGGGCATTTCTTTTTATGGAGTCAAAACATTTTTTTTTTTTTTTTTTTTTGAATTAACAAAAACAAAATATAAACGTTTATTTTCATTTCATAGCTTTTTGAATGTTCTCGTAAAAACAAAACTAGCCGCAGTTGTCGAAACACCCTTCTTAAAATCAAATTGGGCGTTAAATATGACTGAATGTTCTTCACAAAATGTATTTATTCTACTTTTTACGAACTTGGGTGAAATAGAAAGGTAGACTTTTCCAATAACTTTGAATTTTCCAACGAAAATGAATTAAAAATTGTTCTCGTCTCAAACCATTTAGTGTTTACCTAATACCTTAATTAACAAGAGTTTGCTGTAATTGTGATGAAAGTTATCTCAAGTTTGATATTCATGAGTAGGCGCTACCGGCGCAACTCATTTCGTAACGTTACTTCCTAGTGTTCCCACCCGTAAATGTCACTTCATTCTGTACAAAACCCTTCCAAACTTCGTCTATTTACGAGTTGGCGTAATCTATTAAGCCGTTTAAAATTTAAGCGTTACCAATTCAGTATTTTCAAATTCAACCTCAGCAAGCTAAGGTCACGCGTCAATTTTCTACTTCGAAATAACGGCACTGGTGCAGGTATAGACAATCGGACCAAAATTTAGTTCTTCTGGACCAATGGAAAAACCTAACCGATACGTCAAAATGATAAAATATGCTAGAAGGTCTTCAAATGTTAGCAGGTATATTCTTTTTATCTTATAACTATACAAATATCAGTGTGATAACATCCCGTATGATATTTTTTATGATATCATATTGTTATTTTTAGAACAAAGATATAATGCGGTTATTTTTAGAAACTTGCATCTCTGTTAGAAACATCTACGAAAACAAGGCAAATAGAGGTTATAAGATAAATATAATACATACTTAGTGTATTGTATAAACAAATATCTATCTCGGTTGTGAGAATTGATAATTGTCTCGTCAGAGCCTCGACAATGATCAATTCTCCAAACCTCGTTAGATATGTTTTCTCATACAAAACACTAAGTATGTATTATATATCTAAATGGTTTAAAAATTGATTGAGATTTTTTTAATGGGGTGAGATTAGGAGACAAGGGGGGCACTTGGAGACTGGTAAACGTCCCCTAAACGTTAGATATATAGGGGATAATCGTTTGTTTCAGTGTAAGATCGATTTATATTTCATTGAGTGAACAACAAAAGCTATATTTTCACGAGTGGCGGAGCCACGAGTGAAAAAAATAAATTTTGTTATTCACGAAATGAAATAATAATAGATCTTACTCGAAAAACAAACGATTATTATATTTTTTAAATGCAAAAATTAGACAAAAATGTGAAGTGTCTAGGACATATTTTCGTAAAGCGCGTCATTTTGCGCGTGATTGCCATTCAACGTCCATTGTGACGACACTTATTTCGCCCCGCATAGATGACGTCAGATAGGATGAAATGCACAAAAGCAGGGTATAAGTTTTTAATAAATTCACTGTTTTTGCGGTGAGATTATCAAGTGATAATCTACCGTTATTTCTCGATAAACCACCGAAAAGCATTAAAGAATTTGTTGTCACAGATCAACATCAGTACATTATCTTTTCACTCTATACTAGTAGTTCATCACTTTGGATCAGATCGGTATGAATTAGAACTTATCCAATGGATAAAGCGATAAAAAAATGTGTTGATTTAGGATTTGAGCATTTTGAAAAGTGCTGACTTTCAACGGAAATTGTCATTATCGTGGCGTCAAATTGACGTCTTTACCGTGCACCGGTACTAAATGACTACATGTTATAAAATGGAACCAACTGGTAAAAACAAATTAGTTGGATTGTTTCCAAATTTACATGATAAACAGTAAAATGCCACAATTTAATATCATTGTAGTTTTCTTTTCAAACCCTGTAAAATCAAAATTTCTGTGACGTAGGTCTTCGTAATCTTTTATTTACCCTATTAGAGTATTAGCAGACATCTTAAGTTAACAGCACAGTAGGATTTTACCTCTTAAATTTTTGGGGTCGTCTAAGGAACCCTTTTTATGATGTGGAATAATTATCTCTTCCGTCCATTTTTCTGGGAAAAGCCCGAGTCAAAATAGCATTTAAGATGGCAAAAATACGCGACGCTAAAATGCCGCTACCTTCTATCAAGCATTCATTCGCTCATTATGATATCGCTGTCCAGGGCCTCGCATTTTTCAAATGAGTTAATTGACGACAAAACAACTACCGTAATTCTTGAATTAAGTGCATCGAAATTGCATTCGGTTTTAAAAGAAGTCGTGATATTACAAAAATTCTCAGCCTCTATATACTTCGATTGACAGATATGGTAGAAAAATTACACACACACTCTTTAATTTGACGTCACACATGCATTTATAGGAAAGATTTTTCGGAAATCTTATCTGATTATGGCTTATTATGTAATGAAAAATTGTTGGGGAATATGTTTTTTGAAAAGAAAGCAAACCCTTTTATTGGTGATTGTTTAGTTTCAACGGATCAGTCTAAAATATTTAGAATAATTAAAGAACAATTTCATTCACCATTTGATTAGAATGGAGCCAGTCTTCTTGGAAAGCTAGTTTTTATTTTTCTGATGCACAGCTAATTGTCTTTCCGACATACTTAGAGCTCAATTGCTCACGTTGTGGTACCTGTGACATTCATGTAAACCTAACTGAGCATATTTTGAGTGTTACAATGTATAAGGGTAGTAGTTGCTCTGTCATCAAAATACGAGAATTCTTTTCTCTAAAGATTTTGCTCAATTTCTTCTTTCTTTAAATTATAACCGCGCTATATTTGGTGTCCAGTCATAGTTTTAATGATTTTCTTTACGATAATTCTACCGAAAAATAGTTTGGTTTTTGCATATATGATATTCGGATTATAGCAAACCAGTCTAACAGATATTAAATCTGAGATTTCCAACCAATTTGACTTGAGATTTCCAGCAATTTCAAATATGCACAAAGCAAAGACTCTGACCAGCCTTTTTCATAGTCTGATGCATTTTGCTAACTTGGTGAAGTTATAACTAAATATTTCTTTATTGCTTTTCGGTGGTTTATCGAGAAATAACGGTAGATTATCACTTGATAATCTCACCGCAAAAGCAGTGAAATTATCAAAAACTTATACCCTGCTTTTGTGTATTTCATCCTATCTGACGTCATCTATGCGGGGCGAAATGAGTGACGTCACGATGAACGTTGCATAGCAATCACGCGCAAAATGACGCGCTTTACGACAATATGTCCTAGTAATTTCCATTTTGTCTCATTTTTGCATTAAAGAAATAGAATAATCTTTTGTTTTTCGAGTAAGTTCTATTATTATTTCATTTCGTGAATAACAAAATTTATATTTTCACTCGTGGCTCCGCCACTCGTGAAAATATAGCTTTTGTTGTTCACTCAATGAAATATAAATCGATCTTACACTGAAACAAACGATTATCCTCTATTTCTAACTATAATACTTTAAACTAGTAGATTTTGACTTTTATTCACGTTCAAAGCAACCGTGCAGCGTACGCAACGAACAACCTTCTCAAAAAGAAGGCATAAAATATAATAACCGCGAAATAGTAAAGAATACAAAACGTGTGTACGCTTAAAAAACCCTTTAACTTAGCTTGGAAGTTACATACATGAACAAACCAATGTCATTCTCAGTGTTGACGTCATTTAGAGAGTGATCTTGAAAGACAAGGATATCTCTGATAACTGTTCGTCAGTTGTGCCTCTGCGTGACATTTCCAACAATTTCACACGTGCGCAACGTTAAAATCATTGTCAGGCTTTGCAGCCGCACAGTCTGATCGGAGTCTTAACTACACTCTCAATAGATGACCAAGGACATAAAGTTGCTGTTTACAACTCAAAATTAAATAAAATGAAAAGTGTGATTGTCCCGGCGCCTCAACATCTGTACATCACGCACGTGTGAACTTGCTGGAAATGTCACGCAAATGTTCAAATAAGATAATGCGAGCTTTGTGAGAAAATAATATAGAAAAAGTAGTGGTGTTCATGTTCAACTCGTTTAAATCATTTTTATATTAACGTTACAAGTCTCACAAAGTTATGCATTAATTTTTATTCTATAATTAGCACATCGGCTTCATGGCGACCATGTTTTCTGCGAATGTCAATGGAAGTTGCACGCATTTCAACAAAAACTGGCAGGCGTCCTTTAACGGGTCAATACACACACTGAACGGCAGCAACAGTACGTAGATCCAGGCTAGAAGGAATGCGATGGGCCAGGCTAGAAACCAGATACCGAGGAACCATAATATACCCCAGATAAACTTGACCCCGCCGTGACCTCCACCTTCACCTTGACCCATTTTTATCTAAAAATAGAAAATAGGATAGTAATGAGGTCTGGTTAACTTGTCTCTGGTCCAATCTTAGTAAAACGGAATTTGAATATTTCTGAAAATGGAACATCATATCTACCCATTTCTTTGGTTACCAACCCTGTGTTAAGGATAACAAAACTGTGCAAACTGTTTGCCATTCATATCCCGCTTTGGGTGTAATTAAGAATCGCTAATTTAGTCTTTTTAGACGAAATTAGCAATACGTTATTAACTCCCTTTAATTCATTCAAACTCGCTCCTTCCACTCATTTAATATTATTCCGAACCTATTTAACAGATACAGAGATAAGTTGTTATTTTCATGGTGGTATGAAACATACCCAAAATTATTTTCATTGATACATAAAACCCTTTTTAGTCGATAAGAAAGAACAAAAAAATGGAATTATCTAAAATTAAATTATTCGTTTATCATTCACCTTTTCAATTTCATGATGTTGTTATCCGCATACTATTCGCAGGTCAATCTTGTTGAATTCGATCTGGGCCCAAGGTTATAAAAATTTTCTCAGCTCAGGCTCAATTTTCTCAAATTTTAAAATTCAAATAAATTGATGAATATAAATGATAATATTAATAAGTTGTTATTTATAACAACTTATTGATATAATAATTTTATGTCAATACATTAAAATGAGTAATAAAACAGAATTACGGCATTAATCTCAAATTGAAATTTGAGAAAATTTTGAATTGAGCCTGAGAAAAGTTTTATAATCTCGGGCCCAGATTCAACATGAACTGGTCTGTTCTGATTTTGAAGGAAGATTATTTGTATATCCAAATACCGACAATAAAGCCATAGGTCAGGGACTGTTTTACTTAACATCTTGCGACCAATTTTTGTGTAGGTCAGATTGCTTCTACAGTAGTAACTAAATAGTGAAATCTTCCATGCATCGTTCCACTGGAGCCGTCTTCTAAATACGATTCTAACGAGGTATAGCGAGACAGAATCTAACATTGGATTTACACACAAGGTAAGATTTGTTATTTTGACTTGCGATTATCTTTGCGTAAGAAGATTAGTAAAACGGGTCTCAGATGCTCTGTAATAGCGCAGCAAATCACCATCGTTTTCACAAATGCTACAGATCGTCTTCCGATAGAGGGATCCACTTCATGATGCCGCCAACATAGCACAGATAGTAGCGCAACCGACTCCCAATTTTCTGTCATGGGTTTGATCCCCGGCAGGTCCAGGGTTCGAATCCTGAAGGCGGCACTCATTCTTTTTTCAGACATATACACTTCCGCCATAGGGTTGATAATCGTAACCTATGTGAGTTATGTAATGTTATTACTGGTGTGAGAAATACGATTAATCAATTGTAAGGTGCTCCAGCTTCCCCGAAATAACTGATAGATTGTTAACACCCATTCAAATAAACAAAATTATAACCCTGACAGCGGCATATAACCTTTCTGACTATTTGTCTCCCACCATGGGCAAATAATCGAAGACCTATGTGGGATAGCAGCTCGAGGCTGGGAAATGATGTAGTGGTAGAACTGGTGAGAGAAATCCCTGGAATCCATTGTTAGGTGTCCAGCCTCCGCGATGTGACTGAAAAGGTTTTATCGAAAAGGCGTTCAAACCCCTTTCAAATAAAGAAGAATTAAAGCAGTGACATAACCAAGCGGTAAATGAAAGGGTAATGTCAATTGTCTATTGTTTTACAGTGCTGCCGTCATAGCGCAGTTGGTAGCGCTTCGGACTGTCAATCCAGAGGTCACGGGTTCGATCCCCGACGGCGGCACTCATTCTTTCCGACAATTTGTCTCCCACCAATGGGCAAATAATCGTAGACATATGTTGGATAGAAGCCCGAGTCTGAGAGAGGATGTAGTGGTAGCACTAGTGTGAGAGACTCAAGGAATCCTTTGTAAGGTGCTACAGTCGCCACGATGTAACTGAAAAAGATTTAACAAAACGGCTTTCAAACCCCTTTCAAATAAGCAGAAAAATAATGCAGTGACATAACCAAGCGGTAAATGAAAGGGTAATGTCAATTGTCTATTGTTTTACAAATCAATCAGATAATGTTGGTGGGTGTTCTAAATGTCGTAACTACTTCTTGGATAAGTTAAAATTACGACGGTTTTGACGCAATAATAACAATACAATTATACATGTATTTGAGTTGTTTGACCATCAGTTTAATGTGCATGACTTTGAATCATTTTATTTGGTCACCCAAGGCCTGATAATTTAATTTCAGTTTAGTCCATCAATATCCGTGCATTCTGATTGGATGAAAATTTGGTTTTATTCCCCAATGAATACAATTTTGAGTGTGCAGCTACTTTTTAAGCTTGCACACAAAATATTCCCGTAATCATTTTAATTGTTAGATATGAAGAGAGTATTTATCAATTTCATGGAAGAATGAACGCGTATTCATACAATGTGATGAGGTCTTTAGTTTCAATCCTCCATGAAATTAATAAATAGTCTTGTTCTTAAGTGTAACGCTCATGTGAGATAAAAAAAAAACGGATTTCGAGACTTATTGACATTCACAATATGTTGCTGTTTATCATACCCACAAAATGAGCGATATTTATTACAATTGTACCTCCCTTTAACAAAATATACAGTACGCACTATTCTATTTGTGTGTCGTCATGGAGAAATCAGACAGTCTTAATCCACACCAGCCAATTTAATCGTAGAGTATGATCGAATTGAATGAATTGTTGACAGTCATGAACGATTCCGAAACGTTTCCAGTGAGTGTTTGAAATAAATAAATTGAGCGCCGAGTGAATGATTAAGAATGATTTTGAATGTCATTATTTCAAGATTTTCTTAACTGTAACGCCTACTTGAGATCAAAAAATGATTTTGGTTCAACGAGACTTTCCACATATACGAGAGAGAGAAAGAGAGAGAGAGAGAGAGAGAGAGAGAGAGAGAGAGAGAGAGAGAGAGAGAGAGAGAGAGAGAGAGAGAGAGAGAGAGAGAGAGAGAGAGAGAGAGAGAGAGAGAGAGAGAGAGAGAGAGAGAGAGAGAGAGAGACGGGGAAGGCAGTCAGGGAGAGAGATTTTTAACAATTCGTTCGTTCGTGGTTTACCATACTCACATTCTATAAGGAAATATAATCCGATATTCCTCAGTTCGTGGACTATTCCAACATTGTTTGATACTCTGTGAGCACGATAGCATTCTTGAATATTCTTAGCCCATACTTTATAGTACAAGTATTTATGAATAATACTGAGTTAATGACATCATCTATATGAATCAAGAAAACAATTATCTCGTCCGCGAACAGCTAAATAGCCGTATCTTAACCTTTACATTTCTGTAGTTGCGATATTTCGTCACTTATCTTGAGTAAATGAATACCACTTCCTCTCTAATTGAGCACTCCACACTTCATACATTGTAATATGTGATCGTCACGCGAAAATGGACATTCTGGAGCTTGATAGGATACATATTTGAGAAAAAATCAGAGGCAATTTGTTATTCGTAAAATAAGAAAATTGTGTTGCTTCCCAAAAAGAAAGAAAGTACTTCGACAAGATGATGTTACTATTGTCTTACAAACCGAAATTTTAATGCACTGAACTTCGTTTAGAGGGAAAACACTGACAAAAAGGAAAAATTGCTCGTTTCAAGCAATTAATTCCCTTTTCCCAATGTTTTGTTTTTGTTGTTTTTAAACATTTTGCAGTCTATTTTCATTTCTAACGAATAAATAAAACGGTTTGTTGTGTGGTATCTAGGTAAGACAACTTAAATTACAATTAGGTGTCATTTTGGCAGCTTTTCCTGGAGAACAGATCAAATACTGTTCAAAATCACTCGCTCAGCGCTCCAATCATTCATTCCAAACACCCACGCCAATCACCCAAAAAACGCTCCGAAAATGTCCAAAAACGCTCCGAAATACTTCAAAATGATCAACATTTCAATGAAATCGACTAAATTTTTGCATTATTTATTGGCTGGTGAAAACACAAGATCAGAAAGATACGTAGACCTTTTTAAAAGGGGGGGGATAATCTCTAATTTCGTCAAACAGGACGAAATGATTGCTTAATTCCCGCCCCCCTCCCCGCAAACCGTTCAAAACTCGCCCCACACACTCGTGCATTTTTTCATTATATAAATATTGGAAAATTCATTCAACTGATTTATTATAATCTGTACTCAACTATGAAGTGAAAAAAAAAGGATTTTTCTTAACCACAGAGCTTTAGAGGTTGCATTCATTTGAGATTAAACTCAATATCGAACACGTGACGTACGTCGGCGTAGAAAAAGAAAGATTTCGACATTTCTTCAAGAACAGAAACCTGGCCTGTTGCTTGAAAAAAAATTTGTGAGTGCATAAGAAGAAGGAGCACTGCAAACACATCCCTACCTTAATTGGTCATTAATTATCCAGATATAAAAAGTATTGGCAAGTGGAAAGTCCATACTTTCTTTTTTGCTGAGTATATTAGACTTTAAAATTCGTTCCAGCCACTGGAATAATGTAATCATTTGGAATGAAGTTTTTAGCATTTGATTCGGAGTGAGGACGAACAACATGTAAAACAATATATGCTCCAACTGCCATTTTCAGATATTTTCAACATATATTACCTTAAAAAATGACATTGACCTTGACAGATGATCCCGCAAGTGTTACAAACAAAAAGGGGTTGTCACAAGCAATAGTGGTGTAAAAGATGAAGGCTCTATCCCTTACGAATAAAAGTTTATGGCCAAAGTTAATGTTTTAAAGGGATAGAGGGACACACATACCAACACACAGAATAACAACAGGTCAAAAACAAGATGTCCCGATCTATTTGTGCGGGGCATAAACAAGAGCACCGCCTAAGGATGCAATGCTCGGATGCAGGTGCTAGACAATGCAAACAAGAGGACCATGATGGTCCTATATCGCTCACCTGAGTAAGTAAACTCATAACTTGTCAACCATGTTATAAATATCAGAGATTGTCTGATGTACATTTAGAATGAATTTAAAAGAAAAAGACTTTAATTTCCCCCTACTGCAATTTGATTTTCTTTTAAATTGAAGGCAAAGTTATTGATGGAATTGAATTCCGTTAACAAGTTTAGTAAACCTAAACCTTAAAAATAAACCTGGCAAGTTTAAGATATATGCCAAAAATTAAGGCGAAGATTAGCCTTCTCTGAGATTATTGGCAATATTTTGACATTTCCAATATCATGGAAACCAGAGATGTTGATTGAATACAATTATTTTTACAATTTTGGTAGAGCTTCACCAAAAGAACATCCCCACCAAATTTCAGCTTAATTAGCCCATTGGTTTAGGAAGAGAAGAAGTTTTTCTAAGATTTACAGCAATTTTCGGCCATTTTTCAGCCTTTCTGTTACCATGCAAACCAGAGTTTTTGATGAAATTTGAATTCTTTCAACAACTTTTTAAGAACTTCATCCAAGGAACGTCCCTGCCAAGTTTCAGCTTGATTGGCCTAGTGGTTTAGGAGGAGAAAAATTTTTTCTAAGATTTTCGGCCATTTTTCAACCTTTACATGGAAACCAAAGTTTTTTATGAACTTGAATTCTTTTAACAGCTTTTGAAGAACTTCACCCAAGGAACATCTCTGCCAAGTTTCAGCTTGATTGGTCCAATGGTTCAGCTGGAGAGGATTTATTCTATAATTTTCAGCAATTTTCGGCCATTTTTCAACCTTTCAGTTACCATAGAAACCTGAGTTTTTGATGAATTTGAATTCTTTTAACATTTTTTGAAGAACTTCGCTCAAGGATCATCTCTGTCAAGTTTCAGCTTGATTGGCCCAGTGGTTTAGGAGGAGAAGAATTTTTTCTAAGATTTTCACGATTTTCAGCCTTTCTGATACCATGGCAACCAGTTGCTTATAGAATTAAATTCTTTTAACAACTTTTGAAGAGCTTCACCCAAGGAACATCCCTGCAAAGTTTCATTTTGATTGGCCCAGTGGTTTAGGAGGAGAAAATGTTTAAAGAAATTGTTGACGGATGGACGGGCAGACGTACAATGGACGGACGACGGACGGTGAGTGATCACAATAGCTCACCTTGAGCACTTTGTGCTCAGGTGAGCTAAAAATCTAAGTCGAAAAAGGGGCGCAGCTCTTACAAAAGTTATTCCACTTGATAGTCTGGGTAGCTCTTGTAGTGATGAACACAAATGCCAAAATTCATAAAGATGCCTTCCATAACAACAGAGACATGACCATGGTTGATGTTAGTCATACCAACGCAAACACCAACGCTAACGACGCCAAGGTGATTATAATACTTCGGGTTTTCTCCGAAAACAGCCGAGCTAAAAATCAATTTATCTGTCAATTAAATCCTAAGTTATTTTAACACAATCAAGCAGTCTTGAAAAGACTATATTAAGAGTATCCACAATATAAGGTTTGTTTAAAATTCAGCAGATTTAGATTGTTATTACACTGTCATCTTGGGTTCTATGCAGCTATCAAAGCAAGTCACATGGGATTTAGAGTCCTAGACAGCTAACAGCGCAAATCACGGGGGATTTAGAGTCCTAGACAGCTAACAGCGCATGTCACGGGAGATTTAGAATCCTTGACAGCTAACAGCCAGTTAACAAGGTATCTAGTGTCCTAGACAGCTTAAAGCTAAGTCACAGGGGATTTAGAGTCCTAAACATATAACATCCAATTCACATGGAATTTAGAGTCCTAGACGGCTAACAGCGCAAGTCACAGGAGATTTAAAGTCCTAAACGGCTAACAGCCAAGTCACAGGGGATTTAGAAGCATAGAAAGCTTACATCGAAGTCACAGGGATTTAGAATCCTGGAAAGCTTTCATCCAAGTCACAGGGGATTTAGAGTCCTAGACAGCTTAAAGCCAAGTCACAGGGGATTTAGATATATAAATACAATGTTTATAATTCAGGCATCTACTTTTAATAACACTCAATTATATAAGGTTAACAATTCAATAGAAATCACTCACAAAAACAGAGTTATTATACAATCTCTTACAAATACCTAAACATAACCCATTACCCTTCCCATATTTTTTTCTTTATTCTTGTCCAAATCGTAACAAGTCACAGACGACAAGAAAGAAGGATATGAATTGTAACTAAACCATCCCCTATGTAAGAAATTGATACTTATCATGCAATGAAGCCTGCATTGACCTGCTATCACCTGTCTGATAACATAACATGATATCAGTTAGTCTATTTTTAGAAACAATTTGCATACACTTCCACACGAATTTCTTAGATTTCTAAGGGTTTACTATGATAAGGTGGTGAAAAATGATTGCATGATAAATAGAATAACATGTGTCTTAAAATATCAATGTTATCACAATGATTGCATGATAAATAGAATAACATGTAAGTGTCTTAAAATATCAATGTTATCAGGTCTCGGCTGCGAGAAATTATCATGACTCGGCAAAGCCTTGTCCTAATAAATTCTCCCAACCTCGACCAGATAACATTGTTATCTTCGTTTAAACAACAAGTCCTCATGTGTAAGATTATAGGGACTTGATTTTTAACTATTGTACCTCAAACCGATAATAATTAAGCATCCATGCAAAATCATAATCCTTTTATAGTTAAATAATCATTGTTGATATTATCACTTGCCAAGTGTAATGCTATATACTACGTCTTAAAACTGACATTAGACTTGTCTACATGATACTTTGGTTTCAACATATCCCAGCATAACTTTTTTGTATAAAATTCCAAGCAGGGTCGGGGACCTCCAGTCCCTCTCCTTGACCTTGGCATGTGCATCATGTCTTGTTGAGCAGTTGTAGCACCCAGACATTGATTCCTGGTATTTCTCAAACCAGTTCAACCACTACATCCTTTTAGAGCTATTCCCACATAGGTTTATGACAAGTCATCAACTGAAATTACACTAATATCTGACATATCAATTGTAAAAGAGAAACCCGGGACCCAAGGATTGAGAACTTGTGGTGCTATTAACTTGCAATTGTTGAAACTGTTATACACAGCCTCATACTAAATCTGCAATCTCTCATATGGAACATGGCTTGGTATTTTCCTTAAACTTGAAAGTGCCTTGGACATAAGTATAATAATTTTGGGTATTTTTTCTTTTTAAAGTAATTTGGCTTCTGTCGGTACTTCACTACATTTTGCTTTCAAATGAGTCTGTGCATGACATTTCCAAAAAATTCAAATGTGCACAAAGCAATGGCTCTGGCCAGTCTGTGCATCTGCACAGTCTGACCATAGTCTTCACTATGCAATTTGTATATAGATAAGGCCTTAAAGTATCTGTGCACAGAAAGGTAACCCTCTACTTACACTAAGTAACTTTCTGGACCGCTATATGTTTGTACCTCATACAGATGTCAATTTGTTGGAAATGTCAAGCACAGGCTCAAATATGCTTTGTGTGTTTTAATCCAAATTTCATCTGAATTTCGTTGATTTTATGTCATCTTGATTTTTGTGATATCATGTAAACTCATATGCAAAACAAGGCTCTTTCGTGGCTGCATCCTTTTTATTCCCCAGGAGCCCGTTTTACTAAACGTCTTCCGACAACATTAATCGTAAGTTAAAATCGTACCTTGAGTTTTCATTCATTGTTAGATTCTTCCTTGCAAATTCTCATTGGAATTGTCTTCAGACGACGATTCCAATGATGATTCCAATGATAAAATGCATGGACGAAACCCATATTTAGTTACTTCTGTGGAAGCAACTTTATTTTTGACTTGCGCAAAAAGTAATCGGAAGGTGTATAGTAAAACAGATCCCAGGTATTTTCAAAGAATTGCAAAGGATTCCAAATTGAATTGGATTTTTGAATTACAGAATTTCTCAAAGAACTTTTAAATGGATACATAAACAATGTACTAACAAAATTCCTTTAATAAAGCTAGACTTAACAACTGAAGCAATAAATAATAAAATATCTCCGAGTATTTAAAAGACATTTAAAACAAGTGGACTATGATGGTCCTGTATAGCTCACCTGGGTATCTCTCTGATATAATGACAATCAATAATGGCATGTGCTGAGTAGAGCCCATATGGGGTCCAAAAGGGGTCATGATTTGCAATACACTAAATCTCTAGGTCTTTATTTCAATGAAAAACAAGAGCACCGCTTACGTGTGCCTACGCTCGGCTGTTGAGTGCTGGATGGTGGGAAAAAATCTAAGTCAAAAAGGGGCATAATTTGTTCAAAATGCATCTAGAGATATCCCTCTTGATAGTATGGGTTGCTCTTTTGATTTTGAACATGTGCGCCAAGTTTCGAGTAAATGCTTTCAGTAGAACCAGAGATATCAAAGAAATATCAAAGTTTTCACACGTCAACGACGACGAAAATGATGACAACACGCAGGCTATAGCAATACCTCGGGTTTTTCTCCGAAAACAGCCGAGCTAATAAAGTGTAAATTTTGGGATCACCAAATATTACCTTTTAAGGTGTCACTTAAGGTGGATGCAGACAGCGCCTGCTCACAATAGCTCACCTTGAGCATTTTGTGCTTAGGTGCACTTAAGCCAAATGAGGATCACATAAAACAATCTGAAATTCATCCTCAATTATACGCTTTAAGATGCAAAGTTCTAGACTGGTAGAGATAATAAGTAATCATAGACAATGATTTAAATCATTATCATGTTCAAACAAATGGCAAATCTTTGGAACATTTCACACAAACTAGTTCATGTTTTTATCGTCACAAAATACGCCGCCACTTTGCTGCTGTTTCATGAAAATAATTGTAGACACTACTTATTTTGACAGAACCAAATTGAAAATGACCAAGTTTCATTTAAATCAAGACAAAAAGTTTGCAGGAGTTGCCTTCACAAGGCTGCAATTTCAATAAGCCCCAGGCACTAAGTTTAAAGGGGGCATAATTCAGGGAAATAAATGAGCCATAAAATCCTTGATCCATGTACATCTACAAATTATGGTGATGGCATTGACCAAGTTTCATTTAAATAAAGACAAAAAAGTAAGGAGGAGTTGTGTTCAAAAGGCTGCAATTTCAATAAGCCCTAGCTACTTAGTTTTAAGGGAGCATAATTTAGAGTAAAATTAATGAACCATAATATCCTTACTTCATGCTCATCTACCAATTTCGGTTATAACATCCACCAAGTTTCATTTAGATCCAGCCAGAAACTTAGGAAGAGTTGCATTCACAAGGCTGCAATTTCAATAGGCCCCAGATACTAAATTTTAAGGGGCATAACTGAGGCAATAAGCCCTAGAGACTAAGTTTTTAAGGGGCATAACTCAGGCAAAAATCAACGAACCATAAAATCATTCCTTCATGCACATCTACCAATTGAGGTGATAACATTGACCAAGTTTCAAGAAGATCCAGCCAGAAACGTAGGAGTTGCGTTGACAAGAAAAATGGACCCAGAGACTGAGTTTTTAAGGGGCATAACTCAGGCAAAAATCAACAAACCATAAAATCATTCCTTCATGCACATCTACCAATTAAGGTGATAACATTGACCAAGTTTCAAGAAGATCCAGCCAGAAACTTAGGAGGAGTTGCGTTGACAAGAAAAGTGGACCCAAAGACTAAGTTATCAAGGGGCATAACTCAGGCAAAAATCAACGAACCGTAAAATCCTTCCTTCATGCACATCTACCAATTGAGGTAATTACATTGACCAAGTTTCAAGAAGATCCAGCCAGAAACTTAGGAGGAGTTGCGTTGACAAGAAAAATGGACCCAGAGACTAAGTTATCAAGGGGCATAACTCAGGCAAAAGTCAACTAACCGTAAAATCCTTCCTTCATGCACATCTACCAATTGAGGTGATAACATTGACCAAGTTTCAAGAAGATCCAGCCAGAAACTTAGGAGGAGTTGCGTTGACAAGAAAAGTGGACGGACGTACCGATGGACAGACGGACAGATGGACGGACGGACAGACAGACGGAGAAGATGACGCCAATATAAGTCCGCCTCCGGCGGCGTATAATAAAAAATGAATAGAATGCAAGAATGTGCTCAGATCAGAGATCATAAATATGCAGGCTTATCTCCATCTTATCTGACTCTCAGAGTTTTACATACAGAAGAAACATGTTGTTATACCTATTGCCAAATTTTTGGAAAACATTTTAGAAGACTGCCGGCTGTGTGGGCTAAAATAAGACTGCACATCTTAATGGCTTAGTACAAAACAGTTGTTACTCCCTATAAACATATGGGTAGTTACAACTGTTTTGGGCGGAGCAATTGATTGGTGCAGCCTCATCTAACTCCATAGTGTCTGCTGTGAACAGCAGAATTTTATTTAAGGCTTCTTAAGCCTACCAAATAGATTTATAAATCAATAGTTCAGCAAGAAAACATTGTAACTACCTTTAAACATGATAGACAATTACAACTGTTTGCGTAGAACTATTGAAAAAGTAACAGAAGAAACTAATCATGTGAGCGCATGGCTTACAAGCAAATATTTTAAGAACAATTTCATTTTCTGTTTTTCGATAGATAAAGTCTAAACCAGATATATGTAAGTTTACAGAATATAAAGCAATTGTTTCATGATTAACAAAGCCCCTTAACCAATTCTTCTTTCAGAATGTAGAGTTAAAAATATCATGAAATTGACACTCATTCCTATCAAAATCATTCTATATCACGCCATTCTTTCATTCCAAACACTCACTCAAATCAATTAAAAGGCTTCAAGACTGTTCGAAAACATTTTGAAATCCTTCATCTTGAACAAAATTAGCTCTATTGGAATACCTCCCTTTAATTTCATACCAAACTAGCTCCACACTATCATTCAATTTCATTTCAAATTGATTGATTGAATGGAGTTTAATGCCGCTTTCAACATTTTTTCAGTTATATCGCAGCCGCTGGAGCACCCTAACAATCATTCCTGGTATTTCTCTCACCAGTGCAACCACAACATCCTGTCCTAGCCTCCAGCTGCTATCTCACATAGGTCTATTAATTATTAAGTTAACCCATCAATGAGAGACAAATAGTTGGAAAGAATATTTGCTACCATCGGGGATCGAACCCGGAACCTCTAGGTTGACATTCTGACACGCTTCCAACTGCGCTATGACGGCGGCAATATCATTGCAAAATAATCCAAAATCAATTCATTTTGTCAATTTTGTGATGTTCGTAACTGTGAGATACATTTAATAATGTTTAAGATTTGGTACCCTACTTTGCATGTTCCATCTATGTCCAATGCTGGGTATTATTTCAAAATGATTTTGCCAACATTTCAAATCTTGATTGCAGGACAAATTTGTACTACAATGTACTTGTTTTGGTCTGATCTTCATTTTTACCATAAATACGCCCGAAATTATTGAATATCTAAAAGTTTAGACCCTGAGATGCTTTTGTCATTTCAGGGAATCCACTTTGACCCACTGAATATGATTTAAACCTTTCCTGTTTTAAAAAATTTTGGACCAGTCCTTTTCAAAGGTTTTGCAGACGAAAATTTAAAGTGGATTTAATTTGAAAAAAAAACATTCAGTAGGGTAGAAAAAAGTGTGGAAAAAGAAGAAATTGCTTGTCAGAAGCAATTTCTTCTTTTTTTACAATGTTTTCTCAATCATAAAATCACAGGCACGTAAAAAGCTGGGATTAAACAGCAAAGGGTTAAAAAATTCACAATTCTATCCAGATATATGAGCCTGTGCGTGAGATTTCCAACAATTTTGAATAAGCACAAAGCGGAGACTCTGACCAGCCTGTGCATTGGCACAGTCTGACAAGAGTCTTAACTATGCGTTTTGTAGATAGATAAGGCCTCAATGTATTTGTAGACCAACAGGTATTTCTATATTTATAGTATGAGTGTGTCTATGCTGCTCAATGTTTGCTCCCAATGCACATTTCAAACTGTTGGAAATGTCACGCACATAAGAGAATAGGATATTCATGTAAGTAATAGAATTTCCAATTTCCATCCTGTAAGTTGACGAACAAGTAAAGTTAAATCACCTAAAAACTTATAAATGCAAATAAAAAGATCAACCCAGATCAAAACTAATTCTAAAATATACCAATATCCAAATAATCAAGAAAATATCTTAACACAATTTAACAAATAAATCCCAATTTCAAAGCAAAAGTATAGAAGCATTTATAAATAAACATGTACAAAATATTTACAGCTTTAAAAATAATTATCAACATTTTTATCATCTATGGTTTTTGACCTGGCAGAGTAGGTCCTTTGTATTGGGCTGTTGCAGATTAAAGTGAAGGTCATATTCTATTCATCATTGATTAGTCTTTAACTATTTAAATAAATTTGTTCTTTTTTAATGGAGTTTTTACTTCGCTTTCAACAATCATTCAGTTATATTGAGGTGGCTGGGGCAACTAACAATAGTTTCCTACTATTACATCCTTTCCTAGCCTCCAGCTGCTACCTCACATAGATCTGCGATTATTAACACATTGGTGTGAGATGAATAGTTAGAAAGGATGAGTGCCTCCATCTGAGATTGAAATTTTAACTATTTCAAGAATGTCAACATAAAGAGGGGTTAGAGCAACACTTTTGTAAGTGCCTATAAACATAAAGGCACTTGCAATTATTTGCGCTAACCCCTGGATTATTTCATTATGTTCAAAGTTTAAATCATCAATGGCCAAAGTCTCATAACTTCAACTTGGAAAAGCTGAAGTTTGGAGTTTTGGTAACCCTATATAAATTATTTACTTTTGATAAGCATGCCATTGCTTTGCTTAAAAGTTGTGTTAATATATACTAATATGTTCATAAATAAGTTTTCCAATTTGTCATGTTTAAGTCTTACTCTAGCAGGTCAAAATCAATAATAATACATTATGACAATAATCAAATTAAGGCTCTTATACCATAACAATGCATGTTTGTCTCAACATTAAGGACCAGGGTTTAATAAAACCAAGGTACATTTTTCTTTTATTTGTCAAAATTATTGTAGTTATATCATGGCCACAGGTGCACCTACCCATGATTTCCCGTCATAACCATACAATCTTAAGACATAATCTAAGTGACCATCCATCAATTCACTTGACAGTAACACTTATCATATGCCTATTGGTAGGAGGCAACAGACTCAAGTAACAATGACTATGCCATTTTGAGGGACAGGGCTCCTTAGGAATAACCCTTGCATTTATAGTAAGCTGATACGCAGCTGGGAATCACATGCGACACAAATTTCTTGATTTTTTTCAATAATTCTGTAAATACTTGACTGATTTGAAAATGGTTTAAAGTAGAGAAGACAAGAAAATGCCAGATATTTGCTGGATGTTTTAGATCTTTCAATAATCTGTGGATAAAAAAGTTATTGGCAACTTTTTACTTGGTCGCCAGTAACTTTTTTTTCCCGTGTATTTTTAATAGATCTGCCTCATCCAATAAATCCTGATATTTTCAAGCTTCCCTTCTTCCAACCAGATCAAAAATGACAGAATTATTGATGAATTTCTGACATTTTTTGGTCATGTGATTCTCTGGCATGTGATACATTATATTGTAAATATGAAATTATGTTCCCAGATTTTCAGCTAATCAAAAGACCAAAATAATTTTTGCAGTATGATAATTAAATATGACAATGTTGCTTTGACAGATTAACTTTCCCATTACTAATTAATGGCATAATGTACAAAATTGAATGACTATACTAACAGAATGTATACAAATATTATGTCAAACACTAACAATAATATAACAAAATCACATTTATTTGTAAGGCATCAATAAAGGTATTAACCTATAATTTGCAAATTCTAATTTTTGTTTCATACAAATCGCCAATTTTGGGGACATTTCAAAGTCTTACTCAGTTTTTCCCATATAATTCCATAAAATGTACGTTTGAGGGTCACAATAAGCATAAGTTAACAGACAACATGGTTTAATAAGCAAATCCACTTAGCATTACCACCAGCTTAATATACTCGGTCTGGTCCGATACACTTTATCAGTTTCTGTGTCTAACAAATATGAAGAGCATACATAAAGACGTTCTTATTCCTGCATTAATATTTTTATGACGTTAAAAAAATACCAAGTAAGGTGACAAACTGCATGATAAGCTTTGGGTAAATATACTTTAAGGTAGTGGACCCGTAATAGTTCTGCAATATTTTGGAACTTATGGTCTTTTACCATGTTTTCCGATGTTTCTAATGAAAATCATTAGGAAACCTCCATCAACACTGTTAAAGTTCTTTACTTCCATAATGTTGTGGAAATATCATGGGTCAACTACCTTAAAACCACATATTTTGTTCTTTGAAACCAGTTACCTAATACACTAATTTGGGGACTAAATAGAGAATTATCCTTTGTTTTAGAGTCAGATCAATTTATATTTCATTTCAATTGTTATTATGTCCACATTTAAGGATTATTAATAAGTTCAATATGAAGGCCACACAGGTTGGTTGAGTCTATTTAGGTCCACGTTGGAGGGGAGTTTAAAAAGTTCAGTACGAAGGCCACACTGGTCTATTCAGTTTATTTGGGTCAATGTTTGAGGAGTGTTGATAATGCTCGCCAAACTGTCCAGCGTTAAACCCTGAATGTTGGGCATCAGGTATTAAAACTTTCTGTCCACCGGGAACCGTATACATATAGTGTTCTTTACCATCACTGTGGATATTGTATCCCGGCATCGCACCGTTATTAATTCTCGCGATTTTCTCTTCATCACCCATCTCACTGTACTTTTCAAGAGCAGCGTTAACATGATCACTATTTATATCACTTTGACCATATCTATCAAGACCAGTGTCTTCACTTAAACCCGAGTATTTTGCAGAGTGCATCATTTTTTGCATCCCTTTACTAAAATTATTGATTTCATTAGAATCATTTGTATTGTCACGACTGTATCTCTCTAAACCTGTTTGCTCATTCAGTCCTACAAATTTAGATGTGCTCATCAATTTTCTCATTCCTTTGGTATAATCACTGAGAGCTGACTCTTCATTTCCACTATCTCGACCAAATCTCTCTATTTCTGTATCCTCGTTCAATCCAACAAACTTAGACGGGTTCATCATTTTTCGTATTCCCTTGCTGTAATCACTAAGTTCATTTGACACTTTCTCATTATTTGAATTCTCCCGAGCAAATCTATCTAGCACTGAGCCCTCGGACAGTCCAGCAAATTGAGGTTTCATAATTTTTTGTAGAGCTTTATTATAATCACTTAGTTCAATGGAACCTGAATCATTGTCAGTATTTTCTCGACCGAATCTAGCCAGATCAGAACTTTCTGGTATACCAGAATATTTCGTAGCATTCATCAGTTTTTGTATTCCCTTATTATAATCGGTGACCTCATTAGTTTCTAGATTATCGTTTGAATTGTCCCCACCATAACTCATTAAGCCTGTTTCCTCATTCAATCCAGCAAATTTAGTGGTATCCATAATTTTTCCCTCATCTTTACTAAAATCATTGACATCATTTGGATCTGAATCATAACCTTTGGCCAGACTCTCTAATCCACCCTCATCAGATTGATAATCATCATCTCTCCTGTCGTTCATAGCTTCAAATTCCTCCTGGTTCACATTGAAGCTGGGAGATTTTGTTCGATTCTCAAAATCATTAATGGGGGTTTGGTCATTGTGTGTATTGTTCTGTACTGTCTCATTATTGTCATTCTCCTTCTCTTTAGTTTCCTCATTATCATCTCGTCCAGACATATTAAAACCGTCCCGATCTCCGTCCACATTTTCATTTTTGGTATTGGTTGGTTCACTGGCTTCACCACCTTCTTCCTTAAAACTAGTCGGTATGTTGTACGGCCCATCAAATTCTATATCCATTGTGTTTTCATCATCGTCGTCGTAACGCGGAGGTTCTATGACACGTTTAGTAACAATATCCTCATCTCTCACTTCATCAACTTCCATATTCAAACCTTCTTCATCGAATTCTTCTTTCACTTCATACTGAATGTGTTTTGGTTTTCTAGCTCGACGACGAGGCTGGGCACCAGCTTTCCTTTTATTTGATGATCGTGGTTTTTTCGGAGGCTTTGTTGGTTGATTATATTCTACGACAGACATTTCCAAGTCCTCATCCGTTTCATCATCGATGATCGTCGTAGTTTTAGGCGTGTATTCAGGATCATTATCTGGCTCCTCCTTCAATTCCATATATTCACGTTCCTGAGCTTTACGTTTATGCATAATCTGGTGATTGACAAGTGATGGTTTTCTAGAGAACGAGGCGGAACAAATATTACATTTAAAGGCTTTGTTTCCTTGGTGACTCTTTTTATGAAATTTAAGTTGACTCTTTTGAGCAAATGTAGCCTCACATAGTTGACATTGGTATGGTTTAACCGCACTGTGAGATTTGAGATGATCTTTTAATTCTTTCTTCTCTGCAAATGTTGCATTACATGTAGCACATTTAAACATCATTTCTTCTTCGTGAGTTTTCATATGTCTATTCAAGCTACTGAGTTTGTTGAATTCTTCCTTGCATATCTTGCATCGCAGTAACTTCATGGCGGTCTTATGTAGTTGTCTATGCTCTTTAAGTTTAGATTTTGTGGTAAATGCAGCATCACAGCTATCGCATATAAAAGTTTTAACACCGCTGTGCGTGACTTGATGCTCCTCAAGGTCACTTTTCTTCATAAACATACCAGTACAGTAACGGCACTTGAACGGTGAGCCTCCTTCAGTAGTGTGGGTTTGCATATGTTTGTTTAAGCTACTCTTTTTCGGGAAGGATGCATCACATTTTTTACATTTGTACACTTTCACCTCTGTACCATGAGTTTGACGATGTTTAGAGAGGTCGCTGCGTTTACTAAACCCTTCATTACAAACTTTACATATAAATGGTTTCTCTCCTGTATGTGTATATATGTGCTCCTGAAGATGGTTTTTACGGGAAAATGCGGAATCACAATATGTACATTTATGAATCTTCTCCGCGTTACCTTTCTTTGGTCTCGGTGTTAGTTCCTCCAGCAGTTTTGCAGTTGCTTCGTTGATCTCCATCTTTCTCGATTTATTCAACATGTTCAGTTGGATTCTGGTTGCAGTGTATGATGGTTGATACAAATATTGGTTAAACTGATCGGAGCCAGAGTGTACACGTTTGTGTATGGTAAGGTTACACTTCTGTGAGAACGAGGCTGTACACTGATCACACTTGAACTGTTTTGTGCCTTGATGTATATTCTGATGTATCGTAAGAAGACCTTTCTGTCGAAACGCAGCGCCACATTGATCACATTTAAATGGTTTCTCATTTGTGTGAATTCTCAGATGAACTTTCAGCTGACTCTTCTCCACAAAGGCTGCTGTACACTGATCGCATTTATGCGGTTTCTTACCGGAGTGTATTCGGTGATGGCGCTTTAATCCTTTCCTACGTTTAAAGGATGCACCACACAAAATACACTTGTGTAGTTTCTCTCCTGTATGCATTGCTTTATGATCCTTGAGTTGATTTTTCGTCGTAAAAGCAGACTCGCACTGATCACATTTATATGGCTTCTCACCAGTATGAATTAAATTGTGTGTCATCAAATCAGTCTTTTTGTTGAAAGCAGCAATACAGGAAGTGCACTTGAACGGTTTTTCGTTTGTGTGAATAAGGATGTGCTGACGCAAGATACTTTTCCGCGTGTAGGCAGCGTCACAATATTCACACTTAAACGGCTTCTCACCAGTATGGGTAAGGTTGTGTCTGGCGAGATCACTCTTCTTGATGAATGTCTGTCCGCAGATATCACATTTAAATGGGCGTTCTCCTGTGTGGATCGGTAAATGTTCAACGAGATGGGACCGCTTCAAGAACGCAGAACCACACAGGTAACATTTGTGGTTTCTCTCTCCGGTTCCAGTTTTACGTTTACGTGGGACCGTTGGTTTTGGTTCAGGCAAAGCAGCAAGTGGATCTTTCATCAATGGTTTCTTTGGTATTGACATTCCTGGTGGAACCTTGGTTGCTGTAAACGGAGTCGTGTGGAAGAGCTCCGGATTAAAACTGAGATGATCTGGCGTTGTTTGTCCAGAATCACCAGGACCTGGCACAGAATTCTGAATATACGCAGCTTCACGGAAGTTACACGAGTATGGTTTGTCTGTGGGAAATATGGCCTGGTGTACAGTTGGTATTTGCTGATGGGCAGGCGGTATTTGTTGGTGCGCTGCAGGAATCTGTTGGGAAAAATTAAACTGGCTACTTGAAGTAAATGGAGCTTCATAGAAGTTGTTGTATGGTTTATCAACCACATGTAGGCGGTTATGTCGAGCTAGATCATCCAAATTAGCAAATCCAGGGTTATTAAAGTTAGCCTTGGTCAGAATATTCTGTGCCTGATAGAGGTCCCTATTTGGTGGGTTTCCTGGCGCATGGATGCAGCTGTGACAGATCAGCTCACTGAGCGTATTAAACGTGGCGTAACAAAAGTCACATTTTTGTAGATTTGTGCCGGGTGTTAAATGAGTACCATGGGGTATGTGGCCTTGACCTTCCATGATTTTAGCTCAAATTAAACCGTCACTTTGATTATTTTGAATGTGTTTTTCAAAATGAAGTATCTCAAATGTTCTTTGTGGTTAAGAGGGATAGTACAGTATATTGATTTTCATTCAAAAGTCTTGTTAAATTTGCGGAGTTCACCATTTTGTACTTATCGTTCCATATAACTCAATCAAACAATAAAATCAAGCCATTCACATCATCAGAACACTTACTAAGGCTGGTTTTGTCTGTTGGTAAGTATCTTCAGTTTATACATAGTTCTGAAAATAAATCAAAAAGGTATTCACAGCTACAGGTAGGAGGCGGTAAAGCCAGTGTAAATATATGTGACTCGTCAGGCGAAAAGGGACCATCTGGGAACTTAGTAAAAAAATATTTGTAAAAGATTTTGGTTTCTAGAACAGGCCAACCAGAGGTTGCATTTCAAAAATTCTATCACATGAAGGTTGATCGATTACTCTAGTTTCGGAAAATATGTTATGTACGAAAAGTTTGTCCCTAGTCAGACTGCGCACTCCTCACTGTCTGACGAGGGTCAACACTTTACGCACTTCCAAGATGGTCCCATTTTTGCCTGATGGGTTACATATATTAATGTTTAGCATCATAATTGATATCAGATTTTAGTTGAAAGAGTACATTCAACTAATGATCAATACTTTAATTGGTTTCTTAGAAATAAATTTTCTCAATGAAAGTGTAACACTATGGCATAACAAGGTAAGTTTTAAAACTGCTCATCACTATTTTTAGATACAGATAATGAAAGAACAATATGAGTTCTATCCTTAAGCATACCTGGAATGGACCTTCACTTAACCATCAGTGGTCAGTGACCACTGATAGTTAAGTGTAGACCATTCTCAGGGTTGGTTTAAACAAGAGGACCAAGATGGTCCTAGATCGCTCACCTGAGTCTCTAGGACCCCTGGGACATTACATTAATTAGAAAGGCAGATGTCAAAAAGAAGATAATTGCCTAAGATCAATACCATGGAACGTTTTTGGCGAAGAGCAAGACAGATATGCCTTTTTGCTCTTTGATTCTGTGTAAAAAGGGATGCACCAGGGTGGACCCCAAAAGTGACCCAAGGGTTTTGATATGAACAAACTTGGAACAGGTCCATAAGATGATGCTACATTCTAAATAGGAAAGCTGTCTGCCTTCTGGTTTCAGAGAAGAAGATTTTTGAAGGTTTTCCCATTTTCACCCATCATGCTCAGATGAGCTGAAAGGGATGCGCCCGGGTGGAGCCCAAATATGACCCAAGGGTCTTGATATGAACAAACTTGATAGGGGCCCACAAGATGATGCTACATACCAAAAATGAAAGCAGTGTGCCCTCTGGTTTTGATTAATGAAGATTTTAAAAGATTTTCACTCTTTGATTCCATGTAAAAAGGGTTGCGCTAGGGTGGAGCCCAAACATGACCCTAGGGTCTTGATATATACAAACTTGGTAGAGGTCCACTAGATGATGCTACATACCAAATATGAAAGCTGTCTGCCTTCTGGTTTCATAGCAGAAGATTTTTAAAGATTTTCATTTTTTTACCCTTCGTGCACAAAAGTGATAAAGGGATGCACCCGTGCAAAGCCCAAATATGACCCAAGGGTCTTGATATGAACAAACTTGGTAGAAGCCCACTAGGTGATGCTACACACCAAATATTAAAGCTGTCTGCCATCTGGTTACAGAGAAGAAGATTTTTAAAGATTTTCGCTCTTTGATTCTATGTAAAAAGGGTTGGGCCCGGGCAAAGCCCAAATATGACCCCAGGGTCTTGATATGAACAAACTTGGTAGAGGTCCACTAGATAATGCTACATACCAAATATGAAAGCTGTCTGCCTTCTGGTTTCAGAGAAGAAGATTTTTAAAGAATTTCATATTTTCACCCTTTTTGTTAAGGGTAAAGGGAAAGTTAAGGGTGGATTTCATTTATTTGAACAACTTTGGTAGAGCTTGACCCAAGGAACATCCCTGCCAAGTTTCATCAAGATTGGCCCACTGGTTTAGGAGGAGAAGATGTTTAAAGAAATTGTGGACGACGCACGACGCACGACGGACATTCTACGATCCCAATAGCTCACCTTGAGCACTTCGTGCTCAGGTGAGCTAGAAATGTTTTTCTCAAGTAAAAAGGATGTTTCCAGAAAATAAGAAGTAACCTAAACTAAAAAAAAATCACATTAATCTTTTTAATTAATTGTCTGTAATTTACACATTAATAACCAATTAATTGATTAAGTTTCTGCAATTTACACATTATTAACCAATTTATTGATTATGAGATTTCCTAATCGATAGTTGTCATCAGAAGCCCAAACCAACTGATAATCAATTACATTGATTAATCAGCCCATAACTATGAATCTGTTGTTGTTGATTTGAATGAAAAATCAAAGGCCTGAAAGGCCTGAATTGAAGACAGGACTGAATATTAACAATTGGAATGAAAATTGTGGCGTTTTGAGAAGATCTCTTGAGTGGGAATCAAAAATTTAAAACAATCATTGATGATTACATATGGAAACTGCACCTTCCTAACAAATGAATATGCTTTACTTTGAAGACTCATCACTTCCAGATAAACCCATCCCTCTAGCCAACTCAAGCTTAACAAGAGGGTAACTGCCTTCATAATCGCTATTCATCCCCAAGTGTAAGTTTTCAATATCCTAAATGAAAAATATTCATTTAACCAACAGTAATATGGTGGCAATTCCTGTATTCTAAAAACTCATATGAATTACTGCAACCCTGTTTTATAGAATTGTATAGATTATCCCCAGCAATCCAATATGAGCTAAATCCGATTTTTTTCCAGTCAAACTTATTAAGTGGATGTGTAAAAATCTTAAATAAAATGTTAATCCACATGACACACCTTGCTTACCCCTTGATGAAGAGCTGAACATTTCATTGACATGGTGAATATTGCCCTGAATTGGAAATTTGTTCAAATTTCTTTTACATTTATTATCTGATCCAGGATTTGACTAATTATCTCCACATAGAAGAAGCAATGAAAGTAATACCAATATTCTTATACTTTTACTAGTCAAAGTCAATACCAAGAAGAAGTATTTTCCCGTACAATAGCTGTAGCTTTTTTATGAATACCGTTTAAGTTTCTTCCAGGAGTGAAACATTCTATTTCTATTTTTCCATTGAGATATTTCGATCTCCATTTCAGGTTATTCTCCTTGAATATCGTCGGCTCCGTTCTATAAGGACGTATATGCCAATTTACATTTTTTCTTTTATTGCGTTTTCGCACACATATGATATTCCCGCGTCTTTTGCGAAGATGCTGGACCTGAAAGCTAATCGTATCCCCCCAAAAAAGCTTCATGGACTTGTAAGATACGTCATATTCGCACCGGAAGTGGTCGAAAAGTGAAGTTCGAAAATGACGTATTGACAAATTTGATAATTGTTCATGTTTCCTTATGATAAAAGTTTATTTTAAAAGATCATTTTGAAAAAGAACACAACCTTTACCAAGGCCTGATTATTCGCATGTCTCAGTTACATACATAAAAATTGTTATATGCGTTTTTCACTTTTTTCGAGAAAGGTCTCACCCAACGGCTTTCGGGGTCTCGTATGCACCCGAAAAGACATTTTTTTACAGGTGATTTGTCCTATATCTTATATAACATCAAATTTAATAAGTTTTTTTCGTGCATTTATCTTTTATGCCCTTTTTTGTCTATGCGGCATTTTGTACCGTAAAAATTAAGTGAAAAAATTACGTACTTGACGATTTTTTTGTTGTTTTTCTTAAATAACTCATTATAGAGACAAAATTTAATATTTATGACGACAGATAATATATTTAGTGATTCGATTTAAAATGTTTTCGACCAAAATGGTTGTACCAGTGTTTATAGGTAAAAAGATATTAAGTTTTTTCCTTCTCCTGAAAAGTAGGCTTTTCCCGGGTTCGTCCTTATAGAACGGAGCCGACGATATGGTCTTACTTAGTAGAAAATTATTTTTACTACAAAATAATATTTAAAACTGTTAAGACAACCAACCTTTCAGGCCTTTTCCACGGGACTGCTTTTCTAGATCAAGATTCGGATTAAACTATCCGGTGAACTATCAATTTTGACAAAACTGCAAAAATGACAGATCGTTAAATGAAATCCCGAGCTACATCATTTATCACCTTGAGTAGAATTCTTTCAAAGTCCACTCCAGAATGTTACAAATAAATCCATTCCAGTTTCCAAAACAGTTTTTGTTATTGTCAGAAAATTGTCGAAAACAAAAGCGGAAACTCAAAACCGGGGTCGCGCATGCGTGGTACTACTGTATAGGCCATTCGGAACACCACTCGGCCTATCTAACGCATTCGTCACAACTCGGCCGATTCCGTAACCTACATTTAGATAGATCTGATACTTCGGAGATCGCCCGATGATTGCCGAGTGAATATCACGATCACGATCTGTTGCCGTTTACGGAAATGACCGAGTGATGTTCCGAATGCTGTACAATATGGATAGACAAAACAAGCCTAATAATAAAGTAATTTGATAAGCCATCGAAATTTCCCCGTAAATCCAAGTAAAAATTAAAACCTAGGAAATTCCAAAGTTTACGAGTTTATTCAAATAGCCTTTTGCTATTTTAGTTTTTATCCATTTACACTACGACAGGCCCGGGAGACGGATAAATAAAGCAACCTTAAGGACACACAAACACACAATTTTACGAGAAATAGGGAGTCTAAAATGGGGAACTGAAAATAGCTTGCCAATGCTATGCATAAAAACAGTTGTAGGATGCAATTGAAAATTTGGAGCAAATGCAAAAGATTGCAGCCGAAAACGCCCTAAAACAGCACCACTTACGAATGTAAAACACGTTTCTGCAGGCAACTTCTGCATAGATCACGTGTTTACTCCCCTGAGGTCCCGGCCAGAATTTAGGTCAGCACCAAAATTTTACGGTATATTGCTACACTATTGATTATTTTTGCCGCGTTTATTTTTATGAATGGGTCTACTTTTTTTGAGCGTAATGACACATGTAGGTTTGTTATCAAAATCCGATGGCGACGATCCCTATATTGAAAGACAGGTAAACCTGTCTTCAATAAAAAAAACACCTTTATTTGTAGCCCTGGGCATCTAAAGTAGGTCCAACAGATGCTTCTTTTTTTATTCAGGAAGAGGTTACCCCTTATTATGCCAGGATTTTAGCGTTTCATCAACACATCAACAAAATGGGGTAGACCTCAAAGACGCCATAGTAGGCCCATAGGGATCCTTGGGGTAGACCTCAAAGACTCAATAGTAGGCCAATAGGGATCCCTGAATAAGTTTGGGAAGCCCCTGCTTTAATTGTTGACTTTTTTCTTTTCGGCTATCCTCACTATTTTGTGTAAATAATAAATTTTCCCTGGATTAAGCTACACAAGGTATTTTATAGACAGTCCTATTTAGTATCAACTTCAGACAAAACAGTCTTCAACCTATAGATCTCCAGAAGGTCAAAAGGACTTATCAGGGCTTTTTCCAGGTATTTTGGGAAAGGGCCCCTGGCCCCAAATTGGGAAAAAAAATATCGACAAAACCCTTAAATTGGGGAAAAAAATAAAACTTGTATAAATTGTAACATTTGCTTTAATAATCAAATTAGCTTATACACATCCCATGACACTCAAATCTTTAATGTACAGTTTCCTTTTTTTTTTGCTCTAAATTCATCACACAGTCATCCAACTTTGAACTGGGTGGGTCACCAAGATCTATAACAATAATCATTAAGTTTTGTATGGTGTTCTAGGCGAGAGAACTTCAAATAGGTGTACATATATTCAAGTGACTGAATCCACAGGTAGCCAACACAGGTGGGGATAGTGTAATATTACCAAACATTAACCACAAAAAAACATAATATTAACAGTTTTTATCAAAATGATTATATTGACTATATAATATATTTCCATGAAAAGATTTACATAATATTGTTTAATGGTTAATATTAACACCATCCCCACCCGTTTTGGCTACCTGTGACTGAACCCAGATCTCTACTCACATTCGTGTGAGTTTGTTAATGCTGAACGGTAGAAAATTCAATGACTTGTTTGTTCACTAGTCACTTGATCAGAAGAACTGGACTCGAAAAAAGTTACGGGGTCATAAATAGGGCATGACTTATCCCCATTTATATTACTGGTCGAAGGTTTTAGGGAATTGTTGTCGCCTATATCTGTTACGGTTGTACAGCCGAATTAATCAACTATCAAACAAGATTTGGAATGGCATTTTCAAAGTCTCTTCACGAAAGATGAATCAACTATTGTGTGAGCCCAACATCGCAAAATTATTTCATATTTCCCCGCTTTAATAATTCCGCCGTTGTTGACATCGTCGCTAAGACAACGAAACTACGATATTTCATTTGTTATTAAAAACAGTAAAGCTATACGAAAATATGCGTATTTTCGAGAGATTGAGTTCCCGCGATCCGAAGACTTACCGCTATCGTATGCGGGAACCATATTATCGATTTATTCGTATTCGACTAGCTTTACAAGAATGGTTATTCGGCACTTATACATGTCGTACTTTGAAATTTTTATCGTTTCCAAATAACGTTGACCGCATTTTTTACTTTCTGATCGTCCTTAGAAAAAAGAAAATCAAAAATGGAACATAGCTTTGGGAATTTTTTATTCAAATTGGGAAAAAAATGGGGCCGTTTTGGATTGGGAATGGGGCCGAAATTCGGCCCCGCAGGAATAGGCGAAAAAGCCCTGCTTATTCAAGAGTATCAGATTCACAGTGGTTCAGTAGCCCTAAATTGCTCACCTGAATGATCTGTCTAACAATTTAAGAAGAGGGTCACCCAAGGAACAATTCTACCAAGTTTCATTTTAATCTGCCCATTGGTTTAGGAGAAGAAGATGATTAAAGAAACAGTTTACACACTGATGCACAAACTTCAGCCAGTTGAGCTAAAATTTGTTAAATGCAAGATTTGAAAAAGGATGATAAATGCTGTTGCTTCAATATACCTTACAGTCCTTTTTGCCAAATTTCAGGTTGATTTGGAAAACATACAAGTTTTTCTTTGATCTGAACCCCAGACCTAGTTTTTGACCCCAGTTTCTATTTTTTCTAACGTTTTACCCTGTAAACTAGTTTTTGACCCCAAAAGACTCAATTCAGAACTCATCCCAGATATCATCAGAGCTCCAGATAGGATGCGTATCTGCGTACTTTACGCTACCAATTGGCTAGAATACGCACGGATATTTATCAAATTGCGTACAGATACACATCGAAATTTGTAATACATTATTTATCTTTACTTAGCGTACCGAGTTTGGAAAACGACAGGGTGAGAACAAAAATGTAACAGAAACCCAGAAACCCAAAGGAGTTTAAAAATAGATTTCTTTGCTGTAAAAATAGTACACGGGAGCCTCTTTGACCAAATACAGCATGAATCTCCTCGCCAAATTAAAACACAGAAATTTTCTTTTTACGTCAATTGCAGAGCGGTTTTGAGTTTTAAAATTCGCGCATTTCCAAGAATAGAAGATTTCCCTTTATCTCCAGTGACTTGTCAGTACATTGCAAATATTTTGGTTGATTGACAAATAATATTTTCTCCGTGTTTGAAAATGCGATTCAAAGTAATTTATTTCAATGTTAATCTTCGCCTGTGATTACCATTTAGATTAGCAAAATTTCTCTCTAGGAAAAAAATCCCCGTCAGTGAAAAGAAATGAATTAAAACTAGCAGACATTTAACGTTTATGTGCATACTCGAAACCCATATTAAATGAAATTTGCATGGATCACAACTTGTTTTGGGTGTCTTTATTTGAGTCTTTTGTTCGGTAGATCTAAATCCAAGGTATTTTTCTTCTAAAATTCATTTTCTATCCAAAATCCCAAATTGTCAATGACAGATCTTTGGAGCCGGCATTGTTCAAAATGATCTAAGCCTTTTTCACACCCCTATTAAAACTTGGATTTAACCAGTCCAATTTAGCTCTTCCTATGGCTAAAATAATTTTCTAATCCTAAATTCCCCTCAGTCAATGTAAAGGTAGCTGGCAGCCTGGTTTCAGGTAACAAAAAATACGACACCCCCATTAGTTTTTATATCTGTCCACAAAATTTTACAGTATATGTAATTTTTCTCTTGATATTACTTTCGTTTTGCAGACGACGCGTGTACGAAAGTTACGACATCCCAATTTCTTTTACATTATTTACGAAAGTTATGACACCCCTGTAAAATTTGACAAATAAACAGGGCTGGGGTCAATTACATGCCAATGTAATTAATTAAATTACAAATTACATTGAAATATTTCAATTACAAATTTTACAATTATAACTACAGCAAAACCTCAATGTAATTAATTAAATTACAATTACTTTTCAAATGTAATTAATTACAATTATAAATTACATTTGAGGTATGATGAACCAGTCAATAAAAAATGGAATATAACATTTACAGCCATATGGTCACATTTAAACTGTAGGTATATTGTATTAAACTGTATAGAGACAATTTGGAAATCATAAGCATTTCAACTAAGGGCTAAAATTGTTTATGTTATGGAGGGCCGTCACACTTGCTGGGATAGTAAGCCATTTGATTTTGAAATGTAGCCTACACTGAAAGAAAGTCTTTCACTTAATAATTTAGGGATGTTTAGGACGGTAAACGGAAAGAAAGTAACAGGAAAAAAAGTAACGGAGAAAAAGTAACAATTTCAGCTAGGAAAAAAAGTATCAGGAAAGAAAGTAACAGTTTTTTAAATTATACCAAATTTTGCTTATATTTCACTGAAGTTTATTTCCAAAATAAGTCTTTTGGTATCTTTAATTATTTAATAAACAATATATAAACTTATCGTGAACTTTGACTTTAAATTGATGAAATATAATAGAATCAAGAAAGGCCCAGCATGCATGTTGTAAACCTTTGTCAAAATTAACAATTCATCTCAATTATATATTCATTGATTTAAAACCTTTTTTTTTTTATTTGAAGGACAAGTTACTAAAGATTTATAATAAAAATATTGGAAAGGAGAAAAGCAAGATGAAGAGTTTTTGTTGTTGTTGGTTGTGGTTTTGTTGTCATTAAGAAAGTTTACATTTGGGTTATTTTGTGCTACTGCTATTTTTGTGAATAACAAACAGGTCAAGTACTAAGAAAGAACATATCATACTTAATACAGAAAAAAAATCAACAGAGAAAAAAATTATTTGAAATTTCAAAATAATTCACATTTTATATTAAGGAATAAGCATTACTTTGTTCATTGGGTAATAGTGTAAAAGTTCACACCTAAGATCACAAACTAAAAATCTTGACAAGTATAACAGATAATGACACCTGAGCATGTGTAAAATTCTTTATACCAAATTGAAACGCACAACATATAATTGAATTATCAAAGTTCATATTTCATTATGAAAATAAATATTTTTTTTTCAAAATGTCCTTTTACTACAGCCATAACTTGGTTTTGTAGTGATACTTTTATAAAACTGTTACTTTTTTTCCTGTTTCTTTTTTTCCTGTTACTTTTTTTCCATTACTTTTTTTCCTGTTACTTTCTTTCCTACAATCGTTTAGGACATGTTTGCAATCAAGTTTTCGAATTAAAATTAATAAAACTTGTTTGACACTCACTCCTTAAGTGACTAGGATTGATTAAACAAATATCGATTTAGGCACCAGGCAACTATGCTGATTTGTTAACATACATCATATCTATTACTTTGATTTGAATACTTCTGCCTTTTTTGTTATTTCTGAGAAAAATTGTACTAGATAACTATTATTCCCTTAGTGATAGTATAACTTACTGTAAAGTGTCAATGGTCACCTAGTCAAAAACAATCAAGATTTTCACACCTCTACCTGTCCTTTTAGGAAGTGTTTGTCAGCTTATTGTTTCCACATTCTGGCAGGGAATGTGTGATTTTTACAATAAATACCTCATGGTTTACTTTTGATTGCAAGTATAATCCAGTGAATCCATAGTTCCTTTTGCATCTGCTTCTACTGTTGATGACAAAATTTCCTCAACTTTATCTAATTTAAATAACTTATATGTGGATCACGGATTATTTCTTTCTTTTTTTTTTTACTTCATTGTTATTTCATAAATAACTCAATACTTTGATCTAAAATAGAGCTTAAATGTCTAAAAAAAATCATATTTGGGGCCTAACAATTTTGATACTGTTAAATGACTGTATCCTTAGACTTCCATTATAGAATATAGATGTAATTGAAATGTAATTGAAAGTAATTGTTAATTACATGTTGATTTCATTTGTAATTAATTACAATTACAATTACTCGTAATTGAGAAAAGAGTCAATTACTAATTACATACAATTACTCCACAATTTGTAATTAATTACAGCTAATTACAATTACATTTTTCAATTACCCCAGGCCTGCTAATAAATGGTTACAATGCTGTCTTATATCTAGATAGTTTTCGTTTTATAATCACTCTCATCCAAAAAATCAAAGCCAGTCAATAATAGCTAAGCAGATCTTATTATTTCTAGAACAAAAGTAAAAATATCCCTTCAAAATTTGACAATTAAAAATAAGATATTGTCTTATATCTAAAAAAATATTTCTTTGAATTATTTTCTTCCAAAATCAAAACCAGTCAATGATAACTAAGCAGATCTTATCATTTCTAGAACAAAGTTATGCCACCCCTTTAAAATTTGATTATTATAGACTGTACTATATCTTATTTTTTCTTTTAAAGTAGTATTTTCTTCCAAAATCACCTTCAGATAATGACTACTTACTTGTGGCAGGTAATGCTATACCTGGTAATTAAGTTTGAACAACTTTAAAGGTACACTTAAAAAAAATGTTGTTGTTTTTTTAAGTCTGAAATTCGCTCTCGGATATTCTATCTTTTTCTTTTATTCATCACTCTCTTCAAATTTTCTTATCTTTATCTCTTTTTATATGGACCTTTATCTTTTCACTTGTAAAAGAATGATGCCTAAAATTAAAAGGAAACCTTTTGTAAAAGATTAATTGAGACAGAAATACCCTGTCTGTTGAAAGCTTTATTGAAAAATACCCCTTGAAAAAAATTAATAGGGGTAAATACCCCTTGACTCAAAAAATTATTTGGAGCTCTGATCATCAAGACGGTCATTCTGACCATATTTCAGGTTGATCTGTCCAAAAATGTAGCCTCTAGAGTGCATACAAGGTTTACTAGGATTTGACCCTGTGATCAAGTTTTTTACCTTGAATTGACACAATTTCGAATTCGTACAATATTTCATAAAGACAATCGTTCCGACCAATTTTCTGATTGACTTTGATCAAACAAAAAATGTGGCTTCTATAATGCATACAAGGTAAATGTCAACAAGGGATAACAGATGTCCCGTGGTGGACATCCACCAAACCACAATAGCTCACCTTGAGCATTTTTCGCTTAGGTGAGTTGAAGTGCTCAAGGTGAGTTAGAATTCTGACATCAAAACTGACTTTGACCTTGATTGATGACCTTGTAATTCATAGAACCTACGAAAAGGATTGGTAACAAGAACTTTTATAATCATAATAAAAAGTTAAAGATATTGTCAAATATTTAAATTTTGAAGTTGACATTAGCTAGACTGTCCCAGACCTGACTAATATCCCCCCAACAAGTGCTTGTCAAAAATGAAAAGCCATTTTCAAACAAAGGGTCATAATTCTGCAGGTGTGCGGATTCGCTAGCCATAGCTAGGTAGAGTTATGGTTCTTGCATCCTGCACTCCGCAATCATGAGAGGAGTTTCATAAAATTCATGATTTGTCTGCAAACTTCTCTTGAAATTAGATTTACTCACCTTTCTTACAGAGAACCTGGTAGTAGGCTTGTCACTACATCATGGTAACCATAACAACACACCCATGTCATGTGACCCAATTTGATAGTTGGTTGCAGCTCATCACATCACAATCTGTTACCTACAAATACACAATAACTTGGCTTTCATGTTTTCTTCAAAGCTTAACATGTAATCCAATTAAATAAAGATTTTTGATTGATTTAAATTGCATGACATGGGAAAATCTATTGTATTTTACTTCTGTATAAAATGCAAAAGATATGTCCTTTTAAAAAAAAAGAACTTTGATCTGCAAGTTTAGTTTAATAGGGACTCGAGTAAAGCTTTTTTCCCTTCCACAGCCAAACATTGTTATTTAAGGTAGTGGACCCCTAATAGTTCTGCAATGTTTCCAAAGTAATGAACTTTAACAATATTAACAGAGGTTTCCAAATGAATTTCATTAGGAAACCTCGGTCAAATATCATTAATTCCAAAATATTGCAGAACTATTATGGTTCCACTACCTTAACCCTTTCCTGTTTTACAAAATTTTGGACCTGTCAAAATTCAAAGGTTTTGCAGACTAAAATTTAAAGTGGATTTAATTTGAAAAATAACCATTCAGTAGGATAGAAAATAGTGTGGAAAAAGAAGAAATTGCTTGTCAGAAGCAATTTCTTCTTTTTTCACAATCTCAATCATAAAATCACAGGCATGTAAGAAGCAGGGATCAAACAGCAAAGTGTTAATCTATTAGAAGTTAAGATGCTTTAAAATGAATTATTAAATTTTATGCATGCATTCAGTTCTGCTTCTGAGCCAATGATAACAGTGAGTCGACAAAGACCCTCAGGCAACTCTCTCAACTTAAACCTGTTTCATTTTAAAATGCAGAATAACTGGACAGAAATAATTTTTTGATAATAAGTTTCTCTAAGATGATTTATTAGATGGAGTTTTGCGCTACTTTCAACAATTTTTGCTGTTATTTCGCAGTGGCTGGAGCAGGCTAACAATGGATTCCTCACCAGTACTAACATCACATCCTCTCCTAGCCTCCAGCAGCTACCTCACATAGGTCTAAGATATAACCGAAAAAATGTGGAAAGCGTTGTAAAACTACATACAATCAATTGATCAAATAAAGCCCAGACTTCACAGAATACCGCGGTCCCACTGACATGTCTGGTAAAAATTATGCCGGTCCGGTAAGTTGCACATGAATACTGGACCGACTGACTGGTAAAATCTAGCCACATACACAATGTGTCCCCATCATTTTGTCTGGAGGAATTTTGTTTGGTCTGGTAAACATCTTAAGTTTATCAGACCCACTGTCCAATAAAATTATGGTTATTTCGTGAAGTCTGAAAGCCCCAACCCCCTAAAATGAAACATAAGTATGATGATTCTAATTAAACCCAAGGGCTGTATTAGAGCTGAATAAAATTTGGCAAAAAAAATTGCATTGAAATCAAAGGGCTAAAAGGATTGGAAGTATCAAATGTTGGTCAATTTTCATTGAAAAACTAAATCTATTGATGATTTTGGTGTGGAAATGACAAATGTGTAGGCTGATTTTTGTCTATACCTCCTGACAAAGCGGGAATGTTCCAGGTTAAGCATGGCAAGGATTAAGTTATGAAGGGATGAGAGATGAAGAGAATATTTGTTGGTTTCATGGAGGTATGCAACCAAAGACAAGGTCATACAAGTTTGTGAATTCTTCTAAGATTTTTACATTATGATTGGCTGAAAAATTAGTTTCATACCTCAATGGAAACAATTTTGATTATGCAACTAATTGCTTAAATTGTGTGCAATGTTGTTTGAAAAAAATTAATTGTCTTGCTATGTGGAAATTTGTTCATGATTACTTCATGATATTATATTTTAACCCAAGTTATAAATTTTTTACTTTTTTAATTCATTGGGTATGAAACTTCAAACCCATATTATTACTGGTGTATACCAATTAACGGTGTAGTAATAAGTTTCAAATAAATTTCAAAGAAGGAAAAACTTCAGATAATTTTTCAAAAATTTTAGTTGTTCCTTTACTTCAAGAATTACATTGGCTTATCCGGAGGGGGTTTGGAGGGTTCAAATGAACCCCCTCTGTACCCAAATTATTTCATTGTAGTGGACAAATTAAATCCATATTTTGCAACAAACAAACCGCAACCCCTTTTTGTAGTGTATGAATTACAAGAATGTGTAATTCTACAAATAAAAGATATCTGATGTACAGAATTTGAACAATTAGTGAATAGTCCCAAAGTATCCCTATCTTTATAGATAGGGATACTATTGGACTAATTGCTTAAAGTCTAAAGGCTGCAATCAAAGCCCCTGTAAAGGAACCCAGGATCCGCTGCTGAATTAAACTAGGTTGGTCCCTGCTAGATCAGGGAAAAAGATTGGCAGGGGCCAAGTCACCCATGGCCCCTACATTTTAAGCTGGGCCCCTAGATTTTTTTTGGAAAATCCCTATGCCTCTAATGTTAAATATTGAATTTTTGAAGCCTGGGCCCCTAAGATAAAATTGTAAGTCATTTTTCCTGTAGATCCCAATGATTTATTAACGACCATCATTCAATTTCACTCTTTTACAAAGAAAAAACAAAATTTAGACATGGTGGTGTATTTTTTTCTTTTGTTCAGCTTAAGTTAAGCAATATTTACATCATAGGAAACATGGGTTGCACCCAAATAGGTCAAAGTATGTGAATAAGGACAAGGTATAAAAAGTATCATACAGGGTTCTTAATTTGTGAACTTTGGAGGTTTATGCAGATCTATAATGGTAATTGGTACAAAAGTAGTTCCATCAAATCTTTAGGGTCATGCTACTTCAAACCAAAGGATATTTTCAAACTAAATTTTCCTAAAAACAATAGAACTGATTTTGATAAAGGAATGATTTGACTATGGGATGATATAAAATATTCATGGAAAAAAATCAAAAGATTCTTAAACACAGACAATGTGCAATAAACAATCTGTAATAGGGTCAAAGAGCATGCTTACATTTTTTCATACCTCCATGAACAGAAAATAATACCCTTTTAATCTCTTTTTTCCCAACAATTTGCTCATTTTGACATGCCTCGACATGAATAAAATCATACAAAAAATCATTTCTGATTTTTAGAACTAAAAGGCTACTGTGATTACAGGGCTTGTGCTAGCTTTTTAAATTTGGGAGGCATTGACCTATTGACCATTAAATTTTGGGAATCAAAACTGGTTTTGTAGGGGCCAAAAAAAGAGAAGTAATTCTTATAACTGAAACAACAAAGTGTAGACACTTTATTGTTTATGTTGTTTTATTTATAAGGATCTTTTGAAATAGTAAGCAAACAATTGATTTATGTAATCTTTTATATTGCATAGGTTACACCACAGTCGGTCTAAATGACCCCCCCCCCCCCCTTTGGAAATTTTGAGGGTCAAATTGGACTTTTTGGGAGTCAAAACCCTGGTTAAAGGGTCAAACATGAGCCCTGTGATTAAAAAAAACCATAGAGAGTCAGGCAAAATAGCTAAAAGTACCACAAAACACCTTAATTATTGAAAAAGTAACAATTAAATAAATTCCTGATAAATCTGGAAAATTGAATTTTTCAGTCTGAACAGGAACTTGAAAATATTCATGCTTACTTTTGTATTTTTTTCCGATAAAAACGTTTTCTGAAAATATTTTCTGATTCAAAAACGGTAAATTTTGACAAGTTTAAGAAGTTAAGGCAACACGGGTAACTTTTCCCGTGACGCGTGTATCAATTACGGTGCGGCGAGAAACGTCGGCCCAACACGGGCGAGGCATCGCTACACAGCTACGACAAAATTGACTCCAAAATGTCGGCCACTTGCAGCCGAAACTTTCCTTGTATCATTTTACAGCGTAATGATTGGGCGGTGACACGACTCGTCAAGGATAAATGGACAAATTCGCGATACTTGGTAAATAATTTATGCAATGACAAGTCTGATGATGGCCGCCATCCCGATATAGGCCTACTTCCGGATGTAACTTATTTTATCAGTAATTTCACCACTAAAACAGACACAGATCCATAAATAAACCTCGCATTAGTAATCAATACATCGTAAAGAAACTAAGTACCTACAGCATACCTGTAATCACGTGATTTAAGGCGTGGAATCGAATGTTTTTGTTTATACACGTCAGACAATCCACCTTCTAAATGGCGTCGATAAGCAAAAGGGGAGATAAGTAGTCGAGTTGACCGTTAGGCGGCGTTTTCAAAAGACCCCGTTTGTCTATTGTTCTATTGTGTAGGGTAAAACCGGTTTAAAATTTAACCTTTTTCGAAATTTGCTCAATTTTACAAAGGTTTGTGAATGATTTCTGCAAAATATACACTTTTTGCAAATAAATGACTTGAAAATTGTTCAATCTAGGCCAACATTCTACGCCGACCCATTTAGAAGAGAAACCGCTAGGCGGCGTGTCAAAACGGGAATAATTAGAACGTGACTAGACATCAAAGAAAGGCCGACAATTGGTTAAAAAAAAAAACAAAAAAACGCCCGCTTTCTTTTCTCTTTTCTTTCTTTCTTTTTTTTTTTTTTTTTTTAGGATATATTGTTAATCGAATTGTTCAAAAGATATTCTCATTTAAATATTCGAGAATTTCAGTATTACGTGCAAAAAATGAAAGTTAAAGGATTTTTGCCGAGTGTTAACCCTTTAACTTACGTCAATTTTTTAAGATTTCAATTTAACAGGGATATGTTGAAAAGAAAAAGTAGACTATTACTGAAATGTCTGTTTGCTTTTTTTTTTTTTTTTTTTGAATGGAGTTTTACGCCGCTTTTAAACATTTATCAGTTTTATCGCGGCGACTGGAGCACCTAACAATGGTTTCCTGGTACTAAGTTTCTCCGTCGGTACCACCATCACATCCTTTTTAGCCTCTAGCTGCTATCACGCATAGGTCTACGATTATGAACCCATAGGTGAGAGACAAACTGAAATGTAAATTAAAAGTCAGACTCGCTGCTAGAGCCGGTTTTGAAACACGCCCTGTTTCAGGTTCAGCCGTTTGACTGACCAAGGGCGTAGCTCCCATTACGCAATTTACGCAAGTGCATTATAGAAATCTGAATCATCTGTTTAAAAATATCGTTGATGAATGATCATAACATCGAAACTACAGCTTATTCAAGCTGTAGTTACGATGTTTTAATTTTTCACCAACGCTCAATCTATAAAAAGGGGGCGGACGGAGGACATTCATCTTTTGTCACAGTCCTCATATCGCCTTTATCCTATATATTCTCTAGTTGTCAATCTCTCTTGGACTGCGTAAAAAATTCAAAAACCTAGATACGCCTATGTTGCCTAACGATGCAAACTGTTTGACTATTATGTTGTCCATTTTAAAATGTAAGTGCACAAGTCGCGCGCAGTTGGCGGGCTAAAACTTGAACTTCAGTTTATACCGGTCGTGTCGTCATCCTGAACACAGGAGGCTGCAGGGGCTAGTTTCATCAAAACATTTGAGACGTATTTTTGTCCTAATGATGACTTTCGAAACAGTAATAAAAACAATCAGTTTACATAGGTATTCGGATAGATTGGTGATACGTGAATTTTGTCCTAAATAAGTCCTCGCCGGTAAGATGAAAACGCGTCTCAAAATATACCCATTGTCTACTTGTACGTTGTTTTTGTAAACGCAGTAAAATGTCGTTGCCTTTCAATTGCGGCTGAGAAAAACAAACTGGCTGTTATTTCACACAGTCATTTTTTAATAGACGATGTTCAGCAAAACCGAAATATTGCAGCTTTAGTAAAGTCAAAATAATATCGGACTGATTAATGACTTTCAGTTATTAGCAAACCATTTCACTTCCTCAAAGGAAGTGGCTAGCCGTACGGGTCCGTACGGCTAGTCTCGCAGGCCGCTAAACGTACGGACCCGTACGGCTAGCCAGTCCTCACTGGACAGGCTAGCCGTGCGGGAGTTTTTCAACCAATCAGAATACAGAACGGGAATGAATAATAAATGTTATTTTACTTCGATATCCGTTTCCGTTCTGTCTGTATATGACTTAAAAGTATAAAAAAAAATACGCCCAGTGCAAAAGTTTAAGTCTATTACCGGACGACAAAAGCGTAAAAATATATCTTCCTTGATAAGGAAATTATTCGTTGGGCAATCAAATTGTCGCAATGTCGCATTAAACACGGACCCTAAGTCCCTGCATTGAATTATCCTTAAAATACGATCTTCCTCAAAACTCTTATTACCGGAGATTTACAATGTTATTATTTTTGTGGGGAAAAGCTAGAAAGAAGGAAATTTAAATTTTCGTTGTCTTTGGAATATTATAGAAATTACACATCAAAGTTTTAAATGACTTTTTGTTTGTAGTTGAAAAATGAAAGGATTTCACTAACTTTCGTTCCTTTTGAGAATTAGTAAGGTCCTTCAAGGGCCATGGTAAAAGGGCCTTATGAGAATATGATAACATTTTCCCATCCCTTTACCTTTGACTGCCTTTACCGGGATGTTTTTTTTCGGAAGTACTTTAAAAAAACATGTGATCGAATCTTACACAGAATTGTCATGCCATAGGGAGCCAGCAGAGCGTCCTAGGCTTTCATGGGCCTATAGTTAGAAAGAAGAAGAATGACAAATTTTATTCCCTTTTTTTCGCTTTTAGCTCGACTGATTTCGAAGAAAATCTCGAGGTAAGGATCATTTACGTCGTCGTCGCTGGCGAGCGTCAACTTTGATATTTTGCTTTTTTCTGTATTTCTGAAGGCTATCAGCTGAAACTTGTAACACACGATTAAGGAAACTTATACTAATGTAGAGGGTAAACCTAACTGTATTTTCTTATAGATTATGTCAAGAGATTTTGCCCACTTTCGAGTATTTAATAGCTGAGGTTGGTGCTCTTGTTTATATCATTCTATATCGCAATAGAATAAATCTATCGACGTAATCAATGTACACAGAATGTTGGGCTATCGCCTGCAAAACATGTTCTTCCTACACTCGACCAAAGCTATCGTTTCGCGCTTAAATGGTCTCAGTGTATAATTTGAGAATCTCATGTCTGTTGCAAAGTCGATCCCGGGATGCTTTTACTTTGGACTTGTTACATCGCCCTCAACGTGTACTGTTTTGTAATACTCCAAGAGGGCATTGTCGATCTTCGTTCTGTGCTGTCTCTACACATTTGCTCGGTGCCCCAACTGCATACTTGCGCCCTGGGGCCTGTTTCATCAAACTGTTTAGGACGTATTTTTGTCTTAAAAATGTCCTAGGATCTTTTTAAGACAAATATCGGGTTTCATCAAACTCGAAATATTTAGGAAGTTCCTATTTTTTGTCCCAATCGTAGGACACCAATTTCGACGTCCTACGCGATGCTTTTGTCTTAGATATTGTATTTAGATAGATTTGTTTGTTTTGATTGAAGGTGGTTTTGCGCGGCTTTCAACATTTTTTCAGTTATATCGCGGAGGCTGAAGCACCTAATAATGGATTCCTGGTATTTCTTATACCAGTACTACCATTACATTCTTTCCTAGCCTCCAGCTGCTATCCCACACAGGTCTACGATCATCGACACATTTGTGGAAGAAATGGCTGTTTTTTCTAAAATGAATATGGAGGGATTAATGACGATTCTTCATCGAACAAAGACATAGGAGGGACATAAAATTTTAATGAAGGACACATATATGTAATATGGAATATTTATGTTAAAAATACGGAGAGACAGCACATTTCGGTTAGGGTTGGCGCTCTTTTTTGATTATGTAGAAAACAATCGTCGCGGAGAGCGACGAAACTAGTGCATTGAAGAAGCGCCGCGACTGGCTTCATCATGGAAGCGGCGCGAAAGAATGGTGCGAGGGCAAAGAGATATATATATATATATATATATATATATATATATATATATATATATATATATATATATATATATATATATATATATATATATATATATATATATATATATATATATATATATATATATATATATATATATATATATATATATATCAAGAGATATGCGATCATTTTATAACGTTCTATGCGTATTCGTAACGTTAGTTAAAATACTGCTGCTTATATGCGACATACGAAATTACCAAATCAAGCAAGGGCACTGCATACGCATGTCAAAGCTAGAATATCTGGTGTTGGAGTAGGAAATAAATTAGAAAGGTGCATAATTTGTAAGAAAAAATGCATTTAGAGTTATCACTCTAGTTAGTTTATGATGGACTTTTTAATATATATGTATAAATAATTACAAAATATCGAAGATTTGAACGACAGCCAGACAACGCATATGACACGGAGGCTGTATAAAAAGGGGGGGTTTTTACAAAAGAACCAAGCTAAAAATTATGATTTTGGGGGATAAAATTACCTGGGAAGAAAGTCGAAAGCTCGATTGCAATAAACACAGGTCATGCTGATATTATTCAATTGTTATGTAAAAGCGTAAGAGGGATGAAAGGCAGGTCTTTGGCATACATTTGCAGATACATTGTATGCAAAGCTAGCTTTTTGAATGTTTACTTTTTTGCAGACATCCTTTCCTTTCAATTGTAAATAAAGTAATGCAAATGAATTAGTTTATTTTGGCTCAATCGAACACGAATCATTGTGATATGTCATACCGTAGTCCACCCGAATGTAAACTCACGTCTAAAAATTCTTAAAAATCTATCTTCGTGGTACATACGTCAATTGTTCAATGCTATTTGCTATTCAAATACGCTATATCCGCTCATATATGCTAAGCTCTCGGTGAATATCTACTTGTCTAATTGAATAAAATTGCATTATTTCTAGTAACAAACTTCTTTTTCTGCGTTGTTTGGTGATATCAAACCTTATTCTGTTCTCAAATTCATTCTTACAGCTGCACAATTGACAATTTTATTTCATATTTGAGGTCGTAATTTCGTAGAAATTATTTGTATTGTCATGAAAGACCTCGACGAATATGCCGATTCTTAGTTGGAAAACTTTTGACCCCATTTCCCTGAATTTTATGTAAAGATGTAAAGATGAATAAAGTAGCCTGTAATATTTTATACATCAATGGCATTACAGAATGCTTTAGCCAATAGGTAGAACAGAGAAGGTGGTTTGAATCGTACGGATCCTGAATGAAAATGAGAATAAACGGCAAAGTAAAAGTAATGAAATCAGAACAATATAACGTTGATATTGTAAAACGTGAATTTTGTAAAAGCAAAAAAATAAATCACATCATATTGAGCTGAAGTGCTTTTGTTAAAAATTGTGAAATGAATTTGTTCCCCAAACTGAATAATAAAATGTTTAAGTATGGTCGCCTCAGCCACATCTGTTCTATAAACTTTCGGTTAGCATCAACCATTTTTCTCTACCGTACATTCCCTCTGCCGGACGTACGCGATGAATTGAAATTATACAAAAGAATTATTTAAGTTTTTGTTTCTTTAATTTCGACCTTTAAAAATAAAATAAAGGCATCTTTCATTTGAATACCTTTGAAAATTTTCTATGTTTCTGATATCTACAAATTTGAAGAAAGCTCAATTTACGGTGCTATAGCATGTGATTTTATCACGTGGTTTGGGGGCTTTTTAATCGAGCATAATTAAATTAGGACAAAGTTTGATGAAACGCCAATATACGTCGTAGGAACTTTTTAGGATGTTTTGATGAAACTGACTTACGAACGTCCTAGGATATGTCCCACGATACATTTAAGTCACATCCTAGGACATTTATTGATGAAACAGGCCCCTGGATCACAAAACGGTAGGCCTACAAACAGTTTCCGAACCATACCCCGGTTTGCACGTGCTCTTGCGTGTAACGCGGGGTATCATTGGAAAACTGTTTGCACCGTTTGGTTACCATCAAAGGCGTAACTAGGACTTTGAAATTTATACGCAATCAGATCGCGTCCAACATATAATATATAGGAATTGCGTAATGTGCGTAATTGGAGCTACGCCCTTGACCATGAACGCGGGGCTGGATTTCGAATGAGTTTAAAGATCTTCGAAGGGGGGATGTGCGTTGAGGATGACCAAACAATGCACAAAGCTTGACAATTATTCCCCGCTTTGCACGCAAGCCAGTGCACGTGCAAAGCGAGGTATAGTTGGCAAACTCAGTGCTTGTGAACAACGGTTTGTCATCCTGAACGTAGGACAGCCTTTCATTAAAATGGATTCGAACGGATTCCAAACGGGGGTTCGTTCAAGTTGAGTGTATTTCGAACTTTAGTTTGATTTCTCTACCAAATCAAAGCACTGAAAGTACTGATGGTGGACGTTTCTGTTGGCACACTAGAGTGATTCTTCCATTTGTTGAGAAAAGAGAAATTTTACATGTAACGATAAAAGGAAAATGACCTGACCCAAGTTCGCATCTTGCTTCAGATATACATTTCTCAACTTATATCGTCGTTCGTCAACCAAAGTCCTGTAATTACAAGGTTTCGATAACTTTTGGCATTCGTGATGCCGGGTGTAGTTAAAAGAGTGATTGTCTGATCCATTTGGTATAAAAGTAAAGAAATGGCAATTAGATAATCTAGGTATCATTATTTTTTGCAACACTAATCGATTTCTCAGTGGTCACAATCAAAATTCTGTTGTTACCTGCTTGAAAAGTTCAACAAGGGATAACCAATTAATGTTCCGCGATTTTCATTTTCAAATGAAAAAAATGAAAGGGTAAGCACGAAAAATAATTGCAGACACTCTCAAGATTGAATGTCCTGTGTTGAAAAGTAGTGTAAAACCCCATTGCATAAACCTTTATCGCACGACCCAACTGCTTTACACTACCTGCTCGCGTTGTATCCGTATTCATGTGTGTTATCTAGGTTATTATTCTATTATTATTAGTAGTGTCAGGGGAGGTTACCATTCCAGTAATTCCATTTATCAAGTTTTCATGAGTGACCTCCAATAGACAATTGGGAAAACAAGGGGCAAATTACTCACTCTACCTGAAAAGTAGTTCTACGCAAGCGAAACGTTCACCCGATCTCAGAATTACATATGATTTCGCACTTAAAAGATGTCTTTGAGGTTCCAACAAGTTATGTAGTATCCTTGTTTCACTCCACTTTTAAAATGCATAGTTGTCACACGGACACAATTCTTGAAAAAAATAAATTGAATCTAAGTGAGCACTACTGTTTTGAAAACCTATTAACATCTGACAGGATTGTTCTTACGCAGTAATAACACTGGTGAACGTGAACGTCCACCAAAAAGAAGTAATTACTGAATAAACAGAGTGTTCGTTTGAACTTCGACCACGTACGCCTTTTCGGGTGGGGGTCGTATCAAAGGATGGGTAACCCAAATGCTAGTCCTATTTATAAGACCCGGCATACGTTATTTTACATTTTGACTTTTATCGTGTATGTCGGGTCTTATCAGTTTCCTGTTTGTGTCCATGTGCAAATCCCGATGAAGAAACGGTTCGATGTTTGGACACAAAATACACATGCTTTAAGAATGAAATGCCAAACAACCTATATATTTATACAGGGAACAATGAAATATGCGTCGAATGCAACAATTTATGAGAAGTGAACTTACCAGATCATTAATTAATCCCTATTGAAACTCAGTAACCCTCTAAATAATGTTTTTCGCTGTCGAACAATGCCGAACATTCCAATTAAGTAAACAAAAACAGCACGTGGAAATGGTGGAACCACTGATTGGAATTATTTGAACCGAAATGTGTATTAAAAATAAAGTCTTCACAGTCATTATGTATCACACAAAATTAGGTAAAAGTAACACGATTAAAGGAAAAAAAGAATATTTAAATTTGGGCTGAATGCGTTGAAAAGAATATTAACCATTTTTTTAAATCCATCGTCTGTTCTATTCCATTATATATGCCTCGGGCACAAAAAAATGCAACTTTAATACCTGTCTGTTTCTATAAGATTCTATGTTGTTTTAATTCTAATTTATTTACCGATCTACAATTCCTGTTAGTATCTAGTTAAACTGGCCGTTATTCCGTAAAAAACGGTCCGTAGTTTGGTTTAAAAGGGCCATTAGCTGTTTCTGAAAACTGTAAGAAGGGCCTATTTCTGATTTTGCATTCGGTCAAAACGGCCCAAGTGTAGTTTTTTAAACAATTATCTCTACGCAAATTACCAAAGCGTTTTTTTATGAAAACTACCAAAATTGATTTGAGTTAAGGTTTTATTCTAATATTTTCTCATTGTTACGTCTATGCTAGTTTTCGTCATTTTTCTTTCTTCAGAATTTTCCCCTTATATTGAATGTGATACATGTATATTTATAGAAAATACCTTAATACAGTAAGAAAATGAACACTTGGATTGTGAATTTATCCGACTGTTACAATTTCTGACCAAAAAGACTGGTAGAATGCTCTTCTTGTGCTACGATTTATTACAATTTTCATAAAATGAAACTAGTCTCTAGCTTCGTTGTGCTAGTGTTCTGTGCTCTTAAATTATGGCCCTGTAGGTTCTTATCCTATTAAAAACGTATTTAAAACTCTTCCATGCATTAAGAATCAGTCCCGGTTTATTTTTACGCGAGGAGTCGTCTTCTGTGAACTTGAATCACAGAGCCTGACTATACAGAGTCCATGCTTGATTAAGTTCCGGGGTGTTTCTTATCGTTTACGGAATCGCATTTTAAAATGGTATATGCACATATTTTAGTCCTGGAGTATTTCTTTTCCCAATAGAAAACGTTTTGTATCTTTTTGCGAACGAATTTAGTCCCGTATTGTTAGTTAAATTAAAAGAAAGCGCTTCAAATGTAATTTCTCAGTACATTTTAATTTAGTACTGTGTGTTTTCTTATATAACTTATCTTATCCAGATTACCTTTTAGTTTATCATCATCTCTCAACTAAATAAAATTTCTGCGTATTCGGTGCGTATGGTTATGTTTTCATATTGCATTTGTAAACAAATGGTGTTTATTTCCCGTATTTGCCAACTTTGATAATTTTGACCGTTATCTCAGAATACACCATAAAGATGGCACATGGATATAAAGGAACAGTATAATTATGCACCGTGACAATTTTCCAAGAGTTTGTAAACATTAGATCAGTCTCAATTTCGGACGCCACATATTCTATTCTATTCTCCGAAACCCAGAGAACATGGAGAGCCCTTGCTGCAACGAAGGAGTTCCGTGTGGTAATAGGACGTTTTTAAAGATGCTGAAGACATTACGTTTTGTAGAAAAAAAGCTAAACAATTTTTTTTTTTTTTTTAAATCACAAGATCGCATGGAGGCCCGCAACCACGTCGTTAAGGCATCACAAAATCGCCACACGGACATCGCACGGTCACTGTCGACTGTATGCTTAGAAATCTTTACCACATAATTATTCTACGATCCCCGCATAGGAACCGTTGGGAAAAAGTACAGGAGCCGCATGGTCTAAAGTAGATCTAACATAAGATGACAAATCATACAATCACCGCGATTACTTTGCGATTTTTGCGATTGACTTCTTATCGCTGCACGAGCACACAATGATTCATGGATGAAAGGGTTATAAAATCCGTTTGGGCACCACACAATTTTGTGAACATATACGCTGTAGATAATGAAATTGTTAGGTGTCAAAAATTAAAAAAAAAAAAAAAAACATAAGCTGCGATATCGTAAGGCGTCCGTGGGTTATGTTAACTTGGCTTAGCGAGATATTTCGAAAACGGTTGAAATAGAGACATACAAATGTAAGGGGTAAACTATTTCTTGGAGATTTAAGATCTTATTCTGATAATTTCTCTTTTATGTATATTGTCAATTTTTTTTAATTTTCAAGTTTTGCAAATTAAGTTTGACGAATAAATAAATTATAGGCTTTAATTGCTTAATGGTCACCAAATTTTAAACAAAGTTATTCTACCAACAGATGTAAGTTAGTCGCATAAACGAACAGCCTTGACACCGTCAAGAAAATTCAACCAAAATATCTTAAGTTATCTTTAAAATCTTATAAAAAAGATTCTAAAGGACGAACCTACGAAATGAAACAGGTACTTATAGTTTTAAGACCTCGTCCTGCGCGGACCCCAATAATATATTATAAAACAGATAAATCTAGGTTTCTTCGGTGGCGTCCAAGTCATCAGAACTTATTTCCGAACTTAACCGAATTACGACGAGCTTTCTTCCCGCAATTTATGTCAGTGAAACAATAGTAGACTGAATATATCGCGAAAATCACAGGGCTTCAGACTCACACAGTTACATTTTTTTTCAAAGTTAACAAACTTAAGCTTATTATTAAAACGGTTCAGAAATTCGAACATGCTATGTTACTCTTTCTACTACTTGACGATTTAATTTCAAGTAAGTTTGCAATATTATCGGAGTAAATCCCGACATAAAGAAGTTAACCGAGTTCATAACTGACTAAGTAGCCGCGCTAAATCGGGTATGGAAACTGTCATTTCGAACAAACTAATCCAAAATCTAGTTTAACATATATTGTGTGTGTATGTGTCAAGTGTCACAAAAAATGTGTCTGTGAATAAACATTGTCGGCGATCAGGATATAACAACGCTAGTTAAGTTTCAAAGTATCTTCTTCCACAGCAGTGAAGAAACTATTATTTGAAGTGTGAGAGAATCCCTGCGCTAATTTCTCATGAGAAATTTGCAATCGTTTCTGTACTCGGATGCGACCAGTCTAAAAATAGCAATGCAATCTGAGGTCTGAATCTGTTCTAATCAGTAGATCTACGAACATTTTTCTCGTAAAGGGGACTTTAAAAAATCACAAAAACAAAGCGAATTTAACATGAAAAATATACTTGAATGAAGATATCGTTTACTGCACATACTCCGCACCAACTTATTACATTATACCGTATATTGTTGCAGAAAGTTTAGATGCAAATTTTTATCATAGGCATAATTTAAAATGGGCTGATTTGACCAGTGGCCGTCGATATATTTTGTCCGTTCAAACTTGTTTTTTTCCCTTACAGAATCAAAAATATAAATGTCTTTTACTATGAAATTGCCTCAAATAAAAATTTTAGTTTATATCACGAATGTTTATCAACTGTTTCTGCGCGCATTATTTTTTCGTTTAAAAATTATGTTGCCGTCCATTTTTTATTTTCCCAACTCTGCTTTGGAACAAAACAATTGGAAATGCAGTGTGAAAGTGAAAGCGAAAACTTTTTTCCTTGAAAATTGACACATTCGGTGGAAATTAAGGCGAGCAACAAGTAAGAATTGATTCAGAAGTTATATGTTATTGATCTGTCGTGTTGTTCACTGTCACAGTTGTTTAAATCGCGAAATGATATTTGCTAACGGGAAAAGTTAAGGATACTTTTAGACGTTACACTGCAATAACAAAGGTAAAACATGAAATGTCAGAATAGCGAATATCAAATAAAGAATGGTGCATGTGTAGACGTCTAAATATTTGGACTAACCCAAATGCTAGCTCGAATTTCGACAAGCTATGTTATTCAGTCTTGAAAATCTGAAAAGAATAACATTATCCGATTTGGTCGTAGACTGGACAAAATTTATCGAAATTACAGCTGTGCTTCTTAACCAGTTTTCCGGGCAAATTTTCGACATCCGGATGCGGAATCATTGAGCCCCCGATTGTGGAAAACCGGACGAGTACATCTCCGGCGTGTTTTACTAAACATCTTACAATCACTTTTCGCGTAATAGGTCAAAACAAGTTAAAGTTGCTTCTAAAGGTAGTAGCTTTAAATATGGAATTCTGTCTTGCAATATCTCTGAACCGATTCCTATGAGATATTGCAAGACAGAATCTAACTATGAATAAAAGCATCAGGTACGATTTGTGATTTTGACTTATGATTATTTTTGTTTTCGTAAGAAGTTTAGTAAAATAGGTGCATGAATTATAACTTGATTGTTTACAGGCATGGGTACATTCTTTTGAGAAAAAAAGCTCTTAGCATCTGCCTCAATGACATGACCTCAGTCACGGACTAGAGCACCGAGTCCCAGACTGACCGAATGTCAGGGGTGCAAGACCTGGTGAGGACGAGGCGTTTCGTTTGGCAAGAGACATACTAGATTGACGATTGGGTAGCAATTGTTTTAAAAGCATGGTGTATCGTTTGGGTCATAAGTCAACCAAAAGTCGCGAGTAGTTGTTTAGCTTTCTTGAACGGTTTGAGCTAGTCATGTCACGGGCGTAGCTCCTATTACGTAAATTACGCAAGTGCGTAATAGAAATAAATCTTCTTTCTAAAAATGTCGTTGATGAATGATCATAACATCGAAACTACAGCTGAGACAGAGTGAGGTTCGAGAAACCGTTACTTACCATCATTTTCAATGTAAAATTGATCTTTTATCACTCGATTGAAATTGCTGGTCCTTATCGATATCAGTGTTATGCGCACACAGGTATAGCGTGAAAACAATGACATGACTAACCGTAACCTCTATTAGCATACATGTCATGCTTAACCGATAGTCACATGGTATAATCCATATTTCATGCCCTGGCAGGGCGGGGCCTCTGTAACGGGTCATTGCGTTTAAGGTAAAGTTAAATCAGCTTTTAGTTTTAAGCAATTTACTTCTAAAGAGTTGACATAAATAACTCAAATCCTTAAATCGTAAATTGGTAACCAAATCCTCGTAACTTCAGCTTCATCAAGCTGAAGTTACGAGGCTCTGGAAACCAAGCGATGAAATGCGTTCATTCTCTCTAAGCACGTGAATCCTTTTGGCTAATGACAGCTATTTGCATGCGTTAACAATAAAGAATCCAAAGACTTGAAAAGTAAACTCGCCAAACTACGTCACGGCTAAGCCCCGCCCTGCCAGTTCATTAATAACGCAGAATATGTTCGTTAGATCTCGTTTAACTTCGTGAACTGTTGAACAAGTTTTAAAATATATACCTAATAAATGGGCCAACTTATTTCTGGCTCGCTTTCGGGTCGGGTGTAGACTGGTCCCACTGTCTACTATCAGAATAGCTTATTCTAGGCTATTCTGATAGTCGATATGTGGACCAGTCTAGAGCTGGTAGCCCGCTTTCTTAGAGATACTGTGATATTGCGGGAAACAGTACCCGCCCAGGGTCAGAATAAAGTTTGCCCAATGACTCCGTGACGTACAGACAATTGTCATTGTAGGTGAAAAGAGTAAGGTATAGTCCAACCGGGGTATTCGAAAACGCGTGAAAATGTGGTATAGCCATGAGTAGGGGTGGACTGAACTGAAATTTAATAAGCGTGAGATAACGGTACTCAATTAAACCTATATACTGATAGGATAAAGTAACTCATTACGAAAACACATCATTTCTCCCTATCGATATTCAATGCCTTTTGTCGTTTCAATTTTGGTTTCTTCATGGTGAAATCAATTTCTAAAACATGTTACTTTACGCTATAAAAAACATGACGTTTACAGATGTAATCTAGAGGATGGTAGTAATACCTTTAGTTTTGCGTTTCTTTGATCTTTTCAGTATAGTTAGAGACCGTGAAAGCAAAAAATCCGTCGGTCCCAATTTATCTATATTAACTCGTCGAAAGTCTGTTTATAAACATTCGAATAGCATGGTTTACCTATAGTAGAAAGCGCAAGACAGTGGTTCGAGTCACTGTGACAGCTTATTTATTTTCCGCCCCCTAGCTTTCCATTTATTTTATATATTTTTCTTTGCTTTTTGGTTAATATTGAAGATCACGCCCGCTTTCTTTTCTCGTTTCTTTCATTTTTTTCAAGATATATTTTAAATCGAATTTCTCAAAAGTTATTCTCATTTGAAGATTCGAGAATATATTACGTGCAAAAATGAAAGTTCAAGGATTTTTGCCGAGTGTTAACCCTTTAACTAAGGTCAACTGTTTTCAGTAAGATTTCATTTTAACAGGGATATGTTGAATAGTATAAGCAGACTATTACTGAAATGTTTGTTTGTTTATTTGAATGGGGTTTTACGCCGCTTTTAAACATCTATCAGTTTTATCGCGGCGGCTGGAGCACCTAACAATGGATCCCTGGTACTAAGATTCTCACACCAGTAGGCCTACCACCATCACATCATTTTCAGCCTCCTGCTATCACGCATAGGTCTACGATTACATTGATTATCGACTCATTGGTGAGAGACATACTGAAATGTAAATTAAAAGTCAGACTAGCTGCTAGGTCGTTTTTAAACGTGCCCTGTTTTAGGTTCAGCTTGACAAGGGACTCTATGTAACATATATTTAGGGTCCATGGCTTGACTAACGGTGCAAACTGTTTGACTTTTATGCTGTACACTTTAAAATGTACGTGCACAAGTTGCGCGCAATTGGCGGGCTAAAACTTGAACTTCAGTTTACATCGCCGGGTCGTGTCGTCATCCTGAACGCAGGACTGCAAGGGCTAGTTTCATCAAAACATTTGAGACGTATTTTTGTCCTAATGGTGACTTTCGAAACAGTAGGCTAATAACAACAATCAGTTTAAATAGGTATTGATATATTAGTGATACGTGATTTTTGTCCTAAATATGTCGCAAGTCCTTGGTAAGACAAAAACGCGTCTCAAAAGTTTTGATGAAACTGACCCCTGGGGCCAGTTTCATCAAAACGTTTAGGACATATTTTTGTCTTACTGATGACTTCCGAAACAGTAACAACAACAATCACTTAACATTAGTATTGATAGATTGGTGATACATGATTTTTGTCCTAAATATGTCGTAAGTCCTGTGGTAAGACAAAAACGCGTCTCCGAAAAGTTTTGACGAAACTGACCCCTGGATCACAAAACGGTAGGTCTACAAACAGTTTTCCAATCATACCCCGGTTTACACGTGCTCTTGCATGTAAAGCGGGGTAGCATTGAAAAACTGTTTGCACCGTTTGGTGACCATGAACCCAGGGCTGGTTTAATGAATTTAAAGACCTTCAAGGGGGGGGGGGCAGAGAGATGTGCGTTCGTTACTAGTATTTTTGACAAGTCATAATGAACGATTCTTGATAATTTGAGTGCCCGAAAACATTCGACGTAGTCATGACTTCTCGTTTTCAGCCAAAACAAAACCATCTTAGTTTCCTCATTGAGAAATCTTAAGATTCTTATTAATCAATAAAACTGTTGCTCTATCGAACGCTTTAACTTAAAAATCTGTATAAGAATCTTAAGAATCTCGCTCTAAAGAACGCACGTCAGTGCCGGTGCCCCAATGGCCGCAGATCCAGCCTTGCGCTCAAGATGACAAACTGACGATGCGAATAGCGAATAGCTCCACCGTGCAATCATTTCCCGCTTTGCACGCAAGCCAGTGCACGTGCAAAGCGGGGTATAGTTGGCAAACTGCTCAGTGTGCACAACGTTTTGTCATCCCGTGAACGCAGGGCACGATTTCGTTAAAATGGATCCGAACGGAGTCCGACTCGATGACGGGGGGTTTCTGTATCTGTATGTGTACGTTGTAGAATCCTTAAAAGGCTTTTATACAACGGAATGGCTTTCTTGAACGGTTTGAGCTAGTCATGTCACGTGCGTAGCTCCTATTACGCTCATTACGCAAGTGCGTAACAGAAATAATTCCTCTTTCAAAAATGTCGTTGGTGAATGATCATAACATCGAATCTACAGCTGAGACAGAGTGAGGTTTGAGAAACCGTTACTTACTATCATTTTCAATGTAAAATTGATCTTTTATCACTCGATTGAAATTGCTGGTCCTTATCGATATCAGTGATATGCGCACACAGGTATAGCGTGAAAACAATGACATGACTAACCGTAACCTCTGTTAGCATACATATCATGCTTAAAGCTTCGTTTACATTTGGCTTACGGAGCCCGTACGGCGCACGTATCTCGCCGTAAGCATAAAATCGTGTGGTGCCCTTGTGGTGATATACGGTGCCCGTGCGATCATTGTACGTTCTTACGGACACCGCAGACACCTGCGATCTCGTTTAAAAAAGGTTATACACATCTTTAAAAATCGCAAGCCCGTAGCCTTGTGCGGACACCGCACGGTCGCCGCACGGACATCGCACGGAAGCCTTACGATGATCGCGCGGAAATCGCAGGATATCTTAACTATTAAACATCCAAAATAAAACCCGAAGAATCGTGCGATGACAGCACGGCATCCTTTCGATATCCGTACGGAACCCGTACGATCTCCGCACGGGAATCTCACCGGTTTACCTTGCGATACCGCACGGGACCCGTACGGTCTCATGAAGGTATATTCCCCCTCAAATGATTTAATAATCGCACGGTCACCGTGCGGCATTGTGAACACATACGCCACAGACCGGCGTAGCTGTCTGCGATGTCAAAAAAAATCGTAAGAAAAACCATAGGCTACGATTTCGTACGGCGACCGAGGTAAATGTAAACTAGGCTTAACCGATTGTCACATGGTATAATCCATAATTAATGACCTGGCAGGGCGGGGCCTCTGTAACGAGTCATTACATTTAAGGTTAAGGTAAATCAGCCTTTATTTTTAAGCAATTTACTTCTTAAGAGTTGACATAAATAACTCAAATCCTTAAATCGTAAATTGGTAACCAAAGTCTCGTAACTTCATCTTTATAAAGCTTAAGTTACGAGGCTTTGGAAACCAAACGATGAAATGAGTCCATTCTCTCTAAGCACGTGAATCCTTTAAGTTAATTACAGTTATTTGCATGCGTTAACAATAAATAATCCAAAGTTTTGAAAAGTAAGCTCGTCAAACTACGTCACGGCTGAGCCCCGCCCTGCCAGTTCATTAATAACGCAGAATATGTTCGTTAGATCTCGTTTAACTTCGTGAATACAAGTTTTAAAATATATACCTAATAAATGACTCCGTGACGTAAGACCATTGTCATTGTAGGTGAAAAGAGTAAGGTAGTAGAAAGCACAAGACAGTGGTTCGAGTCACTGTGACAGCTTATTTATTTTCCCTCTAGGTTTCAATTCATTTTATAGATTTCTTTTCTTTTGGATAATATTGAAGATCACTCGAGATTTTCGGTACGTTATAATTTTTTTTGTCCATTATTTTCTTTTTAGTTTTGTTTGAATAGGTTACAATGCCTCTTTTGATATTTTTGTCTTATTGCGGCGGCTGGGTCACCTAACTTATGGATGTCTGTTATTTCTCTTACGAATACCACCACGACAAATCTTTCGAGCCCCCAGTTACTCAGGCCTACATAGGTCTTCGACTATCAACCAAATTTGCCCTTTAGACCATTTGACAGCGACTTGTGTTTTTCCATATTTGAGTTCAGGAGATGTAATACTATAAATGAAACGCCCTATGCAAAAAGATTTTGTCATTCAAACACGAGAATACTAGTCAAATGGGGCAAACAAAAGAAAGAAAAAATAAATAAATAAATAAATAAATAAAGGGAGATGAAAGCTGATTCGAACCTATGATCACTGCGTCTGTAGTCATAGTCTGAAGTCTGTAGTTTAGTCTGTAGACTAAACCTCTCGTCCACACAGTCAAACAATGTGTGGCGGTACCATTACGTTATACAAGCATTATCGAAAACTCACACCCTCCGCGGATTAACGATGTTTTTCGAAGGATAACCACTACCATCGATGATAAATGTATTCATTGGTTAATTCATTCATTCAGTGCATAAAGGTCAAGTCATTTCAATAATTTCAAACTATAGATTCCCAAATTTTACTTTCCTCATGATCCCTTTCCTAGCCTCCAGTTGCTATTCCACATAGGTTTACGATTATCTACCCATTGGTGGAAGACAAATGTCGGAAAGGATAAGTGCCGCGGTCGGGGATCGAACCCGTGCGAAAATAGACTCCTGGATTAGTAGTCCGGCGCGCTACCAACTGCGCTATTGCCGCGGCTAAATAAATAATCTATAAATAAATAAATAATTTATAAATGAATAAATAAATAAATAAAATATGTTATTGTATGGGGGGGGGGCTTATGGTCAACATTTGGTTTGTTCTGAAAGGTATCTGAGGTTTTTCAGTCCCCTAAAACTGTTATGCCAGTGGCCCGTTTGACGGTCCGCCTTTCATCAGCCCTGCGTGTAGGATGACAAAACGGGGCAAACTATTTGCAAATTATACGCCGCTTTGTGTGCAAAGCTGCATAAAATTTGCAAACAGTTTGCGCAGTTTTATCTTCATAAACCGCACAGAGTTACTCGCGGTCCCATGCCTCACTGCTACTGGCACAAAGTTACGGATTTGGAAACAGAGAATCTTTCTTTAAGACTCCAGGCTATTCTAGCAATTCTATACTAACAAATTTTGTAAAATCGCCGGAAATAGTCTCAGTGGCGGATCAAGCGGGGATTCGAGGGGTTCAAGCGAATCCCATCTGGATTCATCATACGTCAGCAACGATGATCTAAGACTTTCTGCTTATATTCACAGATTTCTTTTTTATTATCATTGCTTTAATAACATAGGATTCAATTTTATACAAGCTTAAAGAAAGCCTCAGAGAAAGTTAGATCAACACATTGTTAAAAAAAGATCGAAAGTAAAGATAGTTCGAGGAAATTTCATAGAACCCGTAGTAACCATTTATGCAAGATCATTATTATTCTGAACCCGAATATCTAAAACTTGAGTTTTCAGATGCAGATCACGGAAAATAATTGGAAAATGTTCGTGTTAGTTGTAGATGGACATTCAAATTTTGGCGACTCAATACTAAAAGGCTGTTTATTGAGGAAATGGCTGTATATTTAGGGTCCGTGGTTGATAGAGCGATTTTGAATGGTTTTGATCGGAATGGCAGTCAATTTCACGATTTTCTTAACTGTTACAATGTTATATCGAGTGGACGTTCTATTGCTATAGTTTAAGGTTATGGACCCGTGATAGTTTCGCAACATTTTGAGTAACATATTCTTTCACAATGTTAACCGAGGTTTCCTAATGAACATCATTAGGAAACCTCTGTTAACACTGATAAAACTCATTACTCCATAGATGTTGCAAAACTACTACGGATCCACTACCTTAAGAATATTTTTATTGTCAACGAATAGGATATCGAAATCCAGGCTAGATGGGCGTATTTATTCGGTCATCCGGGCGTCTGGCGACTACGGTTTCGGTTTCTGCCGGGCGTCAGCGTAACACTTTGGTATATGGCATCGTGAAATTGACAAGATGAATAAATTTGGAATGGTTTTGGAATGAAATTGAATGAGTGTGTGGAGCGAGTTTTCAGTGAATTTAATGGGAGGTAATCCAATATCGCAATTTATTTTTTTCAGGATGAACAAAAAAATGAGCGATATGAATTACCTCCCTTTAACAAAATATGTATAAAAGTTATATAAATAGCTTCCTACTTCTTCAAGAGCCTATCAGACGTTTACAATTTGAATTATTTCAGTGAAATCACGTTTTTTTTCTAGCTTTATTTATTTTGAATGAAGTTGTTGATTCTATCTTTTTCAGTGAGTTTAGAGCGTTTTTGAATGGTTTGAGCGAGTGTTTGGAATGAATGAATGAATGAATGAATGAATGAATGAATGAATGAATGAATGAATGGAGCGCTGGGCGAGTGATTTGGAATGGTTCATTACTCTGTCATTTGATTAAGAGGTAATTTATCCCTTCTGGACTTAGAAAATCCAATAAGTAAAGTTCTTTCGTGCAATATCTACTACATGTATTTCTCTGATTCCAGTTATCCTATTGCTTGGAAACTCTGCGTGTGCAGTTAATAACATCCTGAAATTGACAAGATAAATCATTTTGGAATGATTTTGGAATGAAATTGAATGAGTGTGGGGAGCGAGTTTTGAGTGAAATTTAAGGGAGGTAATCTAATTTTGTTCAATATGTCTTCGTGGACCAACCAGACACTTTATAATCCACAGCAGCAAATGCAAAAGTAAAATTATTTTATCGATTTGAATTAAATATCAATACAAAAGAACGATTTCGCCTAAAATGTGTTCAATGGTTTCTGAGCGATTTTGATCGATTTGAGTGTGTGTTTTAGAACGAATGTTTAGAGAGAGTGAACACGTTGATCAATCCTTTTGGTTTTAGGATTGGCTTTAGGAATTTTCTCACTATTTCATTGAAACATCAACAATCAAGATTAGCCTAAAGTGAATTACCACCTCTGACATGCTTTTCACTTATTCAAGCTGTAGTTTCGAAGTTTTGGACGCCAAAAGGTAAAATTTGTTCTATTTTGATACGTATCATGATACAACAGTGCTTGCATTAAGGTTCATGTAAAGTGTTTGAGACCCAAATTTAAAGGCACTTCATTAGCCGAGAAAAAGAAAAATATGTTCAGGTATATAATATATCAAAATGAAGCTATTTATGAGCACAAGCAGTTTAGAAACATAAGACCGCCATAGCTATAGCGGTATAGCCAAAACATTGTGGAAAAGGGTCATTTTGTAGAGAACAAGCAACTGCATGACGGTTGGATAAAATTGCCCCGTATTTTGACAAAGTACAGTCTAAAATACTATCCAGGTAGTACTACAAACGTTGATATAAAACCCAGTCTCAAAAGGCTATTTTGAAACAATCAATTTCCATTTCTTTTGTCAACATACATGTCAAACCGGTTTGGTCTGTTTTCAAAATAGATGTTAGGTATGGTGCAATTATTTTCTGCGATTTATTTCAAATTATAGTTTTTTTAATTCAATGATCTGTAATAAATTACTATATATTCATCATTTTGTGAAATAGAAATTGATATATTGATAAATAATCTTACAGGTATATAAACTATTTATGTCCATTTATGTTGTGATAACACACCATACCTTACATAAAACTATACGTTTACAAAATTAGAACGACATATATGACATATGTGTTTATAAAATTAGTCTAAATTAATTGCTTGCATAACTACGTTTTAGGCCCGAATTTCATACCAACGGTTGTAGTACTACCTAGATAGAACTTTAGACTGTACTTTGTTAAAATATCAGCCATCTTTTTACAACAGTCATACAGTTGCTTGTTCTCTACAAAATGACCCTTTTCCACAATGATTTGGCTATACCGCTATAGCTATGACAGTCTTATGTTGCTCAACTGCTTGTGCTCATAAATAGCTTCATTTTGGTATATAATATACCTGAACAAACTGCTTTTTCATGGAAAATTAAGTGCCCTTAAAATTTGGTCTCAAACACTTTACGTGAACCGTAACGTTAGTATAGTCTCCTTTTGTGCTTTCTCTGTCTGATTGAGTTTTAAATTAAATGGGGAGCTGAGAACGAATAAAAATTATTGTGCTATCTTTCCGTATCTTACCGTATATACAGTGAAGGTATTGGGACTTTAATAGTCTCGCAACATTTCGGAGCTCATGATCTTTCACAATGTTGACCGAGGTTTCCTAATGAAACTCATTAGGAAACCTCGGTTAACACTGCTTGAGTTCATTACTCCCAAAACATTGTGGAATAATTACGGGCCCACTACCTTATTAACATCGTGAAATTGACAAGGTGATTGATTTTGGAATGATTTAGGAATGAAATCTTAAAATGAGCGTGATGAAGAGTTTTGGGTGAAATTAAATGGAGGTAATTTCATAACGCTAATTTTGTTCAGGATGAACAAAATTAACGATATTTATTACCTACTTTTAATAAAATATGCATACAAGTTCAATAAATAAATTCTTATTTTTTTTCTCTTTTTCAAGAACCAATCAGACGCTGACAATTTCATCAATGTCATTGAAATCAGTTATTCTATTTCTTTAACGCAAAAAATAGACAAAATGTGAACATTTTAGGACAGTTTTTTTAAAAGCGCGTCTTTTTGCAGGTGATTGCTACTCAGCTTTCATAATGACGTCACTAAATAGGCTCCTCTAAGACAACGTCAGATAGTATGAAATGAACGCAAGCAGGGTAAAAGTTTCTGGTAATTTCACTAGTAAGGCGGTGATATTATCAAATGATAACCTACCGTAATTTCTCGATAAGCCACCAAAAAGCATTGAGGAAATTGGTTTAAAATGAAGAGAATATCAATTTCACGATCTTAGTTATAAAAGCATTTACTATACTGCAAAGAAATTTCTAACATTTTCATTGGTTAATGCTGATGTGACAAACATTGCTATTTAAGGCCGCTCCGGTATAACCTCTATTGTACCAGCCCGATTAGCTCAGTTGGTAGAGCACCGGACTTCAAAACCATTGGAGTTCGGTGGCGTGGGTTCGATTCCCGGGCTGGTACACTAATAAAAACTAACTGTCTTTCGGATGAGACGTTAAACCGAGGCCCCGTGAGACGGTGCTTTACACCGAGCACGTTAAAGAACCATGGCGGATCTCAGCAGTAGTTTCGTCATGTATCCTTGCACTATTCCCCGTAACAACTAACCTTCTTCTGGGGGCGTCGCTCATATGGGCATGTGCTACGGTAGCGACGATAAATAAACGGAAATACACACACACCTCTATTGTTTTCTTAAGGCGCCTCGCCGTGAACATAGACCAAAAAGTCGAAACGGTAATCGCAGCCATGATTCTCTCGCTTCGCTGATAAAACGACCCGACTATACACACGAGGATACAGTTGAAAAGCATGTCAGTGAATACTGTGCAAATAAAAAAATGATATCTATATATATAGATGTCAAAAATTACCTTAAGTTTTGACAAATCTGTCCATTTAAAGTGCCAAGTTTCTCGCAAGTTCAGCCAACAAACGCTTTCATATCACAACAGCGCAGAGTGTAGTACTTAGTGTGACGTCACAACTATAAATGACGTCACTTTGTACGTGTTTACTTTGAATAGGGGCGCATTAAGGGATATTGGAGGTTTAAAAGAAATCGGTTTATACCAACGCCTTAAAAGGCAAAAGACAGATATTTAGTCCTAAAACTTTGAAGTATAATAAATTCGTAATACGGTTTCTTGCCGGGGTATATGACGATTTATTCCCGGCAGTAAAAATGATGTCCACCCGAGCCGTATAATTTTTTCGAGCCGGGAATAAATCGTCATATACCCCGGCAAGAAACCGTATAACTAATAATGTGACCGTCAGTTGCACAGAAGTTCGCCACAGAGCAGTTGATATCACGTCTGAATCCCAATCATGGAGTCCCAGGTTTAATCCCCGATGGCGGCTAAAATCCTTTCCGACATTCTTCTCCCGTCATTTGGTTAATAATAGTAACCTATAAGGGTTCAATAACATCTTGTGGAACCAAGGGTTACGAACGTTTTACTTATCTGGGGGTATTCGAAAAAGAGCTATCGATTCGATACCCCTTGACTCGGGAAGAAGGATCAATAATGTGTTTAAAACGTTGCCGCGGTAGAACTTATAAGAGTAACCCAAGAATCTATGGTCATTTTCTCCAGCGGCCGAAATATAACTGAAAAAAAAATGTTAAAAGCGGCGTTAAACGCTATTCAACCAACCAACCAACCGCAAAGAAGTTCACCTAGTTCTCGCTTATCGACACTGTATCATATTAAAACACAATGACTCTAAAGATGAATGATATTGATAATATTTATTGGTCAAAATTATATCAAATTATCGGAAAATGAAACCTTTTACGTTAAACGATCACATTATTATACTGATATATTGATATTACTCGATTTGCCATAACAAAAGAGAGCTTCTTGTACATAGCCAAAAAGCCAAGGCTAGTAAAATTAACTTAGGGTATGGTGTATTTTTCACTGTGTTTATTTATGCAATAATTTTATTTTCGCGTTGATGTGTCGATGAATAAAGTCAAGTGGAGGGGTTATATGTAAAAAGTAAAATCCGAGGGCGGAGCACGAGGATTTTGCTTTGCATATTAACTGCAATTAACACTTAGCACTTTGCAAATAACGACCGAAGTATTTCCTGTTTATACTTCAATAAACGCAATCAAAAAACGATTCGGCCTTTATAATTGCAATCCTTCAGATCTTAGAAACAGTTGAAATATCCAGCCTAACAATTTAAAGGTCCGAGTCTACTTTCTGCGCGTATATAGGCTATTTTTATATCGGCATAATCTCGCCATCGAAGTTTACCGGCAATAAAGTTTTACAAATCAAGGGCCTAACTCCCATTATGCAATTCACGCAAGTGCGTAAAAGAAATCTGTTGAAAAATATCGTTGATGATTGATCATAACATCGAAACTACAGCTTATTCAAGCTATAGTTACGATGTTTTAATTATTCACCAACGCCCAAATCATAAAATGGGAGCGGACGGGGGACATTTATCTTTTGTCACAGTCCACATATCGTCTTTATCCTATACATGTATATTCTTTGGTTGTCACCTTTTGAGTGCGTATAAATTTCAAAGTCCAAGTTACGCCTATGCTAACGGTATACAGGTATACGACATTTTTGACATTCATATTGTACTTATGATGAAAAAAAAAAAAAATTCTCAAATTTAAAACGAAATCGACCTGATTTGGCTTAGTTGAGATGGTTTCTTGTTGTTGTTGTTGTCACGGTTGTTCTTTTTTCGACTCGCTGTTAACGACTCAGAATCGAAACTGCATGTTTTTAAACAACAATTCTTTCGAAAATGAATTAATTCTACATTGATCTAAGAGCAATGTTAGGAGTGTTAACGGTTTTTTGACTTCCTTTGACACAAGATTTGTAGATAGAAGGTCCGCGTTTTTCCCGAAAGACCTAATGCATTTTGTTTACAGAAATGATTTCAATGCATTTGTTAACATTGTGAGATTTAAACCAATCAAAATTCTTTATTTTAGATGATTCATAATTGGTTTTGTCGTGCATTAGTTTAACCATGTTATTCAAAGAGGGCCCAGTTAAGAGTTAAGATTGGTTATTTTTTATTTTCTCTTATCAAACTGCAATAATGTATTTTCTCGCTTTAAAGATATCTATCAAAATATCGAAGTAACCAATCTCAGATCCTAATGACCCGAAAATATTGTTAATTTGTGGAATTCTGATTATAAGTAAGATTGTTACACAAACTGATCGAACTATTATAATGTCGTAAAATAATGAGGACGTGACTTACTGAATTGGGTAAAAGCGATAAGCGTGATCAAAGACTGGGGAAAAAAAACTACCTGGCCATGACAGAGGCTGGCTTTTTGAGACATTTTTAAAAAACATTGTCTTTGTTAGCATGATACTTCAAAAATGCTGTATGCCAAATACCAAATGACAAAAATCTAATCTAGCCCGATTGCAAGGAAGTTGCAAACGATGAATTAAATAATAATTAACTAATGAAAAGAAAACCTTAAATAGAGGATAATTTTTTGTTTCAGTGTAAGATCGATTTATATTTCATTGAGTGAACAACAAAAGCTATATTTTCACGAGTTGCGGAGATATAGCTTTTTTGTTGTTCACGAAATGAAATATTAATCGATCTTACTCGAACCCAAACGATTATTTTTATTTCTGTATTGCAAAAATGAGACAAAATGAGAAATTTCTAGGACATATTTTCGTAAAGCGCGTCATTTTGCGCGTGATTGCTATGCAACGTTGATTGTTACGTTACTTATTTCGCCCCGCATAGATGACGTCATATAGGATGAAATGCACAAAAGCAGGGTATAATTTTTTGATGAATTCACTGCTTTTGCGGTGAGATTATAAAGTGATAATCTACCGTTATTTCTCGATAAACTACCGAAAAGCATTAAAAAAAATAAGTTATTATGATAATAATTCCATTCTATTAGAGTCCTTCAAGCTAACTGAAATCTGTCTGGAGTTGGCTCTGTAGCGCAGTGGTTAATAAGAACGTCGGACTTCGAAGAGCTAAGCGACGTTGCCTTAGCCTCGTGGGTTCAAACCCCATCAGAGTCAGTACTATTATGCCTATTTCTCCATAATAGTTGAACAGGACAGAAGTCGCTTCCGTCGATGAAAGATTTGAGTATCATAACTGTATCTGAATTCTAAGTTGCTGAAAATACGGTGTCATTTCTCAATGAAAATAATTTAATAGTAAGCATTTATTTTGAAAAATTGCGCACAAGATAGTGCTACTGTTAAGAACATCGTGAAATAATTTAATTTAATTTAATTTCAAAAGCTTGTATTCTGATTGGTTGGAAATAAGGTTTTATTTCTCAATTAAAATAATTTTGAGTACGCAGTTTTTTGTAACCTTACACACAAAGTAGTCCCACAACAAACCTATATTTTAATGAAAAAATCTTTCACCTCAGAATACTAAATTATAAGATATGTAGACAGAATTTTTTAATTTCATGGAGGAAAGAAACTAAAAGCCTAATCACACGTAAGTATGAATCCTTTTTGCGTGTTCATACCGTTTGATCAGATATTAGTTTCATTCCCCCATGAAATTAATTTTTTCTTTCTTCATCTCTGAAATTGACAATATGAATGATTTTGGAACTATTTGGGAATGAGATGAGATAGAATGCATGCATGGAGCGACTTTTGAGTGAAATTCAAGGGAAGTAATCCAATATCGATAATTTTGTTCAATATGAACAAAATTATTGAAATTTATTAGCTCCCTTTAATATAATATGTTTACAGGTTCTACGAATTGCTTGCTATATCTTAACGAACCTATCATACGCTTTCTTAATTATATTATGTTAGTGAAATCGTGGATTTTATCTACCGATATTTATTTTGATTTTAGTTATTAATCTCATCTTTTTTTAGTGTTGAACAGATAGAAATAATAATGACGTTTTGGTTAAACAGAAGACAGAATATACATTTATCTTAAAACGTTACAAATACCCGTACGATAACATCCCATATGATATTTTTTATGATATAACATGGAAATTTTTAGAACAATGAAATAATGCGGTTATTTTAAGAAATTGAACTTCTTTTAGAAACGTCGACGAAAATAAGGCAAATAGCGGTAAGATAAATGTAATACGTAATTGGTGTATTGTATGAGCAGGGCCTCGACAATTATCAATTCCCCCAACCTCGTTACATATTTTTTCATATATTTTTTCATACAAAACACTAAGTACGTCATTATCATTTCTATCTGTTCTTGAATGGTCAAGGCATTACCTAAATCAGACCAATTAAAATGGATTACGAGTATTTTACTAAAAGCGAACATATTGATATATTAGACTGACAAAACCATTCTTCGAATTATTTATATTTGACAAAAATAGTATTTGGCGATATTTGATATGTACTGAATACAAAACATGAAACTGTTGGTCCAAATAAAGAAGTTAGACGGACTGAACCAATTTGTCGAACGTTATTTGGTCAATCAGGGTTTTCGTTTACTAATTTGGTGTTATTTTAAAGATCATTTAACGAAGATTTTTATCAATATTTATGAGCCAACACCAATCAACCAAAAATAGACTTTTTTACCCCATAAATTATTAAAGCCATTAGTAGAAGTCACATTTAAGTAATTTTAACGACCTTTGAGTCTATCATGACACGATATGGATCGTTAAAGCTATTAACCCTTTCCTGTTTTACAAAATTTTGGACCTGTCCAAATTCAAAGGTTTTGCAGACGAAAATAGAACGTGGATTTAATTTGAAAAATAACCATTCCGTAGGGTAGAAAATAGTGTGGAAAAAGAAGAAATTGCTTGTCAGAAGCAATTTTCTTCTTTTTTCACAATGTTTTCTCAATCATAAAATCACAGGCACGTAAAAAGCAGGGATTAAACAGCAAAGGGTTAAACCATCGTACAGTTAAGAACATCGTGAGATTGACAAGGTGAATGATTTGGGAATGATTTACGAATGAAATTGAATGACTGTGTGGAGCGGGTTTTGAGTGAATTTAATGGGAGGTACACGTAATTTTTTTTTTGTTTTTGTGTCTTCATAGACCAATTAGACACGTTAAAATACGCACCAGCAAATGAAATCGTAGGATAATTTGATCAAATTAATGGTTGATAGTCTTGAACGTGAGCGAATGAGAATGGTTTTGATTATGATGAATGTCAATTTCACGGTGTAACCGACTGCATCCTTAGAGTTTTAAGGGACGCAGGTATTGTGAGAGTGAGACTCTCAAATATGAAGCCAGCACCCTCAAAACTATCCGATTTGCGTCCAAAAGACTGTCTAGGGATCAGCTTCAGAAAAGGATTGAAGACTGTTTCAAACAGTCTTCAATTCTTTCCTGAAGTTGAGCCCCAAATACTCGATATATAGCCAATATTCCGATCAGGAATATTCAGTTTACAACATCTTGAAATTGACATTCATCTCGATCAAAACCATTCCAAATCACTCGCTCAGCGCTCCATTTATTCATTCCAAACACTCACTCAAGCCTTTCAAAAACGCTCCAAATTTACTGAAAATGATAGAATCAACAACAATTTTCAATCAAAATAAATAAAGCTAGAAAAAAATCGCGATTTCACTGGCGTATTCAAATTGTAAACGCCTGATAGGTTCTTGAAGAAATAGGAAGCTTTTTATATAACTTTTATACATATTTTATTAAAGGGAGGTTATTAAAATCGCTAATTTTGGTCATCCTGAACAAAATTTGCGATATTGAATAACCTCCCATTAAATCCACCCAAATCTCGCTCCACACACTCACTCAATTTCATTCCAAAATCATTCCAAACTCATTTATCTTCTCATTTTCACGATGTTGTGAACTGTAACAGACGGTTCACAACATTAAATTAACCTGTGCGTGATATTTTAAACAATTTCATGTGTGCGTGATGGAAAGACGTTGAGTAGCCTTGGCACTCACTCAATGCACTTAAATAAATTTTGGGTTGTGACTGGCGTTTTAAGGTCCGTAGCCATCTATTGAGCGCATAGTTAAGACTATGGCTATATTGTAAAGCCGAACAGAGTGATCCGAGTCTCAACGTTTGGCACATGTGAAATTGTTGGAAATGTCACGCCCTGGATCAAAAATAACATCAAACGTAACGATTCGCTAAGAAAGGCGAAGAAAATACTTAAACAAAATAGCTCTAATATTGTCGCCAGTTAAAAGTTGTAATCAGTTATATTATCAAAGATCTAATTGGCGTTCGAAACTATTATTCAAGAATAATAAATGATTAATGTCAAATCGAGACCAAATTTAAAATCAAAAGATTATGTGGAATAAATTATTTTTTTATGAAATTATTGTTATTATGATATATTACAGTTAAGGTAGTTGACCCGTAATGTTCCCCAATGTTTTGGAAGTATTTAACTTTAAAAGTGTTAACCGAGGTTTCCTAATGATTTTCATTAGGAAACCTCGGTCAACATTGTGAAAGTTCATGGGGTCTGAAATGTTGCTTAACTTTTACGGGTCCACTACCTTAAGAACATCGTGAAATTGACGATAAGAATGATTTTGGATTGAGATCGAATGAGTGTGATTTTAATGAAATAGCTCCCTATTTCTTCAGGAACCAATTAGAAGCTTGAAATTCCAATCTTTTCACTGATTTTCTAGCTATATATACATGTTTTCATATAAATTATATTGATTGTAATTGTTGGTCTAATATTTTTTGTTATTTCGGAGCTTTTTCGAATAGTTTGAATGAATGTTTAGAATGAATGGAGCGCGCTGAGTGAGCGATTTAGAATTCTTTTGTTGGAAATGAATGTCGATTTCACGATGTAACTTTCTGTAGCTATGAGCTTTTGCACGACATTTCCAACATTCATACAGTCATGTACGTGAGGAACAAACATGGAGAAGCTTAGATAACCCCTCAATTCATTGTTTGTTTTATTCAATAGCAGCCTGAAAAGGGGCCACATATAAGCCATTATCAATATTCACAGCGCACGGTGAAGACTCCTGTCAGACTGTGTGGACACACGCGCTGGTCAGATTCTTTGCTTTGCGCAAATCTGTACTTGGTGCATTCGGAACATCGCTCGGACTTTTCCGTAAACTCGAAATTACCTCGGACGTGTAGTAATTTGGGGTCATTTTTTAGGTAATTCGGCTCCTGGTGGTACTTCGGTTAATACGCTCGTAGAAAATCACATTTTATTAATTCGCTCGGATCATCTTTGGAGATCTTTAGGGCATACTAGAATTTGATGACAAAACGCAGTAAACCACTGCGTTTTGTTATCAAATTATAATATGCCCACTTTTATTCTTTCGTTGATTTTATTTTATGCAACGTCATCTGTAGCGGGATCGTTTATGTTTGTGACGTCACATAAACCTGCGTGCGAAATGACGCGCTTTCATGGCTGCATCCTTATTATTCCCGAGGTCTATTCCGTAGAATCGCCGAGGGTTCCCGATTGTACTTGATGAAGATGTCACGCACAGGTTCATATATTTTTATAACAATCTTTTAAAAGTGGTTTTAATCTTAAGTTTGGGTCATGATGACGCACTGTGTCACTATACCTGTTAAAAACACATTTAGAAACCATGTCACAAAAGTATTCAAGATTAAAAGATTAAAGCTAGGGTTAGGTAGGGATAGTGTACCCGCTTATTCGAATCCGCGACTTGAACAGCGCCATCTTTAATCTTGAAAAAAAAAACACTTTCAAATATGGGAAAACCAGCTAATTCACCCATTTAGTGGATCACTTGACTTCAATTCACGTTGTCCAGAACATCGTGGTTCGATTCCAGTGCTGACATACTAAAGGAATTGTCTTTTGGATAAGAGGTTAAAACGAGACTCCCCGTTTTCGAAATTAACTTTGGTGGGTGGGTTAAATTTAACAAATGCGTCTCATTTACGATAAAAGCGCGTCCCCAAAAAGGTTTTCTTAGCTTATATCTAATCTGTCACATTCAAGGCACTGAAAAGTCAGATCTCTTTCAGCAACATAATGGTATTTCTTGGACTGAAATTTTGAAATTTCCCTTCATTTTGCTAGTTTTGTGACCTTTTGCAAAATAGGGTAGTTATCTTCTTTTGTCTCCACCACACGTTGTCATTCGGTACACCAATCGGCCAATATCACGATCAACCTCGGATGCATTCGGAACACCAATCGGCCAATCTCACGATAAACCTCGGATGCATTCGGAACACCAATCGGCCAATCTCACGATCAACCTCGGATGCATTTGGAACACCAATCGGATTATCTCACGATCAACCTCGGATGCATTCGGAACACAATTCGGCCAATCTCACGATCAACCTCGGATGCATTCGGAACACCAAGCGGCCAATCTCACGATCAACCTCGGATGCATTCCGAACACCAATCGGCCAATCTCACGACCAACCTCGGATGCATTCGGAACACCAATCGGCCAATCTCCTGATCAACCTCGGGTGCATTTGGAACACCAATCGGCCAATCTCACGATCAACCTCGGAAGATTTTCAACCGTTATATCCTGTAAAAGATATAAATCTACAGTGCTAGTTTTTCTCACTCTGTTTCTGCCTAACAAAATGCACGATTTTGTTACTTACATACATCCGAGGTCAGTTGCTGTTTACGGAAATGGCCGAGTGATGTTCCGAATGTACACGTTCTGTCAGTCCTTTTTGGATAATTCTTTCATCAAAATCCCCGTATTTGATTCGTCTTTCTGTGAAATTATTATTTTCTTCAATTATCGTATTGTAACTGTGTCGAAAAAGTAAAATTATGGTGTGACCGATTAGAAGTTGGTTTCAGTTTAGTTACGTCATGTATCCTTACAATATCAACCAGACAATTAAAACTCTTTTAATAGCTTCCCTCATATAGCTGAATGATGTAGTAGCGACAAAGAACGAAAATAATTAAATCTTAGTTTTTGACCATCAAGAATCGTGCATTCTGGTTGCATAAAAAGTTGGTCTTTTTTTCTCCAATCCAAACGACGTTGAGGACGCAGTTATTTTGAAAGCTTCCGCGCAAATAAGTCCCATAAGAAATTCCTTCATGGCGAATCTTTTCTTCATGAAACTAAAACTATACGATGAAAATAGAGTACTTGTATGTGTGGCATGGAGATATAGAGATATGGAGGCGCTCAGGATTATTTTAACCAACTTTTGCCAAAAGCAAATAAATTAAAATGCGAACTAGTCTAATTACGTAAAGGTTGATTCGCGTATGAGTTTGTCATGATTTGTGTTAATTTATCGTCGTCAACGTAACATGGGCCTATTTGGTCTAAGTAATGTAATTCATTTTCCGTAGGCAGCCATTATAACATATTTGGTCAAAGCTTAGTCCAAGAGTACCCGAAAACATTCAAAACCGCCTTTAACTGAGGGCCATTCATTAGCGCTTAAAATGAAGTAAAAAATAGTAAGGCATGGTCCATTTTCTCTACGACTTTTCGGGCTATTTTTGATACGGCCTTACGCCGCAGCTGTTTTTACCGACCCTCAAAGAAATATAAACATGTTTAAAAATAGCTATTTGACTGGAAAATTAGTTTTTAAATCTTTATTTTTTCGATTCAACAACAGATTATAAACAAAGAAGAACAACAGATTATAAACAAAGAAAACTTTTTTAAATAATTATAAATTTCAATAATATTGACCAATAAGATATCATCTTGAACCTTTCGTTATTTGGACCGGAGTTTCCTTAAGGATTTAAGACAGATCGCAGGAAAGACGCCCCACCCCCTCCGAAGACGGTAAGATGCTACAAGGGATATTGAAAGAATACATATCGAAACTAGTGCTGAGATCCGCTATGGTTCTTCAACGTGCTCGGTGTAAATATATAATACATACTTAGTGTTTTGTATGAGAAAAAAATTCTCACGAGGTTGGGAAAATTTATCATTGTCGAGGCTCTGCCGAGACAATTATCAATTCTCACAACCGAGTGAGATATTTTTTTCATACAATACATTAAGTATGTATTATATTTATCTTATAACCTTTATTTGTCTTGTTTACGTCGATGTTTCTAACTGAAATGCAAGTTTCTAAAAATAACCGCATTATATCATTGTTCTAAAAATAACAATGTGATTTCATAAAAAAATATCATACGGGATATTATCACACGGATATTTGTATAGTTATAAGATAAAGCACAGTCACACGTGGCCACGGTCCGAAAGACAATTAGTTTGATATTGTGCCAGCCGGGGAATGGGAACAAAGATATTGACCTGTAATGGTTTTAAAGTCACGCGCTCTACCAACAGAGCTAATCGGGATGATTATTCCTACCAGGTCAAATATAACACAGTGTATCTAGCTGACGTTACGGTGTTTGATCACGACTTGATGATATGCTACATTGACCAGGTCAAATTAACACCTTAATATCACTATTAGATCGACTAGTTAATGATATATCACTTATTGCTTATGCAAAACGACATTTTAATGGAATGTTTTATTGGTTGACTAACAAAGATTATAATTCAGAACTTAAGCTACCCATATAGATGAACTCGTTTTGGTGAATGTCTATATTATCTATACATGTATAGGTATAGTTTTTTTTTATCGTGCCACCGGGCTCAGATTTTGGCTGTGTACGGTGTACTACAGTTTACATAGAAATGAAGAGCGGTTTCTTTAATGCTTTTTGGTGGTTTATCGAGAAATAACGGTAGATTATCATCTGCGGGATGAAATAAATGACTTCACAATGCATAGCAATCACCGGCATATTAACGCGCTTTACGAAAAAAGTCCTAAAATTCAACATTTTGTCTAATTTTTGCAATAACGAAATAATACAATCGTAATTTTTCGAGTAAGATCGATTAATATTTCATTTCGTGAACAACAAAAGCTTTATATTCACTCGTGGTTCCACCACTCGTGAAAATATAGCTCACTGAAACAAACGATTATCCTCTATATCTTCTTCTCTGAAACAAGAAGACAGAAAGTTTTCATACTTTGGTATTTTACATTATAAAGAGGACCTCTACCAAGTTTGTTCATATCATGATCCAGCCCTGTGTTCAGGATGTAAAAGCTCTTTGCGAGTGCTTTGAGATGATACCCCGCTTTGCACGTGCACATACGTGCAAAGCGAGGTATCATTTCGACAGCGCTTCGCAGGGCTGGGCGTATTTTTGGTGGCCATGCAAGCGAATCCAATTTTATAAAAAGAATAAAAACTTTAAAAACTTTTTTTATTAAAACAGAAAACTGATAACTGAAGCTTTAATTTGGATAGGAATGATTGATAAAAGCAGCCGGCAGAGCGGAGTTTGAGGTGCGACAGACCCATTCGTATCAAATCAAATCAAAATTTATGATTTTCGCAAAGAAACACAAATCTTGAAATCTTACGTAGTGAAGAACACTACGTAGAAATTTACCAAAGTGGAGGTAATAAAGCACCACTATTTTCGTAAATTACGTTATTGTAGACAAGTATTTTTATTGTACCCCCCCCATACACCCACACCCTTTTATTTTTTCAAAAATCGATTACTCAACTTATTCAATTTCATTGCGAAATTATTCAACATTTATTTACTTTGTCAATTTTGTTTTTGTAGAACTTTTAAATTTATAGGTAACATAACTTTGAACCATAGGTAACAAGCTATACCGCATTGGTTAGATCAAGTTCCGTGGCGGGTATTTTCAGTTATGATTTCCATGAGTTGAAAAAGTCTTCCCCTCAACTCTTAAAAAACAAGTTATAAAATCCCATTATTCATGTTCCAGAGAGCACACATGGGCGATCCAAACGTCATGGGTCAGGAGGTATGACGCTCCGTTAAAGTCACATGACTGAACATTTTGGGCGTTCCAACAATTATCAAACTAATAAATCTTTAATTATTTTTTACGTATAAATATCCCCCTGGATCAACCCCGGCTCATCACGAATCCTGTAGTTAATGCGGAAGCTACTTGGGTAAGCATCAACCACATGCGATTGTTTTACATAGTGAAAGTTAAAAAATATACATAACCGGTGTATATGGTAATATAAAAATTCTAATTGTATTAACATATAGACGAATTATGTATATTTTAAATAACACTATAGTCTATAAATTGCCTGTGGTTTAAATAAAGGTATAATTCTTACTTTTGTTGAATTATAAAAAAAAAAAAGATTGATTAAAAACACACACACACACAGTGTCATGCTATTTTAATGCGAAATTATATCAAGTCATCAACCTTTTTATTTTCTTGAAATTTGACTGTTTTATTACTCTTTTAGTTTGCGGGGTTTTTTTTAAATTTGATTTATAGATACACGTATATAAGTCGTCAAATAACTTCATTAAAACAAAATAAACTATCGAAAAATCATGAAGAAATCTTAAATATAGATAATAAAAATAACAAATAATGAAAATAACAACAAAGATATTTTTCTCAACTCATGTCCGAAATGCTTATGTAAGAGATGGAGAGAGTATTTGTTGAGTTCCTGAACGTAAGAAATTAAAAGCCTATTCACACTGAATGAATACGCGAAGCGGATTCATGCATGAGTGTGATTAGGGTTTCAGTTTCATACCTACATGATATCAACAAATATTCTCTTTATATCATTTACTTAAATATGATGAAGCAAGATCGTAGCCTAAATATTTTTCCAAAAAGGACAGATTTCTTTCGGTACTACCTTGAGCAGAAGCTTACAATATAATATACTCAAAATTAATCTCATATGGGAATAAAACATATTTCAGCCAATCATAATGCACAAAAACTGATTGGGTCAACTAGAATTAAATCATACTGTCGTGAAAAAAAAATGTTTTACCTATATTTTCCGGGATCTGGATTTGTATGTCGATTTGTTTCCGGATGGAAAAATGATGTTATTCTAGACGGTGCATTATGTAATAAGACGGGAATAAAACGTCATTTTGCTGAGCAATATTCCTGAACGAGTATATATTATTTCAGAAAAAATAAAGTTTATTTGGAATTCATGCGGTCTAACTGAGTATTAGCTTTTCACCAAGGCGCTCCTAAACTTACAAAGGTGACTTCGTGTATTTATTTTTTTATTTTTTATTTATTTATTTATTTTTCATTTTCTCTCTTTTTTGCCATGAAGTCTAAATCTATAGACCCAAAATAGAAGTGAAGAAGAGAGCATTTTCTTATTTTAAGAAGTTATATAACTAAAATCTTCATCAAGCTGTATGAATACGTAAAGCGGATTCATGCAGAAGTGTGATTAGGTTTTTAGTTTCCTACCCCATGAAATACAGATATTTCTTTAATGCTTTTCGGTGGTTTATCGAGAAATAACAGTAGATTATCACTTGATAATCTCACCGCAAAAGCAGTAAAATTATCAAAAACTTATACCCTGCTTTTGTGCATTTCATCCTATCGGACGTCATCTATGCGGGGCGAAATAAGTGACGTCACAATGAACGTTGCATAGCAATCACGTGCAAAATGACGCGCTAAACGAAAATATTTCAAATTTAGTCTCATTTTTGCATTAAAGAAATAGAATAATCGTTTGTTTTTCGAGTAAGATCGATTGATATTTCATTTCGTGAACAACAAAAGCTATATTTTCACTCGTGGCTCCACCACTCGTGAAAATATAGCTTTTGTTGGTCACTCTATGAAATATAAATCGATCTTACACTGAAACAAACGATTATCCTCTATATTCTCTCCCTATCTTAAAATTGTATGTTCTGCAGCAAAGACGTCTCCACTATGAGATTGATTTATTATTATTTTTTTTTCTTTAATGCTTTTTGGTGGTTTATCGAGAAATAACGGTAGATTATCACTTGATAATCTCACCGCAAACGCAATGAGATTATCTAAAGCTTATACCCCACTGCTGTGCATTAAATCCTATCCTATCCTATATGTCATCTATTCAGGTCGAAAAAATGACGTCACAATGAACGTTGCATAGCAATCACGTGCAAAATGACGCGCTTAACGAAAATATGTTCTAGAAATTTCAAATTAAAAAAAAAAAAAAAATAGAATAATCGTTTGTTTGTTTTTCGAGTAGGATCGATTAATATTTCATTTCATGAACAACAAAAGCTATATTATCACGAAAGGCTGAAAGCTATATTTTCACTCGTGAATCTGCCACTCGTGAAAATATAGCTTTTGTTGTTCACATAATGAAATATAAAACGATCTTACACTGAAACAAACGATTATCCTCTTTTCTTCGGTTTTTGAATGTATACAAGGCGAAGATAACACCCAGTTTCGTTTTGGCTACGAGCTACTGTCCTGAATGGCCTAACGATTTTTGAAGACTTTGCATGGGTGTGCAAACAATTTCACATATGCGCAAAGTTAAGTCTCAGATAAGCTTATGCAGTCACACAACCTGGCCAGAGTCCCCAATATTTGCTTACAAAAAACAAAAACGTGAAATTGACAAGATTTATGATTTTGGGATGAAATTGAATGATTGCGATGAATGAGTTTGGAGAGGTAATCCAATGCCGCTAATTTTGTTCAGGATGAACAAAATTGGCGAGATTTTTATTACCGCCCTTTTATAGAATATGCATACAAGTTCTACAAAAGGCGTCCTATTTTTTAAAGATCCAATCAGACATTTACAATTTCAGTTATGTCAGTTAATCGTGTTTTTATTTTCGTACCATTTTTTAAGTAGTTGTTTATATTATATGTTTAAGTGATTTGGATTGGTTTTGAATGGTTTTAAAGAACGTTTGAAAAGAATAAATGGAACGTCGAGTGAGCGGTTTAGAATGATTTTGATCGGAATAAGAGTCAATTTCACCATGTTCTTAAATGAAGTAAATGCATAGGAGTCAAAGTGTGTTATTCTAAATGTACTGTGTATCCGTTCAGACAGCTTAAGGTAACTGCGGACACATAGAGGGCCATTTTAGGTCCAAATTTTAAATTGTCTGCAAATCATGCCCAATGCGACAAAACTATACTTTGAAGTACCCGCTTTCATATTTCGGTCATAAAAAGGAATTTCATTGCGTAGAGTTGACGTCATGACGTCATCAAGGGGCCGACCCCTTTTTTAGGGGCCAAAATCAGTAATTGTCCATTTCTTCGGAAATAATAAACCGATTTTCATCCCGAAAACGCCATTTACTTCGTTTAAAGACGCCGGATCTTATGTTCTATTGATATGAGGATATAAGTGTAAGAAATACAATTAAGTGTAACGTATTAAATGTTAATGCCTTCTGCGTTGCTATTTTCGAGTACAGTCACTGGAAATATTGCCTTTTTTCTCGAAAATTTGTCCAGTGACCTATGCTGAAAATTAGATATGTTGCTGCCAAACCATTCCGCTGAAGATTTTTGAAATAAAAAACATGTGTCTTCGGGTTAGATTTTTTGTCAAATGTTTACAAAAGCTGTCTTTTTAAATGGATAAAACTTAAGTGATTTTCTTTATTTCTTAAAATCGCATTCAGATTTAATACTTTTCGACCCTATATTTTACGATAAACCTAAATTTCAAATATTTTAGAATAAGTTATTGCACGGAGATTGGCGCCAAATAAGCATAGTACAGATGGTTTTAGTGCGACGTCGAATCCGACGAAACTCGTTCCAACAACTTCACAAAATCGAATTTAATAAAAAATCTAACCCGAAGACATATCATTTTTATTTGATTAATGCAAAGCATATTCTTTTCGCTACAAAATATTTGATATTCAATTTAAGGTTTATTTTGTTTATATAATAACATATTGTAATTCTACTTTCAATGAAATTAATTTACTTATTCATAACTAGTATTATTGAATTATTGAAATTATTGAATTATTTATTTATTTATCTATTTATTCATTTATTTATTTTTATTTATATTTATTTATTATTTTTTTAATTTATATATTAATTAATTATTCTATTTTTTATTTATTTATTTATTTATTATTTATTTATTTATTTATTTATTTATTTATTTATTTATTTATTTATTTATTTATTTATTATTTATTTATTTATTTATTTATTTATTTATTTATTTATTCATTTATTTATTTATTTATTTATTTATTTATTTATTTATTTCAAAGTTGAGAAGAAATTAAGCAAATTCGACGTGATTAAGTTTTCAACTTTTTACTTCCGTGAATATTTTCCATTTTTTTTAAAAAAAAATCCATTAGATGAATGACATTAAGAGGAGATCGCAAATATTTGGACTTAAATTGATTTTCAAACTTCTTTCTTGGAATAGCTACTTAGCCTTAACTTCTTTCATATGATTTTTTTTGGCCAATATGAACCCTCGTTTTGATAGATTAAAGATAAATTTTTAAGTACTTAACATGGATTTCTTGAATCGCTGACCAAAAATGTACTGTTTGACGCCAAAATAGAAAATATACCATCAATTTTTTTAGCATTTTTTCACTTGTTCTCATTTTACATAGAGGTCAATTGTTTGTTTCAGTCTAAGATCGCCTCCGTCATGGCGCAGTTGGTAGCGCGTTGGACTGTCAATCAAGAGGTCCCGGGTTCGATTCCTGACGACGGCACCCATTCTTTGCGACTATTTGTCTCCCACCAATGGGTCGATAATCGTAGACTTCTGTGGGATAACAGCTGGAGGCTAGGAAAGGCTGTAATTATAGTACTGGTTTGAGAAATGCCAGGAATCCATTGTTAGATGCTCCAGCCGCCGCGGTATAACTGAAAATTGTTGAAAGCGGCGTTAACCCCATTTATATCAAATCAAATTCAGTGTAATATCAATTTTTATTACTTTGAGTGAATAAGAAAAAAAAAATTATATTCACGAGAAAATGATTCTTTTTTATTCTATTTGGACCAATCTGAAATTGTGTAAAAAAGGAGGGTGGGTGGGTTTATCTTACAGTCAGTGACATCGTGAAATTGACTCTCATTCCGTTGAAACCATCATAAACCGCTCCGTTCATTCATTCCAAACAGTCACTCAACCATTCAGAAACGCCCCAAATCCACTTAGAAAGATAAGATAAAAAACTACATCTAAAAAAACCCTAGAAAATACAATCACGATTTCACTGACATAAAAGAAATTTTAAGCGTCTGACCGGTTCTTGAAAAAAAAAGAAAAAAAGGAATCTTTTTATAGAACTTGTATGCATATTTCATTGAAGAGAGGTAATAAATGGCGTTAATTTTGTTCATCCTGAACAAACTTAGCGATATAAGGTTACCTCCCGTTAATTTCACTCAAAGTTCACTCATCGCATTCATTTATGTTCATTACTAATCATTCATCTTGTCAATTTCACGATGCTTTTAACTGTAAAAGCTATGTTTTCAGATATGACCATGAAGAAAGCACTTCTTATCGCTGTTCTGACGGCTGCCATGTTAACTGTAACACTTATGTTTTCAGATATGACAATGAAGAAAGCACTTCTTATCGCTGTTCTGACGGCTGCCATGTTAACTGTAACACTTATGTTTTCAGATATGACAATGAAGAAAGCACTTCTTATCGCTGTTCTGACGGCTGCCATGTTAACTGTAACACTTATGTTTTCAGATATGACAATGAAGACCACACTTCTCATCGCTGTCCTGGCCGCAGCCATGTTAACTGTAACACTTATGTTTTCAGATATGACAATGGAGACCACACTTCTCATCGCTGTACTGGCGGCTGCCATGTTAACTGTAACACTTATGTTTTCAGATATGACAATGAAGACCACACTTCTCATCGCTGTACTGGCGGCTGCCATGTTAACTGTAACACTTATGTTTTCAGATATGACAATGGAGACCACACTTCTTATCGCTGTTCTGACGGCTGCCATGTTAACTGTAACACTTATGTTTTCAGATATGACAATGAAGACCACACTTCTCATCGCTGTACTGGCGGCTGCCATGTTAACTGTAACACTTATGTTTTCAGATATGACAATGGAGACCACACTTCTCATCGCTGTACTGGCGGCTGCCATGTTAACTGTAACACTTATGTTTTCAGATATGACCATGAAGACAACTCTTCTTATTGCTGTACTGGCGGCTGCCATGTTAACTGTAAAAGTTATGTTTTCAGATATGACCATTATGACAACACTTCTTATCGCTGTACTGGCGGCTGCCATGTTAACTGTAACACTTATGTTTTCAGATATGACAATGAAGACAACAATTCTTATCGCTGTACTGGCGGCTGCCATGTTAACTGTAACACTTATGTTTTCAGATATGACAATGAAGACAACACTTCTTATCGCTGTACTGGCGGCAGCCATGTTTCAGTCTACTTTCGCTACAACAAGTAAGCTTTTTAGTTAAAATTGTTTGGTTTGTTTGATGTTATTCATTCGGAACATCACTCGGCCAATTCCGTAAACTGCAGCAGAAATCGTGAGATTGGTGTTCCGAATGGACGTTTTCGCCACGCGTATGTGTGTATTTTCGTTTGTTTATCGTCGCTACCGTAGCACATGCCCATTTGAGCGACGCCTCTAGAAGACGGTTAGTTGTTACGGGGATAGTGCAAGGATACATGACGAAACTACTGCTGAGATCCGCCATGGTTCTTTAACGTGCTCGGTGTAAAGCACCGTCTCACGGGGCCTCGGTTTCAACGTCTCATCCGAAAGACTATTAGTTTGTTAATGTGCCAGCCCGGGAAACGATGGGCTGTCCTGATATTCGAAAGCGGCGATCATTATGACAACTTACATATCCAACAAAAGTTTCAAGATAATACGATAATATACTGAGCGACTTTAAAAATGCAACAAAGAAAATTTGGAATTTAAGCACGGAAAAGTAGGTTTGTTTTTGATAAATTAAGGTAAAATCATTCAAAGAAGATCCTCTGTTGAATCGACTTAATCTCACTATGATCTGACGCTTTGGTTAGTTTCGACATGGCAATCTACTATCCACTCTTTCTTTGTCATTGCACTTTTCATGGTTGATTGATTTAACAAATCAGAAGTGTGGAAGGTAATAAACGACTTTCAAAAACCGTTTAAAGAAATTAAACTTACGAAATCACTTTACAAAAAGACTGTACTCTGAATCGAATATGTCAAGAGGGAAACTGTTCCTTAGAATCGGAACGTCGTGAACCTCGATAAGACTAAGAAAAATATTGATTTATTCCATCAATATTTGAACATCTTTAAGGTAGGACATTGCCAATAAGGAGTCTAAGGAGACATTGCGTGTTAAAATGACGTTAGTGTCATGCCGTAAACACTCCCAAAATGTCACCTCAGTTCTAAACGACATGCTTGCTAAGGGGTTAAAACGTGTGAACAGGCATTGTTTGCCAAAAACTCATTCTCATGTACAACGTTTGTGGTTCTACGAAAGGAACGGAAATGCGTGTAAGTGACGTCATTTCTAGTCAAAAGGATGACGTTTTGGTGTCGTCTTTGGACCAAACGTGCTTAAACGAGGTATAAATGATTTGTTTGACCTCTTGATTCATTCAACTTAACTCTGAAATTTGTTTGGCTATTGTTTCATTTGAAAAGAAAATACCGTCCTAACAGTAGGGCTATGGAGAAATTTTAACTTACGAGGGTATGTTTAAAGTTGTCACCGTATTGGGAATACAAGAGAATGTTTCAAAGTGATGTTGATGTTTGATTAAAGGTAACTTGTTAAGGTAACAAAATAAGTATATTTTAGTCCGAGTCTGTTCACTTATACTTGCATTTAAGTGCTGGGGTTTTTTTACGTATTGCGTTTTTAAAGTCGCTCAGTATATCTGTGGGCTTTATTACGTGAACAGCATTGGACTGAGTGAAATTCCATTAGGCCTCCTTTCCCGTGTTTTCGATATATCGTTCCCATTTTTAAAAGGGATGATCTTTATATATATTATCCTGATATCACCTGACTGATAACATGACGTGATATCAGGCAGTCATTTTTTAGAAACAATTCGCGTACACTTTCACCTCAATTTCTTTGATTTTTAAGGGTATGTTATAAAAACGCTGAAAATGATTGCATGATAAATAGAATAGCATGTAAGGGTCTTACAATATCAATATTGTCCGGGCCCGAGGTTTTCTCAGGCTCAACTGAATTCTCATTATTTTGAATTTAAATAAATTTATGAAAATAATAGATAATATTAATAAGTTGTTATTTATAAAAACTTATTAATATTATCTTCTATATAAATACATTTAAAATGAATATTATAACAGAATTACAGCTTCAATCTCAAATTAAAATTTGAGCAAATTTTGAATTGAGAATGAGAAAAGTTTTATAACCTCGGGTCCTGATCGAGGTTGGGAGAGTTTATCATGACTAGGCTTTGATTTTTGTGTTTATTTCAGCTCTTTCGTGTAATGCGTCATTTATCGAAGTCACCACCACGGATACAGCACTTCTGGTATGTTACAGGCTTCAAAACGTCGTGAAAAATTAATAAGTCGCTGCAAAATATTGATTGACCTATCAAAAATAAAAATCAATTAAATGAGATAATTGTTGAACTTTGACATTTGGCGCTCCAAAATAATTTCAGTCATTCACCTTTTTCATTTCACAATGTTGTTAACTGTATTCTGTGCCTTACCCTCAAGGAGTCATTTCATTTCAGCCTCGTTTTTATCTGTTTATAGATGACTGGTTCAATAAATGCTGTATTCAATGACCACTCATTCAATTTCCTCTATGTACCCATTCAATATCCACGATGCCACTTAAAATCTTGGGTTTGCATGGTACGTCAGGGGTGTGGTATTTCCATGCCGGACTTGTCCGACATGGGCTTTTCTACCTGCATACAAGTATATTTTTCGATGCTACTTGTCCATAGACAAGTGAATACCATGGCAAATATTGAAATGACACTAAATAGATTGAAGACATTAATAATTTATATTTGTATCAAAGACCATGAAACATTGTTTTTAATGAAGAGAGTGCTGGGTTCCAGCATTTTCTTCTATAAAAACATTGGGTTTCTTCTCAGAATCTAACTATTCTATCTTTTATGGACAATTTTTTTTTTATCCTGAACTATTAGAAAATCACACTTAACTTGTCCAAGGACAAAAGGACAAAATCCGTATTCACACACCGCTGGTATGCGCTAGCATCATTGACTGCATGATCAGATAAGGTCTAGGGGAACTAATTCAATTTCCGTCAAGAATCTTTAGGAAAACTCCGGTCCATATAACCAAGAGTTGAAGTTGGTATCTGATTGGTCAATATTATTGAAAATCAAACTTATTGAATATTTTTCACCGATTATAATCTCTTGTTGAAATACAATCGAAAATATAAAATTTCTGAACTATCTTCCCGGTCCACTAGCTATTTCTTAACATGGGTATATTTCTTTGAGGGGACGGTAAAAACGGCTTCGCGGTAAGGGTCATCTCAAAAATGGCACTAAAAGTCGTAGGGAAAAAGGATCATGTCATACTAATTATGATTTCATGTGCAAATGAACGGACCTCAATTTAAGACAAAATCGAACACTTTCGCATTCTCTTGGACTGAGTTATGACTGAAAGTGTTATAATGGCCGCCTACGGAAAATGAATTAGCTCCCCTAGACCATAAATGTCAACACAGTTTTGGTTACCATCTTTATATGCTAAATTACTCAAACGGTCAAAATGAAATACTATCATATCAGCAAATCGATAGATTTCAAGGCAGAATCATTTGGCATTGAAAGATGATGCGTAAATTTGGTTGTTAGTATATTGTTTAACTTCTGTTCTGTTCTTGTCAATTTAACAATGCCCTTATTTGTACTGACGCGTTCATATAAATTGCAGAATAAGTACTTGAGAATATTGGCTCAAGAATGTACCCCGGCACTCATGGCGGGCGGGACCACCCAAGTCGGAACACTGACTGACGCAACGTGCGCGGTACCAGCCGTGGTATGTATTGACCATTCGGAACACCACTCGGCCAATCTCACGATCAACCTCGGATACATTCGGACAACACCACTCGGCCAATCTCACGATCAACCTCGTATGTACATAGACGGACTATCTTCAAAAATTACGGGAAAACCTTGGGAAAAACTAGATGACGCCAGTTAAAATGGCGTTAGCCCTCCAAACTTTCAGTGAAAACATTCGACGTCGCCAACGCTACTCGTTTAAGTCACTGACGTGAAACCATCGCATCCTTTAGTAAATATCTTTAGATTCTTAAATGACAACAGAAAATTTTTAATTTTTGAGGATGATTCGTCATTCACAAAAAATAAGATTTTTCAAACTTTATTTATTGAAAAAATATAAATCTAAAGTTAGCGCCTGATGTTCCCGCGCTATTTTTTCTTACAATTTTTCCGCCTAACAAAATGCACAATTTTGTTACATACCCATCCGCCTTATATACATTCGAGGTCTGTAGCAGTTTACGAAAATGGCCGAGTGATATTCCGAATGTACATCCGAGGTCTGTTACAGTTTACGGAAATAGCCGAGTGATGTTCCGACTGATGTATTGACTTGATTACTCCTGCTTGATAACCAAATATGTTATCAGACAGTCTATTTCAGCTCCACTGGCCAAAGGCCAGGAAGCTATTGTCATGGCGGTGTGTCCGTCGTGCGTGCGTCCTCCTTGTGTATGCAGGTTAATGATGATTGGGTTTCGGTTGTGAGAAATCATTATGACTCTGCAAGGCCAAGTCTTGGTGAATTCCCCCAACTCGCCCGTATGGGTATAATGCTATTTTTCTATCGAAGGTTACTAGTATAATCCAGGATTATTGCCCTGGCAGGGCGGAGTCTAAGTAACGGATCGTTGCACTTAAGGTCAAGGTAAATCAGATTTTATTTACAACTACTTTCATCTATCATTAGTCGATATAAATAACTTGAAACATTAAATCGTTGGTTGGAAACCAAATCCTCGCCACTTCAGCTTGTGCTGTGCCGATTTCAACATCATTTCAGTCATATCGCTGCGGCACGAGCACCTAACAATGGATTCCTGGTATTTCTCACACCAGTACTACCATCACACCCTTTTCTAGCCTCCAGCTGCTATCCCACAAAGGTCTAATCAGTCTTTATTGCGAATAAAGTTATATGTAATTCATTTTATTTCATATATGAGTTTTCATCCGTCGTGTTATGACGAAGTTTTTTTTTATTTCAGGGTACTACGTTTACGCTTGCCTTTACGGAAGGTGACACCACCGTCGAGTCAGCCGTTATTGCACGTAAGTTATTATAGGCGTACAGTTAGTTACATCGTGAAATTGACATTAAACTCACTCAAACCATTCAAAAACGCTCAAACCCATTGAAAAACATATAACAACCACTTCGTTCCAAATAAAAATAGCTGGGAAATAATCGGGATTTCAATTATTTAATTGAAATTGTAAGCGTCTGGTTGGTTCTTTAACAAATAGGGAACATTCTATAAGACTTGTATACATATCTTTTTAAAGGGAGGTAATCAATATTGCTAATTTTGTTCATCCTTAACAAAATTTGCAATACTGGATTACCTCCCATTTAATTCACTCAAAACTCGCTCCACACACTCATTCAATTTCATTCCTAAATCATTCCATAATCATTCACCTTGTCAATTTCACGATGTTGTTAACTGTATCTAGGGCTTTGAAATTAATACGCACTCAACAGGCGACCAACACAGAATATATAGGATAAAGGCGATGTGAGGACTGTGTCAAAAGATGAATGTCCCCCTCCCCCCCGTCCGCTCCCCTTTTCTGTGATTTGAGCTTGGTGAATAATCAAAACATCGTAACTATAGATTAAATAAGCTGTACTTTCGATGTAATGATCATTCATCGACGATATTTTTCTTTTACGCAATTGCGTAAATTACGTAATGGGAGTTACGCCATTGGTTATACTATAGATAGATAGGAATAAGGGTAGATTATTATTTGATAAACTCACTGCGTTACTAGTGAAATCGTCAAAAACTTTTACCCTTCCGTTCATTTCGCCCATTCTGACGTCATCTAACAAGGCAGAGCCAAATAAGCGACGTCATTATATACGTTAGATAGCAATCACGCGCAAAATGATGCGATTTAAGAAAAAATTGTCCTTTTTTATAAATTGTCTTATTTATACATTAAATAAATAGAATAATCGTTCGTTTTCGGGTAAGATCGATTTGTTTATATTTCATTTCGTTTACACATAAAGCTATATTTTCACTCATGCTTCCGCCACTCGTAAAAATATAACTTTTGTTGTTCACTCAATGAAATATACACTGAAACAAATCTTATCCTCTATATAAACTTATTATATTTAGTTACATCGTTAAAATGACATTCTGCTCGATCAAAACCGTACTTAATCGCTTGCTCAGCGCTCCCAATATTCAATTCTAAACACCCACTCAGCACGCAGTGAATTGTTTAAAAGGGCTTAGAAATCATTCAAAATTGTCAACATTAACATCAACTTGATCAAATAATTAAACGATTTTAAAGACTGACCTTCATTTTTAAACGTATGTTTGTCTTAAAATCAGAAAAAGTTCATGGATTTTATTGAAAGGCGGGGGGCGGGGATGTTAAAATATCGCTTTTTTAGTCCAATTCGACAAAATAAGCGATTCTGTTTTACCTCCCTTGAAAAGTCATTAGAAATAACTCATCAAAGTCAGAATGCTATGAACTGTAGGCCTAATCAACTGGATATGTCTTTACTGGAGAATATCTTATGAAAACTCGCAATACCTTGGTATATACGACAGTTTAGAACTTCAATGTTGGGTTTTTTGGCAAATGACAATAATACATTAGATCCTTGAATTAAGATAGCGGACCCGTAATAGATCCGCAACATTTCGACACTCTTGAACTTTCACAATGTTGACCGAGGTTTCCTAATGGAAACCATTAGGAAACCTCGGTTAACACTGTTAAAGTTCATTACTTCCGAAACATAGCGGAACTATTACGGGTCCACTTCCTTATTTTTTTTCAAAACAAAATAACATAATATCCATTTTTTATTTGCTAGATGGCAACTGTCCCGCACAGACTGAAGAGACGGTATCCATTTTACCTACAGCCACGTAAGTCATTTATTTATGTTTTAAAGGCTTTAATAGCAATTCTCTGTAAGCACTTACACTTTTAAATAGGGAGTGTGGCACGCTATGTCTCAAATTTTTATAAAATTTAAACATAAGGATAGGGCTGACCCAAAAGTATAAATAAGATAAAAAAAAATCTTTAAATCACTTCTGGTTGCCATGGAAACAGACGTTAAAGTTTGAAAAAGTCCGTTTTTGCGAGATTTAAATTCAAATATATCAGTAATGCAGCACAAACTAAAATAAAAACACATAAGATATAATTTCCCCATCATAGTTCTCTCTAATGAATTAATAATATTTTTGGGCAAACGTTGTTTACTTATGTTTCCATAGCAACAACACAAATACCCTACTCAAATATCGATTTTTGCATTTTTTCAAACGTTACAACAAAATACAGACATTGTTTTCCGTTTTACAAGGAAATACCACATTAACATTCACAAAATAATAACTTTTGTGTTCGTTGCTATGGCAACGTGAATGCATATCCCATAAATGAAGACAATTTCAGAACATCTTAAGAGTCCTCAATTGACTAGATAATTGAATTCCCATTCAATGTAATGATGATTTACAAAATTGCTCAGATAGACCTTTTCGGACATATAAGATTTTTTTTCAAAAACTTGCAGAAAATAGCCTGTTGCGGTGGGAACAATTATGTAAAAATGCACAAAAGCCCATTTTTAGTCCTTGGATACGGTAATCCAACGCTAAGCAACCCGAATATTTCTTAATCCTAAATAGAGTTCAAACCTCCCTCTAACTTATTTATCAAAATAGTTGTGTAAACTGGTTTCATTTTTTAGGAAAAAAGCTACAAAATCACCCAAAAAATGCTTAATTTTGGGTTGGATCAGCAAATTCCCATGGCAACTATTACAATTTTTGTTCTTTTTTCTTGTATTTTGATAGAGGCTTATTGGATCTCTTTTCTTATCACATGTAAACTTTCAGGGACTTAAAATAACTGATTTAAGAAAATAATAAAAATGGTTGCCATGGTAACAAAATGTCCAATGATTTTTTGCGCTTTTTGAAAGAGCACTTCTTGTTAGATATGTCCCAATAATCATCGTCGGTTCATCATGCTGCAAAAATTTAAGAAATAACTCAGAAGTAACAAAAGCAGCCATATTATGAGTCATAGTTACCGTTGTCAAGGTAACCAATGCACACAACAACAAAATAATTTGTAGCTTAGTTGCTTCTTTTACATAATAAATTCCATCTACAAATCACATGTCAGTCATAAGCGAAGAAAAACAGGAAATTATAAACAACATTTTCAGATCAATTTATCAAAAAAAGCCACATTTGTTGTCATGGTAACCAATCTTTTGACACTAACCGACACAGCAAAAGATCTAGTTCAAAATTTTTGGTCCTATTCTATCAAATACATATGAAAACAACCATCATCTTCATTTAAAGACCAAATAATATAGCTTCAAAAAAGCTTAATTTTGCTAAATTTTGTGCTTTGAAGGTCGTTGCCATGGTAACCAGATGATCTGAAAACATTCTTTTTGTCAATTTCTTCTCTTATTATTGATCCCTTCCTGTATGTGAAAATTCATCAAAATCGGAGACCATGTGTGCCAAAATTGTTTAAGTCGTTACAGAGAATGGGTATTAAGTCTTTAAGTTTTAGGACACACTCCAACACTACGTATCCTTTCTTATGTCTACCTCGATGATAATGTGGTTTAGGCGCTCGAGACTCATGAACTGTAGGCATGTGTCCAGCACAGTCGCTGGAGTCTTAAAGAACACCATAACAGCCAATACCAGGCAACCCGGTTGTAAATATATATAGCAGTTGTTTTAAGCTTCTGCTTCTCTCTCTTATACGTTTAAACTTCGGTTCTGAGTTCAGGATGACAGTTCAAAACAGTTCAACTGTTTGCAAATTATACCCCGATTTGCACGCAATTGCACATACAAATAGGGATATAATTTGCAAACAGTTTCTACTATTTTGTCACCTCGAACGAAGGGCATGATTGAGTGTTCATGTGTAATGCTACAAACTAACGCTTTTGCCTCAATCGCACTTTTAAGCTAATATCCTCAAAGAAGTACAGTTAAGAACATCGTGAAATTGTCAAGATGCATGATTTTGGAATGAATTTGGAATGAATTTGGAATGAGGGTGAATGAGTGTGTGGAGCTTGTTTTGAGTGAAATTAAAGGGATGTAATCCAATATTGCTAATTTTGTTCGAGATGAACAAAATTAGCTATTTGTATTACCGCCCTTCAAAAAAATATACGTACTTTTCAGTTTGTGTGTCTTCGTCGACACTTTAAAATCTACATCAGTCATCAAAATCGTAAAATAATTTGATTGACGTGAACTAAACCTTAATCGTCTTGAACGGTTTAGATATGTTTTCTAATGATTTCGTAGCGTTTTTGATCGATTTGAGTGAGTGTTTGGAATGAATGAATGGGGCGCTTAGTGAATGATTTTGATGGTTTTGATCGGAATTAGTGTCAATTCCTCGATGTAGCTAACTGTACATCGCTGATTTGAAATATTAAAAATAAACTGGACGTCTGAAAGTTTCGGAAGATAACGTTATATTTCTGTAATAACTGAAATGTTATAGGTGCCTTTACAACGTATAAGCACTTTCGACATTGAAACGCAATCAGCCACGAAATTACATTTTCATCCGCTAAAACTCAAAAAGGGAAAATCCATAGTCCAAGAAAACACTAGTAATGTCGAGTTCAACAATGTTTCTATAGGATTGACCAAGGCCGTAACTACCATTACGCACATTAAGCAAGTGCGTAAAAGAAAATAAATCCTATTTCGAAAAATGTTATTGATGAATGATCATAACATCGAAACTACATCTTATTCAAGCTGTAGTTACGATGTTTTGATTATTTCTCAACGCTCAGATCGTAGAAAATGGGGAGCGGACGGAGGACATCCATCTTTTGCCACATTCCACAAATCGCCTCTATCCTATATATTCTATATGTTGGTCAGACTGTAAATATAGACGTCCCGGGTTCGATCCCCGACGGCGGCACTCATTCTTTCCCAGTATTTGTCTCTCACCAATGGGTTGACAATCGTATCTACCTATGAGATATAGCAGCTGAACGATAGGAAAGGATGTGAGGGTTGTACTGGTGAGAGAAATACCAGGAATCCATTGTAAGTTGCTCCAGCCGCCGCGATAAAACTGAAAAAAATGTTGAGAACGGCTTAAAACTCCATTCAATCAATCTATGTTAGTCACCTTCTGAGTGCAGCTGCGTATCAATTCAAAATCCTAATAACGCTCATGTTGACTACATCAACGTTTTGATTTTGTTTTGTATAGAATCGCTGCAGCTACGACGACCCTAATTAACGAGCTCACAGCAGGTGTATCAATGACAGCCAAACCCTCCGCCCTGACATTATGCCAAACGGTCGCCTATGTTATACCATATTAACGTTTTGATTTTTTTGTTGTATAGAATCGCTGCAGCCACGATGACCCTGATTAACGAGCTCACTGCAGCTGTAACAATGACAGCCACGCCCACCGCTCCGACGTTAGACCAAACGGTCGCCTATGTTTGACTATATTAACGTTCTGATTTTGTGTTGTATAGAATCGCTGCAGCCACAACGACCCTGGTTAACGAGCTCACTGCGGATGAAATAATGACAGCCAAACCCTCCGCTCCGACGTTTGGCCAAACGGTCGCATATGTTTGACTATATTAACGCTTTGATTTTGTGTTGTATAGAATCGCTGCAGCCACGACGACTCTGATTAACGAGCTCACCGCGGGTGTAACATTGACAGCCACGCCCACCGCTCCAACATTTGGCCAAACGGTCGCCTATGTTTGACTATATTAACGCTTTGATTTTATGTTGTACAGAATCGCTGCAGCCACGACGACTCTGATTAACGAGCTCACGGCGGGTGTAACAATAACAGCCAAACACTCCGCTCCGACGTTCGACCAAACGGTCGCCTATTTTTACTATATTAACCCTTTGCTGTTTAATCTCTGATTTTTACGTGCTTGTGATTTTATGATTGAGAAAAAAGTGTGAAAAAAGAAGAAATTGCTTCTGACTAGCAATTTCTTCTTTTTCCACACTATATTCTACCCCACTGAATGGTTATTTTTCAAATTAAATCTACTTTAAATTTTCGTCTGCAAAACCTTTGAATTTGGACAGGTCCAAAATTTTGTAAAACAGGAAAGGGTTAATGTTCTGATTTTGTGTTATGTAGAATCGCTGCAGCCACGACGACCCTGATTAACGAGCTAACTGCGGGTGTAACATTGACAGCCACGCCCACCGCCCCGACATTGGGCCAAACTGTCGCCTATGTTATACTACACTAACGTTTTGATTTTTTTGTTGTATAGAATCGCTGCAGCCACGACGACTGTGATTAACGAGCTCACGGCGGGTGTAACAATAACAGCCAAACACTCCGCTCCGACGTTAGACCAAACGGTCGCCTATTTTTGACTATATTAACCCTTTGCTGTTTAATCTCTGATTTTTACGTGCTTGTGAATTATGATTGAGAAAAAAGTGTGAAAAAAGAAGAAATTGCTTCTGACTAGCAATTTCTTCTTTTTCCACACTATTTTCTACCCTACTGAATGGTTATTTTTCAAATTAAATCCACCTTAAATTTTCGTCTGCAAAACCTTTGAATTTGGACAGGTCCAAAATTTTGTAAAACAGGAAAGGGTTAATGTTATGACTTTTATGTTTATAGAATCGCTGCAGCCACGACAACCCTGATTAACGAGCTCACCGCGGGTGTAACAATGACAGCAACGCCCACCGCTCCGACATTGGGTCAAACGTTAACGGTCGTCATACAGCTGGACTCGGACAGTCAAGGTAGGAATTCAGATGGCTTCAACGATTTAGACAGTTAACAACATCGTGAAATTGACAAGATGAGTGATTTAGAATGAATTTAGAATGAAATTGAACGAGTGTGATGAGCGAGTTTCGGGTGAAATTAAAGGAAGGTAATCATATACAGCTAATTTTGTTCAGGATGAACAAAATTAACGATATACATTACCTCCCTTTAATAAATTATGCAAACAAGTTCTATTAATAGCTTCCAATTTCTTCAAGTATCTGTCAGACACTAAAAATTTCAAATGAAATCATAGATACTTCGAAGTAATATTAATTTTGAATGTAGTTGTTGATTTCATATTTTTTGTTATTTTTTATCGTTTTTAAATTGAATGAATGGGGCGCTGAGAGGGCGATTTATAATGGTTTTGTTTGAGATTATTTTCAAACCCACGATTTTATTAACTGTACCCCTGTCGAGTATGTATGGGAAATGCCTCAGCACAAAACTTTCTTTCTTTTTTCTTTGAAGTTAGATTTTGGCGCGCGATGTGTTGCAAAATTGTACAAAAAAATTGGACAGCGAAAAATGATTATGTTACGATATTCGCAGCTTTCTGAATATTATATTATAACTATACAAATATCTGTGTGTAAACATCCCATATGATATTTTTTATGATATCACATGGACATTTTCAGAACAATGACATAATGCGGTTAGTTTTAGAAATAAGCATTTCCGTTAGAAAAATCGACGAAAACAAGGCAAATAGAGGTTAAAAGATGAATATAATACGTACTTGTTGTATTTTATGAAAAGATATCTAACTCGGTTTTTGGAATTGATAATTGTCTTGGCAGAGCCTCGACAATTATCATTTCCCCAAACCTCGTTAGAATTTTTTTTTCGTACAAACACTAAGTACGTTTCATATTTCATCATCTTTTTCAGTGTTTTTCATCATATTTTCATCGTGATATTATTAATTAATCAGATTATCACTTTAATTTATTTCATTCACTGAAGGCTACATTGTGAAGAAGAGAACGATTTGTCTTAATGTTTCACCTTCATAAAAGAAAGATATTACTATTAATATTTTTTTATTATTATTATTTTTATATTTATTATTATTCTTATATCTATTATTATTATTCAATTTATAATTATATGTATTATTATTATCATTATCATTATTTTATTTATTTATTTATTTATTATTATTATTATTATTATTATTATTATTATTATTATTATTATTATTATTATTATTATTATTATTATTATTATTATTATAATTATTATTATTATTATTCTGTTCCAGAGTTCTACCGGATGCAATTAACGACCTTGACCGTGACGAGCAATGGTGTTGCTACCAACCTTGTCACCGCGGGGTAAGTATCGATCGACAAAAATAGAGGATTTCGAATATGTGGTCAACTGATCACGTGATACCGAATGTTCTGAGAGGGTTTTCGAGACTTTGTCAAGTTTTTGTCTGTTTAATTTTTTTTTATATGACGATATATATGGTCTAGGGGAACTAATTCATTTTGCGTAGGCGTGACCCTTATCGCGAAGATGTTTTTACCGACCCCTCAAAGAAATATACCCATGTTTAAAAATAGCTATTGGACAGGTAAAATAGATAAAAAATAGTTATAAATCTTTTCGATTGTAATTCAACGTCAGACTATAATTGGTGTAAAGTATTCAAACAATTTTGAATTCCAATGATATTGACCAATAAGAGATCACCTTGAACATTTGGTTATATGGACCGGAGTTTCCCTAAAGATTCTTGACAGATCGCCGGAAATTGAATTAGTTCCCCTAGACCATATGATCAGACCCCGGTAAAATTTAACCGGGGTCTAACCATTTATATCGTCTTATCAACCGAGTCATCCAAAAACTCGACAAATCTTCGAAAACCGAAAGAGGACAAAATTATACCGGGGTCTGACCATATATATCGTCTTATCATAACAGTCATTCAAAACAAACAAAAACTGGAAAAAACATCGAACACCCCTTGGTACATTCGATATCACGTGATCAGTGTTTTTTCTTCAAGCTGTAGCACTTGCAAGAGTTTTTATTGAGATATAATGTTAAAGTTTTTCCTCTTTTAAAGATCTTCCTTTTCAACAACAAAAGGCATGTTTTTTAAAAGGGAAACTTTTGAAAAGTTAAAGTCACCACACGGGATTTTTTTTTTTTTTTTTTTTTTTTTTTTTTTTTTTTGGGGGGGGGGGGGTCCAACAAAAGTTCGGTCCAAAAAAGCCTCTCCTGAGATTTTTCATCCACCATCTAAAGAATAGACTTTTGTAAAGAGTAATATGCACTGAAAGCTCTTGGAAATTTATGAAATATCTTAAAAATCATACAAAACAACATATACTGACTGTCATAAAAAAGGCCTCACCAAAATTTTAAAACTACTTTTTTTTTATTAGCAGAAGACAATAATTTTATCTATATATTTGAATTATAGCCTAAACTCTACATATTCTGCTATCGCAAATTCTTTTTACAAACTCGTGCTTCCCATGGTAAGTTTGTCGTACGGGTTTACTCGGGCGCCCCGTGCGACTTTGAGAAATGATTTTGTTTTCGAAATCTGTACAAGTGGCTTCGTTAGTCAAAACACAACTCGAAATTCATCCAAGAAGAATACACATATTCATATCCAATATGCCAAGACTAAATAATGAAGAACGCACACGCATTGAACGCGGAAATGGGCAGTACCCAAATTCACGTAGCTAGACGTTTTGACGTATCAAGATCAACGATAGGGCGTTTGGATAGACGTATGAACGCCACAGGAAGTCTTCAGGACTGGCGTAGATCTTGTAGGCCTCGCTCAACGTCTGTACGTCAAGATAACTTTATACGTCAAAGACACCCTCGTGACCGTTTTTAACAGCTTCATCGACATCTGCAGCCGTTGGTGGTAATCACGGTAGGAATATAACACAGTAGGAGGCCGGTTACGTGAGCTCGGGGGTGTGTGCAGAAGGCCTTATCGTTGTATGATACTTTCACAACGTCATCGACGACAACGTCGCGTATGGGCTCAAAATAACCTTGGACGACGATGGCGAACAGTTGTGTTAAGTGACGATTCAAGGTTCAATCTTTCACATGCCGACAGACACGTTCGGATATTTCGACGTCAAATGAACGTTATGTGCGTAATTGTGTTTTAGAGCATAATTGCTTCGGTGGAGGCGGGGTAATGGTGTGGGCCGCCATCAACCATGCATTCTAAGCGAACCTGGTAGTTGTTCAGGGCAATTTGAATGCCAAGTTTTACAGCCTATTGTCCAACCCCTGTTTCGCCGAAAACCTGGACTCGCTTTTATGCATGATAACGCACGTCCACACACGGCACGTATCACCGCAAACTTCCTCCTAGCCAGTAATATTGACGTTCTGCCATGGCCAGCCAACTCACCGGACTGCAATCCAATCGAACACATGTGAGATATCCTAGGACGTCGTTTGCGTCAACGTCAGCCACAACCTCAAACTGTGCGACAGCTGACTGACACTTTTCATCAGGAGTGGGCTATCATCCCGAGGTACCTTCTGCGTAAACTGTGTGGCTCAATGAGACGCCGACTGCAAGCAGTGATTGCTGGTCATGGTGGACATACGCGTTACTGACACCTTTAAGGCAGAGGTCATTTCTAATCTTAAATAAAATGTGACAAATGTTTTTATTTTAGCCTAAAACCTTACTCCACCTTTGAACAACATCCCGGTCAGTATCTTCCGTCAAAAACAAATAGTACTTATATTTAGTGTCCCACATTGAGCCACGGCTGAATGCATGTGAGGCCTTATTAATGACAGTCAGTGTATATGTACAAATCACTGTTTAACAATTAAACCAGCTCTACCTTTGTGGGACTACAATTTCTTTAATAACTACTTTTACCATACAATAACCTCAGGAAGTAATTCTCATAGGGATCTCTCCAAATCTATATCAGATATTTCTGACACAAAGCCTTTTAAAATAGAATACGAATTTAAGCTATTTACTAAAAGTTCATTTCAAAAGTTATTACACATGTGTAATTACACGTGTCGTGCTAAAAGTAATCTGGTTTACATGACGTACGGCGCGAGAATGAAATAACCCCGGTTGAATATCTTTGATATGACACGTGTTTTATCACACTACCAAGTAACCAAGCACATTGAAATCAGAGCATAATGTAGCGCAATTTCGTTACCATGAAAATAACGTCATAATTCGTGTGATGACGTCATCTTACGAAGAGCGTTTACCATGTTTTAGCATTCGTTAATTTTCTAGAATTTCACCGATAATTTGCAGCTATTCGGGTTTTATAATAAAATAAAATAAAATTTGAGATTCTGAAATAGTGACTTAATTAAATGATAAAAGCTGGCGGAAAATATAATTAAGTTTTAGCTATTTAACGTCAATCCAATCCATCCACACACACACACCAGTATGTGTTTTGAGACGCCGATGATCAAGTAGAATTTACTTGATTAAACTTTGATCTCAGAAATCTGCCCCAATTATCCTCTATCCCTTTTCAATTTATATAGCTTTTTTCGTTTATTCAATGAATGATCACCCTATCTCACACTTAAGGTAGTGGACACGTAATAGTTGTCCAACATTTCGAAACAAAAGATCTTTCACTATGTTAACCAAGGTTTTCTAATGAAAATCATTAGGAATCCTCAGTTATCATTTTTAAAAGCGATTACATCCGAAACGTTGCGGAACTATTACGGGACTACTATCTTAATCAGACAATTATCCTCTAGTCAATTCATTGCAGTTGTAATGCAACCACTGACTATAGCCTGACAGTGACAGGAACACTGGATAGCGGAGCCCCAACGACAGTTACAGTCACGTTCAATGCCTTCGTGTCTGTCACCAGTAACACCTTTGCAGCTTGTAAGTACATGTAGTTCAGTCACATTTACGCTCGATAAATTCGTGTGTATAACCTGCCGCCGTCAAAGCGCAGCTGGTAGCGCGTCGGACTGTCAACCTAGAGGTCCCGGGTTCGATCCCCGACGGCGGCACTCATTCTTTCCGTCTATTTGTCTCTCACCAATGGGTTGATAATCGTAAACCTATGTGAGATAGCAGCTGGAGGCTAGGAAAGGATGTGGTGGGTGTACTGGTTAGAGAAAGACCAGGAAACCATTGTTAGGTGCTCCAGCCGCCGCGATAAAACTGAAAAAAATGAAAGAGGCGTTAAACTCCATTTAATCAATCAATCAATCAATATAACCTAAAAACAATTTTTGAGCTTGTATGTTTTTCAGTCACTGTAACTATCGATACATTCATGTCCATTACAAAAATCGACATTTGAGCTAGTATGCGTTTCAGTCACTGTAACGATCGATACATTCGCGTCTATTTAGAATAACAATTTTTGAGCTTGTATGTTTTTCAGTCACTGTAACGATCGATACATTCATGTCCATTACAAAAATCGATATTTGAGCTAGTATGCGTTTCAGTCACTGTAACGATCGATACATTCATGTCCATTACAAAAATCGATATTTGAGCTAGTATGCGTTTCAGTCACTGTAACAAAAGATGCATTCGTGTCGTGTCTATTACCAATAACAATTTTTGAGCTTGTACGTGTATCAGTCACTGTTACTGTCGATACATTCGTGACAATTACCATTAACAATTTGAGTTTGTTTGTATTTCGCATCCTGTATCGATCTTTTTATTCGTGCCCATAAACAATAACAATTTTTGAAAATATATGTATTTCAGTCACTGTACCGATCGGCACTATCATGTCTATTACCAATATTTTTTTTTGAGCTAGCCTGTATTTCAGTCACTATAACAATCGATACATTCGTGTCCATAACAAAAATCGATTTTTGAGCTTGTACGTATTTCAGTCACTGTTACCGTCGATACGTTCGTGTCTATTACCAATAACTATTTAAGCTTGTATGTCTTTAAGTCAGTGTAATGTCGATACATTCGTATCTATAACCAATAACAATTTTTGAGCTTGTATGTATTTCAGTCACTGTTACAGTCGATGCATTTTGTCTATTACCAATAATAATTTTTGAGCTTGTATGTATTTCAGTCACTGTTACTGTCGATACATTCGTGTCTATTACCAATAACTATTTAAGCTTGTATGTCTTTAAGTCAGTGTAATGTCGATACATTCGTGTCTTTAACCAAAATCAATTTTTGAGCTTGTATGTATTTCATTCACTGTATCTGTAGATACATTCGTGTTCATTACCAAAATCGATTTTTCGCTTGTATGTATTTCAATCACAGTAACGATCGATACATTCGCGTCTATTAAGAATAACAATTTTTGAGCGTGTATGTTTTTCAGTCACTGTAACTGGCGATACATAAGTGTGTATAACACAAATCAATTTTTGAGCTTGTTTGTATTTCCGTCACAGTAACGATCGATACATTCGTGTCTATTACCAATAACAATTTTTGAGCTTGTATGTATTTTAGACACATTTACGATCGATACATTCGTGTCTATTACCAATAATAATTTTTGAGCTTGTATGTATTTTAGTCACTGTTACTGTCGATACATTCGTGACAATTACCAATAACAATTTTTGAGCTTGTATGTATTTTAGACACATTTACGATCGATACATTCGTGTCTATTACCAATAATAATTTTTGAGCTTGTATGTATTTTAGTCACTGTTACTGTCGATACATTCGTGACAATTACCAATAACAATTTTTGAGCTTGTATGTATTTCAGTCTCTGTTACTGTCGATATATTCTTGTCTAATTTCAAACTATCTTCTGAGCATGTATATATTCAGTCAAAGTAACGACCAATACATTTATGGCGATTACAAATAACAACCTTGAGTTTTTAAAATCATTTCAGTCACTGTAACGCTCGATACATTCTTGTCTATTATAAAAATCAATTTTTGAGCTTGTATGTATTCCAGTCACAGTTACTGTCGACACATTCGTGTCCATAACCAATAACAATTTTAGAGCTTGTATGTACACGTATTCCAGTCACTGTTACTGTCGACACATTCGTATCCATTACCAATAACAATTTTTGAGCTTGTATGTATTCCAGTCACAGTTACTGTCGACACATTCGTGTCTTTTACCAATAACAATTTTTGAGCTAGTATGTATTTCAGTCACTGTAGCTATCGATACATTCGTGTCCATTACAAAAAACAATTTTTGAGCTTGTATGTACATGTAGTTCAGTCACTGCTACTGTCGACACATTCGTATCGATTACCGATAACAATTTTTGAACTTGTATGTACATGTATTTCAGTCACTGCTACTGTCGACACCTTCGTGTCCATTACCAAAAACAATTTTTGAGCTTGTATGTTATCCAGTCACAGTTTCTGTCGATACATTCGTATCCATTACCAATAACAATTTTTGAGCTTGTATGTATTTCAGACACATTTACGATCGATACATTCGTGTCTCTTACCAATATTAAACAATTTTTGAGCTTGTATGTACATGTATTTCAGTCACTGCTACTGTCGACACATTCGTATCGATTACCGATAACAAATTTTGAGCTTGTATGTATTTCAGACACATTTACGATCGATACATTCGTGTCTATTACCAATAACAATTTTTGAGCTTGTATGTATTTCAGACACATTTACGATCGATACATTCGCGTCTATTACCAATAACAATTTTTGAGCTTGTATGTATTTCAGTCACTGTAACTATCGATACATTCATGTCCATTACAAAAATCGACATTTGAGCTAGTATGCGTTTCAGTCACTGTAACAAAAGATACATTCGTGTCGTGTCCATTACCAATAACAATTTTTGAGCTTGTATGTATTTCAGTCACTGTAACTGTCGATACATATGTGTCTATTACAAATAAGAATTTTTGAGCTTGTATGTATTTCTGTCACATTTACGGTCCATACATTCGTGTGTACTACCAAGAAACATTTTTGAGCTTGTATATATCTCAGTTACATTTACGGTCGATACATTCGAGTGTATTACCTTAAAACATTTTTGAGCTTGTGTGCATTTCAGTCACATTTACAGTCGATACATTCATGTGTATTACCTAAAAACATTTTCTGAGCTTGTATGTATCTCAGTCACATTTACGGTCGATGTATTTGTGTGTATTACCATAAAACATTTTTTGTGCTTGTTGGTATTTCAGTCACTGTTACTGTCGATACATTCGCGTCTATAATCAAAATAGATTTTTGAGCTAGCATGTTTTTCACTCACAGTAACGATCGATACATTCGCGTCTTTTACCAAAATCGATTTTTGAGCTTGTATTTATTTCAGTCACATTTACGATCGATACATTTTTATGTATTACATAAAAACAATTTTTTGAGCTCTCTTGTATTACAGTCAAATTTACGGTCGATATATTCGTGTCCATAACAAAGTCGATTTTTGAGCTCTCTTGTTTTTCATTCACATTTACGGTCGATATACTCGTGTCCATAACAAAGTCGATTTTTGAGCTCTCTTGTATTTCAGTCATATTTACGGTCGATACATTCGGGTGTGTTACCCTAAAACGTTTTTTTGCTCTCTTGTATTTCAGTCACATTTACGGTCGATACATTCATGTGTATAACCTAAAAACATTTTTTGAGCTCTCTTGTATTTCAGTCACATTTACGGTCGATACATTAGTGTGTATTATTAAAAACATTTTTTGAGTTTGTATGTGTCAAAAGCGGAAACGATCGATACGTTCGCGTCCATTACCAAAAACATTTTTGAGCTTTTATGTATATCAGTCACTGTTACTGTCGATACATTCGTGTCTATTACCAAAATTAAATTTTGATCTTGTATATCTTTACATCACTGTAACTATCGATACATTCGTGTCCATTCCAAAAATCGATTTTTGAGCTTGTGTCTATTTCAGTCACTGTAACGATCGATACACTCTTGTCTATTATAAAAATCAAATTTTGATCTTGTCTATTTTTCAGTCAAGGTAACGATCGATGCATTTTGTCTATTACCAATAACAATTTTTAAAGCTTGTATGTATTTCAGTCTCTGTTACTGTCGATACATTCGTGTCTAATTTCAAACCATCTACTGAGCATGTATATATTCAGTCACTGTAACGATCAATACAGTAAACATTGTATTAAGCAACCACATACGGAACCATCAAATAGCGGTCTTTAAAGAGAATAGTCGCTTAGAACACGTTTTGTTTACAAATAAGAAAACATAATTTCAATTGAATATGTGTGTACTGAGTGCGAATTTCTCAATTATCCTTTGTTGGTAAAAGTCAATAGAATCGTCATAGTGACGATTCTATTGAGTTTTAACAACACATGATTCATTTACAATAATTTTTAGACAAATTATGTCTTATTCTGAAGATATTTCAATTTAAAGAAGGGGATTTTGAAAGCGGTCGCTTAATACAAATGGTCGCTTAATAGACGTGGTCGCTCGAGCAAAATCGACTGTACATTCGTGGCGATTACAAATAACAACCTTGAGTTTGTTTAAAATTATTTCAGTCACTGTAACGATCGATACACTCTTGTCTATTATAAAAATCGAATTTTGAGCTTGTATGTATTACAGTCAAGGTAACGATCGATGCATTTTATCTTATACTAATAACAATTTTTAAGCTTGTATGTGTTTCAATGGCGGTAACAGTCGATACATTCGTGTCTTTTAGCAGTAACGTTTCGTAGCTTTTTAGTGTTTGAGGCACGGTTACGTCTGATACATGCTTGTCTATAACTAGGGACATTTTTGTAGCATGTAAGCGTTTACGTCACGGTTACGTGCGTAAAATTCGTGTCTTTTAACAATAAAATTATTTGAGCCTGAAGATATTTGGGCTACGCGTTAGTGTAATTCATTTGTGACTGTTACTAATTATAATTTTGGAGCTTGAAAGTACAGTAAAACTTGTATTGAGTGACCAGTTACCTAACTTCAAAAAGCGGTTGTTTAGGGGAAGGGTCGCTTAGTTCACCTATTTTGGTATTGTTGTTTTTTTTTTTTTTTTGTTTTTTTTTTTTTTTTTTTTGGGGGGGGGGGGGGGTGTTTTGCCGAATATGAGCCTGTGCGTCAGCTTTCCAACAATTTCAACAATGCGCAAAGCAAAGACTCTGACCAGCCTGTGCCTCCGCACAGTCTGACCAGAGTATTCACTATGCATTTATTAGGTAGATAAGGTCTCAAACTATCTGTAGACCATCAGGTAACTTAATAAATGCAATATATGAGTGTCTACGCTACCAAATGTTTGCCCCTCACAAAGATTTCAAATTGCTGGATTTGTCACGTACAGGCTTATATTATTATATATTTTACTGCGAATTTCTCAAGAAAACTATTTTGTCTATGTCAATGTGACGATTATTTTTTTTTTAACAAAATTGGGTAGGTTTAACATAATCTTGGACCAATAGGCCTACTGTCCAATTGATGTTGATTTTTATGAGTGGATTTGAAATAAGTCAAGTAATAAAGTTGGTCACTTAAGAGACTTTGTAGCTCGAGCAAGATTGACTGTATTTTCTCAGACTTTAGCCTTCTCTTTAACGAACAATCCTCAGCACTTTTCTTTTTTTCACATTTGTAGGTTCTTTCTTTAAAGCTGCTCTTTCACAGATCGGGAAAATGTGATTTGTGAAAGTTTTCGTAAAACCAATTGGAATTAACGATCTCATCATGTTGAAGCCTATAAAACAATAAGTTTCAATCTGGTAATTCATGGACATAAAGAATGATATCCCTGAAAATCATTCTGAAAAATAAAGCAACTACTTACTTATTCTTCAATTTCAGAGCCAATTATTTACGCATCTGCTTCCGCATGTTTGCCTATTCAATCAAAGATAAAGATAAAAATATTTGACAGCTGGAAAGTTCATATAGATACAAGTAAAAATGAAAGATTATTCACGGAAAAGAACGATTTTGAAATTAATAGACTGAAAATTAATAGACTGGATCCTTTACTGATCTTGCCGCTTCAAAAAAATAAGTTTCAAAATTATTGATATATGTTGCTTTTAGTGTCAATGCCTTTAGGCCATTCCTAATCGTCAAAAATTACACTTATTTCCAAATCTAAGGACAACTTATGAATTTTTTCTATGAAAAACTGTGAAAGAGCAGCTTTAAATGACGTTATCATGGCGTCATTTGAATGTCTGTATAAATGGCACGTTTTTTTGTGATGGAAGAAAGTGCGTGTACATTTAACAGCACAGAATACTGTTTATGTGAGAAAAGGAATCTGTTCATTAATTGAATGAATAGAAATACTTATCTTTACATCGTCTAGAATAGAAATATATTTAGCTGACCAAGGCTCTCTAAATGATTTTTCAATTCAAAAGTTCAAAGAAGAATAGTAGCTTATGAAAAATCTTATCGTGTAAGCTCGGTTGTACTTGAGTCTTGAATGATCATGATATAATCATGTAAGCTTATGTTTTAACTACAATCTGCGGCTGACCTCTACTGGAACCAGCCTTTTTTTCAAATATTTTCCAAACAGATCTTATACGGTCATTTTGGCTTTATGTGTCATCATTACCTAAAAATTTCTTTATAAAAGGATTAACACATATCTTAAAAATAATTGTTTTAATATAATTCCAGCCACTACCCTGACGATTGCAGCTACTGTAAAATTGTGTACCAGTGACTTTTCCTCGTGTTATGATGCAGTAAGTATTGGAAGTTGTATATATGCGTTTTTGCGGGTAAACAATAACATTTGCAATCCAATAACACAAAGAATTCTGATTGGTTTAAATCGCATCACGTGGCACCTTATTTCTGTATAAAATGCAATAAGTCTTTCTAGAAACCCCCTACCTTCGATCTACTCGAATTAACCTAGTTCCCGTTTATGAACACAACGTTGCTATTCAATTTATTATGAATTAAGATATTTTCGAAAGAATTAACGATTAAAAGCATGCAGTTTTGATTCGGAGCCGACGTAAACTAAGAAAACAGCGAGTCGACGAAGATCGCCAAGCAACCCTCTCAACTAAGACAGACCACTCTGTTTTCGTTTAAAAATACAGACTTACTTTGCATAAACAAGAGTGTTTTTTTTTTTTTTTTTTTTTTTTTTTTTTGTCATAAGTACTATTATGAACCTCCTTTTTCTGAGGAAGAAGGTTACACAATACAGAATTGTCCACCAGATCAAACCAGTCGGCAAGCTCCAATATGGGGCATTGGGATAGTTGGTTTATGGGAGAGGTTCTGAAGATAAGAGAGTCAAATCTGGATGTTAACAGTTTATTCAAGCAGTTTCCAATCTCATGAAATATAACTACAATTTTAACTAATTTTGACAAGAAATATTATTTTGCTGTTTGTTTGTGCTCTATCATTCCTAAATCTCTAGGAGACCAGTATTCCTTACAACATTTAGCTGTAAAGGGAATTAACAAATTATTTAAACTTAATTAAGTCTCCACAGATCCAGGAACAACGCACAACAAACAGCAAGATAGTTACAATATGCATAAACTAGGGAGAATTAGTTTTAACAAGCATAATTATAAAATTTATTAATTAATTTGTGGTAGAGCTAAATATCAACTTGGCAGTGAATCACCAGTCTGTACCAAAATTACTAAGTTTTCTTGTCTTTAGATATGCAGAAATTCAAATATTTGATCTTGATGAAAATTACAATGATTATTCAAATACAAATATTTTTCAATAAAGAATTCAAACAACATTCATTAATTTCATTAAAATACTCAAAAAGAATGACAAACAGACAGGCACAAAATTAAGTTAATGATGAAGGAAATTAAAACAATTGATTTTACACAAATTTTCAACAACACTTCTTTTCTACAATGTTCTAAGATTATTTTAAAATTAAACATGAACTGGTAATGAAAATCAACTTACCTGAAGATAAGAGAGACAAATCTGGATGTTAACAGTTTATTCAAGCAGTTTCCAATCTGCTTTACACTGTTTTCATCGCAGCTTTATACTGACCCTCATTTCTCCAGGCACAAAGGTGACAATTGAAAATCATATAGATCAATGCATTTTATTGCAGCAACCATCAAATATGTCAAATTGAATCAGTAAAATAGGTAATTCAAAGAATGGATTGTCAAACTAATGTTTTGAACACAAAGAGAAAATATACAATCTTATATTTTGCCAAAGGGGGAAATGTACCTTATTGATAAGATTTTAGGATAAACTGCAAATACATTTTTCATTTATAACCAAACTAAAACTTTAAAATACAAAATAATTACAAAAGAATTTAAATTCCTTGAATCACTCTCTTTAAAATTATATCTAGAATGATATATCTATTATAAATTCATGTTATTTCTATATTATGCAATATAAGCATAATTGAAAAAATATTAATCATAATAGTACCTCTACGAATTTCAAAGTTGTCGTTTATTTGTGTATCATTTGTTTTACTTTATGACATTTTACTACGATAAGAAGATAAAAAAAAATACACGATCTAAAAATAGATTGTGTAATTTATACGCGCAGAAAGTAGACTTGAAGCTTTAATGTTTGGTCGAGTATTTTAATAGTATTCTTCGATCTAGAGGATTGCAATTATAAGAGATGAGTGTCCTTTTCACTGCGTTTATTGTGGTATAAAGTGCAATTGCCTTAGCACATGCCTTAAACATAACGCTCTACGGGCGTTTTTGCCATGTGCTAAGGCAATTGCACTTTATACCCCCAATAAACGCAGTGAAAAAGACACTCATCCCCAAAATGATGTTATCGCTACCTTTTTGATACTATTTATAAGAATTCAGCCTATGCTCTGACGATTGCAGTCAGTGAGAAATTATGTAACAGTGACTTTACCGTGTGCTATAAAGAAGAAAGCATTTACATACATACAGGATGCTAAAAACTTTGGAAATTGTGCCCCCTTTGACCGTGAAAGATTTATATTTAGTTGAATTTCAAATTTAGGGTCAATCATTCAAGATTAAAAAAATCTATAAAATTAGGAAAGTTTCGACCGCCGTCAGTGTACAGTTAACAACATCGCGAAATTGACATTCATATCGATCAAAATCATTCCGAATTACTCGCTGAGCGTTTCATTCATTCATTCCAAACACTCACACAAAACACTCAAACACGCTCCAAACCAATTGAAATGATTAAGTCAACAACGTCATTTAAAATAAATAAAGCTAAAAAAAAATCGCGATTTCACTAACATAATTGAAATTGTAACAGTCTGATTGGTTCGTGAGCAAAAAGGAAGCTATTTATAGTACTTGTTTGCATATTTTATTACAGGGGGGGGGTGTAATTAATATCGCTAATTTTGTTCACCATGAACAAATTTTGCGATATTGGATTACCTCCCATTAATTTCACTCAAAACTCGATCCACACACTCAATCAATTTCATTTCAAAATGATTTTAAAATCATTCCCCTTGTCAATTTCACGATGTTCTTAACTGTACACAGAAAGTGCCGCCTGACTATGGTCGAAACTTTACATACTATTCAGTTGGTCCATTTAGCCAGGCAGGGGATGAATATTGTAGGGTTATTTCACGTTTTTGAGGACGTTAACATTTGCAGAGACTCGAAAATGGTTTTAATCCCGAGTGCGAAGCACGAGGGCGTTAAAGCAATTTGAGGGTTTATGCTTATGTTAACGCCCGAAAATACCGTGAATTGACGCTATTATTGCATAAAAACAAAGACTTTAGTATCTATTCAAAGATAAATTATAAATGTTCCATAGAACGTGCCGGAAAATTGCGTAAAGCATTTCACTGCCACTTTTTCTATACTATCGTTGCTTGGTTAATTTATGACGTCACAAAATTTAGCGCGGGAAGTAGATTAATAAATTTGTTTATGCTCTAAATAATACTGATAAAGTATATAGGCCCAGACAGATGATATTTAAGTAAAATGAGAATTTACTTATTAATCCATGTGTATTCCCGTTAACGACCGGGTTTTGTTCGTTATCGTATGCTTATAACGATCCAAAAACGTACATTTTATACAATAAATAATGTTGGATTATTTTGTAGACTGCATGTACCGGAAGCAACCCGCAATATGGAAGAAAAAAACGACAGTCTGAGGAAATAAACACCAGGGATCTAGAAACGCAGGTTGTTGTTTTCACACAAGAAGGTAACGCTGCCTAACTTATCCCTTTGATCCGTTAAGGAGATCCACTTATATGTAATATTTTGAATAATCTTATAACTATACAAATATCCGTGTGATAACACCCCATACGATATTTTAATGATATCACATGGATATTTTAAGGACAATGCCATAATGCGGTTATTTTTAGAACATGCATTTCTGTTAGAAACATCGACAAAAATAAGGCATTTGGATGTCATAAGATGAATATAATACGTAATAAGTGTATCGTATGAAAAAAATATCTAACTCGGTTGCGGAAATTGATATTTGTCTCGACAGAGCCTCGACAATTATCAATTCTTTCAAACTCGTTAGAAATTGTTGTTGTTGTTGTTGCTGTTGTTGTTGTTGTTGTTGTTGTTGTTGTTGTTGTTGTTTAAATCAAAACACTAAGTACGCATTATATAAATCTGCAGTATTCCAGTTTTTTTCCGGATGATGTCCTTTTTCTCATAACGATTGCTTACGGGATAAAATGGCGCTGTCATTTGGTCACTGATTACGTCATCGCAGCGCTGAAATGTCAAAATCGCCTTTACATTGTATCATCACTTCGACATTTCAGTTCTGCTGCTATAAATCGATGGCTCAGCACAAAACAGTTGTAACTGACTATATGTTTATAGGCAATTACAACTGTTTTACGCTAAGCCATCGCATTAATTCGTTAAACGAACTATGACGTCATTTTCCAAAGTCGTCAAGACATCAAGACGATTTAAACATAATTCAAAGAAAGCACAGTAAAAAATTCGAAACGAAAAATATTAAGACTGGCTCACCCTTTCTCGTAGATTTTTTTCCATTAAGTTTTCATAGTAGTAAATCCATAAATGGCGTTAAAAAAGAAAGTTTGAGTTCCTTATACACAGCATTTCCTGTAAAAAAATACCCGGAATGATTTAGATTTCTTATGGCACCATTTAATTATTTAGAAGCATTGAAATAGCTGCGTACCAACCCCAGAATTGATGTTGAGAAATGAAATTTAATTCTGATATTTATTTTTTTATTTGAGACGCAATGCCAGTGAAATACACAGCGTTCTATAAAAAACATAACCCTTATTACTTGTTATAAACATTTCAAGTGCCCCGACGTTACGTCCTTTGAGAAAAAAATACGTCGTCTCGGTTGATTAGACCTCTTCCAGCGTCGAGTCTTTTTTAAGATAACATCATGGTTGCAAGTACACTTAATGCATATTCAATGCTTGAATCAACGCAATTTGAATTTTTTTCATATCTCGAGTTTATTACGCGCTTTGTAGAATTTTCTTTTACAACAGTGAGTTATAAACTTAATGTGCCCCGAAAGCGCATCATTCGGTTCCATAGCGACGGTTCCTTAAGAGTTGCGTAGCCATATTTAGTTGCAACCTTGTACATTAAGCACTCACATCCAAACTGAATTATTACTGACAGATACGTCAATATGATTGATAAAAAAGATATTGCAATTGTCTTAGAACTTTTTGATACCCCCTCGTAGTTTTGATAGCGTGCCAGCCCGGTAATCGATCCCACGCGAGCGCCCCGTAATTTTTTTTTGAAGTCCAGAGGTCTGCCGACTGAGATAATCGGGCTTATACCTAGTCTGTGCTCAGCAAATATATTTAAAACTACATTAAATTAAGGATGCACAGCGTTTGCAAAGGTTCTGGAATTCTATCCCACTTTGTACGTAAACAAACATTAAAAACCGGGTAAAATTTTAAATTGTTCGTAAATGAATTTGTATCCTGAACGCAGAGCTTGGCGTGAATTATTTCAGGGAGCCGAGAGGACTTTATGGAAAACATTCGTAACGAGTTTGGTCTGACAGACGCCACAAAGATTACATCTGAAGACAACATTTGTGTTCACAAAACTACATCGGCTGTTATACTCGTGGTTCTTATCGTCGGTAAGTTATCTGAAAAATTACATTCGTGTCAGTAAAATTACCTGGAGAGTTATACAATTGATAATAGTTATCTACAATGGGCAAGTACTCTTTGGATATTCATTTTTTGCCCCTTTAATAGGCGGAAATTAAGTTGTGAGGGCCCACCAATAAATTCGTTAACTGTTCTTACAAATTCAACATGCATTTACGCATCGAAAAATTATTTGACTTCGTCATATTTCGTGACGTCAAAGCTATTTGTCTATAAAGCGCGTTTGTTAGAAAATGACGCCTAAACTTGTATATTAAATCGTAAACGTCATTCTTAAACCTCGTGCCTACAGCTTAATTAAAGCTGTAGTTACGAAGTTTTCCATCGACGAAATATGGTTTGCTGTAGGAGTTTACAGTGACTCGGGAAGATATTGATCAATATCTTTGAAATTTTTTGGAAGGGATTTGCCTTCACATTGAGAATAAAATGTGAGTGTCTTAAAATATCAATTTATCTGGTCGAGGTTGGGAGAAATTATCATGACGAGGCTTTGCAAGAGTCATGATAATTTCTTACTGCAGAGACAAGATAACATTGATATTTTAAGACACTTACATGTTATTCTATTTATCATGCAAACTTTTCTTGCGCCTTTTATAATAAACTCTCAAAAAAAAAAGAAATTCAGGTGAAAGTTTATTCAAATTGATTCTAAAAATAGACTGTCTGATATCATGTTATGATATCAGACAGGTGATATCAGGTCAAAACAGGCTTCACCGCATGATGAATAGCAATGTGCTTCCATGCAAAGGTACGTAGCCAGTTGTCTCTACATAACTATTCTATTAGCTGAAAAAGTGGCCGTATTTATTGAAATGATTTTTTTAATGCGCATTTGATTACGAAAAATACAAAATATTTGTTTGATAAGATTGATGAATAATGGTCATTTTTCGACGAAAGAAAAAAAATGTTTACTTAAAGAACATCTTTGTCTAAAATTCCAAGGATCGCCTTTTCTTTGTTAAAAGGCGTTTACGCCTATTGGCGCCCTATTTACTTGAGGACATCACCACAAAATACCTCGCAAAGTTGATGATAAACGGTTCCGGCAAACCGATCCAACCAGGGTTCAAACATAGACCCAGGGGACCGCCCGCTCTCGCTAGAAACCATGCTTAATTAGTCGGTCTGGAGAAGTAGTTGAAATGGGCACGAAAACTAATTACACAAAGAGCTGTCAAGAAATGCTTCCCCTAACTGTCAATTAGTCCAGCTATGAAATGTCTCTGATTATGTAAAAATACCCCCTTTTAACGATGACCCTTCTTGTTTTGCGAAACACGGCCGGACATGTCAGTATCTTGTGTGTCCTCCAAGCGCAGCTGTGGCAGCCCTGATACGTCTGTGTTGCATATTTTATGTATCCGGTAGTTTCTTCTTCGTAAATGTTCATCCTGACATTCAGGGCCAGGGGTTATGCTCTAAAATCATAGTTTCCTTAATGACGCACCGAGACACAAAAGTGAAGTTTGTAAAGTGAATGTCTAAGAATTATTTAACATCCCTTCTAGGGAAACATTTCTATGGCCAAGCACGGAATTGCATGTTGGGAAGAGTTGATGCGTATTACAAAAGGGTTCACGAAATTATTGATTGGCCCTCTTACATGTATATAGATTTGAATTTGCGAAAATTAGACTTACCAATCAAAATTCTAATTCTTATTTATTATGATATGACTATTGAACTCGGAATAAAATAATGAGAGTGTGATGAGTGAGTTTTGAGTGAATTGAATAGAGTATAATAGTTTGTTTCAGTGTAAGATCGATTTTTATTCATTGAGTGAACAACAAAAGCTTTATTTTTTGCGAGTGGCGAAAATATAGCTTTTGTTGTTCACGAAATATTGATCGATCTTACTCGAAAAACAAACGATTGTTCTATTTCTTTATTGCAAAAATAAGACAATAAGACAAAAATGTGAAACTTCTAGGGCATATTTTCGTAAAGCGTGTCATTTTGCGCGTGATCGCTATGCAACGTTCATTGTGACGTCAATTATTTCGCCCGCATAGATGACGTCAGATCGGATGAAATGCACAAAAGCAGGGTATAAGTTTTTGATAATTTCACTTCTTTTGCGGTGAGATTATCAAGTGATTATCTACCGTTATTTCTCGATAAACCACCGAAACGTATTGAAGAAAGGGAGTTAATCCTACATCACACAGGATGAAAAGAAAAGCGATTTGTAATACCACCTTTCATAAAATGTGCAAGGAACAGAAGAAGAGAGCACTGAGGGAGCGATTTAGAATGGTTTCGATTGAAATGAATGTCAATTTCACGATGTAGATTACTGTATCTCGTTACAGGTATGGTTCTGTGCATGCTGGCCACGTGTTTTATGTTCATCAAACTGAGGAAATCAAGGCGCCTTGAAAATCCGGACAAATCCGAGTTTGCCTATTCCAACAAATCCGTGAAACATTAGAATACAACAGGCCCAGCCTTAAAATCGCCATTTTGGATCCATGATTTTGTTTTAGCTACCCTGAAAATTACTAGACTCTTTTTTGGCTCCATGGTGTATAAACTGAAACCAACTTCTAATCGGTCACTGGATGTTTCTCTATTTTCAACACACTTACAAGAAAACAATCGAACATTAGTTTCGTGCAAAGACAAATCAATTTCAAGGATTTTGGTAAAAGCATTATTTGAAAAGGTCCGACAGAACGATTGTAGCAGACAAAAGAAGACACCAACAATACTTTGAAAAAAGTCACATAACTCGCAAAATGCAGGGAAATTGCAAAATTTCAGTCGATCCAAAACCGTTATGTTGTTGAAAAATCATTATCCTTTAGATGCCTTAAAGGTAGCAGACTACAAAAACGTAAAGAAAACAATATTTGAGACATTCAGTAGCGTTACCGAGGCGAATTTGTTAAATTTACCCCACCCACTAATGTTATCTTTGAAATAGAGGGTACCGATGTTCTCATGCAAGTTAAATTGCTTTTCCTGGGGAATTTTTCGTTGAATTTGGGTTTCGCTATTTACCAAGTGAACGGACTATCAGATCTCAAAAAACACTTAGATCTTCAACATTATTAAGCAATACTTTTCGTGCGTTAATTAAGTGATCGATTAGAAGTTGGTTTAAGTTTATGTTGGATCTTCTACGACATCTGATCTGATACAAGCTGATATAATCATTGTTTAGAAAATTTTAACAAATCAAGATTTCATAGTACATATACCCTTTTTGTTACGATAGTCAAGAAGGCTATGGCTTTATATGTTGCAAAAAAACCATCGATTCTTAGCTATCCACAATTTAAAAAATATCATTCTGAACTTTAAACAAAATGGACCCAATAAACCACAGATGAAATATATTGTTTGTTGTTTTATTTCGTGACCACGCTTCCCTCATAGCTGCAATATGTTCCATTGTCAATCCATGCTGCTGTTATCAAAAGTAAAATAAATGCTTTAATGTCCGAGAGGCAAGGACTTAAACCCGGGTGCGAACCTCAAGTTATCAACTCTAGTTTGCCCTTATCCGTTAATTTGTGAAAGATGAATGTGAGAAAGGATATTTTGGTCCAAATTTGGGTCGACCCCCCACAGCCCCCACCCCAGCAACCTTCTGATAGCCATAGTAACGCGTTAGATAGGTGTGCTATATTGGCGGTCTCAAAATGATATGCAAAATGTAAGTATCGAGAGCCTTCATTTGATTCAAAATCTCATTCAGATATATAGAAATAGTGTTTATTGAATAGACCCTCATTTTTAATTCAACGATCGATTGATAAATCTAATCGAAACCATTCAAATGATTTTCTGACGATTCAAATAATATGTGACCCGTTAAACGAAAAGGGACCATCTGGGATGTGCGTAAAGTGTCGGCCCTAGTTAGACTGCGCGGATTGCGCAGGCTGACTAGGGTCGAATCTTTTCGCAATTTTCTGTTTTCCTGAATCTAGAATGGGCAATCTACTGTCCCATGAAAGACTTATTGAAATACGACCCCTGATTGGCCTGTACTCGAACCAGTCTCTTTTTCTAATATTTACATAACGGCGTTCCTAGATGGTCCCTTTTCGAGTGACGGGTCACATATTTATACCGACAACATTCAACCTTGCCCCTCATTCACGATAACGCAAAGATTGCAAACTGTTAGAATTTATGCCCCGCTTTGCATGCACATACATGTGCAAAGTCGGACATCACTTCAAATAGTTTGACGAAGCGCACGTTATTTGGTACGCTTAGACTTTTGCGGTTCCTCGACTGTTATTACGTTTCTATATTAGTCCAAATGATTTATTTTCACAAGTGTTATATATCAAAATATTTGTAATCAAATTCTGTATAATCGAGTAACATTTTCAAATTCGAAAGAACTACATTATAACAATTTAAGCGAGGAAAAATTGCGACGTTCAAATACTATTCTAGCTTGTATACTTTTATGAAAGCTCCAGACATGGTATGAAATATGAATATGAAAAATATGGTCTACAGATGGACAGACGGACTGAACAACCGTCAAGTGCAAAGCAATATGCTCACCTCTTCCTCATAAAAGTATACAAGCTAGAATAATAAAACTTCACATGTGGATAGATGTCATTTAGGAAAAGTGTATCGCAGCATATGAACTATAAATATACTTATTATATTTTTTGAGTTATCACCCTTTGTTGACTGACAAAAAATATACCGTGGACCTGCTCGGGAGTCGGGCATAAATGTTTTACAAACATCTCTTGTCTTGTTTAATTTTAGTTGTGTCTACCAATATTGGTCCATTCTTATTGTCTTAAAACGTTTTGTATTTCTCAATGGAAAGAGTTTGAACACGCGTTTATATAAAAAGAACATTTTCCGCGCAAAGAAGTCCCATATGAAAATGTTTCAGTGTTGATGAATCTTTATATTGTTGCTTCAAAATATCAAAAAATAAGACATTAAGTGAATATTTATCGGTTTCATGGAGGTATGAAACAGTACTCTTATCACACTTTTGTATAAATTCAGTTTTGAGTATTCAAACGGTGTAATAGATTATAAGTTTCATACTTCCATGAAACCAATTAATATTCTCTTCATATCTAATTGAAAAAAAAGACATGGTGTCTGACTCGATTCATTTTTTGACCCGTCACACGAAAAGGGGTCATCTGGGAACTCCGTAAAATAAATATTTAAAAAAAAAATCAATCAATCGTAGGTCAACCAGTAGGCGTTATTCGGAAATATTTTAATTTTATTTGTGTCCGACAATTTTCGTTCTTTCTAATTGGCTGAAAAATTGGTTTTATTCCTCAATGAAAACAATTTTGAATATGCAGATATTTTAAGCTTCATGATTTTAAATCATAATATATGAATTTAGTATTTATTTTCAATTTTATGGAGGTATGAAATTAAAGACCTTTGCATATTCATACAGTGTCATTAGGATTTTATTTTCCTACCTTCATAAATTTCAAAAATACTAGCTTCATCTCTTAAATAATTGCATAGAAAAGTAAAAATATCAATCTAGATTCAGAAAATTCGTTATGTAGGAAGAGTATGGATCCTAATCAGTCTGCGCAAATCGCACAGTCTGACATGGGTCGACACTTTTCGCTCTTCCCATATGGTCTCCAATCGCGTGACGGGTCACAAGGAATGTGCATGTGATGAAAAAGTCATCGAAATTGGTCGATCTGCCAAGGGCGTAACTCCCATTAAGTAATTTGCGCAAGAGCGTAAAATATATAATCCTCTCTTGAAAAATACCGTTGATGAATGATCACAACATCGAAACTACAGCTTATTCAAGCTGTAAGTACGACGTTTTGATTATTCACCATTGCTCAAATCATAAAAAGGGCGCGGACGGAGGGCATTCATCTTTTGACACGGTTCTTTTATCGCCTTTATGCTATATATTCTTTGGTTGGCTTATTCTTAGTGCCTATAAATTTCAAAGTTCTAGATACGCCTATGCTGTTCTTAGTTCAGATGTAAATTGAGGCTGTACTGGTCTTTGAAACGATATGAATCCACGGGTTAGTATACCGACCGCCGTAATTTAACAGCAATTATGTTGAAAAAGGCTTTAAACTCCAAGCAAGCAAACACTTCTGGTCCAAGAGTATAAAACTTTTCTCCAACTCAAATAAAAAAATTCTCAAACTAAGATATTAAAATATTGTACAAGCTTAAAGTATAATAGCAATTAGTTTTGTATTTATAACATTGATTTTTTGAAGGTATGAAACTTAAAAAACCTAATCACACTGTATAAAAACGTAAAGCAAATTCTTTAAAGATAGTAATAAGATTTTGTTTGTTTGTTTTGTTTTTTTAAGGCTCAGAACTAAATACTGAATGAAATCGATTAAACAACTCTTTATCGCTTATAATTTGATGAATGAAGATGGAAATGAGTTGTCGATAGTGAAACCGAATTCTGTTTGGACTTCTTTTGCGGAAGCTGCTAAATAACTGTGAAATAAAAAAATGTTGTCATTGCGCAGTGAAACCAACTATTCAGCCAATCAGAATGCACGGAAATTGATGGAATCGTCTAAAATTGAATTATTTTGAACTCTGGCTAAATTCTGATTTGAGGATGAGAAACGTTTGAGATATCTCGGACCTAAAATATCTCTTTCCGCTTGGACCCGTAATAGTAAGGCAACGTTTCGGAATGAACGAACTTTAACAGTGTTAACCGAGGTTTCCAAATGATTTTCATTGGGAAACCTCGGTAAATATTGTTAAAGTTCATCACTCCAGAAACGTCGCGGAACTATTACGGGTCCACTATCTTAACGGTTAACACATTTACACTGCACAAAATGCAAAATATTGAATTCAACCATATTCGTTTGGTGATCAAAATGTCGTAACTACATCCTTACAGAAGCTGAAGTTAGGATCGGTTAATCGCCAAATGACATTATTGGCTTTTAAAGTTTTGCATATTATGCCTTTCGTAAATAATTGATGAAAAGTAAATTCATTTCTCAATCAAATTTCTATTGCGCAGATTCAAACTTGGTATAGATTAACATCAATATTAGTAAAGAGGATTTGATAAATGTAAGTGAAAAAAGGATTTATCGATTTCAATAAAATCAATTTAAATATTGATAATTCAGGTGGACGATTTTTAAAATTATTTGAACCATTGATACCCAAATAGTATAGGAATAACTTTGATCTAGCTGAGAAAAACTCATTTGGTTTACACCTGAGGTGCGTTATTATCATTATTATTATTATTATAATTATTTAGATTTTCTTCCGATTTTATATCGCGATTTCTCTTACGCCTCAGATGCGATTCTATAACACAGTGCTACTCCTAAAGTAGTGGAACCGTAATAGTTAGCTGACTGTTTCGGAAGAAATAAATTTTAACAGTGTTAACCGAGGTTTCCTAATAATTTTCATTAGGAAGCCTCGGTTAACATTGTTTAAGTTCATTAGTTCCGAAATGTTGCGGAACTAGTACGGTTTCCCTACAATAAGATAATGTTCAGTCATGTCGCGGCGGCTGGAGCACCTTACTATGGATATTTGGCATTCTTTCATCTTTTTCAATCAATTTATTTTAACTTATATTATTTTTTTCGATTCTGCTTCCTAGAAAATTCACAAGTACCCGCGCCATTGTTGCGTGGAAACCTTGAGTACGTTTTATCATTAGCAAGCCACCCCTGATCAGTCTAAACTCTAGGTGTAGAAAAAGCACCATAATCACTCCCTAAGAACTGTTACAACGGACAAATACCTCTGCATGAAAACATGTTAAGGATTCGCAATGAAAACAGTCCCGATTTCTGTACTAAACACTACGCATTTCAAAATAATATCTTTTATCTATCGAATTTAAAAAAGACAAGTGTAGCTTTTACAGTCTGATACTCCGCATAATCATTTACTTTCATATCTTATCCAGAAATAGCTAAAACTTTGAAGATTAAAGGAAAATTAGAAGTAATGTGTGTCATTTTTCAAAGTAAAGGCATTATTAGCTATTAGATTGCGTTTCATATTGGAAATTCATGCAATCTCAAACAATATTTTCAATTGATAATTGGTAATATTTTTTCCTCCCTTATATCACAACTGAAAATAAAAAAATCGAAAAAATATAATAAAATATATGTTACGGCGCATGACAGAGAGTGTTACAGTATAGTAACTACATCACTTATATAGGTTACAGATTCTTATGGAAAACATTTCTTATGTTTTATGTATTTGAATGGGATTTATTAGCTATTCTAGCTATGATTGCATGTCTGCCCGTATGTCTATCCGTCCGCCCGTCTGTTAACATACCCTTATTTTCCCAAAAGAGTCCACAATCTCTATCCGATTTACTTCAATCTTTCACATAATGATTATACCAACATCAGAAGGAAACAACAAGGAAATTTGATTACAATATACTCGTTGTAACATTAGAGTCAGGGCGGTGAAGTATTAATGCAAAAAGAGACTTATGATAATTGGTGAAATTATCCAAACCTTTGAACTCAAACTTAAGAACTGGTTCGATATCTTGTACAAGAAGTTCTAGATCAGGTTCAAGAGCTAGTTCGATTGTTCTTTAATTGCTAATACACGTTCTAGAACCAGTTCTTGAACTTTTTGAAGGCATTAGAGCGTCCCAGGCTCTCGTGGACGTCATGTGATTTCGAAAAAAAATAAAAACTAAAAACTTTAATCAACTAGTAATTCTGCGGGTCTCTCCTTTCAGAAACTATTTTAGATCAGAGCTTCAAAAGCAACTCAAACAACGCACTTGGCTGATGGTACCCATTTGTAAACAGGTCTAGGTATAAAATAGGCACCACGACCTATTTATTACATTTTTTTAAAAACAGCAAAAGTAGATTTATTTGAACAAAAGTTTTATATTGGAAAGTTTCATATTGGAGAAATGCTGAGCGAACAATTGTAACACCGTCATTTGTAGAAGAGATTTAAACCGATGATTTTGAGAATGTTCAATCCATTTCGATTTTGAGATTTTAAGCTTACATTTTCTTGACAAGATACCTTTCATTTAAAGCAGGTTAATGTTTTACGATGTTGATTAGACTACCATGTATAGGCATTCGTATAATTAACATTTGCGAGTGCTTTCTTATCCTGAAAGTTAGACAGATATAATTGAAAAGAAGGAAGGCATACTGTTTTTCATAAATTAAAAAGGAGATCAGAGTGATATTTTTAGACATATCGCCTAAAATGAAGTTTTGGGGCTTTTCTTCCCGTCTACCTCGTATTTCGCAGAAAAAACCTACATATAAGATAATTCGGATTTCGTTGCGTTTTCTTTTTGTGTTTATAGAAAATCCTGGCGTCAAGAAAACTGGGATTTTTGTATGCATATCAATGACAGAGGTTGTAACACTGTAGGGAAGATACTGTAACATACCAAAAGAATTTGGCAGAGTTCGTAACATACACATAAAATTGAAATAATGCATATAAGTTTCGAAACAGAAGACATTCTTTTTAGATAACGGGATAACGGGTATAATAGAGAAGACTGAGGGGTTTTAACGCCAAACAGATAAAATGTTTCAGTATTTCTTCTTTCTCTTAAAATTCTAAAAAGAAGTAGACGAAACACTGTTTTTCGATCAAATTCACATCAAAACTCTTTTTTACCGAAATATCAATATCAAAAATATTTCGATCAGGATTATTCGTTATCTAAGGAATGAAATAGGAATATATAAAAAGTCTAACGTGTATTCTGGGTGTACAAATAATGTCGAAACCTACAAGTATTCAAACAAATTAGCAGATGCCTTAACATGTTTTCATGCAGAGGCATTTGTCCGTTGTAACAGTTCTTAGGGTGTGATAATTGTGCTCTGCGTTATCAGTCCCAAATCTCAATTAGCTGATCATTAAAGGGGATAAATATTCTATTATCTGTTTGATATGTGGCATCAGGGTGACCGCTTGTTTGCATAATGGAATATTTTGGAATTATTCGGAAGAATTTGTTAACAGAAGGTCAGCTTATTCTGTCTTCATCAGATACTTACTTTAGAAAGCTGATGCTCTAATTGCTGCATGGCCAGTCATTATAACATCTTAAATTTAATAATCAAAAAGTCTGAAAAGTCAATTTTGGGGCTTATCAGCTGATCAGACCCCTGGGTTATAGACTGTGATCTTTGATATCAGGTTTTAATTAAGGGCTGAACAGAGTCTTTATGGAATCCATGTAAGTATGAAGTTCTTATTTCACCATGAATACGCTTTAGGTTTTTTTTATTATATAATATACACATAATATATATACGCAAAGCGGATTCAAACACAAATTTGGTTAAGCTTTTGGTTTCATGTTTTCCACGAATAAACATTTTTTCTCTTTATCACTTATAAATTAATTTCATAAAGCAAAAATAAGAAGATGATTCAATAAAAAAACAGATTTGAGCCTGTGAGTGAGATTTCCAACAGTTTCAAATGAGCGCAAAGTAAAGACTCTGAACAGCCTGAGCATCCGCGCAGTCTGACCAGAGTCTTCACGGTACGTTTACTAGATAGATAAAGTCTCAAAGTATTTGTTGACCATCAGGTAACTTAATATTTTCACTATGTGGCTGTCTGCGCTACTTTGTGTTCGAACCTCACGAACGATTTAAATTGCTGAAAATGTCACGCACAGACTCATTTATCCTATTGAACTACTTTGTGAGGAAGCTTATAAAATACACGTAGCTGCGTGCTCCAGACTGATTTTATTGTGGGAAAAAAACATTTTTTCATCCAATCAGCGAGCTGGATGATCAATCAAAAGGTCACAGGTTTGATACCCGACGGCACCACTAATTCTCCAGTTCGTACGAAAAAAAAATCGTAAGTCAAAATCACAAATCGTACCTGGTGTCTTCATTCATTATCAGATTCTGCCATGCAATATCTCATTGTAATCGTCTTTTGAAGACGATTCCGGTGAGACGATGCATGGCAGAATTCCTTATTTAGTTATTACTGTATACGCAACTTTAATTTTTGACTTACGCAAAAAATGATCGTAAGATATTTAGTAAATCAGGCCCCAGGTTCCGACTTGTTGTCTTCGACCAAGGGTATATAATCGTAGACCTATATGGGACAACAACTGAAGGCTAGGAAAGGGTGTAATGGAAGTACTGATGTGAGAAATACCGAATACCTACTGTTAGGTGCTTATATCTGACAGATTGTTGAAAGCGGTGTAAAACCCCATTTTAACAAACAAACAAAGAATGATAGTAAAAGAGTTACTCTTCCCAGATGGTCCATTATCGAAAATAAAAATATTGATTTTACAAATAATTGGATTTAACGTCACGATTTTATGATCCAATAATGATAAAAACCTTTAGAAAAATACTTTTAATTCTATTTCAATCTGGTACGGTATAAAACAAATTTAGGTAAGATATCTATCTATCTATCTATCTATCTATCTATCTATCTATCTATCTATCTATCTATCTATCTATCTATCTATCTATCTATCTATCTATCTATCTATCTATCTATCTATCTATCTATCTATCTATCTATCTATCTATCTATCTATCTATCTATCTATCTATCTATCTATCTATCTATCTATCTATCTATCTATCTATCTATCTATCTATCTATCTATCTATCTATCTATCTATCTATCTATCTATCTATCTATCTATCTATCTATCTATCTATCTATCTATCTATCTATCTATCTATCTATCTATCTATCTATCTATCTATCTATCTATCTATCTATCTATCTATCTATCTATCTATCTATCTATCTATCTATCTATCTATCTATCTACCTACCTACCTACCTACCTACCTACCTACCTACCTACCTACCTACCTACCTACCTACCTACCTACCTACCTACCTACCTACCTACCTACCTACCTACCTACCTACCTACCTACCTACCTACCTACCTACCTACCTACCTACCTACCTACCTACCTATCTACCTATCTATCTATCTATCTATCTATCTATCTATCTATCTATCTATCTATCTATCTATCTATTTTTAGAAACAATTTGCATACAATTTCACATGAATTTCTTTTGATTTTAAGGGTTTATCATAGTTTAGCGCTGAAAAATGATTGCATGCAAGGAAAACAAGTAGGTTCTTAAAATATAAATGTTATCGGGTCTCGGCTGGGAGAAATAATCATTACGAGGCAAAACCTCGTCATTATAAATTCTCAACCTCGACCACATAAAATTGATATTTTAAGACACTAACATGTTATTCTCTTTATCCGTTATTTGTTTCCCACCGATGAGTAGTTTATCGTAGACCTATGCGGGATTAGTAGCTGGGGCTCTGATAGGATGTCATGGTAGAAATACCAGGAACCCATGATTAGGTTCTTCAGCCGCCGTAATATAACTGATCATTTGTTAAAAGCGGCATTAAACCACATCCACACAAAAAAAACAAATAACCCCCAGATGCTTCAATCACTTTGATGCAACTTTAAGAAAATTCCCCCCCTTTCATTTGACCTTTCACGTTTAGTGGGACGAATGATCCCGTACAAAAACAGATATTAGAGCGTTCAGCGAGTTAGAAATTTAATTCTTTTCTCTGTCCATTCATGCGAATCAATACCCTACAAAATGTAAATAAAGGATAAATGACAAAATATTGATCGGCTATCCAATGATTATGTCTAATCATAAATCCTTGTTACAAGTTCCGTATCAATTATTAAACGAGAATTGTCCACGGACATTTAAAATAGCCATATCGACTTTCTATTTATTGATAATTAAATCAAGGTCAACATTCCTAAGTAAAAACCCAGCTGACTAAACTTATTTATATTTGCTGATTAAACGTCATTTGGGTAACTTAACGATGGTATGCAAGACTCAAGTTTTTTGGGTTTTTTTTTAAATCTTCTACATCTTGCAAAATTCAGGGTTTTTGGTTATGAACTTGATTTTACAAATATTGCACATTTCATTAAAATAACTGATCAGTCAGACATGTTTGACCTAGTTTTTACTCTCTTCCCCCTGTTTTCTGCAATTTTTTTTACATAAAAGTGATTCTCACAGGAGATACATCTATGGTTACACTCCTGTCTGTTTTGGTCATGTTAAACATATAGTAAAAATGGCATTTTTGCGGTTTTAAAAAAACACAATACTTCATTGTGCACAATTACACTCGAAATCCTTTTGGTACAAAAGTGTGTGATGACTTATATCAAAGCTCTGGTCTAGAGAATAAATGTTTCTACCTTAATTAATCTAATCCTGTGTGTGATATGTAGCAGTTGTCTGGCACTTAGCATAACATAATTTCAAGCCAGTTACTGTTATTCAAGCATCAAAACAATGCGTCAAAAGGAGCATATCACTTTTTTCTAACCAAACTATTTTGGAACAACCGAAGTAGGTCCTTTTACTTCAAATAGGTGCAGTCTTAGTACTAGTTTGAATGACAGCTATTGAATGATAACTTGAATCTTTGGCCTCGTGTTCTGATTTCAGAATTGTTTGTGCTATTATTTTGAGTCTGTATTTTCTTTCTTTATGCTCATTTCTTCGGATAACTCCGCATACATCAGCATGAAGGTTGAGTGAATATATTATTCTAACAAGAGCACCGCCTATGGGTGAAACCCTTGGCTGTGCTTGGCTGCAGGTGCTGGATAATACAAAAAGCTGAGTGGAAAAAGGGACTCTTACAAAAACCCTTCTTACGAGTTGTCCCCCTTAATTGTCTGGACAGTTCTTGAGATAGTGAAAATACATGCTAAATTTTATGAAGATATCTTCAATAACAACAGGTCATCAACAACAATGCCAACGCCCTAATGATCTCCATACCTCAAGTTTTCTTAGAAAACAGACAAGCTAAAAAAGGCAATCACTTTACCATCGTGTGTAATTCATTGTGCCTATGTTGAAATAAAGTACTCCTTAGTGTATTTAAGCCGGGTGTGTAAGCTAAAGTAGGGCCATTACTGTTGTTAAAATCTTTAAAATCTAGATAGGTATTGTTTGCAAAAAAATATTTTTATAAAAAATATACATTATTCATTGATGATAACCAAATAATTTGTGGCCTACTTTGATGCATTGCATCAAAATTTTGTCTTGTATTTTATATGGGAACTCTGTGAAGTTAATATCTGAAAAAGAGATTGGGTCCAGTATAGATCAACAAGAGGTCGCATTTCAAAACTTCTTTCACAGGAAGGTAGATTGGTCATTCTAGATTCAGGAATTATGCAAATTGCGAATAGTTTCGATTCTAGTCAGTCTGCGCCGTCCGCGCAGTCTGACTAGGGTCGACACTTAACGCACTACCCAGATGGTCAATTTTCGCTTGACTGTTCACATATATTATTTTGAAGTTAATTTCTCCCAGGGTATAAGATGAAGTATTTGCGTAGCTACAAACAAGAATACCGTATAATTGACACGTTAAATAGTTTTGGAATGATTTAGGATTGAAGTTGAATAAGCGTGAAGAGCGAGTTTTTTAATAGTTTTCAAGAGAGATTAAACGAAATCGATAATTTGTCCAATAGGACGAAATTAGCGATTTTGTATTACCTCCCATGACTATCATTCATAACACGCTCCTCCCACTCCCTTAATTTCATTCCGAAATTATTCTAAAGTCACCCACCTTGTCAATTTCCCAACTTTATTAACTGTAGTCCACTCAAATTTCAGAAAGCTACGCTCTTCACGGTAAAGTGATCACAACAGCTATGAGACTTTGGAGATAATGGTATTACCCACTCACCTTGTCAATTTCACAAAATTATTAACTGTAGTTCGCTCAAATTTCAGAAAGATACGCTCATACAAAGTGATCACAACAGCTATGAGACTTTGTAGATTACGATGTTACCCACTCACCTTGTCAATTTCACATTATTATAAACTGTATCTCGCTCAAATTTCAGAAAGCTACACTGATACAAAGTGATCACAATAGCTATGAGACTTTGTACATTACGGTGATGCCCACTCACATTGTCAATTTCACAATATTAATAACTGTAGCTCGCTCAAATTTCAGAAAGCTACACTCATACAAAGTGATCTCAGCAGCTTTGAGACTTTGTAGAATAAGGTGTTACCAACTCACCTTGTCATTTTCACATTATTATTAACTGTAGTTCGCTCAAATTTCCGAAAACTATGCTCATACAAAGTGATCACAACAGCTATGAGAGATTGTCGATTACGGTGATACCCACTCAACTCGTCAATTTCACAATATTATTTACTGTAGTTCGCTCAATTTTCAGAAAGCTACACTCATACAAAGTGATCACAACAGCTATGAGACTTTGTAGATTACGGTGTTACCCTCTAACTTTGTCAATTTCACAATATTATTAACTGTAGTTCGCTCGAATTTCAGAAAGCTACTCTCATACAAAGTTATACCACTAGCTATGAGAGTTTGTAGACTACGGTGTTACCCGCGGTACAAAGTTGCAGCCCTGGCTGGGGGAATGTTGACAGTTTTGATGACCTACATCTCGTACTATAAATACAGCGACACACCGACATTTATATGTCAGATCCATACACAGGTAGGCCGTGCTCCCATTACGCACATTACGCAAGTGCGTAATAGAAATAAATTTTCTTTCGAAAAATATCGTTGATGAATGATCATAACATCGAAACTACAGCTTATTTAAGCTGTAGTTACGATGTTTTTATTATTCTCCAATGCTCAAATCATAAAAAGGGGAGCGGACAGATGACATTCACCTTTTATCACAGTCCAAACATCACCTCTATCCTTTATATTCAGTCTTTGGTGGTCGCCTTCCTGAGTTCGTATAAATTTCAAAATCCTTGTTACGCCTATGGTTCTTGTTGTTGTTTCGTTTTGTTATTGTTTCGGGGCTGTTTGGTTAGCTTAATTTACAAAAAAAGCTTAAGGTTGGTTTTATTGACATAAACTTTACCCATGTCCTTTAAACGAATTAAAAACTGACAATTCCTATCCAGCTTTTCACGTGTAACGGTATTACATGTGTTTTCTTTTTTGCCAATCGATGAAATTTGTCAGTTATTGGTATCCAAGTATTTTTCCGTAATAATCAGACTCAGGTTAAATAAACTACTAAAGTATAAATGTAAAAATCCAGCTTTTACAGAGTAGAGAATAAAATTATTTTAGTGTTTATTCGTCGAACAATAGCCAAGTCCGTTCATCTGACCCGTTTTGTTTGAAATGAGAGTCAACTACGACAGATTCATGGATGGGTCAAATTTTAATTTGTATAAATAAATATACGAAGCTCTGACATTCTGAATTCGATAGATAAACGTGTAAGTGTTTAACATGAATTTATTTTAACTTCATGTCCTTCGCAAAAAATAAAGCCAGAATCATAGTTTATTTTGGAAACTTCCCATGAAAAGCTGCGTAATTTGACTTTGTGCTCAAATATTTCATCTATATCTCAATGATTGCTACTTTTACGATCCAACTAGGGATGACGTTACAGAAAACAAAATTAACGAAAGAAAGAAACTGGACATGCTATAATTTGATTTAAAAACGCAGTGTTCCACCGCGTTTTTTCATCAAATTTTAATAATCTCAAAAGAATTCCTTGGACGATCGGCAAGCATTAACAAAATGTCTGTTTATTAATTAAGCGTATTAATTACATTGTCACCGCCAGTCGAATAACCTAAATCAAAGCACTGAACTACTGGTGTACTTATGGTGGACGTTTTGGTGGCAAACTAGAGTGATATACAGATTTAGTTCTGAAGAGAAATGTTAACATGTAAAAAAATCAAGGGAAAATGTCTCGACAAAATATCTGCAATTCTCACTTTAAATTCAAATTTGTTTTGAATGTCTAATTCGTTCTCAAGATAAAAATGCAACTGTAGTGGCAAGACTATTCAGTTCTTTCCTAAAACAGCCAGAAAGGTTATTCAATTTCAACACGCCGTACCCATATTCGACCAAACCAACAGCAGTATTACTACATTTACTATGAAACGTAATCCGTTATGGCTCCGGAAATTCTACGAACTGAATGGGGTCATCCATCCTCCGAATTAAAAGACTGATGTTCCTTCTTTTTTCATCTTTTACGGTAATGTGTAGAGTTTCGTTAAAGAATGATTATCTGATACCATCGTGTATAAAAGAATAAAGAAAAGACAAAAAGATTTAAATAGATAGGTATGTTTTACACGTAATGAAGTTTCCAGACAATGCCGTAGTTTAAATTCTGTTGCTCCTACCAATAAGTGGATAAACGTGAACATAATAGGGTAGAAGGAGAAGGCTAGGTGAGGATGTAGGATGATAACAATTCTGGTAGGAGAAATACCCGATAGTCATGTTTAGGTTCTTCAGTCCACATGCGATTGTTTGGCCTATAGGTTATTATATAAGACCGTCTTTACATATTAACATATATGAGCAAACTCGGGTAATGAATCTATCGCCTCTGGCCAAGCCACCGCGATTTGAGAGAAAAATGTTAATAGCATCGTCCATTCCTTTTGAAACAAAAGGTACAAAGAGGTTGTACATTTCAAACACATATCGAATGATTCTTCAAACCCGTCTCTAGCCTGACTGTCGCATGTTGAAAAGATTTGTAAAACCCGATTGCAAAACCTGTGTATCAATTACACGACTCCTACATATTTGCTTACGCGTTGGAGCATAAATTGGCTGTAGATTTTGGCAGTTTGTTTAGTGAACTCTCTTTCACCATGGGGAATAAAAATGGTGAATCACCTTGAAAACCCTCCGCGCTACAAAGTCCGCGTAGTCAAAGATTGGTCGGTCTTTTCATACTTAAAAGGAGTCTTTACACTGTGTACGTTTTGTATAGAATCCTTGTATAACGCCATTTCCAAAATGCACTGTTTTCTGAAGGATACAAGTCTTTAAAAATAGTAAATTGAAACCAAGTGCGCATTTCTTTCTTTCGGTGATATTAAAAAAAAGTTTTATTTCTACACTGTATAACACTGTTGTTAACGAACGTTCACAAAAAAAACCCACAAAATTACTATACTTATAGTTTACTGACTATAATTTATACGGGCTCTAGAAAATTGTTTTGATGGCATTCTTTGTTAATGCTCGACATTCATGCTAGTAATATTCTTTGGGGCATAACAAAACCTCCCAGGGTGGATGCCGAGTCTGAAACTTCGAAAAAAGGTCACAGGAAGGTCAAAGGTCAAATAGGTGCATTTTCATATCAAAATCCTCATTGTGATATTTTAAATCGCTATACATGCTGTATTATTAATTCTATTTGTACTAATTTTTCTGTAAACTGCATCAGAGACATTATTTTATGGAAAGGACAAGTTTTTGCGATTATTTTGACTATTATGGGATAGGAAAATGTATTTTACGTAGATAAAAACGGTTTATCTCCTAATATTTTGGACGTTTTCAGTACTTTTTTCAACGTTATTTGCTATCATGCTTCAGTCTTATGCATTTCTTAATTTGTGATTGTATCTTCTACGTTGTGTAAGGGTGTGTGTACACTTGGATGACATTTTGCTTTTATAAACTTAAAAATTCAGGTGGTTAGGCCAATGGAATCAGTTGAACTTGCTCAGTACATAATATTGCATTTACCCTTTAAAATTTGTATCATTACAGGGTTTGAATTCTTTAAATATTAAGAAGAGTTCTAGATTTCTGTTCAATAGTTGTGTTATAAGCCTCTCTACAAGAAATTGACATTAAATACCCTGTGCATACTGCTAGTCTCTGTACCTGTGAATACAGTGCTACAAAACGACAATTTGAATGTATTTGTTTACCGGACGCTAGAAGACGTGCACTCTTTCTAAATAACAAACCATCTCACTTTTTTGGAGTCAAAAGTTTTTTTTATATTCTGATAAGGTGAAAAATATGTTGCTATCAGTTATGTTTTTCGTGTAAAATGTGTTACTGAGACTTGATTATACAATTTGTCGTTATATCCTGCTGCTTTTATGCTCTGATTTTATTCTTTGATTGCTTTGATTATAAATCTTTCTTTAATAATTCAGAATTTAAGTTACACCAATTGTAGACGTTGATCCAGTTACTGTGTTGAAAAGAAAATCTGATGTGTTGAAACGTTCCTTTGATTTTTGCATTATATGTCTGGCAGCTAGGAAAAGTCTGCGGGTTGGTGGCGAGGGTGGTAAACAGAGAGAGAGTGCATGGGAAGGCGAAGACAGGTCAGGGATGTTGCCGATATAGAAGTGTTAGATAGGCTTGACTCATTGAGTTAATATGAATGGGCATCCTCAGAGATAAAATGGTATAAGAATTGCTACAGCTCCTTTGCATCCGAAATGCACATTTAAAGGTTGCAGAAAAAAAGCAGTGTAATCAATAGTTTTCAGAACAAAAGGCGCCTCAATAAAATTTAAATAGAAAATCCTCGTTTAAATAACGCTCTTAAGTCCACAGTTTTCATCGGATTGATTTCAAACTTGCCCAGAATGATTGTACTATCACAAGGATGGTTCCTTTCGAAAACGGGCCCGATCTATCAAGCGTCACGGGATAAGGGACCAAATGAAAAAAATGAAAAAAATATTAAGAAAACCCTCGTTAACGCTCATAAGTCCGCAGTTTTTATCCGATTGACTTGAAACTTGCGCAGAATGATTGTATCATCACAATGATTGCTGTCTCTGAAAAGGGGACTATATTTGAATTTAAACTTTAAGATTTTTTTGTTAAAACTTCTTCATATGTATGGAAGTTAATGAAAATTTCACTAATTATTCTACATCATGTGACCATGCGCATATTGATGTGGCCTGGTGGTTTTAAACTGGGTCTAAGAAAAGGGACCTAAATGTAAACTTTCTTGTGAAGAAAACTTCTCTGTTATTATTTGAAACATTCATCTGATCTTTCATAGAATATTCTTTTTCCCGTGATTATGTGCATTAGTTATATGCTTCGTCATCATAAAATGGCATTTATGTATACTCTGCAAAAAAGAAAGTATCTACCTTTCATTTGCCAAAGTCTTTTACATCTGTATGATAAAAGATCAACTAAGGTACCAATGCAATTGCAGTACTTTGTTTGCTCATACACACACCATCAATAAGTCATTTTAATGTTGTTTTTTTTTTTTCAGGAAATATCAACATCTTTGTTTTCTATGTCAACGTACGTCACAACAATATTTGTGTTCCGTATCACACAGTATTGAAAGAGACTTAGAAAAAAAACTTGACCACATGCATTATCTAGACTCGTCAATCGTTTAGTAAATTTTACACGTTTTAGTTGAAAGAGAAGAATAAAAACCATTTGCATACTACATTTGTATTTCAAATTGAGTAGTGTTGCTAGGTACTCTTAAAAACTCTTTAGGGCCTGTGGAAAGACGTCATGCCAAATGAGCTCATTCACATGGTCGCGTTTGCTTCCTAGCTTCTTAATCACCATTCCAAATCAGAAGTAAATGTTTTAGCCTTAGAAAAGTCAAACTTTCAAACTGAGCCAATTGTCACTTCAGTCTTAATGGGTTTACAGAGAGCAATTTTCATTGAAATTCAAAGGAGCCTCTCCCATGAGCATGTGGAAACGTTAACGTTACATAGCAATACAAATGCTGTTTGTTGTCAAATGAAATGAAATAAAGAATTCTGATTTTGGTTTTCTTGACTAGGAATGCGCAGACAGAATTTGCTCAATTTGGGCAGTGAAACTGCTTTAGATGTTTGATTGTGTTCATTTCACGTAATATTGGCAGAAAGCAGCAGATGGCATCTAGTTGTCTCATCAAGGATACCTTACGCCATGATATTGCAATTGACAAACATGAAAAATGTCATAAATTAAACAATAAATTGAATTTTTTTCAATTGAGGGTCTGTGACTTTTTCAAATGATCCCCTAGCTACTTTAACGCAGACAATTTCAAAGCGTCTATTTCAAATCATATCATACTGTTCAAATATAATTACAAATGATCAGGGTGTGATTATATAATTCAAAGAATTTCCGTGTGTATTTTTAAAGAAATCCGGAGTTTTATTGGGTGGATACTTTTTATTTTTGTTCAGTATATATTCTTTGTTAACACAACTCCTTCATTTATACACAAAATTTCATAAAGACTTGAAAGAATAATTCTCTATGTGTGAACATGGCCATATTTGGTGGTATGTCACATTAAGGGAAAAGGGGCATTAATGTTAACTTTTTTGCTAACACAAGGCCTCTTTCGTTTATAGATACTCTTGTAAAATAGAATGTCCCTTATCAAGTGCCTATGTCCATTTCACAGAGGTTTGGTGATAATATGCAATGTCACAGGAAAAGGGGCTTTATGTCATATTCATTATTTATTGGTTACACAACTTCTTCATTTATGCATGGATTGTCATAAAACTTAAACAAATTTTTTCTAAGGTGACCACGGCCACGGTTTTGCAATTTAGTGTAATTATACAGCGTCATGAATTTCCTTATAAACACAACTCCTCCTTCAATTATTGATATATTTTCATGAAACTTTTTTTTCTGGTTATATCTTCAATAGCACTATCAAGATATAGGCTTTTCAAAGAGTCAGAAAAGCGGTCTCGGGCCTTCATGTGCGGCCTCTTGCTACTTATTTACATGTGATTTTGTTCCTATTGTCATAAATTAAAAGATGGAAATTATGTACAATGTACATCGGTTGCACGTATTTGTAAGGTTCCCACATTTGAACGAACTTTACCTGTGACCGCATTCTGACCCGAAATTCGAAACAGACACTTTTATGAAGTAGTTTTGAATATTTCTAGCATGGCTACACTTAGATAAGATACAAGAATGCCTTGGATTATATGTATGTAATGATAAACCTTTAACTCATGTTCAATTAAAATTTCGTTAAGTGATGTGCTTTATTTTGTTATTGGCCTGGGCGTTTTTTTAGCATAAATATGGTAAAATACTATTTGAAAATGACAATATAGGCTCTGGGGCGAGCCTCTGTCCATTCTTGATTCAATCTATGTGAATTCGGTCACATTACTTTCTTTTTGTTTTGACGCAAAATACTTTGCTTTAGCCACAAGTCATCTTTTCTTGATATTTGCATTCATTGACCTTTGACCTCACTGTGACCTTAAATCGAAAAATCACGCTTGGCATCCACCCCTATCTTGTTGGTAATAGTCTAAGGAACAATTCTAGCATGGATGCCGAGCATTAACAAAGAATGCCATCAGAAGTCATCGTAGGATTTAAGGGAGGCAGACTATTACGTCCGAGGTGTACTTTCAAGATTACGGAAATGTCCGAGCAATGTTCCGCATGACATCTAAGGTACTTTTAAGGTTACGAAAATGTCCGATAGTTGTTCCGAATGCTAATGGATCTATACATAATTTTCAGAACAAAATGAACACTTCCCTTCCACCATTAATGGAGATATTAAGAGACCCAAATGACCAACAACCATACTCCTGGATTCGGATGAGAATTGATAAACTATGGACTCATTGGTTGACGGCACTGAGGTCTAAAAGAATTCAACTAATTGCTAGGAATCATCGCCGAAAGAAAAAGGTAATACCGGCTTTAGAAACCAAATTCTGTAAAACCTCGGTTCATATTTATGTAACTAATGTCGGGTATAACTCTTAAAAGTCCGAAAAGCATCGACTGTCTCTATTCTCTATGCACTCTATTCGTGGAAGCGGGTCTCTGACGGCCCTTTATTTATTGAATCAGGTCTCTGTTTGGCCTCTATTCATGGAAGAAGGTCTTTGACGGCCCTGTATTCATGGTAGCTGGTATCTGGCGGACCTCTCTTCGTGATAGCAGGTCTCTGACGGCCCTCTTTTAATGGAAGCAAGTCTTTGATGGCGCTCGATTAATTGAAGCAGGTCTTTGGCTGGCTTCTATTCATGAAAACGGCACGCTGGCGGGCCCTCATCTATGGTGGCGGGTTTCTGGCGGTTCTCTATTCATGGAATCAGGTCCCAGTCGGCCCTCTTTTCATGGTAGCAGGTCTCTGGAGGGCCTCAATTTATTGAAGCGGGTCTCAGGAGGACCTCCATTTATGGAAGCGGGTCTGTGGCGGCGCTCTTTTCATGGAAACGGGTTTTTGATGGCCCTCTATTGATGGAAGCAGGTCTCTGACGGCCATTTTTACATAGAAATTGATCTAAGCCTCAACTCTTTTGCTAGATTTATTACACATGTTTTCTTTGTTTTTATCGTTTTTTTGTTTTTTTTCCTTCAGATTCTGCTCTACCTTGGTTTCCTGTCTGAGACTTACGGACGACAGTTTACGGACAACCAGTTTAAAGGTAGGGACAATCGGGAACTCTCGGCAATTCTATGGAATGGATCCGGTGATGATAAGGGTGCGGCCATGAGTCACTTCGCATGTTGGTTTACATGAAGTCACAAACATCAAGGTGACTTTGAGAAAAAACAAAATTAACAAAAGATTAAAACTGGACATATTATAATTTGATGACAAAACGCTTGATTTTATTACGTTACGTCATCAAATTATAATACGTCCAAAAGATCCTCAAAGACGATTGGAAATCAATACACACAATTGTTTTTCATCTATTGCACTGACCAAAGTGCCGCTTGAAGCCGAAATACCTAAAAACAAATTGATGCAAAATTCTGCAAATACATCCGAGATACTTTCAGTTAACGGAAAAGCCCGAGCGATGTCCCAAAATGTGATAGGGACTTATTTTCGTGCGATGTTTTGAAAACCTGGAAATTGACAATCACAAAACGATTAAAATAATTACATCTTGCTCGCATAGTGTTTTGAACAATTTGAGTGATTTGTACAATTGCTGTAAATTATGTGCTGAGCGAGGAAGAATGGTGTTTATAATATGTCCTACGTCGCCAGATTGAAATAAACCCGTTGAATATTTTTGAATTTACGTAGGTGTTACTACACTAGTGGAATAACTATTCAAATGAGCTCAGAGCGAATAGCAACGCTTTTTTGTAACAGCGAAAATGACGTCATAAAATATACATGTATATTGTGACGTCAGTTTTAAACGATGTTATTAGTTATCGCTGAAAATTGAAATATTGACTTTCAAGAATTCTGACGATCTTTCAACAAAAATCGGGTCATATTGTAATTATAATATAAAATGTGTACTCATAAATTACAGAATTTATTAAACTCGTCATCTAAAACAGATAAAAACTCGACGCAATCTCGTTTTTATCTGTTTATAGATGACTCGTTTAATAAATTCAGTATTCAATGGCCACAACCTTAAACAGTATATTTCAACGCTTTTGAAATTGATTTACCGATCAACTTCTTTGTACTGAGCATAACTTAAACCTTATGTCCGATTGTCTTGAAAGTCAGAAGTTATATTCCTCTCATGATTATATGAAGTGCAATTCACAAGAACAGTAACTCTCAATTCTATTGTTATTTCCCTTTGTTTTTTAAAGGCGGTTACCTGGGAGAGCTGGTACAATGGTCAGACCTCATAACAAGCCTGTATGTACTAGGCCATGACGTCACAGTCGCCAGTCAACCAGCACAGCTAAACCGGTAAGTCAAATATCGCCCATCCCACCAAATTAATTTCATTCTAAATTCATTCCAAAATCATTCAACATGTCAATTTTATGATGTGCTAAACTGTTTGTCAGCCCCCAGTTGTATAAAAGATAACCATTGGTTTAATAAAGACCGGAAGTTATTTTCAACCAATCAGGTTTCTTGTTTAAAAAAAACAAGCCTTAATGACTGAAATTATTATTATTATCGGGTTGAACCTCAACCAATGGTTATCTATTATACAACCGGGTCCAGGCGAATAGCTTTTCAAGGGAAATTTGAATGCGAGATATTCGAACTTCTTGGACCCCTTGTTAACATTGATAAGTTTGTTTAAAATTGGTTCCATGCCATTTAAACATTTTTTCAGTCATATCGTTGCGGCTTTGGGGCATAATCATATGTGACCCGTCATGCGAAAAGGGACCATCTGGAAACTCTTTATCTGGAAACTCTTTAAGATCAATATTTGAAAAAGAGATTGGGTCCAGCATTGGTCAACCAGAGGTTGCATTTCAAAAATTCTTTCACTGTAAGGTAGATTGAACATTCTTTATTCAAATAATAGACACAGTGCGAAAAGTTTCGACCCTAGTCAGTCTGCGAAATCCGCGCAGTCTGACTAGGTTCGACACTTTACGCACTACCCAGATGGTCCCTTTTCGCGTGACGGGTCACATATATTTTTGTCATATATAATTGGTATATATTTAGTATTTCTGACACAAGTTCAGTTAAGAAAATCGTGTATTCGCGTGACGGGTCACAATTATTAGTTGAATCGTCGGAAAATCATTTGAATGGTGTCTTGTGGATTTATCAATCGGTCGATGCATTAAAAATGAAGTTCTATTCAATAAAAATAATTGCAGTATATCTGAATGAGATATAAAACGAAATGAAACCTCTCGATATTATCAATTTTCACGTCTGCACTGTTTTCAACCCTTCTCATAATGTTCATGATATATTCTTGATTTTTTAAAAGAAAAAATGGCATGCAGCTTAGACTAAGATCAGCCTCCACAATATCAGCCGATGATACAGTTCACAACATCGTGTGATTGATAACAGATTGCCAATTATACCCCGTTTTGCACTTGCTCTTGCGTGCTAAAAGGGTATAATTGGCAAACTGTTTGCACCGTTTTGTGATTCTGGACGCAGGGCTGGTTTCTGCTTAGCTATTATCAGAATAGCCTGAGTCAGACCAGTTCAAATATCCCAAAATGGCGATTTGTTTGATACAAAATTTGCATTCAGCGGGATAAGGGGTAAATCACTCGGGATCCTTCGGCGATTATACGGAATAAAACCTCGGGAATAACGAGGGCGCAGCCAAGCACCAAGCACAGACTGTGGCCAGTCTGACTAGAGTCTTCACTTTGCGCTATGAAGATAGATAAGGTCTCAAAGTATCATTTGACAGTCAGGAAATCTTCTAATTGTACTTTGTAGCTGTCTAGGTTGCAAATGTTTACACTTTACGCACATGTCAGGTTGTTGGAAATGTCACGTTCATGCTCATTTATCAATATACATCTATGATTTTTATTCAATATTGTACACAAAATATTGTTCACGTCTCTGAAGGTTCATTTAAAGTGTTTGAGACCCAATTTAAAGGGCACTCATTTGCCAAGAAAAAGCAGTATGTCCTGGTATATTATGTATCAATATGAAGCTATTTATGAGCACAAGCAGTTAAGCTACATAAGACTATCAAAGCTATAGCAGTGTAGCCTAAACATTGTGGAAAAGGGTCATTTTGTACAGAACAAGCAGCTGCATGACTGTTGGATAAAATTGGCTCATATTTTAACAAAGTACAGTCTAAAGTACCATCCAGGTACTACTACAACCATTGGTATAAAACTCGGACCCAAAACGTAGTTATGCAAGCACTTTATTTTGACTTATTTCATAAACACATATGTCATATATGCCATTCTAATTTTGTAAACGTGTAGATCTATGTAAGGTATGGAGTGTTATCACAGCATAAATTGACATTTATATTCATATACCTGTAGGGTTGTTTAGAAATATATCAATTTCTATTTCATAAAATCATAAATATGTAGTAATTTATTATCGATCATAGAATTGAAAAACTATTATTTGGAATAAATCGCAGGAAATATTTCCCAACATTATGGTGTGATGTTGCACAATACCTAACATCTATTTTAAAAACAGACCTCCGGTTTGACATGTATGTTGACAAAATAAATGGCGATTGATTGTTTCAAAAGAGCCTTTTGAGACTGAGTTTTATATCTAAGGTTGTAGTAGTACCTAGTAGGAACATTTGTCTACATTCTAATCAAATTCAAGCAAATTATATCCAGCCGTAACGAAGTTGTTTGTTTTTAACAAAATATCCCTTTTCCATAATGGTTTGACTATTCCGTTATGAGATGGGGCCTCTAATTATGTGCAACTTCTTGTGCTCATCTACAGCTTCAATTTGATATATTGTTTAGCAGGACATACTGTCTTTTTTGTAAAAAAGAAGCAGCATTAAGTTAAGTTTAAAAATTTCTTTACAAAACCTTAACCATTTCTGGGTTTAAAAAAAAAATGAAAAAAAAAAAAACCTAAAAAATCTGGTTGAATTTTTATCACCAATGTTTATCTATTATACAACCGGGTCCGGGTGATTAGATTTTTTTCGGAGAATTGAAAGTGAGGCATTCGAACCTTGTAGCCCCCTTGTTTACAATGATATGTTTGCTTGAAATTGGCTTCATGCCATTTTGAACAACTTTTAGTCATATCGTTGCAGCTTTTGGGTATAATTATAGATACCTGGTATTTCTGACACCAGTTCAGTTAAGAACATCGTGAAATTGACAAAGTGAATAATTTTGTAATGATTTTGGAATGAAATTGAATGAGTGTATGGAGCGAGTTTTGATTGAAATTAAAAGGGGGGGGGGTTAATCCAATATCTCTTTTTTGTTCAGGATTAACAAAATTAGCGATATTTATTACCCCAAGTTAATAAAAATATGCGTACTTTCCTGTCTTGCTGGACTAATCAGACACTTTAAAATCCACACTCCAAAGATTTCGAAATGTTTTCTACTGATTTCGTAGCGGTTTTTTTCGATTTGAGTAGGTTTTTGGAATGAATGAAATCAATGAATGAATGAATGAATGAATGAATGAATGAATGAAGCGCTGAGTGAATGAAGCGCTCAGTGAATGATGCAGAGTGATTTTGGTCGGAATGAGTGCCAATTTCACAATGTTTAAACTTTCCTACCATTACATCCTTTGCGAACCTCAAGTTATCCATTCTAGTTTACCTTTATCCATCAATTAGTGAGAGATGAATGTGGGAATGGATATTTGACCAGATTTTGGTCGACCCGACCTCTTGATTACGAAAGCGATGCGCTAAATGGCTGTGCTAAAGAGGCGGCCTCAAATTGATTTGTGAAGTGTCGCGCGCAGCTTCATTCCATTTCATATTTCATTCACATATATTGCAATAATGTTTATTGAATAGAACCTCATTTTTAATTCATCGACCGATTGATAAATCTGATAGACACCATTCAAATAATTTTCTGGCGATTCAACTAATATGTGACCCGTCACGCGAAAAAGGACCATCTTGGTTGTGCGTAAAGTATCGACCCTAGTCAGACTGCGCGGATTGCGCAGACTGACTGGAGTCGAAACTTTGAAAATCAACACAGGCTATAAAGTGATATAATTATTTGATCGATTTGTTATACGAGTAAATGTTGACCACTTTGAACGATTTCAGAGCGTTTCGGGTGATTGGAGTAAGTGTTTGGAATGAATGATTGGAGCGCTGAGCGAGTGATTTTGAATGCTTTCTATCAAGATGAGTGTGAATTTCACGATGTTACAGTTATAAACATCACGAAATTAACACTCATTTCAAACAAAATCATAGTAAGTTATTCACTCAGCGCTCCATTCATTCATTCCAAACACTCACTCAAATCGACCAAAAACGCTCCGAAATAATAAGAAAACATTTCGAAATCGTTCAAGACGAAAAACCTTTAATTCAAATCGATCAAATTATTTTACGATTTTATTGGCTAGTATGGATTTTAAATTGTCTTGTCCACGAAAACACATAAACAGAAAAATACGTACATTATATTAAAGGGAAGTAATAAATATAGCTAATTTTGGTCATTATGAACAAAATTAGCGATATTGGGTTTCATCCCTTTGAATTCACTTAAAATTCATCCCAAACACACATTAAATTTCATTTATAAATCAAACCAAAATCATTTATCTTGTCAATTTCACGATATTGTTTACTGTACTAATTACCTGCCCTGCGTGCAAAGCGGGGTATAATTGTAAAACTGTGTGAATCGTTTTGTGATCCTGAACGAAGGGCTGGTTTCCGCTTAACTATTGTGAGAATAGCCTAAGTCAGACCAGTAGATATATCCCAAAATAGCGATTTGTTTGAAGCAAAATTTGCATTCAGCAGGATAAGGGGTATATTTGAGACACGTCATGAGAAAAGAAACCATCTATGCATTTACGAAAACAATGACACATATCAGATGATCAATAATTGTGTATCTGATCTGTAATTTATACGCGATGCTTAGATTTATCAGATCTGCCATGAGTTTTGTTCGAGATGAGCCTTTATCCTGTCACTAGCTATAAATATTGCCTGATAAAAGGGTGTAAGATAACTTGTTGATATCAGGTCAATTGATCACGTGACAGCTTTATCATGTCACTTGGTCACGTGATCTGCTTACTTTAACCGAGTCTACAATAGGAATTGTATTAAGAGAGCCTTGGCGAGCTTCATAATATTTCTATTTACGACGAGGTTAAGATCAGCTTGTCTCAAACAAAATAGAGTAACAGATTCTTTTTCTCACAATAACGCAACACTGGTATTGTACAAGAACGTTATGAACCACTTTTAGAACGCTAAAGTGATAGAAAAAATACCGCTTGAACTAAGATGATGTTTTATGACGTCAATTAGAATGTAATCTAAAACAAGTGTAAGACAAGGATATCTCTCATTCAGAACATCTCTCGGCGATTTGCGTAAACTGCAACAAACCTAGGATGTCATTCGTCTCAACTCGGCCGATTCCGTAACCTACGATTTACATTTGGATTTATATCTTTTACAGTAAATGTCTGCTGAACAATCTTAATTTTTGAGAATGACGAATCATTCTCAAAAATTAAGATTTTTCGGCAGATATTTATTTAAGGATACGATGGTTTCACGTCTGTAACCTAAACGAGTAGCGTTGGCGACGTCGAATGTTTTCACTCAAAGTGTCGAGGGCAAACACCACTTTAACTGACGTCATCGAGTTTTTCCAAGGTTTTCCAGTATTTTTTCCAAAATAGTCCGTCTATATACATCCTAGGTTGATCGTGAGATTGGCCGAGTTGTGTTCCGAATGGGATTTCACTGATGGCTCTTCATTATTGAATAGAAAGAAAGCTTTGTGAGAAATTACAAATACAAATAGTCTACTCTGCAAATCTGGACCCGAGCTTGTAAAACTTTTCTCATTCTCTACTCATAATTTTCTGAAATCTCAACTTGAGATTTAAAGTCTTTATATTGTCGTTATACTTATATAAATATGTGTACATAAAAGATAATATAAATAAATAATTATGAATGACAACTTATTCATATTATCTTTTATATTCATACATTTATCTAAATTTTGAATTTCAGAAAATTTTCAATTGATCACGAAAAAAGTTTAATAACCTCGGGCCCTAGGCCCGATATTGTAAAACGATTTCCTGGCGAGCAACCAACGATGTAACGCAAGTTCACGTATAAGCCCTCAAACGATTTGTTATTTGGTTTGCGTCCAAGCCCAAATATTAGCCTGACAAATAAAGTTTTGATATCCGAAATGGTCTGCCATAATGGATGCAAATTTTTTGGGCCAACGATTCATCAATTACTTATAGGATCTGATAGACTTACTTTTTTCACAGACTGGATCAGTTTTTCGAGCCTGAGGTCGATGTTTGCGGTGAGAATATAGAGAACCCGTCGCTTATATTTACGGATATTATTGGATATCATCAAATAAAACATCATCTACAACAACCGGATTACTATTATAGGTACGAAAATATGTTACGGACCATATGTTACAGACCATGTCTAAATAAGTCATCTTTATGCCGTAACATGGTTGTCATAACATGGTACGTAAATATAGATTGTTATCTAAATGCCGTGGTATAGTGCCTTAATATGGTACGGATGCAATTTAAATAAATAACATCTAAGCCGTATCATATCTAATAGCATTAGAATATAAAGTTTTAAAGACTGTATGGGCACTGAGTTATAATAGCTGCCGTCTATATGCCGTTACATATTTGTTACTGTATTTAAGATGCTGAGTTCTTAACTGTTTCGGTACACCGACCCTGTCTATATTATAATTCTTATGCCATAAAACATTCGTTGTTACATTTTATATAAAATGCTGAGTTCTTAACTGTTTCGGTACACCGACCCTGTCTATATTATGATTTTTATGCCGTAAAACATTCGTTATTAAATTTTATATATACATTTATGTAATTCTAAAGACTTTGGTTATTGAGCCCGTCTTTAAATACCATCTATGTGCCGTAACGTATTTGTTAGTGCAAATTCAGAATTTGAGATCTTAAGGCCCTAAACTCATTGATAATTACCACAAATATATTAAAATTAATGATTGGGTGATGTAAGGCGTTAGTCCAGTATGCCTACTATCAGTACGGAGAATGCACAAAGAAATAATTTGAGCCTGTGCGTGACATTTCGAACAATTTAAAATGTGCGTGAGGGACAACCATTTGGTATCGTAGACAGCCACATACTGTAAATATAAAGTTGCCTGATAGTCTATAGAGACTTTGAGACCTTATCTATCTACTAAACGCATAGTGAAGACTCTGGTTTGACTGTGCGGTTGCACAGGCTGGTCAGAGTCTTTGCTTTGCGCATATTTAAAATTGGTGGAAATCTCTCTCACAGGCTCATTTATATTTCTTATTGAATTTAAAATTTCGACCTTGAGACTACTTTGGTTACTGGGTGAGTCTAAAACTTATTTGTTATTGCATATTAGAACTCGAATTCTAGTCTGTTTTTGCACTGACCCTTCCTACAATATATATAGGATATTGAATGAGTGGTCATTGAATACTGAATTTATTAAACGAATCATCTATAAACAGATAAAAACGAGGATGCGCCGAGTTTTTATCTGTTTTAGGTGACGGTTTGATAAATTCTGTATTTTATGAGCACACATTCTATATTTTATATTTTTAATTTTATATGTTTATAATATGACCCGAATTTTAGCGAAAAAACGTCCTAATTCTTGAAATTCAACGTTTCAATTTTCCGCAAAACTTATAATGCCGTTTAAAAATGATGTCACTTAATATAGATTGTGACGTCATTTTCGCGGTTAAAAAATAACGTTGCTATTCGCTCTGAGCTCATCTGCATAGCTATTCCACTAGTGTAATAACACCAGTGTAATATCAAAAATATTCAACGGGGTTATTTCATTCCGGCGACGAAGGTCATATTATGAATATTCCGTAACATATTTGTTATTACATTCCAGATGCAGAGTTCGAGTTTTAGATTGTTTCGGTACGGAACCTGCCTATAACAATCGACAATATGCCGTAACGCACAACAAAACGTCAGGATGGGGCGGGCTTGATTTAGATACACAACAAATATGGACAATGTTCCGTAAGTGTCTGTTTCTCACTCTAACTTCCTTGTTACGGACGTTATATCGTTATAAGGTTGTCTCTGATTTTAAATGCCGTGTTACGGACGTTAGGTCGTGGTTAGGTTGTTTCTGACTTTTCGTGTTACGGACTTTAGATCGTATTAGGTTGTTTCTTTCTTTAACTTCCGTGTTTAGGACGTTAGATCGTGGTTTGGATGTTTATGACTTTAACTTCCGTGTTACGGACTTTAGATCGTGGTTAGGTTGTTTCTGACTTTAGGTTTCGTGTTACATACTTAGAAAGTGGTAAGGTCTTTTTTCCTGTCTCTCCATGTCATTTGTCTCTTTTTCGGTCGGAAATTATAGGAAAATTACTTACTATTTAGCATATAGATAGTAAACGTATTTAGTTTCAAAATTTAAAAATATCGAAAAGCTTTCTAAAGTCTAGTAATTTCAGGCTCCTCGAAGAACAACAACGAATTGTGCCCACATTTGGTTTTATCATACTGTAATATGGAGGATTATTGTTTGTTTTAGTGTAAGATCGATTTATATTTCATTGAGTGAACAACTTGAGCTATATTGTCACTTGTGGCGGAAATACCTCTTGTTGTTCACGAATGAAATAAAAACCGACCTTATTCGAATTAAACATTCCTGGTTACGCCACTAATTGGGTTCCGCTTAGATAACGTCGAAGTGAAATGAACGAAAGCGGGGTATACGTATTTTGTATAAATTCATTCAATTTTCCCTTTCAGCTCACAGTCCCGATAATTCTCTGGCCGGATTTGTCACGATTTCCAAAGTTGGAAACAATCAGAATTTACGAAAGATTAAAGAAAACATAGGACTGGTGTACGGAAAAAGGGAACAGTTCTTTCGAGTAAGTTTATTCTACTTACTTGTACAGTTAATAACATCGTGAAATTGACAAGATGACGATTTTGGATTGATTTCGGAATGATATTGAATGAGTGAGAGGAGCGAGTTTTGGGTGATATTAAAGGGAGGTAATCCCATTTTGCTAATTTTGCTCAGGGTGAACAAAATAAGCTATATGTATTACCTCCCTTTCATAAAATATAAATAAAGTTTTTGTAAATAACAACAATCTATTTCTTCAAGAACAAACTAGACGCTTAAAATTTAAATTATGTCAGTGAAATCGAGATTTAGGTCTTGCCTTATTCATTTTGAAGGTAGTTGATGATCTTATCTTTTATAGTTATTTTCAGCGTTATTGAATAGTTTGATTGAGTGTTAGAAATGAGTGAATGGAGCGCTGAGTTAGCGATTTAGAATGGTTTTGATTGAGATGATTGTCAATTTCACGATGTAACTAACTTGTATAACCGTTAGCTTTTGGAAAAAAGTCACCCTTTTGTTAAAATACTATCTAGACTAGACCCAATTAAACATGTTGACTTTCTAAACTACAGTGTATAACTAGAGAATACAACCATAAAAAACTAAGGGCAGAACTCATTGTCAGAAAAGAGGAAATCTTACACTTAATTTTCTTTTATGATTGTAGAAATAACCATTGTCGTGCTGAATTTAAATCCACATATCAAAGTACTGAAAGTCCTATAATCCAAGGGTGTAGATAATCTTACTTTTTGAAGATTAAATTCATTAACAACTCTGCCTTTAAATGGAACAGACAGGTGGTGTTGACTTATACAGACTGCACATAGGTGCAGACTGATCTTTGTCTATATCGCCTGTCGAAACAGGAATACTGCGGGTTAAGCATGACAAGGGTTAATCTTTTTAGGTAATACTTTACAGTATGTCCTTATAAATTCTTACTTTGCACAAACAATCAGGCTTAGTCAGTAAAGGGCCGTAGTAAAGCAATAAACTCAAGTAAGGCTCTTCTCAACTTGATGTGGCATCGGCAAACGTATATGTCATTGGTCATTTACAAAAATTATACGTGAAAATATGGCTATGGCAGAATAGAGGTGAACAAAAACAAATAAAATTGAGAAATCATTGTGTCGTTCTGAATTGAATTGTGAATCGTTCGAGCAATTTCTGAGCATTTGAAGGATTTGAGTGAATGTATTAGGGGCTATTTGTGGAGCTTTGAGCGAGATATTTAAATTGCCTTTGATCGACTGTCTATTTCATGATTTTCTTAACTGTACATCCGAGATTATCGATCCTTCTTAAATTTGTATTTTGAAAAAAAGAATTCATTTAAATAAGAATCTAAAAACCTTAAAATTACACTGTATCGTATATGAAGGGGATCCATTCGTAATTTTGGTAAGGGATTAAGATTCATACCTTTCCAGATTAAAAACACATATTTATGTTTTCTATATACATACTCTAAATTAATATCACAAAGCTAAAGAATCAAGATTTTACCATTCACCAGATTTCTTTACGGGTTGTCATGTGCACCTGAAAACTTAAAGACGTCGTGTTGTCATGTACTGGTCAAAGGTTATGCAGACCAGAATTCAAGAATCTTTATTAAAAAAAATAGAGCACTGCATTTTATCTATTGATTCATTTACGAGGGGTGATCCAGAAATTCGTATAATGGGCTAATAACTTTCACGTTTCTTGCATGTTCGGTTGATAATTTGGTAAATATGCAGTTTAGTAACCACGGAGTGCATATATGTTTTTATTTTTGCAGAATTATCTTAAGCGGCCTGAACATACGTTACCATAGTAACATGAGTACGCTTAGGCGGGGGAGCAGAAAAAATATTTAGAATCTGTTCAAAAGATAACCTTTTTCTAAAAGTTTTGCGAAACTTTTTTTGAAATCCTTAGCTGAAAATGAAATAAGACGCAATTAGAACATTATTATTCATGTTTTAAGCTTTGTAGGGAGACTTTTTCCGGATACAGAATATTTTTGATGATATAGAATATTCGAGGAAAAATGCCAAGACGTCAACACCAAAATATAACTGCTGTTGATTTTTCGAATTTTGTCATGATCTATGTTATTTACCAACCCAAGACATTACGAATAAATTAGAAAAAATAAAATGTGCATAAGAGGTCTTTTCCTAGAGCAGCCCCGGGTATTCAGAGTGGTTCGGCTTAAATAGGAGGAATTGAAATTGTCTAACGGAGTTTGAACGAACGAACTTGTCTCAATTGATTCTCATTATTTTCCAAAAAATAAAGGTCGTGCATCGGGGACTCCACTTGACTAGAAATACCAAGCATAAAGAAACTATAAACAAATTTGATTCCAAATGTTATGTAGAAAATTTCTGCAAGTTAATGTATCAGTCACAGAAGGGCATGGGAAAAAGCGGAGATTGACGTTCTTGCTCCCCCGCCTTTGCAGGGGGTCTCTGTCTTGATTTAAGCAATTAATAGCCACAATTAATTGTAAACATTTAAAAATTTCCACATTTGTTACACAGATGATGTATAAAAATCCTGTATAATTTTTGTTTTGAAAGCTAATTTTTCTGTAGATTCATGACCCCATTTTACGAACTTTTGGATCAACCCTCGTATTTATTTATTTATTTGCTTATTTATTTATAATTGGTTTTATCATAGGATTCACCTGCTGAAGGCGGCTGTGCCGTTGAAAGCTAGTGTATAAATATAATAATATTATTAAAAGTATTTATTTATTTATTCATTTATTTATTTATTAATTTATTTATGCTTGATTTTTTCAGGATAAAACAGATTATCTAAGAGTGTTTCATAACAATGGTCTGAAGCTGTTAGCCACTATCAAGGGACAAAACTCATTACCGGACTTTGTTATTGATGAAGGATATATGAACGTTACCGATTTGTTCAATTTAATGAAACGTACGAAGGTATAAGCTCTTGTTATATATTTTCACATTTAAAAATACTCGGGTCCCCTTCTTTTACAGTGGAATCCTTTAAATTGCAACTCGGATATGGAGAATAACATGTTAGTGTCTTAAAATGACAATGTTATCTGGTCGAGCTTGGGATAATTTATCATGAGGAAGCTTTGATGAGTCATGATAATTTCTCACAGCCGAGACCTGATAACATTGATATTTTAAAACACTTACAAGTTATTCTATTTATCATGCAATCTTTTTTCACCACTTAATCATAGGAAACCCTTATATCAAAGAAATTCATGTGAAAGTTTATGCAAATTGTTTCTAAAAATAGACTGTCTGATAACATGTCATATTATCAGATAGGCGATATCAGGTCAATACAGGCTTCGTTGTGTGATAAAAAGGCATAAATGCATAAATGTACGTTTTCGAATCGTTATAGGCATACATTAACGCATAAAACAAGGCTTTATCGAAAGGAAACGTGGATTAATTAATAAATTCACGTTCCATTAACGCCAGGCGTATTTTTTTTACTTGATTATGCTCGGTTTTGGCATATACTTTTTAACAGTTTCTATGTCTATTATAAATACAGAGCATAGATAAAGACGTTCATCCTATTCTCGCGTTAATTTTTTTTGACGTCATAGATTTACCAGGCAACGTCGGTATAAACAACAGGGACATATCATGACAGGGGAAACTTCAGTCATCAGCGTAGTCATCAAAATTTACAGACCTGTTATTCTAAAAGTATTTCCCTTGGGTAAAGAATCAAATATTGGCTCTGTTACGGTTTAAAGTAGGAGTATACAAAAAGTGAAAAAAAAATTTTTTTGTCACGTTTAACACTTATCTTCAATTCAACAATTTTAAAGTTCTTTCAGCCAGTGCCTTGTACAGAAATGACAGCATATTTGAACATCTAATTCGTTTAGCACCAGTTTTTAACACCAACGTTAAATAATTTTAAATATTGTTTTAATGTTGATCTCGAAGAAAAAATGGATGTTAGGGAACACGGGATTCAAATACACAAAATCAATTAAAACAGTTCAGGGCCCGAGGTTATAAAACTTTTCTCATTCTCAATTCAAATTTTTCTCAAATTTCAATTTGAGATTAAAGCCGTAAATCTGTTTTAATTCTCATTTTAGGGTATTCACATTAAAGATTATATTAATAAGTTGAAAAACAACGTATTAATATTATCTTTTATTTTCATTCATTTATTTAAATTTAAAAATTGAGAAATTCTCAGTTGAGCCAGAGAAAAATTTTTTAACCTCAGGCCCAGATGAAGACCAGTTTATGAAAATTCTCTTCCAATTGATATTTTATTACCATTATTTAGCTTTACTGTAACTTATAAGAGGCCAATCATATGTTTCAGCGTAGGATCGATAGATATTCCATTTAGTGAACAACAAAAGCTTTGGTTGTTCACTCAATGCAATATTAATCAACCATACTAGAAAAAAAACGTGTTTGGTTGTTGTTTTTTTTTCTATGTCTTTAATGCCAAAAATGAGACAAAATGTGGACGTTTTAGGATAAATTTTCTTAAAGCGCTTCATTTTGCGCGTGATTGCAGTGCAGCGTTCGTGATGACGTCACTGATTGAGCTCCGGTTAGAAAACGTCAGATAAGGTGAAATGAACGAAAGCGGGGAATAAGTTTTTGAAAAATTTTACTCATTAGGCGGTGAGTTTATCAAGTGATATTCAACCGTTATTTGCCGATAAGCCACTGAAAAAAATAGAGAAAATTTCAGATTTTTATCGGACTGGGTGAGCCATTAGAGGGTCCAGGGCCACTAGAGGCCATTGCTCACGGTGCTGTATTTGTCAATCCCAGATTCGAACCCCCATTCAGCTATAGCAGACGTCATAAACCTACGGACAGACAGGTACGTGATTTAACTGAAGGGCTACATACAAATAGAGGGGTCAATTTGGATTTCAAATTGAAGTATGAGCCTGTGCGTGGCATTTCCAACGATTTGAAACATGCACGAGGTTCAAACATTCAGCAGCCTTGACAGTTCCCAAATACAACAGGAAGATTGGCTGTCTGTCTTCAGACACTGTTATAAACGAACTGTCCTCAAACGAAGCATAGCTGAAAAATATCTGTCGCGAGCCGGTCTCGAACCCACGCGGATAAGTAAGATTCAAAGTTTTGGTTTACAAGTCCAATAGAGGTATTTCACGTAATTATCTCCCTTGCGTACTCTCGAGTCAAATTTACATAACAATGCAAACAAGGGGGCGTCCTTCTTTTCTCCACTCTTTATTTCATTGAAATTTATCCGAATAAATCAGTCGATTTCAACTATGAATAAAATAGATCATTATTCTTTTATAATTCAAACCAATACTTAAATGTCATTAGAAACTATTTCGACCGCTTTTAGTAATTTTTATTTTAAAATATTGACATAAAGCGACGTTTGATTTTAGTTGGGTGGAATGAATTGCAGATATAACTCTTCAGAGTTTATCCACTTAATGAATTTATATTTGGTCGAAACAGATACCCTCCATCGAAAATCTACCGTTTTGAGAAATCACTTCAATATGATAGTTTGTATGGATTTCTTTCATTTTGACTATTCATTTTCATTATTTCAATACTAGAACTAGTATTTGTTCGTCACAAATCGATCGTATTTGATTAACTAAAAAATACAAAAAAAAAAAAAAAAAAAAAAAAAAAAAACAGATTAAAATAAAGAGATGATAAAAAAAGATAACAAAAACGGCAGACGACAGAATGCAAATTCGACACATGTTTTTTTTTTTTCTCTCTCTCTCTCTCTCTAACGAAATATATATATATATATATAAAAAACACGGAACCATATCGAGAGTGAAAGATAATGTGAAAAGGGGAAAAATAGTTCCACCGTAGGTTTATTATTACGAGTTGCTATTTCATTTTAATAATGTTTCAAATTTGAACACATACTTGCATTGGGAAGGGCTTTTTAATGCATTGGAAACGTGCATTCGCTGTTTCGAAATTAAAGATTTGTAGTTCTGAATTTCACTTGATTTCTTTTCGTACAGCCCTTTTTTTAACACTCACCTCTTACGAATCCAATTAATTTTCCAACTCGTGAATTATTGAACGCATTATTTAGATACCCCTTTTATGGATATATATTGATCATGAAGATGTGGTAGAAGTTAAATACGATTACGTAATACCATATGTCACATACGACGCTTAATTGTCACCAGTATGATGTTTATTTAGCGCACGTGTTGTAACTTATAACTGCTGCCTTAGTGGTTTACCGCTCTTTGATCTGGGGTCTATGGCACATTGAAAAACCCTTTCTAAAATCATAAACAAACATGAAGATTAAATTCAGACCTACATCTTATAACGCTTAAGTTTTATCAAACAATATGAAAAATAACGGTGCTGCAAGGGGCTCGTGCTAAAATATTTTAACCATTCTAAATGAGTATCAGATATATGGCCCCTATACGAAAAAAACATTTATCTAACTTTAACATTAATCTGGTCTTTCTGTGCTTTTTAAAAATTACCACGTATTTATCGATTTAATATTATCATTAAATATTTCCTTAGTATGAAAATTTCTTGTGCAAAAAAAAAAAAAAAAAAAAAAAAAAAAAAAAAACGCTGTTGTGAACAGATCACATTTTCACAAAGAAATATATATTGCACGGTCAAAATACATTGTATCACGTAGGTCTACTTTTCCTCAATCATGATTCACAGAGTGAAAGATCGTCAATGTGTTGGTTTCAGTTTTCTCTTTGCCACGAAGTTTCAACAGCGCAATATCACAAACAATCTATGAAAACGAGGTGGCGTATTTGGTTGGATTATTCGCTCAACGATTTAATTATTTTATTTTTTATTATTACTTTTTGCAAGAATACATTTCCTTGTCTCAGTGTGTTAATTACGATGTGATGGTAATAATGTTTTATACAAAGAAATTACTATAGAAAGAAATGATTGAGAAGGCTACGTTTTTTTAGTAAAACATGTATTGGTATTTTAATGAAAAGAGCGAAATAAATGTTAAGATCTGAATAAAAAAAAAGGAATAATATACGAATAAATATAATTCAAAGACAAACTTTGATGACAAAATTTTTAAAAAAAAGTCAGTATATAATTACCAACAAGAAATACAAAATACTTCTTCATGGGTCAGGAACGCGAAATAGAGTTAGATTAATATAAGTTAATCAAAAGCAAAAAATAGAAAAATGACAAAAATAAGCATGAAGAATTAAAGCATTAAAACTACATTCTAATTATGTGTAAAAATAACTTTAATTTTGTTTGTAACGACGAGTATTTTGTGGTTTAAAATAAATTATTTTTCTATAAACTATTACTGGACTAAAATGACAATGCCCCCTCGTTTGTATAAGGGGCGGAGTCGAGAGATATCCGCGCATGCGTAGACTTATGTGAAATAGGTCTATTCTCTACCTCTGAGCCAAAGAAGATCTTCTTTGCCTCAGTGGTAGAGCATTGGACTTGTAAACCAAAATATTTGAATGTTGTTATCCGCAAGGGTTCGAGGCTGGCTCACGACGGATATTTTTCAGCTATGCTTCGGTTGAGGACAGTTCGTACGTAACAACACATCTAGACCTAATCTATCTGTAAAGCACGAAGGAAAGACTCTGGTCAGACTGTGCAGATGCACAGGCTTGCCAGAGTCTTTGCTTGGCGCTTATTTCAAATTGTTGGAAATGTCACGTCTCTAGTCCTTGTTGAAACTCTATATTGTGGGTACTCATTGGAATTGTCTCGACGAGACTATTCAAATGAGTACCAACACCATAGGGTTTCATTGTGAGATAAAGATTTTAGACTGGTTTTACCCCCTCTTTAAAGTACCTCTGTTTTTAACTAAACAATTTGCTTTAAACCATCAATGAGACAATTGTAAAGGGGCTAGTTTAAAAATCATCAAGCTGAGAAACTCGAGATTTTCTACCATTAGGTGACAGATTATTTTCGGGACTAATTTGCATTTACACACGCTGACAAAATACTTCTTTGCTCAAAAATTTCCCTGAAAGTGTGAAATGAACTTTAAATAATAATGAAGATTATATTTATGAACGTATCTAAAAAATATTTCCACGTTTTTTTTTTGTTTTTTTTTTTTTTTGTTAAGAAAAAACGTAGATGAGAAATCAAGTAACGTTATTCGATTGTTTTGATCTAAGTTTTGTGTATTTCTCAAAACTCTATTTCAGTTAATGAGTCAAAACCCGTATGCCGAAAGTCTTGGGGAACCTTTCGTATATACAGTGTCCATAGATAACTTGACGGAAGTTGATCTCGCTGTGAAAACAATTCTAAACAAAAATACTGTAAGTATTTTTTTTATAGTATAGGACCTCTGTGAAATAAATAGAGGATAATCGTTTGTTTCAGTGTAAGATCGATTTATATTTCATTGAGTGAACAACAAAAGCTATATTATAACGAGTGGTGAAGCCACGAGTGAAACTGTAGCGTTTGATGTTCACGAAATGAAATATTAATCGATCTTACTCGAAAAACAAACGATTATTCTATTTCTTTATTGCAAAAACAAGACAAAATGTAAAATTTCTGGGACATATTTTCGTAAAGCGCGTCAATTTGCATGTGATCGCTATCCAACGTTCATTGTGACGTCACTTATTTCGCCTCGCAAAGATAACGTCAGATAGGATGAAATGCACAAAAGCAGGGTATAAATTTTTGATAATTTCACTGCTTTTTGCGGTGAGATTTTCAAGTGATGATCTACCCTTAATTCTCGATAAACCACCGAAAAGCATTAAAGAAAATAGAATTATACAAGAGTGCCAGTGTCACAATACACGATGCTACGAGAAGTTTCACCACAACCCCCCCCCCCCTTTTTTTTCCGTGACGCAGCATAGTATCACTCATTCGTAACGATATGCGCCTGGTCACACGATAAGGGACGTTCTCAGCAAGTTTCATGAAAATCCGCTCATAATTAAATTAAGAATTGCGATAACACGAAATGGAAGTACGGATGTGCGGAAGCACAGACAGGCGAACGGACAGACGGGGGAGATGATAACAATAATCGGTCATCTTCGGTGGCGTAAAAAAGTCAGATGTAAAAGAGAAATAATACAGGTCTGGTTTTTCAAAAATTTTATTTAGTAAGGATAAATTAGCTGTATGCAGCGTCTTCAGTTTCGGAAAGGGTATGAAGTATTTCATCTTATCCGCGGAACAATATTTTATTCTTGAATGTTTTGTTCTACTTAGCTAAAGAGACCGGATTAATTTTTTGCGTATTTATTCAGTCACCAATATCAGCAAAAAAAAGATTTTCAGTATTAAAAAATGATTTATCTCATATCTATACGAGTATCCGTGTGATAACACATCTTATGACATCTTTTATGATATCACATAGACATTTTTAGAAATGATATTATGCCGTTATTGTTAGAAACAGCGACGAAAACAAGGCAAATAAATTTTATAAGAAAAATATATTACGTACTTAGTGAACTGTATGAAAAATATTTAACTCGGTTGTGAGAATTGATAATTGTCTCGGCAGAGCCTCGACAATTATCAATTCCCCAAGCCTCGTAAAGTATTTCTTTTTATTTTCTTACAAAACACTTAAGTACGTATTATATTTATACCTTTTCTTCTAACTCTAAACTTTTTGTGCTTTCCCAGATGGTCCCTTTAAATGTGACGGTACACATTTGTTTAACGTTTCTCTTCAGTTTAGAGCGTTTTTACCATTTGAATACAGCATCCAGGGATATCTGCAACGAATTAGCAGTTATATAGAACATCAAGACTTTTGTCATGACGGTTCAAAGAAAACATGGCCGCCAACAAAGGCAGTTTCGACGTTACTCGGAAAACCAGGGTGGTCGTGTAAAGACGTATGTAAAGCAAAAGGTAAGATTTACAGTATACAAGTTTTATTAAGAAAGGTTAGACATACAAAAAGGAAAGGTTTATGAGTTCAGACATGGCGGCTAGCAAAAGCTGTTTCGGTGATACTTGAAAAACCGGGCCGGTCATATAAGGTCGTTTGTATAGAAAAGGGTAATGTAGGAAGGATATGATATCTGGCATGACTACCATATAGGAAAGATGTGATGACTGGCATGACTGTCATATAGGAAAAGAGTGATGATGTCTGATATGATTGCTATAGGTCAGGCAAAGACAAATTAACAGTTAAACAAAATATTAACGATTTACAGTTAAACAAAATATGAACGATTTACGATATACACATGTTCTATAATTATTTTTATTAAGAAAAATGGAGCCAACAGATTAGAAAAACAAAGACTTTATAAAACTCGCAGAACACCTTGGTTGTGCATTATTTATCATCATTTCTTTCTTTTAACATTTTTTACTTAATTTTAAGGCAACTGTGATATGCATTTTGGCGTACTCTTTCACTGAGCTATGATCAAATATGTAATAATTACGACGTATTTAAAACGAAATGATTCCTTTAGAACTAAGCATAGTCTGATAATATTGCCACGAATTCACGATAAACTGTATTCAGTATATTTTCTTATTAATGCAATTTTATTAGGTCTAAACAAAAATGGTAGAGGAAGACTTGTTGCCGATCAAGAAAAGTACAAAAGAGGCAAAAGCTTTAACCAAGGTCAGCGATGCTTTGCACATTTCCCCTTTTCATAATCACGGTTGGGAATCGCGTGATTTATATATATTTCCAATAATTCAGTAAATACTTGACCGATTTAAAAAGGGTTTGAACTAGAGAAGGCGGGATAAGGCCAGGAATTTTGTGAACGTGGAATATCTTTTAAAGATCTGGTGATAAAAAAGTTTTTGACAACCAAGTAAAATTTACTTGGTTGTCAATAACATTTTTTATCAGCAGACTTTCGAAGAATCTTCAACATCCAGCAAATTCCTGGCGTTATTCCACCTTCTTTCATCAAAACCATTTTAGCTCCGCTGTTTTCGGAGAAAACCCGAGGTATTGCCATAGGATTGGTGTCGTCGTTTGCGTCGTCGTCGTCGTGCGAAAACTTTGACATTTTGTCATATGTCTGGTTCTACTGAAGGCATTCACTTGAAACTTGGCTTACATGTTCACCATCAAAAGAACAACCTATACTATCAAGGGGGATAATTCTAGATGCATTTTGTGCAAATTATGCCCCCTTTTTCGAATTAGACTGTTTTCCACCATCCAGCACTCATCAGCCGAGCGTAGGCAACCGTGGGCGGTCCTCTTGTTCAAATTGCTCTGGTTTTTATAGAACTATTGAAAAAATATCGATTTAAATGTGACAGGTGATTCCCCGCCGAAAAATGGGTCAAATTTGTTTCACGAGTTTCCGGCTTGCTCTAATATCACGTGACAAATCACATGCTTTTCTATTTTTAGATCGTGTGTGTGAGCCGAGCCACTTCAAGACCGTCAACAGAAAACAGATTCTCCAGAACATGACGGACTGTTTACACTATCTTACACGGGCTGACATTTATCTACCTGCCGTGGACGTCGACGGACGGACTTGTATCACTCAAAATGATCCCAAATTATTCAGTTGTGTCGGTGAAATTCAGAATTATTCCAGAGTTTGCCCCTGTAGAGATTACATACCGGGTCAAACTGCTCTCTGTAAAGGTTGTGAACATTAAATATATACTTTTTTTCAAACAGCCACTTGATTTTCGCTGAAAAGGTAGTATTTCCTTTCTTGTCCAAAATTTATTTTAGTCAAATAGTGTTAAAAATCACTCAAAGAGACACATTTTATTAATATTGATCAGAAAAAAATGAGCAAATCAACTTGAATGGTAATTCTTACCTTTCTATCTTTTGTGAGAAGGAAAATAATGTTAATATTGAGTTGAAAAATAATTTGAAACTAACACACTAAAGTCATCGATGTTTGTCACTTTTGAATTCGATTTTTGTCCGAATTTTTCTGAAACTGAAATTTGGAAAATCCTCGAAGTTGTGCAACATTTGTGACTTTTGTAAAGTAGGGTTCTTGCGTTTGACCGTTTGCTACAGACACTTAAATCATTACTTATATGTGACCCGTCAAGCAATAGGGGCCATCTGGGTGGAGCATTCAGTGTCGACCCTAGTCAGACTGCGCGGATTGCGCAGACTGACTAGGGTCGAAACTTTTTGCAATGTGCTTATTTTCTGAATCTTGAATGATATATCTACCTTCAAATGAAATTTTTTTTAGAATGCGACCTCTAATTGACCTATGCTGGACCCAATCTCTTTTTCAAATATTCATTTTACAAATTTACAGAGTTCCCAGATGGTCGTCCCTTGTCGTGTGACGGATCATATGTTAAAATGTGCTAAATGCAAGAATGTCGTTTAGAACTTCGTTTTAGTATTAAGCTTGGACAAGTAATAAATCATTTTTGTACGGATTGATAAAGTTAGTTTCAATTTCTATTGCAAATCAAAATGACTTTAAATAACTAAAAGTGTAAATATATAGCCCCTCAATTCTCATATTATATTTCATAATATTTATCTAATAACAAAATTAATGCATAAATATCGATATGGATAATTTTGAGAGTCCTTAAAACCTTGTCGGAATCTGTATGTTCGAACCTCCTTTGTAGAAATTCTAAATCCGCAATCGTATTTGATGTGAGTAAAACTTGTGCTTAGCGATCAAATATGTCTTATCAATAATGAAAAAAAAATGTGTCAAGCGACCGTTCTTATAAACGATCGCTTTTTGGTGGTCCTCTGGGTGGTCGCTAAACATAAAATTTCACCATATAATTAAATGTCACGATGTAAACATTTATTTTAAATTTAACGTTGACAAAAAGAATCATATCAATGATGACTAATTGTAAAGCTACTTGGCAAGGATATCTCGATGTTTCAATCTCAGTCCGATATAAGAAGTGTTCATCAAGCTTTACCAAAGAGCAAAGACGCGCGGAAGCATTTAATGATGTCGTTTATGCAAAAAGTTGAGCGTTCCTTGAAAAGGACCAGCTCTTATTCTAAAGAAACTATCCTCTTACCTCTATAGGGTAAAATGAATCAGTCCGTGACCTTGACTCCATGCCAGGACAGGAATCTGCAAGGTTGTATTAGAAATTTTAAGGACGCCCCCGCTTTATGGCAACAAGACATTCCAGGCCAGAAAAACGAGGACCAAAGGTATTGTATATGCCGAGAGCCTTGGAATGGGAAATTTATGATTCAATGTGATTTCTGTAATGAATGGTTTCATTGTGCTTGTGTTGATACTAGTGCATCCCATGCACTCGATATCGACGAATACAAATATAAAGCTTGCAAGAGTCACTGGGTAGGTTTGTCTATTTCCGTGAGTGGCCATATTTCCGTGAATTTGTCAATTAGAGTTGCTCACTGTTATTTCTGTCATGTTTTCACTATATTTTGATAAAATATATAGTAAAATGAATATATATATATATATAAGGAATAATGTTTAGATTTCTACAAATCACATGAAATCGGTAAAATTCCAAAGTCCTCTAAAATTTCTTATTTCTAAGTTCTTGTTTTGTGTTAGGAAACTATAAATCTTTAAATAAAGACCCATTGTATCTGTTTTTTTTCATATTTCAATTAGAAATGATTATTTAACTTAAGCTGAACATTTTAGGTCATTCATTATTCCATTAGTATTTAAGGGACTGCTTAATTTAGGATTCGTAGAAATATGATCACTGTGGATTTTAATGGGTGTTTTATGAATGTTCAAATTACTTTGTTAAGAAAGAATGATTTCATCTTAAATTTTCAAGCTACTTTAACAATTACATGATGACATTAACGAATCCTGCCAATCATTAGAGGGAACATCGGTTCACCAGGTCTCCTTTAATGAGAAAAATTAAATTGCACTGATGGAATTGATATCCACTCCTACAAAAGAACCACATTTGACGACTTCTAGCCTCGACGACTTAAACATGTCGGAGGAAGTCCTTCTACTGCCCTCCCCTGAACGAAAAGAGGACCAGACTCAAACAGAGAACATCAATGCAGAACCTCAAGACAAGCATACTTTAATCATGACAAGTCCTCGTCAAATTCCCCGGTTTTTAGCCAGGAAGCAAAAACAACCAACGACCAACTACGAGTACTGGTACTGAGAGAGAGAGGCGGCTTTTGAGGACTGTACAATTTGCGATGGTCAGCAACAGATGATAGAAGAGTTTTATGCATTACTCAAAATTCCAACACAGAGAGGATTTAGTCAGTGACCGCAAGCTCTTTCCTTTCCACTAGAAATTAGTTATGTTAATCGCACCCAGCCTTAGTAAGGAGGAACGTGGATACTGGAGGAGGAACTTTCAAGATGAATATAGACAGGATGTTGAGTACTCTGAACCAACCGAATCAGATGTTCCTTTAGTAATTGATTACCACCAAACGAAGGTTTACCTGACATCCTAAGGGCCTTACCAGTGGATCCAGCCATACGAGTTGCTATCACCGGTTCAGTGGCTGTGTACTGTTATCCAATCACCTTTCAAACCAAGCGTCGTCTTTTAGACACGTCAGAGTATATGGCCTTAGTAATTCGAATTCATCCACGACACACTTCCAAGTGCAACAAAAGAAAGTTAGCAAGTTGGATTGGAACTTTGGAATTACTACTAAAGGATCTGAAAGTTAGAGTCATGGGTGAAAAAGGCCTTGACCTAACAGAACCGTTTCAGGAATAGTCTAACCAGCTGGTCGTCCTGGAAAAAACGCTTCCATTGGCGAAGAAGAGGCATGTTCTATTGTTTCATCGTCGGGGGCGATCGATGATGATGGTACTGAAGCCTACTTAAAGTTTCTCAGATTTGCCAAAAGTACGTGCATCGGCATAAGAAAATCCACCTACACTGTTTCACTCGTAATCAGTATGTTGTTCAGCGATGGATAGCAACATTTCCAAACACGCATTTCGGATTCACCGAAATCGTTACAGATTTCAACCCAGAAGAACAAGAATCCTTAAGGTTCATGTAAAGTGTTTGAGAACCAATATTTAGGGCACTTCATTAGCCACGAAAAAGCAGTGTGTCCAGGTATATCATACATCAAAATGAAGCTATTCGTGAACACAAGCAGTTAGGTAACATAAGACTGCCATAGCTATAGCGGTATAGCCAAAACATTGTGAAAAAGCGTCATTTTGTACAGAACAAGCAACTGCATGACGGTTGCATAAAATTGCCCCGTATTTTAACAAAGTACAGTCTGAAGTGCCATCCAGGTAGTGCTACAACCTTAGATATAAAACTCAGTCTCAAAAGGCTCTTTTGAAACAATCAAGTTCCATTTATTTTGTCAACATACATGTCAAACCGGTTTGGCCTGTTTTCAAAATAGATGTAAGGTATGGTGCCTTATCACGCCATAATATTGTGAAATATTTTCTGCGATTTATTTCAAATTATAGTTTTTTTTAATTCAATGATCTACAATATTACTATATATTTATCATTTTGTGAAATAGACATTGATATATTGCTAAACAACCTTACAGGCATATAAATAATTAATGTATAGTTATGTTGTGATAACACACCATACCCTAAAAAGATCTACACGCTTATAAAATAAGAATGACATATATGACATATGTGTTTATAAAATAAGTCAAAATAAATTGCTTGTATAACTACGTTTTGGGGCTGAGTTTTATACCAATGGTTGTAGCACTACCTGGTGTGTACTTTAGGCTAGACTTTGTTAAAATATGAGCCAATTTTATCCAACAGCCATGCAGTTGCTTGTTCTGTACAAAATGACCCTTTTCCACAATGTTTTGGCTATACCGCTATAGTTATAACAGTCTTATGTTTTTCAACTGCTTGTGCTCATAAATAGCTTCATTTTGATGTATAATATTCCTGGACATACTGCTTTTTCTTGGCAAATGAATGCGCTTAAAATTGGGTCTCAACCACTTTACATGAACCTTAAGGATTTTGGAGGAGACCCGTCTATTACTGGAGTCACTAGCTATCGACTAGCGCCAACTGTATAGGCTGCTAATTTGTACTCTTTGGTATTCATTCAATTTATTTTAGTAAAAGAAATTGTTAAAACTTTATTTTTATGTGGATTTTTTTAATACATGTTAATTATGAAAGCGCGGTTTGTGTTATCTCATTTCTGCTTTTACTATATTTGTATTTTAAACAAACAATAGAATTTTATAAATTAGGTCAGTGTTGTAAATCTACCTGGGTGAACACCTTACTGGGATTAACCGTTATGGAACCGTTATGATTTTACCTACGGGTTCCATTATCCATAAGACCATGCTTGAAGCGAATCAGAGAACAGTACTTCAAAAGTATATGTCACAGATGCAACTCCGAGTATTTACAGGTAAGTGGGAGTGTGTCGTGCACGTGGATCTCGACAGGTTTTGCGTGACGAGTCATTTATAAAAGAGTTATTGTTAAAAGCGGCGTAAAACTCCATTCAATCAATCAATCATTTATAAAAGATAACGAGTATTTTATATGGGTGCCTTTTCGAAAAGACTTTCTACAGTGACAAAAAAATGGTCTGCAATAAGAAACAAATGTTTTTATAAGTATTTTTAGCGTAGTTACACATATTATTTACAGTAATACTACAGCAAGTTTTATCCTTTTTTCAATGTTAAGGGGTTTTGGAAAAAGAAAATCTCGTGCCTTTTTATATGGGAAATAGACACTCGCTAAAGCTCGTGTCTATTTCCCATATACCACGTCACTCGTTTTCTATCCTATACTTTTATTATGCAAGTGAATTGAAGAGTATTCGTTCACTATAGGTAGATTTTGCACGGTGAGCCGTGAAATCTACTTTTTACCGTTAGATTCCCGTGCCATTTTTTCAATTAAAATAAAACAGGTTTAGACAACACTTTAAAAAAGGTTACAATTTACCTTTCAGATGAAATCTTTTGATTGTCTTAAATCATTAGGTCTACTCATACATGTACTTTTATAATTTAAACTAAGGGATTAGGCTCATTTCCTATAAAATGTTATTAGGATGTATCCGATATACCTATGGTTTTGGACTCGGCGTCTACGTCAGAGCTCAATTTTGAGAATACACCTATACCTAGGCGATATTTTATACCTAATCACGATTCACTAGCTAGAATAAAAAGTTTCGGTATATAAGATTATAGAGGTAAACAAACTGGAACTAATAAATCCAAAATGAACTTAATTGCTAGAAAACAAACTGGTGTTGATTATTCAAAATTATCATATCCAAAACGATCTAATATTATCAAAAACCTTACAAAGACTGTCTGCTGTCTGACCCTTAATTGTAGATCACTTGTTAAAAAACATGTTCTTGTTATGCAATTGCCCCGTGGTCAGAAAATTGATTTCGCAGTTTTAACCGAAACTTGGTACACAGACGAGGAACAACATCAATACGAGACAGCTGGCTTAAACCAAAATAGATATCAAATAAGCGTTTCAAATCGACAGAAAAGGTGGAGGTGTTGCTCTGGCTTGTAGCAGCGATGTTAAATGCGTTAACTGTGCTCTGGTCTTAAAACAAGTTTTAAACTTGGTTTATGGCAGTTAATCTTTAAAAACTTTACAATGCATTGTCTAGGTCTCTATAAACCATCCTCACTTACTACTCCTCAATTTAGTACAAAATTCTTTCAGTTCCTTGAAGATCCAGTCCCAAATTATTCAAACCTTATGATCAAGGGCGATTTTAACCTCGTGTTGATGGAACTAGTAATTTTATTAATGATGATATCAAAAAATTGTAAACCTACTTGGTAAGGATATCTCGATATTTCTATCTTAGTCCGATACTAGAATTTTTTACCGAGCTTTACCAAAGACCAAAGACACAATGAAGCATTCAATGGAATAAGAACTATTTAAATGCTGTCTAAAAATCATATAGCTACTTGATAAGGAAATCTCGATGTTGCTATCTTGTCCGATATTTGAATTTTTTACCGAGCTTTACATTTATTGATTATAGTATTAAAGAAGAATTTTAACCGTTAATTTCATATTATAATTTGAGAAAGTTCTAAGTTTCGCATGAGAAAAGGGTATAATTATCTTTATCTTTGGTACCTCGAATCTTTAGTAGGCTCATGTCAAGAATTGACATTCAGTATTATTCGTTGTGATAGATTTCGCGTAATAGGGGAGACCGGGGCAAAGTGTAACATTTTTTAAACAATTCTCACATTTTCCGAAACCATAGATCTTTTGAATTTATTTGATATATGTATCGAAAATTTAACGAATTTCGAACTAAAAAATACTATAATAAAATAATTTCATCATACTATATTAATTTTATTGGCAGACAAAAACATCGGTAGATGTAACACATTGCCCCTGGCTTTTGGGGCAAAGTGTTACACCTACCGGGGCAAAGTGTTACAAGTCATATAGACGCCACAAAAAGGACTTCTATTTGCTTTTTCAATACCTGGATAAACATGAAAGGCGTTTTGGCAAATATTATTCAAAATCAGACTTCAAATTTTGCACACACTGACTTGGTCACGCATAACGAAAGAAGTGCAGTTCTTGCACTTTTCCACATGTTTAAAGATGTTTACTTAATGAAAAAAATCATCAAACCATATCCGAAATTATTTGGGTTTTTTTTTCTTTTTCTATAAGAACCTAAAAGATTAATCTCGTATTGTATGGCCATTTGAATAAAATCTAAGGGCACTTGTGACTATTGGGACCTACTGTAGCTTCGAACAAGTCCTCAAAGACAGAACTTAATGATGGCTAAATTGCATTAACTACTTCTGTCAAGTCTCTTAAACTCTATATTTACGAAATTTTATTAAAAAAAAAACTGTGGTTTACCAAAAACATTTAGTAATTAGCCCATTGGATCTCCAAATCCTCATTTCAAAATGCCTGAATATATAGCGGACAAAGGGTTTTGAGAAAAAGTGGTTACTCTTGCAACAGGAAATTTATCCTTTTTGTACAACGGTATCTTTTGCATTTAATTACATGTAAAATAATTTGCAAAAACGTTAAAACTTCTTCTGAAGCTTCTTTGAATTATTTCAGTCTAAATCTTGTTATCTGGAAATTGAATGATAGCGTTTAACATAATGTGCGCAAAATGTTACACTGTAACACTTTGCCCCATGTCCTGTGTAACACTTTGCCCCAGACGAAACTTTTCGGAAAAGCCACTCAGGCTAAGAAAAGAAGGGTAAGCAATACCCTAATCTGTACCCAAAAGTCAGCTTCTGGACCATGGGATCCCTTAACCAAATAACTTTCCTTTTTGTTGTACTTAGACGAGACGGATATTTACGAAGATGGCAAGAATTCACTTTTGTGTCACAAAAATCGTTTTCTGAGTCTTCTAAAGAAGAAATTCCTACTTGATGTCTCTTACATGCAGCAAAACATGCATAATCGAAAAACTTTTTTCTAAGAAATAACACCTGGGCCATTAGAGGTGTCAAAAAGAAAATATTTCAAACGTAACACTTTGCCCCGTGTAACCGTGACTTTGCCCCGGCCTCCCCTACTTGTCACAGATTTTTTAGGGGCGGAGGATATTGAGCGGTTCCTTACTGCTAACACAGAGCTCCTCGTAAAGTTTTGTCAACGTGGATTAAAATAGCGAAAAGGTATATCGGCGAATTTGAAAACAATAACCCACTCAAATTACTCAAAAAACCGCCCCGAAATTGTTCATATACTCTTCGAAATCGTTCAAGATGGTCAACATATCGCTCAATTCTATCAAATAGTTGCATGATTTTTATTGTCTGGTGTTGATTTTTGAGCATAAGATTTGACCTTGAAGACAATCAGAAAGAAGTATATAGATTTTGATAAAGGGGGGTAAAGGATTATCGCTCAGTATTTGAACAAAATAATCGATAAAGTTTATAGACTGGTCCCACTGTCGACTATTATAAAAGCCGGCTTCATTCATGAGTGGACAGTAGGACCAGTCTATGAAGCTTACCCCCCCCCCCCCCCCCCTGAAAATCATTCAAAACTCGTTCCTCACGCTCATTCAATGCCATTCCAAAATAATTCCCAAATCGTTCACTTTGTCAATTCCACGACATGGTTATCTGTATCTCTAGTCTAGAATGTTATTTACGGACACGGATAGCCTGTCCCATCTACCAACCCTGCGAAATATTGGCTGACATTGAACTGTTCCTGTTGTTTTTGCAAAAGCGTGGGAAATATTTGAAAAATTATTTTCGATTTTATCGATTCGAATAACCGATTTACATGATAAATAAAGCCAAACTCAAATTACATTAATTTGTATCCAAACGCAATCATTTCAGTTTTTTGCCTGGTTTAGCAGGCCATAGGAAACTACCCTGTATCCTGGAAATTGCCTAGGAAAAAGATAATTAAGCTATTTTGAAAATCTAATGGGTTTTCACTCAAAATAACGATATCGTCTGCGAAAAGAAGAAGTAAAATTTTTACATAATCTAATTTCAAACCGTACGAAGTGTTTCCCTGCAAACAAAGGTCTAATGCCTCGATGAACAGAGAAAATAATAGGGGCGACATAATCTCCCCCTGTTTTAGGCCTACGTGGCTATCGAATGCAAGGAGTGAAATTATTTACTTTTACAAACGCCGTTATCTTAGAGTACATATCTGTAATAATTCTCAGCATTTTACCTTTAACCCCAATATTAAAAAGCTTTAACAATAATGCGGTACACACTGTCAAACGCCCGTTTAAAATCTATAAAAGCTACGTATAAACGCTTGTTTTTGGGATAGCGTTTTCTGTATAAGGGAGTTAAGGACAAAGCAAGCATCCGTTATTGATCGTTTTTGTGTAAAACCAAATTGACAAATTTGATAATACATCATTTTTTTTCACAAAAATTGCTAAGTCTACGACTTAAAATTGATGTAAAAATCGTTGACAAACAACTTTTTAGAGTAATGCCCCTATGATTATTCTTAATACAGGTTACCCTGGGAAACCGGTTTGTTGAAAACATGTTATTTTTCAAGATGCACAGATGTACGCACAAGTCTCCCTTAACTGATTTAAGTGCCCCTAACTGCTTGACCCGGTTAGACAGACTCAAGTTTTGCTTAAAAATGTTGATCATTTATCAAATGTTATTGGAATATCTCGATTTATCATTTGAAATTGATAGTAAAACATTCATTGCTCATATTTTAGTCATGCCGATACTCACTTATGAATCTCTATGTAATATTTGTAAACATTTTTTTTAAACCAGTCATCGAAAAAGATCTTGTAGGGTCAATTCTCGGAAAACCCGATGTACAGATACTTAACCCACACAATTTTTATTATTGAAGACAGGTTTACCTGTCTTTCAATATAGGGGTCGTCGCCATCGGATTTTGATAACAAACCTACATGTGTCATTACGCTCAAGAAAGTAGACCCATTCATAAAAATAAACGCGGCAAAAATAATAAATAGTGTAGCAATATACCGTAAAATTTTGGTGCTGACCTTAATTCTGGCCGGGACCTCAGGGGAGTGAACACGTGATCTATGCAGAAATTGCCTGCAGAAACGTGTTTTACATTCGTAAGTGGTGCTGTTTTAGGGCGTTTTCGGCTGCAATCTTTTGCATTTGCTCCAAATTTTCAATTGCATCCTACAACTGTTTTCAAGCATAGCATTGGCAAGCTATTTTCAGTTCCCCATTTTAGACTCCCCATTTCTCGTAAAATTGTGTGTTTGTGTGTCCTTAAGGTTGCTTTATTTATCCGTCTCCCGGGCCTGTCGTAGTGTAAATGGATAAAAACTAAAATAGCACAAGGCTATTTGAATAAACTCGTAAACCCTTGGAATTTCCTAGGTTTGAATTTTTACTTGGATTTACGGAGAAATTTCGATGGCTTAGCAAATTACTTTATTATTAGGCTTGTTTTGTCTATCCATATTGTACAGCATTCGGAACATCACTCGGTCATTTCCGTAAACGGCAACAGATCGTGATCGTGATATTCACTCGGAAATCATCGGGCGATCTCCGAAGTCTCAGATCTATCTAAATGTAGGTTACGGAATCGGCCAAGTTGTGACGAATGCGTTAGATTGGCCGAGTGGTGTTCCGAATGGCCTATACAGTAGTACCACGCATGCGCGATCCCATTTTGAGTTTCCGCTTTTGTTTTCGACAATTTTCTGACAATTACAAAAACTGTTTTGGAAACTGGAATGGATTTATTTGTAACATTCTGGAGTGGACTTTGAAAGAATTCTACTCAAGGTGATAAATGCTGTAGCTCGGGATTTCATTTAACGATCTGTCATTTTGGCAGTTTTGTCAAAATTGATAGTTCACCGAATAGTTCAATCCGAATCTTGATCTAGAAAAGCAGTCCCGTGGAAAAGGCCTGAAAGGTTGGTTGTCTTAACAGGTTTATATATTATTTTGTAGTAAAAATAATTTTCTACTAAGTAAGACCATATGCAAGGAGAATAACCTGAAATGGAGATCGAAATATCTCAATGGAAAAATAGAAATAGAATGTTTCACTCCTGGAAGAAACTTAAACGGTATTCATAAAAAAAGCTACAGCTATTGTACGTGAAAATAATTCTTCTTGGTATTGACTTTGACTAGTAAAAGTATAAGAATATTGGTATTACTTTCATTGCTTCTTCTATGTGGAGATAATAATTCAAATCCTGGATCAGATAATAAATGTAAAAGAAATTTGAACAAATTTCCAATTCAGGGCAATATTCACCATGGCAATGAAATGTTCAGCTCTTCTTCAAGGGGTAAGCAATGGGTGTCATGTGGATTAACATTTTATTTAAGATTTTTACACATCCACTTAATAAGTTTGACTGGAAAAAATCGGATTTGGATCATATTGGACTGCTGGGGATAATCTATACAATTTTATAAAACAGGGTTGCAATAATTCATATGAGTTTTTAGAATACAGGAATTTCCACCATATTTCTGTTTGTTGAATGAATATTTTTCATTGAAGATATTGAAAACTTACACTTGGGGATGAATAGCGATTATGAAGGCAGTTACCCTCTTGTTAAGCTTGAATTTGCTAGAGGGATAGGTTTATCTGGAAGTGATGAGTCTTCAAAGTAAAGCATATTCATTTGTTAGGAAGGTGCAGTTTCCATATGTAACCATCAATGATTGTTTTAAATTTTTGATTCCAACTCAAGAGATCTTCTCAAAACGCCACAAATTTCATTCCAATTGTTAATATTCAGTCCTGTCTTCAATTCAGGCCTTTCAGGCCTTTGATTTTGTATAGTAACTTGATTTGATTTCCCTGATTCAAAGTAATAAATACACGAGACGTGTACATATTTTTATCCTATAAATATACAAATATCCGTGTGATAACACCTCATGTGATTTTTTTATGATATCATATGGGTATTAGAACAATCACATAATGCTATTATTTTTAGAAACTTGCATTTCTGTTAGAAACATCGACCACAAAATGTAAAAGGGGTTACAAAATAAGTATAATACGTACTTAGTGTATTGTATGAAAATATATCTAATTCGGCAGAGCCTCGACAATTATCAATTCCCACAACCTCGTTAGATATTTTTTCCATACAAACATTAAGTACATATCATATATTTCTCTGGACGAAGTGTTAGTTGAGCAAAAAGATTTAGTGCATTCGCCTACTTTTGTCGGATTATTTATAATACCCAAATAGGGCATAAAAAGGCGGGTTTACACCTTGCGGATCATGAAAAGATATGGCATATCCGCAAAAATACAAGGACAGTTTCAAATCGTGAAAGATGAACTCATCCTTTTATTTTTGCGGATATGCCATATCTTGGAAAAGTAGTTTCAAGCTACTTATAAATAATTGCATCATTGAGCAACATCGAATAGTATGACGAGTATGTTAGGAGTATCCATATGAGTACTCATATTGGTAGTGCGTCGGTCTTTCAACCATCAGATCCTGGGTTTAACTGTATCTACAATTTGGGACGTCTATGCAAATAAACGTTCAGTATTTAAGCTTGCGAGTTTTATCCATCAATCGCCGATGATACTAACCAGTATAGATAGGGATACTATGGGAGTAATTGCTCAAATTTTGTACATCAGATATCTTTTATTTCAGGTAGAATTTCATGTTCTTGCGATTCATACCTAAACGTGAAAAAGGGGTCACTGTTCTTGTGTTGCAAAATTTTAAGTTTGACCCCGTGACTACAATGTACAAGTAATTTGGATACAGAGTGGGTTCGTTCGAACCCCCCCCCCCCAAACCCCTCTGGATCCGCTGCTGGGTAAAAATATATGAGCCAGTGCGTGATATTTCCAACAATTTCAAATGTGAGCCAAGAAAAGACTCTTGACAGTCTGTGAAACCGCACAGCCTGTCCAGACTCTTCACTTTGCTCTCTATACATAGATAAGGCCCTAAAGTATATTTCGAGAGACTGACACTCTTCTAATTGCACTATATGACTGTCAGGAATTCTAAATATTTGCAATTCTTGCACATATCAAATTGTTGGAAATGTCACGCACGGGCTCATATAGCTTTGTATCTATAGCTATGTGTACGTTGTATAATTCTTAAGAACCCTCGTGAGTATCCTTAAAAGGCTTTGATAATATTTTTCTGATTTAATGCTTTTGTTTTTAAAATTGGTCAAATCAGGGACTCTAAACATATAGTATACGCTAAAACTCGACTGCCGAGAAAATATGGTGTCCGTGAAAATACGGAGTTGGAGTATATGATATACTCCAACTCCGTATTTTCGCGGACGTCATATTTTCTCGGCAATCGAATTTTAGCGTAACGCTTGCTCTGATAAGATAAGATAAGATAAGATAAGATAAGATAAGATAAGATAAGATAAGATAAGATTAGATAAGATTTATTTAAAGTCGGCAAGACAGCATAACAAACAACATAAGCTAACATTAGCTTTTGAACCGACTACATATAAAGCATTCTAAGGTTAACATAAAGAATTAAGCATACATGGGTTAGAAAATCATATGACATAGTTAGGAACATACATATAAGACAAATTTCAACGTTCAAAAGGTAATGAAGTTTAAAACGTATAGAAACCAGGTTATTAATATTAAAGAATTAGATAAATAAATGAAAAAGTTTTACCATCCCTTCCCTTCCCTTCCCTTTTCCTGGGTAGTATCAAGTACTACTACCAGCAGGAAACAAACCCTCGATGAAATAATACAGAGGTGTACTTTCATCAAGAGGGGCCCCATCCCCATTTCTGATAAGATCTTAAAAATAGACTTTATTTAATTAAAATTATGAAGGATGATACAAAACTGAGTAAATAACTTTCTAAAAATATATTAGTTTCAGGTCATTGCTACATTCAGAATATTGCTATATAAAGCACAGGTATAAGTTTACAAAAATACAAGAGATGATTATCACATTTATAAAAGTAAAAACATTATTAAGATTTGATTTATAGAATTGATTAGTGTACATAAGCTTAAATGAGAAATAAAAATTCAAACTACAAAGCCCACCCATCCCCTTTCCTGAGTAGTATTGGAACCCTACTACCACAAGGAAAGAAACCCTCAATGAAGTAATATATTCACAGTATATTTTCATTAGAAGGGGCCCCACCAAAGCAAAAATTAACGTACCCGGTTGTAAGAATAGCAGATTTAGTAGATTGATTGATTGGAGTTTAACGCCGCTTTCAACATTATTTCAGTTATATCGCGGCGGCAGGAGCACCTAACAATGGATTCCTGGTATTTCTCTCACCTGTACTACCATTACATCCTTTCCTAGCCTCCGACTGCTACCTCACATAGGTTTACGATTATCTACCCATTGGTGAGAGACAAACGTCGGAAAGGATATTTGCCGCCACCGGGGATCGAACCCACGACTTCTGGAAGTCTTATGCCTAACCAACTGCGCTATGGTGGCGGCTACAGATTTAGTAGAAGGTGCTATTTTAATATAGAATTCTAAGATTCTGTTGATATATACAAGGATCATGCTGAGCATGCATACACTAAAACAAGTGTTTGATAAAGATAACAAGCATAATTTTAAGCAAACTAAAGAAGAAAATTTGCAACTTAGCCATATGAATAATGACAAAAAATAAGGAATAAAGAAATGACCCTGAAAGCAGGAGAGTTAACAAGTAAGTGAAGCACACATAAAGCAAAAGCTGTAACTGAGATAAATGGCGAAGAAAATACCCCCCTGCACTGGATTAATCCGAAAATGCACTGCAGCGGCAGTCCTGGCCATTCCAATTAGCAATTAAAGCTTTGAATTGCCCAAAACTCCCTGATTGTCTGATATCTTCTGGTAGATCATTCCACAGTACAGGGGCAGCATACCTAAAATAATTTTTACCTGCCTTGGTTGTTTTTACCCTTGGGACCTGCAATAGATTTGAATATCTAAAGTTATAGTTTCTTTCTTTTTTCTGAATGAGGTCTCCTAGGACAGGTGGAGCCAAGTTATGAAAAATTTTAAAAGTTTCAAGAGCCATTGTTCTCATGCGTCTGATATGGAGGGTTAGAAGTCTGGCTCTGATGAGAAGATCTTCATAAGACGAACTGTAATCTGAATATACAAATCACAAGGCTCTTTCCTGATTTTTTTCAATTTTATTTGTATTTCGAACTGAACAAAAATGCCATGACAACGGACAAAAATTGAAATTTGATAAAATAAAGGAATGAAAAATGGTTAATCTGTTTAGATGGTCAAGCTTATTTCCGATGCGTTTTAGAACATTAAGTTGTCGTGCTGTCAAGTCAAGTCAAAATTTTTATTCAAGCCCCCCTAACCGAGGGTATGTGAATTTAACAAACATGTAACAATTACAAACAAATATGAACAATTGATGGACATAAAACTAGCATTATAAATAAAATGAAACTGATATGTTGGACACTATAGACACACTTTTTACAGCTATAGATCAAAACATTTAATTTCATTAAAATGTTCATTTAACCAGCACTTTAATCAAAACTAAGTATTCCAGTTTATGTGGTCAAAACAAGCACTACAGACCCTGATAAATCTGCTAAGCAGCTGATTTATCATTGTCTGTACCTAATGCATGTAAATTTAAAGTGTCCTTGTAAAAAGTCAAAATGCATATATTTAGAAGAATCATGGGAAGGTACAATTTAAGCAATTTCACTTAAATAATGCTAAAATAATTTTACAAAATTTTGCTGTTCGAATAATGATATTATAATCAGTACTATCAAAAAGTTCAAAGAATTTTTGGGTATTATGTTTTTCATAAATTTCTTGAGGAAGGAATTTTTTTTCTGTCTGATTTTAGAAAGCTGCATTCAAAAAGATAATGGTACTCATCGCCTAAGTTTCCGCTGTTACATAAACTACAATTTCTGTCATCCCTTGCAATATCAAAAAATCTTCCTTGTTCAATAGGTAGTTTGTGATTTATGCATCTAAATCTACTATACGAAATCCTTAAATCAGTTGGTAATACAGACAGGTAATTTTCAAAATTGTGATTTGTTTTAAAAATTCTATAGTTTAAACCTTTTGAAAGTACAAATATAGAGTTATACCAGTTTTGTTTGAACTGGTCTATTAAACGATTTTTAACCATTCTTGCCAAACAGCACTTGTCAGGGACATTTTGATGAATCCAATATTCAGAAAAACCACAATTATTCAGTGTGTTTTGTATACAATTTATCCACTTGGAAAAATAAAAGTTTCTAGTATGCATTTTATACATAAGGTTATACAATATACATGAGATCTTGTCTTGTTTTCCACAGACTAAACGTTTCCAGAAACCAATCATACGCGATTTGATTAAAAAATCAGCAGGATAACGGCCTAATTCACCATATAAAATAGCAGTTGGAGTACTCTTTTTAAAGTGCATAATTATCTTATAAAACTGTACAAATAATGACTCAATTATTTCAGATTTCTCATATCCATAAATTTCTGCTCCATATAGCAAAATTGGTGCCACCATACAATCAAACATTTGTAACTGCATATCAACTGGCAAATCTTATTTTTTAGTTTTCCTGAGTATGCTGCTTTTTTACATAAATTTGATATATGATGGTCAAAATAGAGTTGAAAATCAATGTCTATCCCAAGAAGTTTAACAACCTCTTCGCATGATACACTTGCATTTCCAACTTTGAAGACAGGGGATTTTGCCTTAGACTTTTTACCTACAGCTATAGCTTGAAATTTATCAGGGTTTGCCTGCATTTTGTTAAAATTAAACCAGTCTATTAGAGTGTTACTCTCATTTTCTAAAGTTTGCACAAGATCTTGAAAATTTGATGATGTGTAAGATAAAGTGTTGTCATCGGCATAATTGTAAAGTTGACTGTGATGTATGAAATAGAAAATGTCATTAATGAAAACATTGAATAATAAGGGGCCTAGAATGGAACCTTGAGGAACACCCTTTGTTATGTCATTAAATGAACTAATAATATTGCCAATTTTAACTTGTTGTTTTCTTTGACTTAAATATGATTCCAAAAGATTGACTGCAGCCTGTGATAGTCCATATGCTGAAAGTTTACAAAGTAAAATATCATGAGGCAAGCAGTCAAAAGCTTTAGAAAGGTCCATGAGAATGGCAGCAACATATTGGTTTTTGTCAGGGGCCATCTTCCAATCCTCCAAAAGTTTTAATATTGTAGTCTGACACCCATGACCACTCCTGAATGCACATAAATAGTTATGAAAGATACCCGCAAAACAATCACTCAGCTGTTGCGAAATGACTTTTTCAAATATCTTTGATGGCATGGGTAATATACTCACTGGTCTATAATTAGATTTTTCCATGACGTCATTCTTTTTATGTAAAGGTATCACCTGCGCTTCTTTAATTCTTGATGGAAATTTTCCACTGCATATAGAGGAATTTATTAGTTCTGTAATTGGTTCTACTACAGAAGGTTTGCTGATTTTTAGAAGTTTAGCTGGTATTCTGTCTATTCCAGTGGCTTTGTTTACACCTAAATTTACATTTTTTAGATAAATACGGTTTTGTAGTATTCCAAAAGTCAGTTGTCTTACTCCCACCAATGCATCTTTCTTGAAAATATTTGTTTATTGATTTACGTTTTAGGCTATTGACATAATTTCTACTTGTTCTGTACTTTTCCCAATTTTTGGAGTTCTTTGTTGCAAGGTATTTATGATAAAACATTTTCTTATTATAAATGGCTTTTCTTAAGGTTCTGTTCAATATGGAAGTTGTTTTTCTTTAACATAAGTTTCTTTTATTGGAGCATGTTTATCAAAGATATCTACTACCTTATTTTCAAAATTAATATATTTGTCATCAATATTGGTATCCTGACATACGACAGACTGCATGAGATTTGCTCTTGAAAGGTCAATATTTAAAGCTTCAGGATCCAGATCTTTATAACTTCTGAATTTAATTTTTTGTTTTTCATTTCTTAAAATTTCACCATGAATCAAAGTTGATATTAAATTATGGCAGTCACTTATCCCTGTGCTAAAGTTTAGTGTTTTAAAGCATTTATATTTTGAGTTTGTCAAGATAACATCAAGAAGTGATGAGTTACTATTCTTCATAAAACATGTAGCTTCCTTTATGAGATTCTCTAGGTCAAAAATCTCTGAGAGGTCTCTTAGAGGATTCCCATGCGGCGTTAACAGATTGTAATTTAAATCTCCAATTACCATATAATTATCTGAAATAGTTATGCATTTATCAAGAGTCTTAGTAAAGAGATCAGTAAAAAGATAATCTGGCATACTTGGTGGTCTGTATATACAAAGAAATGTCCATTTACTATTACAAAGAGTTACTTCATGGATTATATTTTCAAAATTGTTCAATTCAATATCTTTACGTTTACGTGCTGGAATGTCACAGCGAATATAAGAGGCAATGCCACCACGAAATCTGTTTCTGTCTTTTCTTTCAAATTTATAACCAGTAACATTGAAAATATGATCTTGAAAGGAATCGTCAAGTTTAGTTTCTGAGATATATAATAAATCAACAATTTTTTCAGACAATAGTTCATGTATTTCAACAAATTTGGAACTTAAACTGTTAATATTTATATGAGCGATGAGAAATTTCTTTGGGTAATTTTGACGAACAGTTCTTAGTTCTTGAAAAACTGATTCCCTATCACTATTTTTTAGGAGAATGATGTTTGGCTTGATGTGTCAAGGACAGATGATGTTGAATCAAAAAATGAGTCACTGAATTGAAATGTGTAGCATGTTTTACAAATCCAAGGCTCTGTAGATTTTATCAAGTCATTATATATAGAGGGAGAAATTTCGGCACATTTTATATGCCACCATTCAAAGCATTCAATTACGAATGGGCTTCAAATAAAAGGCTAATTTAGAACGAAAAAAATATGCATTAGGCCGCCTACAAGCATGTTCCTTAATCTGTCAATCAGCAAAAATATAGGGGTCGTGCTAGAAAAAAATTGCTGAAAGTGCTTCTGGATTTCGACCACCGTCATCAGCACCATACTGAGTCAGGGCGTTGATTGTGTTGTGAATTGATGCACATTTTGTTAACAAACCCTACCGTGACATATCTACCAAATTAAGAAGGTCAACAATGTCTTGAATTTCAAATATAAAATTGATAAAAATGTCAATGCATTCAAAATCGGCATCATGTTCCATCATTCCGCTACCCCCTTTCCAAAATACCTCTATTTTCTTGTTTTAAGATCGTAAACACAAAGCAACTTTGACCAATACACGGTGCATAGACACCAAGGAATGTAAAAGAATACAAGAATCAAATGTTTGGTCCTAAATCAATTCATGCAAGATAGATTTTGTAAACTACCGTGGAAAAACGACGCCCTGACTCAGTTTGGTGCTGATGACTTTGATCGAAATCCAGAAGCACTTTTCGCAATTTTTTTCTAGCACGACCCTATATTTTTGCTGATCGACAGATTAAGGAACATGCTTGTAGGCGGCCTAATGCATATTATTTTCGTTCTTAATTAGCCTTTTATTTGAAGCCCATTCGTAATTGACTAGTTGTACCTAGAAAATAGAGCCATGGTACATATATATTGTAAATTTAGGGTTCGTGGTCAAATGTACACTATATCTCTATACAGTATAGAGTTGTCTTTTGTAAAATCGTGTAAAACTTCAACTCTATATTGGGAATTCCAGACTAATTTTAAGAACCAATCATATTATGCCATTCATATGACGTCATGCCCTATCAATGGCGGACAATCAAACAAAGTGAACAAAAATTTAGCATTTTTAATGAATTTTTGAATGCTCTTTCTGCGCAAATTGAATAAATGACGTTGGACCTATTTGATAAGGTATGTTAATCGATTTCCATTGCTTTGAAGAACAAACGCTGCGTCTATTTGGTGATTTTGTGAGTTGTTTTGGTCTTGATGTCATTCGGTCTGTAACCGACCAACTTGCCCGAGTCTTGTTATTCTAAGATTGTGCCTCATTTGTGAAACATAAACCTTTAGTAAAGACGCTCGAATTTTCTTAATGCTAACAAGTGGCTTAAACTGTGAAACTGTCTGATGACACCTGTCATTTTTACCATTAATGTGATTTTTTTTTTTACCAAATGAGAGCTTTCATTAAAATCTTGGAAATATGAACACTTGACTATTTACCCCAAGAACACCCAGGAACTCGAAAATTACCTCTGAAAACATGTTTGTATGTACGACTAAATGAGTGTTCTGTAGGTGACGGGTCAACTCGGCCCTTTTTCAACTTGGCCCATCGTCAACTCGTTCCAACGTATAACTAGGCCCAAAATCATTTTTACCCCAAGAACACCCAGGAACTCGAAAATTACCTCCGAAAACATGTTTGTATGTACGACTATATGAGTGTTCTGTAGGTGACGCGTCAACTTGGCCCATCAGCAACTCAGCCCAACGTATAACTCTGCCCAAAATCATTTCATGCCAAAAACATAATCTTATTGATTGTTCATTGAGTATGTTTAGTATAAATACCTTATTATTCAATTTTCATTCAGTTGTGGGGAAATTTAGGTATCCATCGGCCTTAAAAAGTGTAATTGAATTTAAAGAATCATTCAAAGAATTGCATATATTTAAACACTGAATAGATATTATATTACTAAAAACAAAAAATACTACCGTATTTTCAAAATAATAAAGATTAACATAGTAAGGTATTACTGCAACATTTGTACGAAACTTATCAGGGCTGTGGAAATATGAGTTTTCTCCACTTGTCCCTGGACAAGTAAAAGTGGATTTTCTACTTGTCCAGGATCAAAATGAACTTGTCCGCTACAGAGTAAATAGAAAAAATTGAAAAAAACATTGCTTTTTGTTGTAAAAATTGCTGGTATCCAGCATTTTCTTCAATAAAAACAATGTTTTCTACCCTATGATATGAACATTGGGATGATTTCTCTCTTAATTCTTGTAAGTAACATTCAAAGATTTGCCCTGGTGTTTACTTGTCCTTGGACAAGTGGCTTAGAAAAATTAACTTGTCCGCAAGTACAAAAGCCCGAGTCGGACAAGTCGGGCATGGGAATTCCACACCCCTGCTTATACATATTTTTTGTATTATAGTTCACGTTACTATAGGCTATTTATTGGGGCAGAGTTATTCGACAGGCCGAGTTGACTGGTAACTGTTCTGTATCGATAAATTTATCAATTGATACTAAAAAAATATTTTTTCTAGAGCCATTATCTAGAATCCCAAATAAAAGGGGTCATACATAAGTTATTTCATTTTTATCAAGTTGTTCCAAAATTGATAGGATTCCTGGGGCAAGTTCAAAGAGGCCTCCATCATCATGAAAGAATATTTAAGGGGTATTGTTCATAGCAATTTTAATTTGGTAAGAATTTACCTGGGTTCCATAAAATTAGTCAGCCTTTCATGAAGAAGATTTTAGTTCATGCAAAAGTTCTACGGGTCTCATAAAGTGTTTCCAACACAGAGAAGTTTCCCGGGGTATAGCATTATGACATCATTTTTGCAACAAAAAAATGACATTGCTATATCATTCTTAGCTCATTTGCATAGTTTTCAACTAGTGTTACAACACATACATGTGTAATATCAAAAATATTCAACAAGGTTATTTCACTCGCATAACGATTGAGAAAAGGCGTTGAATTTAAGATAATAGCTGATTTGAAATTGACAAGTAAAGCTACAATTTAGGGACTAGTTTAGGGCAAGGCACCCTTCTGAATGGACCTAGCATGAGCACTGTATCTGATATCATGACAATACACTTCCCTACAAAAGTTCTTAATTATAAGCAATGGTGAAAACCTTGGATTAATAGGAAAATCAAAACCTTGGTGCACTGACGAAACAAATTGTTCTACAGAATGAAAAAAAAATGCAGGGACAAAGACTTGATATAATTTATTGACTTCTATAAGGGCCCTGAATGACAAAATTCAATTTTCAAAAATAGGGGCATGGGCATTTTCTCCAATTATCTAGGGGCCCAGTCACCCGTAGCTCTTAGATTTTGGGCTGGGCTCCTAGATTTTTATGACCAATTCCCCAAAAGACAGTTAGTTGTAATGGAGGATAGTGCAAGGATACATGACGAAACTACTGCTGAGATCCGCCTATGTTCCTTAACATGCTCTGTTTAAAGCACCATCTCACTGGACCTCGGTTTATTTACAGGGAAAATGACTCAGGGGCCCATGCTACCGAAATTGAAAATTTAACATTAGGAATATGGGCATTTTCACCAAAAATCTAGAGGCCTAGCCTCAAGTTCAGGGGCCAGTTGGCTACTGGGCCCTTCTAGTCTTTTTATAGTGTGCCAGCCCAGGAATCAAATTCAAAGGATCAGCCTTCAATTGTTTTGAAGTCAGGTGCTCTACCCACTGAGCTAATCAGGCTGACAGAAATGGATTCTTACTGCTGCTACTTATTTTCAGCTGGGTGGACTAAGGCATTGACCATTAAGTTTCTTGCCCAAGAAAACACCTTGCCTTTACTAGGACTCAAACTCCTGACCTTCAGATAAGGAGACTTGTGCTCTAACCACTGAGATATCTAGGCAGATTTTGTGTAATTGATGACCAATTGTGACCAGCTGATAGATATTCTTGTCCCATTTGGATTCAAGCCAGAGACCTCACTATAAAAGCTAGCTTTCAAGGCAACGCTTATAAGCACCCCTTTAACACAACCTGGCTAGTGGCTTTGCAATTATGACAATCATTTCTATCAACTTGACATTTAGGTTGAAAGAGCCATTCTTTATTTAGGTCTTAAATTAACCCCTCTTGATTCTGCTTCCTGAAAAAAATCACCAATACATGCGCCAAATGCGTGGGCCAATGAAAGAACCAAAATTGATAGCCACTACTGGGAATCAAACTCAAGACCTTTAAGACTTGGGTCAAGAGGCTGACTCTCTACCTTTAAACCACATTCACCATGTGAAAATAAATTGATACTTTGATATTTAAACTAGGAGAAGGCTTTTTCTAAAATTAAGGTTAAGGGCATATAAATTTGTAAATTATCAGATGTAAAATAAAGCGGAATTGAATGGAAAATTTGAAACATTGCTTCTTCAACAGGTTTGGGGAGGGGACCTGTGGCCCTTTATTTGGGGGAAATACAGTCAAACCTCAGTTTCTCGAACAGGGGTAATCTCTAACACTAGGGAAAATTCGAACAAGGATCTCAGTCCCGGCAGATTTCACTTATAATTCATAGTGTTCGACCCCGGAAAACTCGTACACCAGGATGGTCGAACTTTCGAATACATTCTTCAATCCGGAAGTTAAAAAATGCTTCATATTTTACCTGGAAAAATTCGAACAAAGGGTCTTTCACTAATGATAATAAACTGAAATTGAAAAACCAAATAAGCATACAGGGCTTACCCTGGGTCAAAATTTCTTTTAGCCAACCTTTTAGCCAATATGAAATTTCTTTAGCCAAATTGACTACATTGTAGCAATCTTATTCTCCAAAGTTGAAAAAAAAAATCATCTAAAACTTGCAATATTCTTTTATATTGTAAAATATTTTAATTACCTTTTAACTTAATTAACTACATTTGAATAAAAAAAATCAATGATCACATATTGTTACAAAATGTAAAAAAAAAAAAAAAAAAAAAAAAAAATAAGGAGATTAGTGCAGTTAATTTTTTTTCAATGTTATAGCCTTAAGAGAGCATCAATTAAATGAATGCAAGGTCTAATGCCTACCATCTCTCTTTTACAGGTCAATCAAAGGTGTGAAGGATTATCTCACTTATTAATATGTTAATTGTTCTACCTGTGATCATAACAGTTTTGATTACTATTTTTCTATTTTATTGACTTGACAAAATGATAACTTATCTTAGCCAGCATTTAAGCCAATTGCATTTTTTTGTAGCCAATTTTTCAGAATTTTAGCCAATGGCTAAATTGGCTAAGGGCAGGGTAAGCCCTGAGCATACGTATATTCGGACATGATTTATTACCGGATGTGGCGCATGCCCATCTTCTGGTATCTTTATAGTATTTTGGATTTGTGGAACAACCGATCTCTCGAACGAATGGTCAAGACCCCAATGTGTTCAAGCTACTGAAGTTTAATTGTACATCAGTAGGGGAAAGGTGACTATCTTGTGATATATTGGTACAGCGGTGTGGAAATATAAAATTTCTCCACTTGTCCATGGACAAGTAAAAGTCTTATTCCTACATGTCTAGGATCAAAATGAACTTGTCCACAAAAATGGACTGGAAAATAATTAGTAAACATTGTTTTTAAGGAAGAAAATGCTGAAACCCAGCATTTTCTTCATTAAAGACAATGTTTTCTAACCCTTGATACAAACATGAGGATGAATTTTCTCTTAGATCTTTTCACTGCTATTCGAAGATTTGCTCTAGTATTTACTTGTCCGCGGACCTGCCCTCAAGTGAAAAAGCCTGTGTAGGACAATTCGCCGGCATTGGGAATTCCACACCCCCGTTTGGTAGAAAGCTTCTTAGTTTTGTCATAAAGGGATACAGAAATTTAAGTAATAGACCAAGTAAATAGTAGGTAGAATTCTAAAATCTTGTTACTACAGCTTGATTACATAGAATCAAAGAGCGAAAATCTTTAAAAATCTTCTTCTCTGAAACCAAATGGCACACAGCTTTCATATTTGGCATGTAGCATCACCTTTAAGTGGGCCTCTACCAAGTTTGTTCATATCAAGACCCTTGGGTCATATTTGGGCTTTGCACGGGTGCATCCCTTTATCTCTTATGAACGCGAAGGGTAAAAAAATGAAAATCTTCCAAAATCTTCTTCTATGAAACCAGAAGGCAGACAGCTTTCATATTTGGTATGTAGCATCATCTAGTAGACCTCTACCAAGTTTGTTCATATCAAGACCCTAGGATCATATTTGGGCTCCACCCGGGCGCAACCCTTTTTACATAGAATCAAAGAGCCTAGTCATGATAAATTCTCCCAACCTCGACCAGATAACATTGTTATTTTTAGACACTAACCTATAATTCAGGGAAAAAGACTAATAATTCGAACTTGGGGGCCCAGACTGCCAAAATTCAATATTTAACAATAGGGATATGGGCATTTTCTTTAGAAATCTAGGGGCCCAGCCCAAAATCTAGGGGCAATGGGCGACTGGGCCCCTGCTAGTCTTTTTCCTTGATATTATTCTCTATATAAACAATTATGAAAATTATCATTAGGCAACCATGTTGATCTTGGAGGAGCAAAATGTATGAATCTCAAATACATAATGTAATTGTATACATGAAATTTAATTGCATTTGGTAGTGGTAGTGAAAGATCCAAAATGTTTCGGAAAGTTCTATTACAGATCTACTACCTTAGTATACATGCAGGAGATTTAGGATGGATGGGGATGAGCGTCACTAACACCAAGTGTCTTGAAAAAATAAATCTACATTTGAAATAGTAAGGTGTTGATGTGTTTGCATAAAGAAAAAATAAGAAAGCATAAGGGAGATAACTGTAGATGATGAAATTTTGATGATACTGTATACAATCAAAGTTGCCTCCCTTGAATTGATTGAACTGGGAACAGAAGAGACTGAAATCAATATCTAAATAAATAGGAGAGAAATGAGTCACAGAGTCTGTGCTGGGATTATTGATCTTCAGTGAAAACTTCATCTTACTATTTACTTAGTCGTTCTTAGTTCTCCCATAGGTAAACAGCAGGGGTGTGGAATTCCTGTGCCCGACTTGTCTGACACAAGCTTTTCTACTTGTGGGCGAGCACATTCTTCAAGGCCACTTGTCCTTTGACAGAGCAAATTTTTATACAATACTAAAAAGATCTAGGAGAAAAGTCGTCCTTTTATTTGTATCAAAGGGAAGAAAACATTGTCTTTAACAAAGAAAATGCCGGGTTACAGCATTTTCTTCATTAAAAACAATATTTTTCTTAAAATTTATCTACCTATCTATTTGCGGACAAGTTCATTTTGATCCGGACAAGTAAAAAATCAGCTTTTACTTGTCCAGGGACAAGTGGAGAAACTGTATTGTCTCAATTGAGCGTGTTATAGCCCAGTGGTAGCGCTCTGGACTATCTGTCAAAATGATCTTGGGTTCGGTCCCAGACAGCGACACTCATTCTTTCCGACTTTTTGTCTCCAACCAATGGGTTGATTATTGTAGACCTATAAAGGATAGCAGCTGGAGGCTAGGAAGAATGTTATGGTAGTACTGGTATTAGGAATATGAGGGATCCATTGTTAGGTGCTCGAGCTGTCGTCATTAAACTGAAAGACTGTCGAAAGCGGTGTAAAACTAAAACTCCATTCAAAAAAACCCTAAAAAATCAATTGAGGATGTGCATGGTGTTTCGAATAATTTTACATGTACCAGTATGCAACATTAGAACTTTTGTTCAGCATGTACATCTGAACATGATCATAGCTCAGTTTGTAGCCTATAAGACTCAATTTTGAGGTACCTGGTTTGAATCTTGTTTGCAGTAATTTTTAGCTCCACTGGCCGAAGGCCAGCGAGCTATTGTCATGGCGGGGTGTCCGTCGTGCGTCCGTGCGTCCGTCCGTGCGTGCGTGCGTAAACTTTTCTTAAAACATCTTCTCCTCCTAAAGCAATAGGTGGATTTTGATGAAACTTGGCCAGAATGTTCCTTTGGTGACCCTCTTCTAAAGTTGTTCAAGAAATTTGGATTGACCCCCAAATATGGGCGTGGCAGGGCGGGGCTTATTTTGAGCCCGAAATCTTTGAAGGACATCTCCTCCTGAACCATTGGGCCAATTTTAATGAAACTTTACCAGAATGTTCCTTGGATGACCCTCTTTTAAAGTTGTTCAAGAAATTTGGATTGACCCCCAAATAAGGGCGTGGCAGGGCGGGGCTTATTTTGAGCCCGAAATCTTTGAAGGACATCTCCTCCTGAACCATTGGGCCAATTGTAATGAAACTTTACCAGAATGTTCCTTGGATAACCCTCTTTTAAAGTTGTTCAAGAAATTTGGATTGACCCCCAAATATGGGCGTGGCAGGGCGGGGCTTATTTTGAGCCCGAAATCTTTGAAGGACATCTCCTCCTGAACCATTGGGCCAATTTTAATGAAACTTTACCAGAATGTTCCTTTGATGACCCTCTTTTAAAGTTGTTCAAGAAATTTGGATTGACCCCCAAATATGGGCGTGGCAGGGCGGGGCTTATTTTGAGCCCGAAATCTTTGAAGGACATCTCCTCCTGAACTATTGGGCCAATTGTAATGAAACTTTACCAGAATGTTCCTTTGATAATCAGACCCTCTTTTAAAGTTGTTCAAGAAATTTGGATTGACCCCCAAATATGGGCGTGGCATGGTGGGGCTTATTTTGAGCCCAAAATCTTTGAACGACATCTCCTGAACCATTGGGCTGATTATAATGAAACTTTATCAGAATATTCCTTGGGTGACCCTCTCCTTAATTTGTTCAAGAAATTTGAATTGCCCCCCCACCCACCCCCCAACCCCCAAAAAGCGGCGTGGCTGGTTGGGGCTTATTTTGAGCCCGAAATCCTTGAACGACGCCTCCTTCTGAACCATTGGGCCAATTTCAATGAAAATTTACCAGAATATTCCTTGGATGACGCACTTTGATAGTTGATCAAGAAATTTGGAATGACCCCCAAAAAATGGGTGTGGCAGGGTGGGGCTTTATCCGAATGATCCTTGAATGACCCTTTTCAAAAATTGTTTGGGAAATTTTTATTTGCCCATAAACATGGGACTGGCAGGGCAGGCTTATTTTTTTTATTTTTATCCACATTTTGCGTTGTTTGTCTTTTTATTTATTGGCTGTGATTTATTTTCGCACTTCTTACATATAGTGCAGAATTAAAACTCCATATATAATTTTCAAAACAAATAAAATACATTTTGTAAGCGTAATTTCAGTTTTCTACAATCTAGACCTTAGATTGTTTTCACACCTGTCATTAGAGATATATTTCGCGTACCAGTTTTTCACACATTTCACACATTTATGCCAGGTATATCAACCAAGGTCTTAAACATTGTCTAATACATCAAGCAAATCTGCCTTGCTCTCATGAGGAATGATTTTTTTCATTTTTAGCTCCACTGGCCGAAGGCCAGCGAGCTATTGTCATGGCGGAGTGTCCGTCGTGCGTCCGTGCGTCCGTGCATGCGTCCGTGCGTAAACTTATTCTTTAAACATCTTCTCCTCCCAAACCAATGGGCGGATTTTAACGAAACTTGGTAGAAATGATCCTTGGGTGGCCCTCTTCTTAAATTGTTCAAAGAATTTTGATTGGTCCCAAAATATGGGCGTGGCAGGGCGTGGCATTTTTACACTTTGAAATCTTTAAAAATCTTCTCCTCCCAAACCATTGGGCCGAATTCAATGAAACTTTACCAAAATGTTCCTTGGGTGACCCTTTACTTAAATTGTTCAAGAAATTTTGATTGGCCAATAAATATGGGTTGGCAGGGCGGGGCTTATTTTGAGCCCGAAATCTTTAAAAATCTTCTCCTCCCAAACCATTGGGCCGAATTCAATGAAACTTTACCGAAATGTTCCTTGGATGACCCTTTACTTTAATTGTTCAAGAAATTTTGATTGGCCCATAAATATGGGCGTGGCAGGGTGGGGCTTATTTTGAGCCTGAAATCTTTAAACGACATCTCCTCCTGAAACCATTGGGCCGAATTCAATGAAACTTTACCAAAATGTTCCTTGGGTGACCCTTTACTTAAATTGTTCAAGAAATTTTGATTGGCCCATAAATATGGGCATGGCAGGGCGGGGCTTATTTTGAGCCCGAAATCTTTAAAAATCTTCTCCTCCCAAACCATTGGGCCGAATTCAATGAAACTTTACCGAAATGTTCCTTGGGTGACCCTTTACTTAAATTGTTCAAGAAATTTTGATTGGCCCATAAATATGGGCGTGGCAGGGTGGGGCTTATTTTGAGCCTGAAATCTTTAAACGACATCTCCTCCTGAACCACTGGGCCGATTTCAATGAAACTTTACCAAAATGTTCCTTTAGTGACCCTTTACTTACATTGTTCAAGAAAATTTGATTTGCCCATAAATATGGGCGTGGCAGGGCGGGGCTTATTTTGAGCCCGAAATCTTTAAACCACATCTCCTCCTGAACCACTTGGCTGATTTCAATGAAACTTTACCGAAATGTTCCTTGGATGACCCTTTACTTAAATTGTTCAAGAAAATTTGATTGGTCCATAAATATGGGCGTGGCAGGGTGGGGCTTATTTTGAGCCTGAAATCTTTGAACGACATCTCTTCCTGAACCACTGGGCCAATTTCAATGAAACTTTAACAGAATTTTCCTTGGGTACCCCTTTACTGAAATTGTTCAAGAAATTTTGGTTGGTCCATAAATATGGGTGTGGCAGGGCGGGGTCTATTTTGAGCCCTAAATTTTCGAATGACATCTCCTTCTGAACCTTATGTTTTAATAAGATGGGTGATGGGTTGCAGGTTCATTGTGATTGAATATTTTGGTGCAATATGGACCAGAACCAGTTAATCATCATTAGATAGGTTTTAGAAGATTTCGGAGTGTTAATGTATTCATTTAAAGTAAGCTTTATTTAATGAAAGTCTAAAGATTTTAAAGCCAGTGGAGCGATACAGGCCCTCTTGGGCCTCTTGTTAATATCCTTGCTGACAATTTTATCTTTCAAATAAGAATTACAAGGTAGATGATCTGCCAAAGCCTTGTATAAAAATGGAATACCCCATTGAGAGAAGGGTTAATAAGAAAATATTATTGGAGAAATAAGGGTCGTAATGCATCTCATCCCCATCCTTTAACACTTTCCTGTTTTACAAAATTTTGGTACTGTCCAAATTCAAAGGTTTTGCAGACGAAAATTAAAAGTGGGTTTAATTTTAAAAATAACCATTCAGTAGGGTAGAAAAAAGTGAGGAAAAAGAAGAAATTGCTTGTCAGAGGCAATTTCTTCTTTTTTCACAATGTTTTCTCAATCATAAAATCACAGGCACGTAAAAAGCAGGGATTGAACAGCAAAGTGTTAATGAACATTTTCCCCTGCAGAGAGAACCTATCATCTAGCCCCTAAACTTGAGCTACAGGCCTGCAATAAGAAGGGCCGCTGTCATAGTGCAGTTGGTAGCGCATCAGACTGTCAATCTAGAGGTCCCAGGTTTGATCCCTAACAGTGTCACTCATTCTTTCCAACTATTTGTCTCACCAATGGGTTGATAATGGAAGACCTTTGTGGGACAGCAGCTGGACACTAGGTAAAGATGTAGTGGTTGTACTGGTGAGAGAAATAACAGGAATCCATTGTAAGGACTAAGGTGCTCCAGCTGCCTCAATAAAACGAAAAAAAAAATGTTAAAAGCGGTGTAAAACTCCATTCAATAAATTTAACCCTTTGCTGTTTAATCCCTGCTTTTTATTGAAGACAGGTTTACCTGTCTTTCAATATAGGGATCGTCGCCATCGGATTTTGATAACAAACCTACATGTGTCATTACGCTCAAAAAAAGTAGACCCATTCATAAAAATAAACAGGGCAAAAATAATCAATAGTGTAGCAATATACCGTAAAATTTTGGTGCTGACCTAAATTCTGGCCGGGACCTCAGGAGAGTGAACACGTGATCTATGCAGAAGTTGCCTGCAGAAACGTGTTTTACATTCGTAAGTGGTGCTGTTTTAGGGCGTTTTCGGCTGCAATCTTTTGCATTTGCTCCAAATTTTCAATTGCATCCTACAACTGTTTTTATGCATAGCATTGGCAAGCTATTTTCAGTTCCCCATTTTAGACTCCATATTTCTCGTAAAATTGTGTGTTTGTGTGTCCTTAAGATTGCTTTATTTATCCATCTCCCGGGCCTGTCGTAGTGTAAATGGATAAAAACTAAAATAGCACAAGGCTATTTGAATAAACTCGTAAACCCTTGGAATTTCCTAGGTTTCAATTTTTACTTGGATTTACGGAGAAATTTCGATGGCTTATCAAATTACTTTATTATTAGGCTTGTTTTGTCTATCCATATTGTACAGCATTCGGAGCAGCACTCAGTCATTTTCGTAAACGGCAACAGATCGTGATCGTGATATTCACTCGGCAATCATCGGGCGATCTCCGAAGTCTCAGATCTATCTAAATGTAGGTTACGGAATCGGCCGAGTTGTGACGAATGCGTTAGATTGGTGTTCCGAATGGCCGATACAGTAGTACCACGCATGCGCGACCCCGGTTTTGAGTTTCCGCTTTTGTTTTCGACAATTTTCTGACAATAACAAAAACTGTTTTGGCAACTGGAATGGATTTATTTGTATCATTCTGGAGTGGACTTTGAAAGAATTCTACTCAAGGTGATAAATGCTGTATTTAACGATCTGTCATTTTGGCAGTTTTGTCAAAATTGATAGTTCACCGGATAGTTCAATCCGAATCTTGATCTAGAAAAGCAGTCCCGTGGAAAAGGCATGAAAGGTTGATTGTCTTAACAGGTTTATATATTATTTTGTAGTAAAAATAATTTTCTACTAAGTAAGACCATATGCAAGGAGAATAACCTGAAATGGAGATCGAAATATCTCAATGGAAATATAGAAATAGAATGTTTCACTCCTGGAAGAAACTTAAACGGTATTCATAAAAATAGCTACAGCTATTGTACGGGAAAATACTTCTTCTTGGTATTGACTTTGACTAGTAAAAGTATAAGCATATTGGTATTACTTTCATTGCTTCTTCTATGTGGAGATAATTAGTCAAATCCTGGATCAGACAATAAATGTAAAAGAAATTTGAACAAATTTCCAATTCAGGGCAATATTCACCATGACAATGAAATGTTCAGCTCTCCATCAAGGGGTAACTTACAATGTGTGTCATGTGGATTAACATTTTATTTAAGATTTTTACACATCCACTTAATAAGTTTGACTGGGAAAAAATCGGATTTGGATCATATTGGATTGCTGGGGATAATCTATACAATTTTGTAAAACAGGTTTGCAATAATTCATATGAGTTTTTAGAATACAGGGATTGCCACCATATTTCTGTTGGTTAAATGAATATTTTTCATTTAGGATATTGAAAACTTACACTTGGGGATGAATAGCGATTATGAAGGCAGTTACCCTCTTGTTAAGCTTGAATTGGCTAGAGGGATAGGTTTATCTGGAAGTGATGAGTCTTCAAAGTATAACATATTCATTTGTTAGGAAGGTGCAGTTTCCATATGTAACCACCAATGATTGTTTTAAATTTTTGATTCCCACTCAAGAGATCTTCTAAAAACGCCACAATTTTCATTCCAATTGTTAATATTCAGTCCTGTCTTCAATTCAGGCCTTTCAGGCCTTTGATTACATGCCTGTGATTTTATGATTTAGAAAACATTGTGAAAAAAGGTGAAATTGCTTCTGACAAGCAATTTCTTCTTTTTCCACACTATTTTCTACCCTACAGAATGGTTATTTTTCAAATTAAATCCACTTTAAATTTTTGTTTGCAAAACCTTTGAATTTGGACAGGTCCAAAATTTTGTAAAACAGGAATAAGAAGGAAAATATTTGTGGAGAAATAAAGGTCATTATGACTCATTTATTGACTGTGACATCGTTACCTGGTTCTGTGGAACCGATTATCTGAGAAAACTTGTTTCTAGTATTCTTGTTTTTCCGATAATCCATCAACCTGGGATCTGGATAAAAGTGGGTTATGTCCTTCAAATGTTGTTATTTCTCTATCAGGGTTTGACTCTAAAGAGAGTCTAGGAGTCAGAGACTCCTTGTTTACCAGTTAGGACTCAAGCATTTTGCGAATTAGGAGGAGTCCGATGGACTCCTAGGGTCATATAAGAATATTTGAAAAACTAATGCACAGACAAGTGTCCTTTCTAACACTTGCAAAAACTGTAGAATTTTCCACTGCAAAAGTTGTTGAAGAAAACATTTGCTTGCATTCTGTAGTGTTTTGAGAAAATACTTCTTTAAAAGAATATTGTGGAAAAGAAGAAATTGCTTATAACAAGCCATTTCTTCTTTTCCACAATGTTCTTCCATTATGAAATTCGGGCTCCTTACTTTGAGCTTGGACTCCTTGATTTCATATGTTAGGAGTCCAACTGACTCCTTAATTTCAGGAGTTAATGTCAACCACTGTCTATGTTGTTTTTACTCATTTGAATTGTCTCGGAATTGTTAGTTGTGGAAAAGTACATCCCATAGAAAAATGCTTTCCCTCAATTTATAGTATTCTTGTTTTTTCGATAATGAAAAGATTGAAAAATGAGGCAGTTATTTCTCAAAGAAACTCTATATTGTGGGTACCCATTTGAACAGTATGAGACAATATCACTGGGCATCTTCAAATAAGGGTATGCCCGGTGGCGGCAAATATTCTTTCCGACGTTTGTCTCTCACCAATGGGTAGATAATCGTAAACCTATGTGAGATAGCAGTCAGAGACTAAGAAAGGGTGTACAGGTGAAAGAAATACCAGGAATCCATTGTTAGGTGCTCTGGCCGCCGTGATATAACTGCAAAACTGCGAGATTGTTGAAAGAGGGGTTAAACCCTTTCAAACAAACAAACAAAACAAATCAAATAAGGGTATGATAAATTGATTATGGTTAGTACTTTTTGAAATATTCAAACTTTTAGATTTCATTTTTCCTTGACTATCAGTCTGTAGCTCAATAATCCTGCCTCTGCTTGTAACAGAAATTTGTACGTATTGACAAAATTTATTGCATGATGAATATCGCTTTCAAGGCTATGCAGCGTCATGTAGGAAAAAAATTTGACATGTAACATTGTGGATTTTCTGTAAATTCATTGATCATTCAGGTAGGGATATTGTGTCTTCTTTGAGCATAAATCATTAATACTAGTCATGCTGAATAGAATCCTCGGCAAATTTGTTGAATGCTCTGGATGTACTTTCTTTTGGTTTATTAAGGAGAATCAGGTGGTATAGACTAAGATCAGGTTGCACATAATAATAATTCTTAATCGATGGCTCAGCCCGAAACAGTTGTAACTCCCTATATGTTTATAAGGAGTTACAACTGTTTCACCCCGAGCCATGGATATGCGATGACCTGATAATCGATTAATCTGCCCATCACTATTATTATAGCTCGTGACACTGTTTTAAAATCTTTATTTCTCAACAAAACTCTTGTACTTATTTGAATCATTTTGATAAGAAAAATGTAAATAAATGAGTTGAACAACTGAATCATTAAAATGTTTGAAATTGAAAATTGAAAATTTACTCAGCAATCTGTAGCATTGATTTGGGGATTGAGAGGTGAATTGTTTGACGGAATAAAGTGATCAATATGCAAGCCTACATTATATTGGTAACTGCAGGATTTCCCTGAGTAACAGAGAGAGTCTTTAATTACACGGTATCATGTTCTAATTGGATGTTTGTTATTTTTTTATTGATTCATTTACATGGATTGGGAGATTAAGAGTGAAAATTGAGCTCTATGGTCTGTATTTGGGAGTATTGCTTGCAAAGGGTAACCTCATTTTTAACCACTTCTTCCATATTATGACTGCAATAATATTGAAAATGGCATTAAACCCCATACAACTAAACAAATTTATGGATGAAAACGACTCTTTTCAAAAAGACTTGTCAAAAGTGGGATGTAAGTTATTTGATTCAGGGGTCAAACATATTGTTATAGGATTATGCCCAGCTTGTTACAGACTAAGCTAGCCAGGCTAAATTACATAAAACAGTGCTCTGCTAAGATTCTTTAAGGTATGGGACATTTAATGTCGGTCCCCTAATCTGAAAAAAGTGGGGACAGATAACAATTTATCAATTGGTCACACTTATAATCTAGCTTTTAAGTATAAGTAACCAAGGGGACTGCATCCCCATGACCTCAACAAGTGTCGACATAATTTTGGGGAGACAAAGAGGCATACCCCCCCCCCCCCCCTCCCCCCCACCCCACCCCCTACCCCCACCCCTGACAAAAAGCCTTAATTAGTTTTAGTGCCTAGATTAATATGTAGGCGCTTAATACTGTGTTCCACTAAAACTAATTGTAAGAATTGATCTCCTGGGTTATTATGTGAGTCACCAATATTTGTTCCATGTTATTGGAATTGTCAACCAACTGTTCTATAGAATGAGTCCCCCAGGAGAGAATCAATGATTCCATGGTTTACTCACTCATGAATACAACATTATACAGGTTTCCTTGTCAACTATCTCCATATTAAATTTCTATAACTTCCCTTAATTATAAATCCTTCTCATGAGGGGAAAACAGACTTTTTCAACCTTATGGGCCCAGACTGTAAAAAATCTATATTTTACATTAAGGGTTAAGACATTCTCAAAAAATCAAGGTGCCTAGCCACAAATCTAGGGGCCATGGGCCAGAGGGCCCATGCTAATCTTTTCCCTAGCTTTTGTTCACAAGATCTTCCTACTGTGAACAGTCGCTTTTGACTGACAGTAAAGACTATGATGAGTCTGATCTTAGCCTACACTGCCTGCTTTCTACTTAATCATGCCGCTGTCATAGCGCAGTTTGTAGCGCGTCGGACTGTCAATCTACAGATCCCAGGTTCAATCCCAGACGGCACCATTTCATTCATTCTGACTATTTATCTCTCACGAATGTGTTGATAGTCCTAGACCTATGTGAGATAGCAGCTAGAGGCTAGGAAAGGATGTGACAGTTGTACTAATGAGAGAAATACCAGGAATCCATTGATAGGTGCTCCAGCCTCCGCAATATAACTGAAAAATGTTGAAAGCAGCGTTAAACTCCATTCAATCAATCGATCTACTCAATCATTGTGGGTAAAACTCAAGTTGAATGCCTATTTGAAATGTCAAAAAATATAAGTGTGTATTAAGCAAGAAGTGGTCATTAAAGAGAATGGTTGTTAAATTTCATGTTTTGTTTACAAATTATTGAAACATTATGGTAAGCTATTGTGATCTAGCTGTGTCCAGTGTCCATTCGTATTGTGTGCACTCTAGAGGCCACATTTTTGGACCAAATGTCTTGAAACTTGGTCAGAAAGTTTGTCTCTATCAAATCTCAGTCAAGTTCGGAATTGGCTTAAGTTTGGTCGAAAATGAGGTCAATGGGACAAATTTAGCAAAAACTTTGTTTAGACTCTAGAGGACAATCATATATTTGTTCCAACATATTGTCAGAATGTTTATCTTGAAATCTTAGACAAGTTTGAAAGAGGGTAAAAAACTAGGACACCTCTTCAAATCTTGAAAGGCAACATAATTAACTCAAATGTCTTGAAATGTTATCGAAGTGTTTGTCTTCTTGATATCTTGGACTTTTGTTGAGCCAGTCATGAATTTCAAATAAGTAGGTTTGATACTTTTCCACCTTTGTCAACTAAATGCATCAGGTGAGCGCTTAGGGCCAATCATCCTCATCATCCTCTTGTATTGAATGAGCATATAATTGCAAATTTCTCAATAAATCTAAATAAAGAGATTCAAAGAAGGCGGTTTTGAAAATGTTCGCTTGATAAGAATAGTCGCTTAAGCAAGTTGACTGTTCTTTCAAAGAAAGTTAAGATTCTGTAGAATTAGGGTTAATATTAGTTGTTTTAAGATCCTGTGTAGACACTGATGTTGTAACTTATTTTAGTAGTGTTTTATGGAATTTTAGTATATAAGTTTATGTTTAATATAACTAGAGCCAAAGGTATTTTTTTCGGGCTTGGAATATATACTAAAGCAGGTGGAAAGTTTACATATCAATGGCTGAGAGCAAAACAGTTGTGATTGACTGTTGACATAAACACAATTACAGCTGTTTCTTGCTGAGCCATTTATATTTAAAATACAGATATCTCAGATTGCACGATACCAAAAGATGTCAATAAATATAAATGTTTCTTTTCTCGTCACCAGGATGTATGTTAAGGGGCGGAGATGTCCTCCTACGATGAGCTGTTGAAGCAAGTTGAAAGCTTACGCCTGGAGAATACCCACCTACAGCGGGAGTTGCATGACAACTCTTCACAACTCTCAAAACTGGAGAACGAAGCCACAAGTCTCAAAGATGCGTTAAATCAGTCACAGGATGGGGAGGCTGAGTACAGCTTCAATGATGAACTTGATTGCAGGGAACATCTTGCTGTCTTTGGTGAGTTCAATTCTAATTTTAGACTGGATTTATTATAGGGATGAGTGTCTTTTTCACTGCATTTATTGGTGGATAAAGTGCAATTGCCTTAGCACATGACAAAAAACCCCGTAAGGCGTTAATATTTAAGCCATATGCTAAGGCAATTGCACTTTATAACCCCATAAACACAGTGAAAAGGACACTCATCCCTTATAATTGCAATCCTATAGATCGAAGAAACTATTAAAATACTCTGCCAGACATTAAAGCTTCAAGTCTACTTTCTGCGCGTAAAAAATTACACAATCCATTTTAAAATTGTGTATTTTTTATCTGACTATCAAAGTGAAATGTCATAAAGTAAAACAAATGATACAGAAATAAACAACAACATTAAAATTCGTAGAGGTACTTATGACAAAAAGAACTTGTTTCTGCCAAGTTAGTCTTTTTAGTGTATTCTTAAACGAAAATGGCGTGGTCAGTCTTCGTTGAGAAGATTGCTTGTTAGCTCACCTGAGCACGAAGTGCTCATGTGAGCTATTGTGATCACCTTTCCTCCGGCGTCCGTCCGTCGGTCGTCGTCCGGCGTCCGGCGTCCGTCAACAATTTCTTTAAACGACATCTCCTCCTAAACTACTAGGCCAATTAACACCAAATTTTACAGAAATGTTGCTTAGGTGGTCCCCTTCAAAAATAGCTAAAAGAATTGAAATCCATGAAAAACTCTTGGTTGCTATGGCAACAAAAGGTGAAATTTTAAGAAAATCTTTAAAATTCTTCTTCTTCTCAACCAGTAGTCCTACAGACTTAAAACTTGGCATGGATGATCAGTTCATAGACCTGAATAAAAATAGCTAAAATCATATCTTTTGGGCCACCAGGTGCGGAGCACCAGGGGGGAGGGGGTAGTACTCTGGGTAAATTTTGTAATCTTTAAGCCTCTTCTTCTTCGCAACCAGGAGCCCTACAGACTTGAAAATTGTCATGGATGATCAGCTCATAGATCTCAATAAAAATAGCTAAAATCATATCTTTTGGGCTGCCAGGTGCGGAGCACCAGGGGGGAGGGGGTAGTACTTTTGTGAAAATTTTGTAATCTTTAACCTTCTTCTTCTTTTGAACCAGGAGCCTGACAGATTTGAATATTGGCATGGATGATCAGCATATAGACCTTTATATAAATAGCTAAAATCATGACTGTAGATTCACCAGGTGCGGAGCACCAGGGGGGAGAGGGTAGTACTTTTGTGAAAATTTTGTAATCTTTAACCTTCTTCTTCTGATGAACCACAAGCCCATCAGTCTTAAAAATTGGCATGGAGGATCAGCTCATAGACCTTAATAAAAATAGCTAAAATCATGACTGTAATGCCACCAGGTGCAGAGGACCAGGGGGAGGGGGTAGTTCTTTTGTGAAAACTTTGTAACTTTAACCTTCATCTTCTAATGAACCAGGAGCCCTACAGACTTCAATATTGGCATGGATGATAAGCATGTGGATCTAAAATAAAATAACTAAAATCATGAATGTAGGGCGACCAGATGCGGAGCATTAGGGTGGAGGGGATAGTATTTTGGATCAAATTTGAAATCTTTAACCTTATTCTTCTCCTGGATCAGGAACCATACAGACTTGAAAATTGTCATGGGTGATCAATATATTGACATTAATTAAAATAGCTAAAATCATGACTGTAGGGTCACCAGGTGCTGAGTGTCTTGGGGAGGGGGTAGTACTTTTGATCATTTTTGAAATCTTTAAACTTCTTCTAATGAACCAGGAGTCCTACAGACTTGAAAATTGGTATGGATGATCAGCATAATTATGGACATTAATTGAATTAGCTAAAATTATGACTGTAGATTCACCAGGTGCAGAGCATCTTGGGGGAGGGGGGTGCTTTGTTGAGAATTTTGAGTCCCTACAGCCTTTATATTTGACATGGATTGATCAACTCATTAAAGAAAACTTTAAAAGTCTCAGACTCAGCCTGTATATCTGGCATAGATTAGCTGATCACAGACCTTTTATGAAAAAAGCTTAAATAAATAATGACCAGGGGAGTAGCAGAGGGGGGAAGGATTATTTCAAATGTTATCTGATTGAATAAGTGAAAATCTCTTTTCCTGTGGTTGCATGGACATACCTAGGTAATGAAGCTTTTTTCTCAGGTGAGCGACCCAGGGCCAACGGCCCTCTTGTTTTTCTTTGTCAACTTGCTGTTTTCTAAGTTTAACTCGGCTCAGAATCAGAACTGCATGCTTGTAATCGTAAATTCTTTCGAAAATATCTTATTTTATAATAGATTGAGTAGAAATGTTGCGTTGATGATCGGGAACTAGGTTAATTCAAGTTCGGACAACACAGGACTAGCAGATCGAAGTTCGGGGGTTTCCCGAAAGACCTTTTGCATTTTATACAGAAATGAAAAAAAATATTTGTTAAACTAGTGGAAGGATAGGTTGGGGGAGTACAGCTTTTGTGACAGACTAGACTGTGTAACAACAAGTGAAAATAAAGCTTTTGTGATGCATAATTGAAATGTCAGAATGATCAATTTTATAAGAAAGACAATCAAAAAGTCTATTATTAAAACATGAGATCTTTAGGATCATTTGCACTCATGAACATTTTGTATGTGTAATTGTAGGCTTTAAATGGTAGCTCTAGTGAGAGAATTGATAGGAATCCATGTTCGGGTGCTACAGCCTCCACAAAATGACTGTAAAATTGTCAAAAGAGGTGTTAAGGTAGTGGAACCGTAAAAGTCCCGCAACCTTTTACATGTTCTTTCACAATGTTAACCGAGGTTTCCTAATGAAAATCATTCGGAAACCTCAGTTAATACTGTTAAAGTTCATTACTACCGAAACATGACAGAACTATTATGGGTCCACTACCTTAAATACCTTTGAAACAAGACATAAAAATTGAATTAAGAGATGAAGAAAGTATTTTGTTGATTTTATGAAGGTATGAATCTAAAAACCTAATCACACTGTATGAATATGTAAAGGGGATTCATACATGTGTGTGATTAGATTTTTAGCTCCACTGGCCGAAGGCCAGCGAGCTATTGTCATGGCGGAGTGTCCGTCGTGCGTGCGTCCGTGCGTCCGTGCGTCAACTTTTTCTTTAAACATCTTCTCCTCCCAAACCAATGGGCGGATTTTAACGAAACTTGGTAGAAATGATCCTTGGATGGCCCTCTTCTTAAATTGTTCAAAGAATTTTGATTGGCCCCCAAATATGGGCGTGGCAGGGCGTGGCATTTTATCACTTTGAAATCTTTAAAAATCTTCTCCTCCCAAACCATTGGGCTGAATTCAATGAAACTTTACCAAAATGTTCCCTGGGTGACCCTTTACTTAAATTGTTCAAGAAATTTTGATTGGCCCATAAATATGGGCGTGGCAGGTCGGGGCTTATTTTGAGCCCGAAATCTTTAAACGACATCTCCTCCTGAACCACTGGGCCGATTTCAATGAAACTTTACCAAAATGTTCCTTTAGTGACCCTTTACTTAAATTGTTCAAGAAATTTTGATTGGTTCATAAATATGGGCGTGGCAGGGCGGGGCTTATTTTGAGCCCGAAATCTTTAAACAACATCTCCTCCTGAACCACTGGGCCGATTTCAATGAAACTTTACCAAAATGTTCCTTTAGTGACCCTTTACTTAAATTTTTCAAGAAATTTTGATTGGTTCATAAATATGGGTGTGGCAGGGCAGGGCTTATTTTGAGCCCGAAATCTTTAAACGACATCTCCTCCTGAACCACTGGGCCGATTTCAATGAAACTTTACCAAAATGTATCCTGGGTGACCCTTTACTTAAATTGTTCAAGAAATTTTGATTGGCCTATAAATATGGGCGTGGCAGGGCGGGGCTTTTTTTGAGCCCGAAATCTTTAAACGACATCTCCTCCTGAACCACTGGGCCGATTTCAATGAAACTTTAACATAATTTTCCTTGGGTGACCCTTTACTGAAATTAAATATGGGCGTGGCAGGGCGGGGCCTATTTTGAGCCCTAAATTTTCGAATGACATCTCCGTCTGAACCTTATGTTTTAATAAGATGGGTGAAGGGTTGCAGGTTCATTGTGATTGAATATTTTGGTGCAATATGGACCAGTTAATCAAATTAGATAGGTCTTAGGAGATTTTAAAGTAAGCTTTATTTAATGAAAGTCTAAAGATTTTAAAGCCAGTGGAGCGATTCAGGCCCTCTTTGGCCTCTTGTTAGATTCATACCTCCATGAAATCAAGAAAAGGTCTCTTCATATCCTGTGATTTAATTTCATGAAGCAAAAATTAGATTTAACCTCAATACATGGATTGTTTATGGGACTACTTTCTACGGAAGCTTACAAAAAAGCCAATTTTTTGTAATCAAAACTGTATTTATTTAATAATGAAACAAATTTTCTGCAAATGAGAATGCACGAATCTTGGTGAACACAACTAGAATTCAATATTGTAAAATGAAAAAAGAAATATGGAAGTACAAATAATTATAAAGATCTGTGACTGACCTTAATGATCTGCGTTATACGATAGCTATCAGTGTTTTGTGATAGTAATCTACACTGTTTGTTTTAACTCTTGTCATGCTGAATAAAAAAACCTTGGCAAAATTATATATAAATCAAAGTGCTGAAAGCTCTGTATTTCCTACTTGTGAGTCAGCAATTGATTTTGAAAATATAATGTCTGAAACTTTTCTGGTTTAAAAAGGAAAATCAGGTGGTATAGACAAAGATCAGACTGCACATATGTGTAGACTGATGTTTGACTATAGCTCCTGCCAAGGCAGGAATATTCCGAGTTCAGCATGACAAGGGTTAATGACTGTAGATCCTAGATAACAGTTAAGGATCATTGCACTTCAGACGCACAGATAATTAAATTGAACAGGTGTTTTGTAAATGGATTGACTCCGATCTCAAGCTATGGGGACATGTCTGTATTCAATGGTATAAACACAACATGGGGAGAAAGTCAGCTAGAATTATGCATTATCAGAGCCAATGAAATAAAAGGGGTATTTTGGATTTTTAGTTATGCCCTTGTCATACTGAACCTGGAATGTTTCTGATTTGATATATATAAGGTATAGACCAAAATCAGTCTGCATATTGCATGCAGTCTGATCTTGGTATACTATACCACTTGATTGTCTTTTTACACGAAAAAAGAAAAAAAAATTCAAATGAAGACTGACAAAAAAAGTGCTTCCAGAACACTTAGACTCAAACCAATGGGTGGATTTTAAAATATCATGGTAAAATAATAATTAATCTACCTCATGAGTGAATGTGTGATTTGGAAAAAAAAAAAAAATCGGTTAGCTCCAAGGTCAAGATCATAGCTCAAGGTCAAATGTTAAAATTATACTTACCAGAGTTATGGAAAACTGCTACAGTAAAGGATGAATTTCAAAATAACTTGGTACAATAATTATTGTTCTCCTCCATGAGTGAATCTGTTATTTGAAAGAAATTTTCAGGTAGCTCCAAGTTCAAGGACGCAACTCAAGGTCAATTGTTAGAATTATACTTACCGGAGCTATGAAAAACTGATACAGTAAAGGATGGATTTCAAAATAACTTGGTACAATAATTATTGTATTCCAACATGAATAAATGTGCAATTTGAAAGAATTTTTCAGGTAGCTCCAAGGTCAATGATACAGCTCAAGGTCAAATGTTAAAATTGTACTTACCAGAGCTATGGAAAAAAAATTGCCAGTGTAACTGTGTAACCTGACCCTCTGGCTGTTGAGCCAGTGTTCCAGGGTAACCTGTTCCCTGGGCAACCTGTCCCCAGGGACAGGTTGCCCAGGGAACAGGTCACCCTAGGAGAAACATGTTATCTTGCAGTTGTCCATTGTCAACCCCATTATAAAGATTTTCTAGTTGGTTCTTCCTTATCTGCATGACGAATCACATTTACATTGACTCTTGAAAGGATAATTCTGGTTCAGAATATTATGGGCAAAAAAGTCTCTTTTCAGTATCTCACTGCAAAATGATCCCTACATTGTCCCTAAAAGGCAGTTGATACCATATAAAGGGTAAATTTACAAGGTGGTGTATTTATTACATTGTGAGCGATAACTGGTTAAAGATGACAAGAAATTAAATGTCCCATCCTTTACCTCGGAATTCACAGGTTTATATTTGTGTAAGTTAGACAAAAAGGCAGACAAACTTCATGTAAATCATGTATTTCATGTATTTCATGTATACTTCATGTGTAAAAATATAACTCAACTTTTTTGTTGTAATTATTTGGTATGGGAACAATGATATTTGATATTGTTTGATTCGTAGTATTTTGGATGAGTGGTGTAAGAGTGATATTCATCTTTGTTCTCAATGAATTTTTTTTTGTTCATTAGGCCAATAAGGCAAAAGTACTATATAAGGTGTTAAAAGGATGTTGGTTTATATCTTACAGAGTCTATTAATAATGATTAATATTTGTTTGATTGATTAATGATATTGTAGGCACTGGTTTAACTAAAGTATTGTACTAAAGGACAGTTAATGGAACTTGACAATATAAAAGTTAGATTATTTATTGATACTTTGACACCTGATTAACTAGGACACGGTATTAATAAGTTGATTCATTCATTAATACTTGGAAGTAAAATTTATCAGCAGGTGAGTTCTTAAGTTAATATCTTTTCATAGCTTTGATTCTTAAATATCATTTGCTTATATCCCCTTAATGATTAAAGCTGATGATTAAAGTTATGAAACTGGTTAAAGTTTCTATAGCTATCTAGAAATTCAATTCAATGAGACTGCCTATACACACCGTACAACCGGTTGCGGCGATGACGGGTGAGAGTCAACGATGACAGCATCGGATCATTATGCCGAGGAGACGGTAGGTCAAATAAATTTATTCGTGTAAGTAAACGATTGAAGCTTTGGTATTCTAAAGCAGATAAATGATCGTGTAAGTGTTCAGCGCTTCTAAAGAAAAAATCTTTTCTCAAATCCCTCCCAAATAAGGCCACAATCATTGATTATTTCGGAGGTTTCCCATGTAAAGTTACGAAATTAGACTTTATGCTCTCATATTTCGCCTATCTCTCAATAAATGCTATTTTAACTTGTACACAGCTGAAGTCTAATCATCCACCGATATTTCTTCCAAATTTGAAGCCATAATTCAAAAAAATAAACACACAGCGGGTCCCCAAAGACGACATGTAGTAAGAAAATTATTGCCTCTGTAGACAGTCGGAATTTCACGGGGTTGACGTAGATGACAGAACTGAATTATTTGTGATTGCCGATGTAGACAGACCCATATTCAGATTCTCGCATAAAAACGATCATTTTTGGTGTCGTATTTTTCAATAACGCACCAAAACAATTTAGATCGACATACATGCTGACATTCATGTCCAATATTTTTCAAATGATGTGTCATATCGAAAAATAATTCAAGGGATTTAATGTAGGATTTCAAATACTCACAAACCAAGAAACAACAGTTGTGATCAGACTGAATATCTCGTATACGTTTTTGGTGAACGAAATTTCGTTCACCAGTGTTATATACTGTGTATGGAAAATCCTGTAGGAACTTAATAGGTTTTAAATAAAGCAGTACCTCTTTAGATTCAATTTAGTATCTCTAAAGACTTGTCTCTACAAAATCACTGTTTATTTTCCATAATTGCGTGATACTAGCATTCTTAATCAAGTGAAGATAATGAAAATTGCCATTTAAAAACACAAAGTGTAGTTGCAATGTTTATTGAAGCGTTTTGATTATCCGCGTAAGCTTTTCGAGGGTTTAGAGCAAAAACAAAGTTTATGTCCATACTTTTTATAGACAGATACTATGTTTTTGATCTAAGCCATTGCTGTTGCAACTTGTAGTATTTTGCCGGAAATATGTGTTTATTTAGGTCGTGAACTCTTAAACTTCTTCACACCCCCTGATTGGCCATACAACACATGATGACCTACTACGATTTTACCTGCTTTGCCTTCTTATGAATGAAGTCATCGCTTATAAGTTACGAAAGGTCAAGTTTACAAACGAATAGAATGTTTCTACCGTATTTCTCCTTTTAACGCGCCCGGGCGCGATGTAAAACGTCGTGGGGCGCTATTATTTCAGACCCTTTTACTTTATTTAAAAAAACAACGTATTTTGGTACCTAAGAGAAGCAAGCTGTTAACATGTTCGTAATTATCGATTTAAAGCTACTCTTGCACAGATTGGGAAAATGTGAATTTTAACATTTTTCGTAAAATCAATCGGAATAAACTACCTCATCATGTTGAAGCCTTTAAAATAACAAGATTCAATCTGGTATTGCATCGAAAGAAAGACCGATATACCCAAATTTAGGTTAAATTCATTCTGAAAAATAAAGTGACTACTAACGCTAAAAAAATTATTCTTCAATTTCGAGCCAACTATTTTCGCTTGACATTCGGTATGATTGTCTTATTCAATCAAAGATTAAGGTTAAAGTATTTGACAGCTGGAAACTTCATATCAATACAAGCAAAAAATGAAAGGTTATTCACGGAAAATAACGATTTTGTAATAAATAGACTAGAAATAAATAGACTGGATACCTTACTGAGCTTGCCACTTCAAAAAAATAAGTTACAAATTATTGAAATATGTTGTTTCTAGTGCCAATGCTTTGGGTCATCCCTAATAGTCTAAAGATACACACATTTCCAAAACTTAAAACAAGTTTTGTATTTTTTTATGAAAAACTGTGAAAGAGCAGCTTTAAATACGTGCGCTACCCAATACGCTTTCCTGTTTATCTATTAAGGCTATAAATTTAAAAAATAAAATAAAATGTTTGCTAATGAATTGTAATTCTGTCATTTAAAGTCATCTATCGAAATACGGTCACATTCGATCATAAATTGCAGCTTTCAAAAGCAAGTGATTTTGTTAGCAGAAGCCGAGATTATTATTATAGTTATTATTTGTACAAGATAGGAAGTTCCAGACGATGCTACCGATGTACAAAGCGGTCTAATAAATCATTATAATCCTGTATTAAATCCTAAAATTTCGTGATGTGTAAATGCACCCGGTACATGAAATTGAAGTGTTTCGTAGTGAAAACACAACACGTCTGGAGCTAGCTTGGTCCGTTGCGTGTCGGCACCCTTTGAAGTCCCCAGATTCTTGCAAGCGGCGACGTCGCTTTTGGAATAAGTCACACACGAGATTTTACGGGTTTTTTTCTATTTTAACAGTATGAATTGTGACTAGGTCTAAGGATTTAATCATTTGACTCGGATATTTTGTATATTTGCAGAAGGTAAAATGATTTCAGAAATATTTTCGTAACAACGTGAAGAAAGGGGATTTTGTTCGCATGTGACTTATGAAGAATGACGAGAAATAGTTTTAATTTTGTGTTAAATTTTCACCGTATGCGCTACCGACAAACTGCGCGATTAAGGACGCGCTAGTTTTTCAGATGTTGTACGATCTTTTAATGACGCAACCAGCCTTATCCTGATAGGAATTTAAGATAGTTAACCCACAATCTATTGAACATTACGTCGTGGAGTAGCAGCTAATGAAATAAAATTTGAGACCGGATTTTTCACCACGGACAGTGGACGGTTGGATGTTGTTGATCGTATAGTCAAGGGCCTGGGAACCGTATTTATGGGGTAGCGCGTTTATTAGGGAGGGCGCGTCTTAAAGGTGAAATACGGTATATTTAGTCCAAATTCGCATTAAAACATAAACACGCACCACTTAACCGTGACCAACCTTAATATGAAGTAAAATTTAACCCATTGCCAGACAACTTAGGTTCTCAACTACCAAATTTACACCTCTTGCTTAAAGCTGCTCTTTCACAGTTTTTCATAAAAAAATACAAAACTTGTTTTAAGTTTTGGAAATGTGTGTATCTTTAGACTATTAGGGATGACCCAAAGCATTGGCACTAGAAACAACATATTTCAATAATTTTGTAACTTATTTTTTTGAAGTGGCAAGCTCAGTAAGGTATCCAGTCTATTTATTTCTAGTCTATTTATTACAAAATCGTTATTTTCCGTGAATAACCTTTCATTTTTTGCTTGTATTGATATGAAGTTTCCAGCTGTCAAATACTTTAACCTTAATCTTTGATTGAATAAGACAATCATACCGAATGTCAAGCGAAAATAGTTGGCTCGAAATTGAAGAATAATTTTTTTAGCGTTAGTAGTCACTTTATTTTTCAGAATGAATTTAACCTAAATTTGGGTATATCGGTCTTTCTTTCGATGCAATACCAGATTGAATCTTGTTATTTTAAAGGCTTCAACATGATGAGGTAGTTTATTCCGATTGATTTTACGAAAAATGTTAAAATTCACATTTTCCCAATCTGTGCAAGAGCAGCTTTAAATCCCGTTTTTATCTTAAACCTTATTGTTGCATACTTGTGTAATGTAAATAAATATCTTTGGTATTTTTGTATCATATTACCCAAATCCCATTTCAAACAAGGCAGGAAAACAGAGGATAAAAGCAATCTCGGTACGATTTACTGTTAAAATATGAATGTCGTATATAGATAAATAAATAAAAGAATCAAATGAACAAATATCCCAACACGATAGATCTTTTTCTAATTTTAACATCGAATGGAGACTGGAACGTCGTAACTATAGAATACCTAACCTGCAGCTGCGTTGTTTATGTCTCTAGCGGCATTTTTGTCCCCTAGTTTTACACTGATAACAAAATATTTTTCTTCAAAGTACTTGACATAGTAAGTATATTTGTATAGTAGCGCTTCTTTCCCTCGGATGGCTCTAGAATTTCCTCAATCCAATCATTCATCTATTTGTTTTACCGGAAGTATGTAAAATATTACAAAAATCGAAATTTGGATTGTGAATCAATCGCCTCTGGACTGGAGCACCTTTACCTTAACATGGAAATTGGTATTTATCGCACCAGAACTATAATTAGCATACATCCGTACGTAGCTGCCATCTTCTATCCTCTTAGGTTTACGATTGTCCGCCGTTTGGTAGGAGCAATAGAATTTAAACAACAACTATATTTGGACAATTCATTAGCTGTACAAAATACTTTCCTACACAGATTTTATCGATTCTTTTTTATTTTTTTTTTTATTTTTTTTATTTTTTACGCAATGGCATCAGATAATCATTCTTTCACAAGACTGAATATTACCGAAAGAGACCAAAACCCTGTAATTACAATTACGAAACAGCGGTCTTTTAATTCGGAGGATGGGGGATCCCATTCAGGTTGTTCCAGAGCCGTAGCGAATAACGTTTAATAGTCAAAATGCAGAAAGACTGCTGTTTAATCTGCTAGAATATGTGTTCCGAATGTGAAAATTGAATTACCTTTCTGACTGCTATTTTTTGAGTTAAGAAAAGAATCATTAGTCTGCCTGTTTTCTTTTTCTCTAGGCTTATCGCTCTCTGTCTATCTGTCTGTCTCTGTCTGTCACTCTATCTACCTTTCTTTTCCCCTCTTTCTCTTTCTTTGAATTTATGATTTTGACGAGACCCTTTCCCTTGATTATTTTTTACATTTATAATTTCTCTTTTCTCAACGAATTCAATATATCACTTTAGAATGCCAACAGATTCGTTCACCATCAGTACTTTCAGTGCTTTGATTTACTTATAATTCCAGTGACTTAGTATACATTCGACGAGTCAAAAAGCATTTCTATTTGAAAACATAGTTGGCCTGTCTTTCATTTTCTTTCGTCAATTTTCGATAAGATTCACGAGTTCACAAGAATGATTTTTATTTTAGATAAAATAAAATCTTGCTAACATTGCCAGAGATCGAAAAAGGAGGATTATAGAAAATGTAAAAATCTATCCGAAACTTTTCTTAAACCTATTTTTATTTTATGTAAAGGCCACTGAGCAATAGGAAATTACTTCATGCAGATAAATAAGAAAAGGTGAGAGGGAGATTCGATCTTCGGACCTTGCACTGCGAATCTCTGACCTTATAGATATAGCTCATTCTATTTTTTTATCACGATTGGGTATACAATGTTACTTGAATGTAATGTTTGCCTATTTTTTATCCATATAAGGAAGTCGGTTTCGAATACTGAAGAAGGTAAGCAGAGATATTAAATGAGCCACAGGCCAACAATGTTATATATAAACAAAATTGTTTACAAATATAAACAAAAACGGCGATTAAGGTCCATAATCTATTTGCTTATAATAACGCTTTCTGACGCTAAACAATAAAAATGCATAAAACGAAGAAGAAGAAGAAGAAGAAGAAGAAGAAGAAGAAGAAGAAGAAGAAGAAGAAGATAAAGAAGAAGAAGAAGTAGTTGATTAGATTTCCATCATTAAATCAGTGTATAAAATCAGTTTCAAATGCATGGGGTGTTTTTTTATTTGAACTTAAAACAAAATGTTGGATTATTTTTGGGAACATGAAAAGGACAGGTTTACAAAATTGAAATACACACTTCATGCGTGAATCACTGACATGCATATCAAATGCTAGAGAAACATGAATGTGTAATTTTTATCGAAGCAACAATCTTAAAAAGGCGCACATGTTCCTCGAAAAAACTAACCGCTTCTGAAGTTTAGACATTCCAAATCACGAGATCAAAATCCTTTGAATTTGACACTCGCAGAGGGAGTTTTATTAAAATTAACCAATGTTTTTTTCGGGATGTAAAATGCCACATCAGGGCTCGTGTTTGACCCTTAAACCAGGGTTTTGACGCCCAATAATTCCATTTTGACCCTCAAAAAATTCCTTCATGGAGTCATTTTGACCCACTGATGTTCCAAAATTGAAACCTAAGTAATATAAATGATAAACATAAACAATAAAGTGTGTCTACACTTTATTGTTTATGTTTTCAGTTATATTTATTACTATATAGACTTATTTTGCTCTTTTCTGACCCCTTCAAAATCAGTTTTGACCCACAGAATTTTATGGTCAAGGGGTCAATGACTCCCTAATTTAAAAAGCTAACACAAGCCCTGCACATGGAAAAGAAATTTCACATTTTACTAAGGCGTTTTTTTCTTGGCGTCAGTATGAAATAAATTGTAAAGGAACACATCGCAAAACACATGTTTTGTTACAAGGGTCAACGTTAAACTCCTTTCAAATTGTCCTAAATTTGTCAACTTTGAAAGTTATCGGTCTCTCACCAATGGGTTGATAATCGTTAACCTATGTGAGATAGCAGCTGGAGGCTAGGAAAGGATGTGATGGTTGAACTGGTGAGAGAAATACCAGGAATCCATTGTTAGGTACTCCAGCCGCCGCGATATAACCGCAAAAATGTTGAAATGGGCGTTAAACTCCATTCAATCAATCAATTAATATTCCTGCTTACCCTCTTCAGTATTCGAAACCCACTTCTTTATATGGATAAACAATAAGCAAACATTACATTCAAGTAACAATATATACCCAATCGTGATAACAGAATAGAATGAGATAAATGCATAAGATCAGAGACTCGCAGTGCAAGGTCCGAAGATCGAACCTCCCTCTCACCTTTTCTTATATATCTACATGAAGTACTTTCCTTATTGCTCAGTGACCTATACATAAAATGAAATAAGCTTTTAGAAAAGTAACGGATAGATTTTTCATTTTTCATAGTCCTCCTTTTCGATCCCTGGCTATGTAAGCAAGATTTTATTTTATCTAAAATAAAAATCATTCTTGTGAACTCGTGAATCTTATCGAAAGATAATAAAATACAGGAAAGCTATGTTTTCAAATAGAAATGCTTTTTTGACTCGTCGAATGTATACTAATCACTGGAATTACAAGTGAAAAACGTATACGAGATATTCAGTCTGATTACAACTGTTTTTTCTTGGTTTGTGAATATTTGAAATCCTACATTAAATCCCTTGAATTATTTTTCGATATGACACATCGTTTGAAAAAATAGTGGACATGAATGTCAGCATGTATGTCGATCTAAATTGTTTTGGTGTGTTATTGAAAAATACGACACCAAAAATGATCATTTTTATGCGAGAATCTGAATATGGGTCTGTCGACATCGGCAATCACAAATAATTCAGTTCTGTCATCTACGTCAACCCCGTGAAATTCCGACTGTCTGCAGAGGCAACATTTTTCTTACAACGTGTCGTCTTTGGGGACCCGCTGTGTGTTTATTTTTTTGAATTATGGCTTCAAATTTGGAAGAAATATCGGTGGATGATTAGACTTCAGCTGTGTACAAATTAAAATAGCATTTATTGAGAGATAGGCGAAATATGAGAGCATAAAGTCTAATTTCGTAACTTTTCATGGGAAACCTCCGAATAATCAATGATGGTGGCCTTATTTGGGAGGGATATGAGAAAAGATTTAGTCTATAGAAGCGCTGAACACTTACACGATCATTTATCTGCTTTAGAATACCAAAGCTCCAACCGTTTATTTACACGAATAAATTAATTTGACCTACCGTCTCCTCGGCATAATGATCCGATGCTGTCATCGTTGACTCTCACCCGTCATCGCCACAACCGGTTGTACGGTGTGCTATAGCGCAGTGGTTGTGCGCTTTTGACTATCTTTCAAAAGGTCTTGGGTTTGGTTACTGACAGCAGCACTCATCCTTTCAGCCTATTTGTCTTGCACCAATAGGTTGATATTTTGTGACCTAGGTTGGATAGCAGCTGAGATATAAATGAAAGATTGTTGAAAGTGAAGTAAAACCCCATTCAAACTAACAAATCAACAAGCTTACTAAAACTAAATTTGCAGGCTGCACTGCACTTCCCTTTTGATATTAAAAGCAGATGCACAGACTGGTCAGAGTCTTCGCTTTGCGCATATTTGAAATCTCACGCACAGGCTCAAATATAAATGCTTAATTCCTATAAGTCATTTTGATGTGACTTTTAAAAAAATGCTTTAGAAATGAGAGAAAAATTTATGAAGGATTTCTCCTACCCTCTTATTGCCTAAATAAATCAAAATTGTCAAAAACGTTCTCTAAGTCACGAAATGTCTTCACTGAAATGTTTTGTGGACTAGCGTTATAAATCATGTTATTCAATAGAAAATATGACAGGCATAAATCATAAAGTAAAGATTCTTTTTTCAAAATAATCATATTTGATAATAAGACATTATTGTCATCAAAATCAATTATACTCATGATTATTGGTTGAATTTTAGATAATATGACACATCATGCAAAAAAGGACTGTCTTGGATATACAAGAAATAAATAAAGGAAAAAAGGATTGGATACAGATGAGGTCATTGCAAAATATTCTCATACAGGAAGATAGAATGACACTAAGGGGAGTCCAATCTGGGACTCTTTGTTAATCAGCTGGTACTCCTTCCATTTGCAAGTAAGGAGTCCGATGGACTCCAAGGGTCAAATGAGAATATTTCGAAAAAAAAATGCATTGGGTAGTTTCCGCTTTTAAAATCACTTGCCAAAACAGAAGATATTTTCACTGCAAAAGTTGTTGAAGAAACATTTGCTTGCATCTCAGAGTATTTTGAAATAAAACTTCTTTGGAAGGTTCGCATTGTTGAAAAATAAGAAATTGCTGCTTAGGAGAAAATTTACCTCAAATTTTAGGGAAAAGGGCCTAATAGATATAAGTATAATTATTTTTTAAAATCAGAAAATGCTTACTATGTAAAAGCCTCCCAACCATGATATGTATTGCTCCCAGGAGTATTTCTTACGAGAAATACGGTAATGTCCAGATGGTCCTTTTTGCCTGATCAGTCTCAAAAATTCAAATAAAATTGGTCCTTATAAATAATGAATTCTTTAAAATCATCGTTATGAAAATATGCTCTCGGTAATATCAGCAATATTATGGGATATTATAAGAATACATTCCAATCAGGCAAAAGGACTAAGAATTTGAACCTAGGGGCCCAGCCTGACCAAATTCAATATTCAAGATAAGAGATTATAGTCATTTTCTCAAAAAGATTAGGTGCCAAGCCCTAAATGTAGGGGCCATGGGTGCCTAGGCCTCTACAAGTCCCTTTTCCTGCTATTTAAGAAAAAAAATTATAAACATAATTGATCAATATTTGAATTAGGCCCAGTTGGCTCCAGGCTACAATAAGCAATTATTGCAGAGCACACCAGAGACTGCTTCTATCATAGCATGTTGGGTAGAAGGGTAAACTTTCAAATGAGAAGTCCTGGGTTTGATTCAAAATGGTGACGCAGGATGATAATCATAATCCTTTAAGGGCTGATCAACTGGAGGCTTGCAAGGGAAGTCTTTGCAAGACATACTATGAATCCATGATTATGTGTTCCAGTGGCTGTGAAATGACCCTAATTGTTAAAAGAGGCACTACTTTAACAGCCCATTCAAACGAACAAACATTTGATCTTACTCGAAAAAGAAACCAATACTCAATTTATTTTCAAGCATTAAAAGAATACAAAAAGTGAAAATTTGAGGACAAATTCTCTTCAAGCATGTCATTTTACTCGTGATTGCTATGCAATGTTCGTGATGGAGCCACATTTTTTACTCCACTTAGATTATATCAGATTAACAAGAGATTTGATAATTTCACTGGTAAGACAGTGACTTAATCAAGATGATTTTCTGCAGTGATTCCTCGATACTCCACATAAAGGGTTTTAAAGAACATTTTGGACATTTCATAGACCCAGGTCTTTTATTGAATAGAATCTGTCAAAGTTTGATTGACTAGCTTCTATTTAGTATGAAACATGATAGCTTAACATGAAATAAAACATGACCATTGAATTGTGGCTTACTGTTAACCCTTGTCATGATGAATAAAAAAACCTTGGCAAAAATATATATAAATCAAAGCGCTGAAAGCTCTGTAGTTCCTAATTGTGAATCAGCATTTGATTTTGAAAATATAATTTCTGAAACTTTTCTGGTTTTTAGCTCCACTGGCTGAAAGCCACTGGGGCTATTGTCATGGCGTTGTGTCCGTCGTGCGTCCGTCCGTCCGTGTGTGCGTGCGTCCGCTCGTAAACTTTTCTTTAAAAATCTTCTCCTCAGAAACTACTGGATGGATTTCAACCAAACTTCAGAGGAATGATCCTTGGGTGACCCTCTTTCAAAGTTGTTCAAGAAATTTTGATCCAATGAAAAACAAGGATTTAATGGGCGTGGCTTATTTCCAAATATGGTAAAAAGTGAGTTTTCTCAGATTCTAATCAATGGATACCAATTAAATTTTACATGAATGATCCTTGGGTGACCCTTTATCAGTCTACAAAAAATCATTGTGATCGGTTGGAAAATATGCATTTTATGGGCGGAGGGCATTTGTTATATAGTGGAAACTTTGAAAATCATTTTCTCAGAATCTAATTGATAGATATCAACCAAATTTTACATGAATGATCCTTGGGTGACCCTTAATCAGTCTACAAAAAATTATTGTGATCGGATGAAAAATATGTATATTATGGGCGGAGGTCATTTCTCTATATGTTATATAGTGGAAACTTTGAAAATCAATTTCTCAGGATGGAATTGATAGATATCAACCAAATTTTACATGAATGATCCTTTGGTGACCCTTAATCAGTCTACAATAAATTATTGTGATCGGATAAAAAATATGTATATTATGGGCGGAGGTCATTTCTCTATATGTTATATAGTGGAAACTTTGAAAATCAATTTCTCAGGATGGAATTGATGGATATCAATCAAAGTTCACTTGAATGATCCTTGATTTGACCCTTTATCAGTCTACCAAAAATTATTGTGATCAGATGAAAAATTTGTATTTTATGGGCAGAGGTCATTTCACTCTATGTTATATAGTGGAAACTTTGATAATGGATGGATATCAATCAAACTTCAATAGTATGATCCTTGGGTGACCCATTATCATGCAGCCAAAAATTATTGTCATTGGATGAAAAATATGTTTTTAGCTCCACTGGCTGAAAGCCACTGGGGCTATTGTCATGGCGCTGTGTCCGTCGTGCGTCCATCCGTACGTGCGTCCGTGCGTCCGTGCGTCCAGTCGTAAACTTTTTCTTTAAAAATCTTCTCCTCAGAAACTACTGGATGGATTTCAACCAAACTTCACAGGAATGATCCTTGGGTGACCCTCTTTCAAAGTTGTTCAAGAAATTTTGATCCAATGAAAAACATGGATTTAATGGGCGTGGCTAATTTCCAAATATGGTAAAAAGTTATTTTTCTCAGGTTCTAATTGATGGATACCAATTTAATTTTACACGAATTATCCTTGGGTGACCCTTTATCAATCTACCAAAAATTATTGTGATCGGATAAAAAATATGTATTTTATGGGCAGAGGTCATTTCTCTATATGTAATATAGTGGAAACTTTGCAAATCGTTTTCTCAGAATCTAACTGATAGATATCAACCAAATTTTACATGAATGATCCTTGGGTGACCCTTTATCAGTCTACAAAAAATTATTGTGATCAGATTAGAAAAATGTATTTTATGGGCGGAGGTCATTTCTCTATATGTTATATAGTGGAAACTCTGAGAATCATTTTCTCAGAATCTAATTGATGGATATCAACCAAATTTTACATGAATGATCCTTGGGTGACCCTTTATCAGTCTACCAAAAATTATTGTGATCGGATGAAAAATATGTATTTTATGGGCGGAGGTCAATTCTCTATATATTATATAGTGGGAAACTTTGAAAATCATTTTCTCAGAATGTTTTGATTCGATTTGAATTTGGGTTTTACGTTGCTTTCAACAATCTCTCAGTTATATCGCGACGATTCTCAGAATGTAACAGATGGATATCAATCAAACTTCATTAGTATGATCCTTTGGTGATCCATTATCATTCAGCCAAAAATAATTGTGATTTGAAGAAAAATATGTCTTTTATGGGCGGAGGTCATTTCTCTTTACGTTATAATAGTGGAAACTTTGAAAATCATTTCAAGATCAGTAGAAGCCAAAATATCTAAAAATTTAGTCAAAACTTAGATTTGCTATTACAAGAAATTCAAGCCTGTGGAGCGACACAAGCCATTCATGGCTTTCTAGTTTTTATTGGCATAGGTCATTTCTCTATATGTTAAATTGTGGAAACTTTGAAAATCATTTCAACATCCGTAGAACCCAAAATATCTAAAAATCTAGTCAAAACTTAGATTTTCAATTACAAGAATTTCAAGCCTGTGGAGCGACTCAAGCCATTCATGGCTTTCTAGTAAAAGGAATATAAGGTTGTATGGACTAAGATCAGACTGCACATATGTGCAGGCTGATGTTTGTCCATACCACCTGCCAAAGCAAGAATCAGCATGACAAGGGTAAATACATCATACTTTGGGTGTGCAGGGCAGGGGTTATTTTGAGCCTGAAATCTTTGAAAGACATCTCCTGAACCACTGGGCTGATTGCAATGAAACTTTACCAGACTATTCCTTTGATGACCCTCTTTAAAATTTGTTCACAAAATTTTGATTGGCTTATGAATATGGGCTAGGCAGGGCGGGGCTTATTTTGAGACTCCTCAGTAATGAATGGGTGGGTAGGGTCTATTTTCACTTTAAATTCTTGGAATAACATCTCTTCAACAATTGGGCAAATGCGTGTTAGAAAGTTACTTGGATTGGTTCTACTGTACCAATAAAGTTCAGGTGAGCAGTTTAGGGCTATTCTGGCCCTCTTGTTTTCATTTTACCATATCTGGAGTCATATGGGTAGAATTCCAATAAGTGACAACATCACGAACATTGCATATAGAGATTGATATTTCATTTCATATACAAAAAAGCTTTATTTTTGCTTGTGAAATCATAACTTTTGTGGTTCACTCAATGAAATATATAGAAATCAATCATTAACCCTTGTCATGCTGATCCTGGAATATTCCTGCTTTGGCAGGAGGTATGGACAAACATCAGCCTGCACATATGTGCAGTCTGATCTTAGTCCATACAACCTGATTTTCCTTTTTAAACTAGAAAAGTTTCAGAAATTATATTTTCAAAATTATATGCTGACTCACAATTAGGAAATACAGAACTTTCAGCACTTTGATTTCTATATTATTTTGCCATGTTTTTTTATTCATCATGACAAGGGTTAACATTTATCCACTATTTATATCTTCCTTCTGTTTATTGCAGTTAACAATATTCTGCAGTAAATCATCTTGATTATGCAGTTTGAAAGTTAAAAGGGCTATTGATTTTGATGTTTAGGTTAATGAGCTATTACGCCATTTAAATTATGCAAATGAGCTTCTTTTGAAGTTTTGATAGAAGACTAATTAGCATAATGAGGAATGGCTTGATTTAACCTAATTTATCTTTTTTAATGTTGTGTTTTCTTTACATTGTTCAGCAATCTACACCAGCCTCTTAGAGAATGGAGTCCACTGGACTCCCATTTTACAAAATCAAGTAATCCAAGCTCAAACTAACGAGTCCGACTTTTTGTAATGGGAGCAAGCTGTGGAAAAAAAGAAATTGCTTATTTCAAGCAATTTCTTCTTATCAACAAGTTTCTCCCCCAAAATAACAAATTTCTTTCAAATACTACTAGATGCAAGCTAATGTTATCTTCAACAACTTATGTAGTGAACAATCTACAGTTTTTGTCGAAGAGATGAAAAGGAAAGTGCTCCATGCATTTTTTTTAAAATATTCTCATAGAATACTTGGAGTCAATCAGACTCCTTACTTGCAAAATGAAGGAGCCCAAACTGATAAAAAGGAGTCTTGGACTCCCGGACTCCCCTTAGTGTCAAACCATGTTGTTGAGTAGCTTCCCTCATAGCGCTGTTGGTAGTATGTTGGAATGTCAATCAAAATGTCCTGCCCCCCAGGTTCTATCTCTGACGGCAGCACTCATTCTTTTCGACTAATAGTTTCAACAATTGGACAATTATCGTAGACCTTTGTGGGACAGCAGCTGGAGGGTAGGAAAGAATGTCATGGTAATACTGGTGTGAGAAATACCAGGAATCCATTGTAAGGTGATCCAGCCGGCGTGATATGACTGAAATAATGTTAAAAGCGGCGCAATACCCCATTCAAACAAACAAAGAAACATTGTTGAATAGTATTAAACTGGTCCTAACTCAAAGAAATCATCTTTCTGTGTGTCCCTCTATCTGAAAAATTAACCAAAAGCTTCATGTCGCAAACCTATCTGCCAGTTAGAACCTTGGACCAAACAATTTTTAGGCGTCTAAGATTTCAATGTGCTTGATTAGGTTGACTGACTTTAGGTAGTTGACATGTAACAGATCCACAGCATTTCGGAGCTTGTGATCTTTCACAATGTTAACCAGGTTTTCCAAATGAAATCATTAGGAAACCTCAGTTTACATGTGCTTACAGTTCTTGACTTCTGAAACATTGCAGAACTATTACAGGTCCCCTACCTTCTATTCAGGAAATATTGGCTTAAGTATCACAATTTCAAATTCAGCAGTTTCATACTCAGAGGTACAGATAAGAGGGGGTAACTCCAGTCTAAAAAGTATATTTCTCAATGAAACCCTATCTTGTGGGTACTCATTTGAATTGTCTTGTCAAGACAATTTCAATGAGTACCAACAAAATATGGTTTGAGCAAGGCCTAGTGAAATTTTTATGCCCCCGTATCGAGAGATCGGGGGCATATTGTTTTACTCATGTCCGTCTGTCTGTCTGTCTGTCCATCCGTCTGTCTGAAAACTTAACCCGAAAACTTAAGCTTGCCAATATCTTCAAGCCTATTCAAGATACAAAGCTAATATTTGGCATGATGATAGATCTCAATGATCCGCATCTGCTGGTACCAAAGTCAAGGTCATGTGACAAGGTCAAGGTCATCTGTCAAGGTCAAACTTTGAAAAAAATGCTGTTCCAGGGGCATTCGTGTTTCACAAACACATCTTGTTAAATTTGAAATCCAATATACCCCCTCTATCTGTAGCTCTAATACTTGCTGCATACAGGGACCAGCTTCAAGCCTTCTTTGATGGCTTTGTTTAGAGTGATGTCTAGCAACAAATTTACTGAGAGAGCCATTCATCTTATTTCTTGGACACAAAAATCCATAGTTTTGTCTACTGGAGGTTCCTAATTACACAGTTTGGATTGATTCATCTCAAGGCAATAGTCTGGATTGATTGATTGTTTGGGGTTTAATGCTACTTTCAACATTATTGCAGATATATTGTGTTGGCTTGTACACCTACCCATTGCTTCTTATTGTTTCTCCCATGAATACAGCCACAACATTTCATTCAAGCCACCAGCTGCCCATTCAACTTAAGCGTACCTTTTATTATTGGCCCTTTGGTTGAAAATGAATTACACTTGCCGCATGACTCTTGTCAAAAGTCAGATGAAAGTTGGCCTAGCAGGGATTCCAACTCGTGATCCAAGGATTGACTGTTGAATGTGTTACAGATCGAGCTTGCCAAACCTATGTCATGATCTGGAATCAAATCTTATATTATGGAATAAATGCACTTACACAATATTTGCCTGATCTTATTGTAAATCTTATAAATCTTTCCAATGTGTTACAGATTGAGCTTGTCAGGCCGAGGTCTGGAATCAAACCTTATATCGTGGGATAAAGGCACTTTCAAAAGTTTTGCCTGAACTTGTATTTTGTAAATCTATGGCTCAGTGTGAAACAGTTGTCTATCATAGAATACAGGCACTTACAAAAGTTTTGCCTGATCTTATATTTCAGAAATCAATGGCTCAGCGTTAAACAGTCGTAACTGCCTATAAACATATAGGCAGTTACAACTGTTTCGCACTTACCCATTGAAATGAGCTTGCCCTGGTAAACAGGATGAGCAAAAAAGTCTCTGAAATCTGTCTAGAATTTGGCAGGTTTACAGGAGTTTGTGATTCATTCATGCTTTGTAGTTTAAAGAGAGTTTCCCATAATATCCCCCAGCCAAGAATGTAGAGATTTCGTTAACTTTTGTACTTGGTATCCAATTTCACCTCTTGTTAAAACAGGCCGCCTTCATCTAAGCACAGTTGGAAGCGCATCAGACTCAGGGCTTGAAAATTCTACTTGTCCGCTCGTCCTGCATGATTTTTTCCTTCTTTGTCTATATAGGCAGGATGTGTGGATTTTGCAAAATTTGAAATAAATGTATCACTATATTTTCTTGTATAGCAGGACGAGTAGATATTTTTAAGAATTTTCAAGCCCTGAGACTGTCTATCCAGAGGTCCAAGGTATGATCCTGTAACGGAGGCAATCACCCTCTCTGACTATTTGTCTCTCACCAATGGATTGATAATCGTAGACCTATATGAAATGGCAGCTGGAGGCCAGGAAAAGATGTTATGGTAGTTTGTTTGAATGGGTTTTATACCGCTTTCAACAATTTCACAGTTATACTGCGGCTGCCGGAGCACCTAATAATGGCTTCCTGGCATTTCTTTCACCTGTACTACCATTACACCCTTTCCTAGACTCTGACTGCTATCTCACGTAGGTTTAAGATTATCTACCCATTGGTGAGAGGCAAACGATCAACCTTTATATCAACAGATCTTAAATTGTCATAATTATATGGATTTTCAGCATGAAACAGTTGTTACTACCTCTAAACATATAGGCACTTACAACTGTGTTGAGGAGAGCCAATTATATTTTTGCATATAAAAGTTAACATGCTCTAACTGGTGAAAACATTACATGCTCTAACTGTTCTGGAAAGCTCTAAGAATCAAGTGTTATAGAAGCTGGCAGTTTTCTATGTGAAGCGAGATGGAATATAGATTTTGGCTGAGTGTAGTCTGTATTGCTGGTTGTAGTGGGAGTCTGATGAGAAATATTGTGAAATGTATTATTATCAGTAGTATGTGATTCATATGTGTGGATGTAACATATTGGGGGGAAAATAGTATGGTTCTTAGTGGCTGGAATTACATAGTGTTGGTTGTGGTGAAGTAAAACAGGGCTCATGTTTGACCCCTAAACCAGGGTTTTGACCCCCAAAATCTGAAAATATCTTAATTTGACCCTAGAAATTTCTTCCAAAGGGGTCATTTTGACCCTCTTTAGAGGAATTACTGAGGGTGAAAACATTGTTTTATACCCAAGATTTTTCGAAAATTACAATCTAAAGTTCTACATATTAATAATTTGTTTCATATCATTACAAGAAACAGTTAAAGTGACTCTTAAATATGCAAAATTCTACTTATGATTTGATTTTTCAGTTGTTTTGACCCTTTTAGATTCAAATTTGACCCCTAGAATTTCTTAGGTGGGGAGTCAATGACTTCCCAATATCAAACACTAACATGAGCCCTGGTATAAATGGATTTTATTTGTGATTATTTGTATTGATTACTAATTTTGATGGATCTCTCTGTCTGACTGTTATTTTATTTCATTCATCATTCTTTATGATTCTGTTAATTTACAATTTGATGGCTCAGCGCGAAACAGTTGTAACTCCCTATATGTTTATAGGGAGTTACAACCGTTTCGCACTGAGCCATTGAAAATTTATTATTGTTATACACATGGTCAAAGGTGGTCATTAATTGGTATTGTCTATGTCTGTCAGACCGTCTTTATGTATGTCAGTATCATGTAAATACAACTCCTTCTACAGTAATGTAATATTTGGATGAAAATTTTACAGACTGTTCCTAGTCACCTGACAATGTGCTCTTATTGTCTGGATTCGATGATGATCTATTTGGTTTTTAGCCGCCGTCATAGCTGGTAGCGCGTCAGACTGTCAATCTAGAGGTCCCAGGTTCAATCCCCGACGGCGGCACTCATTCTTTCCGACTATTTGTCTCTCACCAATGGGTTGATAATCGTAGACCTATGTGAGATAGTAGCTGGAGGCTAGGAAAGGATGTGGTGGTTGTACTGGTGAGAGAAATACCAGGAAACCATTGTTAGGTGCTCCAGCCTCCGCGATATAACTGAAAAAATGTTAAAAGTGGCATTAAACTCAATTCAATCAATCAATCAATCTATTTGGTTTTTATGTGGCATCAGATTTGTGAATCTGGCCTTCTTGTGTAAATATTGTAGAAATAAGTCAATTAGAATTCCAACATAACACCCCCCCTTCTCTCTGTAGCTAATACCAACTGTCTAACTATTATCTTACTTTATCTAGTCTTTGATGTGATTATACATGTGGTTATATTAATTATCTTCTCATCAAAACAATATGGTAGTAAGGTACTTCTGTATATTAAGTGACCAGTGTGGTATTCCAGTCCAGTTCAATTTGGCATATGGCACCAACAAAAGCATTCTGTGAAATTCAACCTGTTTTTTCGTATAAAATCAATTTTATTTATCTTGGTGAGGGCTGCATCCTGGGGTCCATACCATATTGATGGCTCAGCGCAAAACGGTTGTAACTCCCTATAAACATATAGGGAGTTACAACTGTTTCACGCTGAGCCTTCCATATATGCCTTGGGCACAGAGGGACCTATTAATACTACAAAATCATCATCATCCAGTCCAGTCTTGACGGCTTGGTGGGCTAGTGGTAAGACACAGGACTACTTACCTTAATGCTGTTGTTGGAATCCCAAATGTGCCAAGAATTTTAAGGATACTTGTTATTCCCTGTCCATCTAGAAGTGAACTGGTAGGAAACCCAGAGGTAGCTTCATGTGTAACAGTGCTTTACACAGGGCTCATTTAAGAACCAAGGGGATCTTTTAAAAAAGAGTCATTGGCGTATGAACCTGGTTCTCCTTGTATCCGCTTCTTTCTCTCTCATTGTCCATTCCATGCAGGGCAAAAGACTTAACAGTTTTGACTTAGGGACCCAGACTGGAAATGTTCAATGTTTAACATTAGGGTAATGAGCATTTTCTCCAAAAATCTAGGGGCCCAGCCCAAAATCTAGGGGCCATGGGCGACTGGGCCCCTGTTAGTCTTTTCCCTGCCATTTATGCCAAGAGCACGGAGGGACATAGATCTTGAAACTCACACATTCCAGTCTAGTCAGGATGGCCTTGTTGTCTATTGGTAAGACACCACACTACCAATTTTAAGGTCTGGGGTTTGAATCCTGACTGCAACAGGATATTTCAAGGAATCTTGTCCTTCCACTCCACTTCTCTCTCCCTTCTCAGGGAGCCGCCGTCATAGCGCAGTTGGTAGCGCGTAGGACTGTCAATCCAGAGGTCACGGGTTCGATCCCCGTCGGCGGCACTCATTCTTTCCGACTATTTGTCTCTCACCAATGGGTTGATAATCGTAGACCTATGTGAGATAGCAGCTGGAGGCTAGGAAAGGATGTGGTGGTTGTACTGGTGGGAGAAATACCAGGAAACCATTGTTAGGTGCTCCAGCCGCCGCGATATAACTGAAATAATGTTGAAAGCGGCGTTAAACTCCATTCAATCAATCAATCAACCCTTCTCAGGATATTTCAAGGATACTTGGCCTTCCACTCCACTTCTCTCTCCCCTCTCAGGATATTTCAAGGATATTTGGCCTTCCACTCCACTTCTCTCTCCCATCTCAGGATATTTCAAGGAATCTTGTCCTCCCACTCCACTTCTCTCTCCCTTCTCAGGATATTTCAAGGAATCTTGTCCTTCCACTCCACTTCTCTCTCCCTTCTCAGGATATTTCAAGGAATCTTGTCCTTCCACTCCACTTCTCTCTCCCTTCTCAGGATATTTCAAGGAATCTTGTCCTCCCACTCCACTTCTCTCTCCCTTCTCAGGATATTTCAAGGAATCTTGTCCTTCCACTCCACTTCTCTCTCCCTTCTCAGGATATTTCAAGGATACTTGGCATTCCACTCCACTTCTCTCTCCCATCTCAGGATATTTGAAGGATACTTGTCCTTCCACTCCACTTCTCTCTCCCTTTTCATGATATTTCAAGGAATCTTGTCCTCCCACTCCACTTCTCTCTCCCTTCTCAGGATATTTCAAGGAATCTTGTCCTTCCACTCCACTTCTCTCTCCCCTCTCAGGATATTTCAAGGAATCTTGTCCTTCCACTCCACTTCTCTCTCCCTTCTCAGTATATTTCAAGGAATCTTGTCCTTCCACTCCACTTCTCTCTCCCTTCTCAGGATATTTCAAGGATACTTGTCCTTTCACTCCACTTCTCTCTCCCTTGTCCTTATCTTGTATCAGATCTGCTTCTTTCTCTGTCTTGGTAAGGTCACAGTGAAGGTCATTATCAATGTTTTGTCATTGATGGCAATTTCCTCTAAAATATTAGAGGTGCCTAGTTAACAATTTAAAATTTTTGAAGGTTAAAGGTCAAAGTTTTATGTGAAGGTCGAAATTTTGCTGGCTCATCCGGAGTTGTCCCTTGACATCTAGTATATTTTGATGGATCAGTGCAAGACAGTTGTAACTGCCTTTAAACATATAGGCAGTTACAGCTGTTTTGCGCTAAACCATCGATTGATGAATCACATTGGGGTTTTGTGGGATAAAAGGTTAACAAATGATAATAAAAAGATCAAAAGGCTGTAATCAAAGGATTTTCTGAAGGAAGGGATTTTAGATTAAAAAGGGACACTTTGTCACTTATCAAATTTGCGGTTTTAAAATCCTTCACAGTACAATATAATTCACATTTTCTGTCAAATTGAATTCAGATCAGTTTAAACCTAAACTTTTTGCTGTTTTTGGAGGACACCAGAGAAACTGCTACAGCCTTGTGTAAATTGTATAATTTTGGTTTCACTATAAGCTCCACTGGACAAAGTCCAGCAAGGCTATTGTTGTGGCCTGGTGTCCGTCGTGAATGCATGCATGGGTCCATTCGTCAGTTAACTTTTTCTTGAAACATCTCTAAAACCACTGAGCGGATTTCAATGAAACTTTACCAGAATATACCTTTGGTGACCCTTTTAAAAAATTGTAAGCAAAATTTTGACAGGCAGGGCAGGGCTTATTTTGAGCCTGAAATCTGTTAATTAGTTTTAATTGTAAAATTGTTTCAATGTGGTTAAACACCATACAACTTCATAATGGCTTATAATCACATGTGTGTGGCTGGAGCGTCTAACAATTAATTCTTGATTTTTGCACACTCTGCCCCAGTGAAAATATGGATTGAAATTTCACTGATATTTCACTGAGATTTCAGTGAAAAATCAGTGAAAGAAAGGGGCAAAATAACAGTGAAATTTCACTGAAGTTTCACCAAAATTTCAAAGAATTAACAGTGAATTTCATCAAAATTTCAATGAAATCTCACCAAAATTTCACCAAGATTCTATTGAAATTGAAATTATGGATTGAAATTTCAGTGAAATATCAGTGAAATATAGTGAAATAACAGTGAAATATCAGTGAGATATAGCAAAATATCAGTGAAAGAAAGGGGCAAAATAACAGTGAATTTCACCAAAATATCAGTGAATTTTCACCAAAGTTTCACAAAAATTTCAAAGAATTAACAGTGAATTTCACCAAAATCTCAGTGAATTTTCATCAAAATTTCATTGAATTACACTGAAAATTTGAAAGAATTAACACTGAATTTCATCAAGCTGGACAGACAAGTTGAAACCAATATTCCTCCTCTACTCCATAGGAGGGAAATACCCCTCTACTCCATAGGAGGGAAATATAATTACATTCTAGTATCTATATGGTTGTCCGAATACGACTGACTCCAAACCAGATGTTTGACTTTGAGATGTGACCTTGACATAGGAACTTTAAGATTTTTTTTTAAAAATCACATCTCCTCATGATTGAGAACATATGAGCTATTTTGAAATCCATCTATTGATTTAGGAGTATTTGTCTTGACAAAATCTGATGGATGGATGGATAGACTAATGGATGAAAAGACAGCACTGTAAGGCACATACACTGAACTATCAATCTGACAACTGTGTTTACCCTAACTCAGCCTGATATGAATCACTTGATTATATGAAAACACAGGATGTGGAATTCCCATGTCCTAACTTGTCCAACATGGGCTTTTGTACTTGCAGACAAGTACATTTTTCAAGGCTACTTGTCCATGGACCAGTGAATATCAGGGCAAATCTTTGAATGTTACGCAATAGATCTAAGTGATAAATTATTCACTAATATTCATGTAAAAGGATGGAAAAAATTGTTTTAAATGATGAAAATGCTGGTTCCACATTTTTATCATTAAAAGCAATATCTTCTCAAAGTGTATCAATTTACTTTTTTGCAGACATGTTCATTTTGTTCATGGTCAAGTAGAAAGTTCAAGTAGTAGCAAGTTCAAATACCAAAAGATCTTACCCTCAGATATCTGGGTATTTTTTAACTTTTTGCAGCCACACAAGAGAGGAAGGTGAAGTTACAGTACGGAACATCAGGAATTTGACAATCCGATTGGGACGTGATTGAACGCTGAGCGGTGATTGAACGTTTATGAATGATCGTGATTGCCCGCTGAACGCTTTTTCTTCTGATTGGATTGAATGCTTTCTATGCTAAATCCGACCGTTCAATCAAATTGAACGTTGCGTTCAATCATTCAATTAAAACATAAAAAACGAAAGAAATTAAACGAAATATGAAAATTATATTTTTCCAAGCATATTTTTTTTTTTAATTCATCCGCAGGGGTCCACAGCAAATTACTTACCATCATGTTGTAAAGATTATTTCCCTTGAATAAAAAGCCGCCATTTACACACGCAACTGAACTCTGATTAAAAAAAAAACTTTTTGGAAAAATTCTCATGTTTCCAGATTTTAATCTTGAAAACCATTGGCTGGAGTTAAAAACAGCTTCGTTAAGACTAGATATTGATCTTATTTAAGAATACTAGGATCGCCAAAGAAATCGACAGTTGGATATGATGTCAATTTTTCGGACCTCGAACCTTTCGACCTGTCGACTTTACTGCAATTATTGCATGGTTATTAAGCCTACTAGATGCCGTTGACTAGTCGGGTCGCCAACGATAGTGGCTGATTCCAAAATGAAGTAAACAGGTCAGAAAAGAAAAGAAAACTCTGTGTCTGTGATGTAAAAAAAGGAAACCTGAGCCAACCAGATGATTAAACCTAGCCCGGTCCATTCACAGGGCATTGCATCGAATGAATGAATTAGATGTCAACTTATCAGAAATTTGTCATCGATTTCATCAACTATTCTACATTTAGTCATCATTGATGCCTCACCAAAGCAAACAGAGTGTTTATGTGACAGTAGCTTAAGCAAAAGAGGAACGTACACTTTCTATCGGTCGAGATATTTGTCACTATTTATCTATTGCATTACAGTCAATAGTTCAAAAATTAAAGTAAAATGCATGTATATAAGCAACGTTTGAAATAAAATAAGACCCGGTTTGTCTGGGCTGGTTTGACTATTTTTTGGGGCCGGTATGACCGTATTGGGGCCTGTTTGACTGTGGGACTTGTTAGACGAGGAGCCGGTTTGACTGGTTCCCTATCAATCTACTGCCTATTTCCCCTTTCGGGTATTACTGGCAAGTGTGTGTCTGTGCTGAATGAAAACTGTTAGTCATTGGTTAGGTTGCCAGATACATTTATTTCAGATTGTGACAAAAAGCTGGGTGAACTGGGGCTGGCTACTAAGTGCCAATTTATTAACACCTTGATGACATTTGGGCTTGAACCACTAACTTCCAGGTCAAGAATCAAGTTCCTTTACCACAATGACACTGAGTGAGATGCACTGTTTTATCCAAAGTGAATGCTAGAATTAGTACTAGTTATAATCTCTCACATAATTTACCTCAAATATTTTACATCTCGACAAAAAGTGGTCAAACTATGCTGTTTGTGACTCATAATATTTCATAATGTTAACCTAGTGTCCAAATGAAATCATTAGGAAACCTCCGTTTAACTTGTTAAAGTTCATGCCTCCTGAAATGTTGCGGAACTTTTAAGGGCCACTATCTAAATAGGGTTCCTTGTGTAAAGTCTGAGCAGAATCATTATAAAAGGGCATCACGGAAAAGTTTGAGGCAGAGCGATGTTTCGAGTAATTTGTAATGGCCAAGGGTTTCGGATTTGGTGAATATTGATACAGAATCGACCGAGTGGAGCCTAATGATGTCTAGGAAATTCCGGAATGTTTTAATTTTTGCCCCTTATAAAAGATGTATGATGCTGTTTTACGACTAAAAATGGAACCATAAATGCATTTTAAAAGCAAATTATCCACTATCTTCGATTTATAACATAAACATTATCTGGGGAAAACCTTGTTTGGGTGGGGAAATTCGTGTGGGAGGGGAAAAGGTCCATTTTTGGGGAAAAAATCGCAGAGGGGAAGGGGCCAATATTCAGCCCCTGTTTCTCAGTAAAAAAACACCTGCAAATGATAATCATTAGGAAACCTTGGTTAACATTGTTAAAATTCATTGCTTTGAAGTGTTGTGAAACTATAACGGGTCCACTACCTTCAAATCAATACTGATCTGGCAAAATATTGATCCCTGTTGGACTGTACACTCTGCATTGACTGAGCAAGATGGTAACATTTTAAGTAGAATTCTAAATACAGAAAAGCCATATTACTTATCTTTAAAATATAATTTCAATTGACCTGAGGTGTGTTTTTTTAGGTTGAAGAATTTAAAGATTTATTTTTATTTTTAGCTCCACTGGCCGAAGGCCAGCGAGCTATTGTCATGGCGAGGTGTCCGTCGTGCGTCCGTCCGTCCGTCCGTCCGTGCGTGCGTGCGTGCGTGCGTAAACTTTTCTTTAAACATCTTCTCCTCCTAAACCAATGGGTGGATTTTGACCAAACTTGGCCAGAATGTTCCTTGGGTGACCCTCTTTTAAAGTTGTTCAAAAAATTTGGATTGACCCCCAAATATGGGCGTGGCAGGGCGGGGCTTATTTTGACCCCAAAATCTTTGAACGACATCTCCTCCCAAACCATTGGGCAAATTTCAATGAAACTTTACCACAATGCTCCTTGGGTGACCCTCTTCTAAAGTTGTTCAAGAAATTTGGATTGACCCCCAAATATGTGCTTGGCAGAGCGGGGCTTATTTTGACCCCGAAATCTTTGAACGACATCTCCTCCCAAACCATTGGGCCAATTTCAATGAAACTTTACCAGAATGTTCCTTGGGTGACCCTCTTCTAAAGTTGTTCAAGAAATTTGGATAGACCCCCAAATATGGGCGTGGTAGGGCGGGGCTTATTTTGACCCCGAAATCTTTGAACGACATCTCTTCCCAAACCATTGGGCCAATTTCAATGAAACTTTACCAGAATGTTCCTTGGGTGACCCTCTTCTAAAGTTGTTCAAGAAATTTGGATTTACCCCCAAATATGGGCGTGGCAGGGTGGGGCTTATTTTGACCCCGAAATCTTTGAACCTCATCTCCTCCCGAACCATTGGGCCAATTTCAATGAAACTTTACCAGAATGTTCCTTGGGTGACCCTCTTCTAAAGTTGTTCAAGAAATTTGGATTGACCCCCAAATATGGGCGTGGCAGGGCAGGGCTTATTTTGACCCTGAAATCTTTGAACGACATCTCCTCCCAAACCATTGGGCCAATTTCAATGAAACTTTATTAGGATGTTCCTTGGGTGACCCTCTTCTAAAGTTGTTCAAGAAATTTGGATTGACCCCCAAATATGGGTGTGGCAGGGCGGGGCTTATTTTGGCCCTGAAATCTTTGAACCTCATCTCCTCCTAAACCATTAGGCAAATTTCAGTGAAACTTTATTAGGATGTTCCTTGGGTGACCCTCATCTAAAGTTGTTCAAGAAAACGGATTGACCCCCAAACATAGGCATGGCAAGGCGGGGCTTATTTTGACCCCGAAATTTTTGAATGACCTCTCCTCCTGAACCATTAGGCCAATTTTAATGAAACTTACCAGAATGTTCCTTGGGTGACCCTCATCTAAAGATGTAGAAGAAATTTGGATTGGATGAGATCCACTTGATCAATAAAATTCAGGTGAGCGGTTTAGGGCTATTCTGGTCCTCTTGTTTCAATCTGCATCTAAATAGTTTTCTTTCTTGTAATTTTACATATAAGTTAATTAAGTTCATTCCTTCATAAGTCAGTTTCAACCTAGAAAAAGTCTGAATTCCTTCTGAATGTTGTTCACTTTCATTACCTTCTATTTGCAATATCTCTCTTTCAAATCTTGAGATTTTAAGCCAGTGGAGCGATACAGGCCCTCTTGGGCCTCTTGTTTAATCGGGATATCTCTGACTGCTATGTAGAATTTCAACTGAATTGCTCGGGATATTCCGATTAAAAATCTTAAGATATCTTCAAAATCTTAATCTATAAAATGCACCTCTTTGCTTGATCATTATTGTTTTATCAAATGCATTTTTTCAACTATTGATTGAATTTATCATTGGACAAGAGACAAAATTAAAAGCTTTAATTGTACTTAGCTACTGTTGTTTCACCCTGAAATTGAATTTTATCTGTAACAAATTAATCAAGTGAAAAAGTTTGAGTTTAGTTTAAACTCTTAGACTTCACTTCCTGCTATTCACAATTTGACTTTATAGTAGGGTAGAATGACTCATCAATATGGACAGGAAGGTGCTACTTAAGAGAATAAAGAATCAGATAGGCAGTTATTAAAAACAGTTTATGTATTAATTGAACAGGTCATATACATTTTTTTTAGGGATTTTTGTTTGGTATGTCTTGTTTATAGAATTAAATAAATGTAATAACACTGTATAATGCATTTTGTAAATATTTGGTCCAATAAAAGGTTCAAATCCTTTTGTTTTGAACATTTCTACAACAAGAAATACATGTGCTGATCCTGAATTTTTAGTGAAGTAGTTGCTATAGCCTTGGTTGTCGTCTTGCATGACCTTTGACATTTTGTGATATCTATGGTATTCCTAAAGGTATTGAATTGGAACTTGTCTCATATTTTCTCTAACCAAAGAACCAACTCTACTGCCAAGATGTATAAATCTAGATGCATATTTTGCAAATTGTGCCCCTGTTTTGACATTTTTTTCACCAACAGCCAAGCATAGGCACCCACATTTGTTTTTTTTGTTTTCCATGAGAGCAGCACAAACATAGTTGTCTATTAATCAATTTATCAGTTGGTGAGCAAAAGGTTTAAGCTTAACCTCAAATGAGGTAGCATTTTGGTCACCCACTGATGATATATTTGTATAAATGTATTTCAATGTAATCTTTTATGTCCTGATATCCCCCCCAATTGATCCGCACATGGGAAATAGCTCACCAATGCCAATGTCCATTTTCCCTTCTTATGCTTAGTATAAATCCAGGCTAAATTACACTAGCTTTAAAGCAAAGTGCTGAATGTCTCTGAAAGAAAAATCATCCAACAAATTTTGTCTTGAAAATTTAGTCTCAACACAGTTCTTGGTCAAAAAGATGGTGTAGACTAAGATTAGACTGCACATATGTTCAGGATGATTCTTGTCTATATCTTCTGCCGAAATGGGAATTTCCAGGTTCAGATTGAATTGGATTAAGGTAGTACACCCATGATAGATACACAACATTTTTAGAGTAATGAACTGTAACAGTGTTAACTGAGGTTTCCTAATGATTTTGATTATGAAACCTCTGTAAACATTGTGAAAGATCATGAGTTCGGATATGTGGAGGAACTATTAAGGGTCCACTACCTCTATATACAAATCATGTAACTGCTGTGGTAGTGTATCCGACACCCATTCATTTGCTCCTAGAGCCAACGTCCTCTCCTACAAGTTGTTCCCCCGAATGGGTTGATATGTTTTGTTTGCATGGGGTTTGATACCACTTTCAATATTAGTGCAGTTATATTATAGTTGGCCAGTGCACCAACTCATATCCTTTCTCACACCAGTAAAACCTCAACATTTCTTGTCATTAGCCGTTGACTCTAGTATAATCAATATTGACGGATGAAAGTTGGCTGAGCTTGGGTTCTAACTCGCTACCCCATGTTTGACAGCCCTGTGTTACTGCTAGGCTTAGCCCCGGTGGATTAATAATCATAAACCAATGTGGGATAGCAGCTAGAGGCTAGGAAGGGATCTAATGGTAGTGCTTGAAAAGCTGAAAAGACTCTAAGATTGTTAAAAGCAGTGTTAACCCCCTTTCTAACACACAAATTGTTGGGTACCAGGCCCAATCTCTGATGGAGGCATCCATCAAATTTGACTTTCTTCTCCCAGCTGATGGTTCAGAAAAGGTCTTGTGTAACGGCAAATCACATTGTGAAATTGACATTCATCTAGATCAAAACCAATCAAAATCACTCTCCTAGTGCTCAAATATTTCATTCCTAAAACTCACTCCAATCAATTTAAAACGCTCCAAAATCATTCAAAACAACCACTTTGAATCTGTGCAAAATAATCAGCATTCCAATAAAATGATTGTATGATTTTTGAAGGCTGTCATTGATTTTTAAGGGTCTGATTTGTCTGTAAAGACACAAATCCAGAGAAGTTGGTAGATCTTTTAAAGGGAGGTAATCAATTAGCACTAATTTATTGTCGATTTTGTTTTACCTCCCTTGAAAATCAATCTAATTTTGATCATCACACTCATTCAATTTCATTCTAAGGTCATTCAATTTCAATTTCCAGATTCTTCTTACTGTATTCACTGGTAAAATACAGTAATATCAAGAGTCAATAATTAGGTGCTCATACCACCGGCATAGGACTCAATAGTTAAATGTAAGAAGTTTCGATACAAGTTGACCGAAACCTTTTCATAAAAAAAATGCAGCCCCACAATTACCCTAGACTGCAGTTGCGGATCTAAAAAATAGCCCCTATCGTGAGTCTTATCATTCATTTTCCTCGGGAAATTTAATTAACATGTGGTTAACTTTGAAGACCCAACTGTAGAGTAAAACCTACATTACGGTTTGACTGGCGAGCCTGCCTCAATCCATCGATATAGATCGGAGGGTAGCGTAGATGGGACAGGTTTACCAGTCTACATTACAGTCTCCATGAATCCGCCGTATGAAAATGAGATGCATGTCGTGGCTGGTGGGCATGTCCTAATCAATGAAATATTGGAGAGTAACATGGATAGGATTGGTTTACCAGTCAATTGAAAGCACTTTCATTAAATAATATTTCATAAGGGTAACAATGTTCTTGCCTTTAATAAAACATTTTGGCCCCGGTAAAGCCGGCCACTGAGGAGAGACATTGTTTAAAGAAAGTAAGGAAAATCTCTTGGCTGTTCATCCTTTCATTCTCTACTGGCGGACTAGGTACGAACTGGCACTGAGGCGAAAACGGTATTTGGATCGAACTGGAATAAGAAACGAACATGCGCAAGTACTCGTCGTCTCGCCTTTAATTTGCCTGGATGTTTCCGAAACTCGCTAGAGCTATTTATTTCGAGAAGATTGTGAATTTGCTTTTTTATTTATCTATTCTATCAACAAAATGAATTATTTTTAATCAAACGAAATTAATTTCGTTAAAACTGATTGAACGGTTTCTTATCATGTAACCGATCGGAATGAGTGAACGGTTCTGATTGAACGCTTTGTAACGATTCTGATTGAACGCTGATTGTAAAATTGTGATTGAACGCTGATTGAACGCTGAGCGCTGATTGAACGTGATTGCCCGTGAATGATCGGATTGTGATTGAAATGATTGTCAAATTCCCGATGTTCCGTACTGTACAAACAGTTTAAACCAGAGAAATACATTTCAAACTTTAAAAACAGCTATTTATATAACAAGGTTAATTATTTTCTGAAGCAGTCTCTTCTGTCTCTAGGCTGGTTCCATATAGTGTATGTGGACATTCACAGTTGATTGTGGTACCAAAAACTTCATGCCATGACCTCTTGTTGTAGTGGTTGGTATTTAGGTTACAATGGTTAAGTTGAAACACAAAGCAAAGATCACATTTTTTTCCTCTTCTGTTGAATTCTTCCACTTTCTGAAGTTATTGAAAAACAAAATGTGAAAAAAATGACCCTTGTTAAGCTCAATCTAAAATATTCCTGCTCTGACAGAAGGTAAAGATAAAGATTAGCCTGCACATGTGAGCATTTTAATCTAAATCCTGACCACTTGATTTTTCTTTAAAAACAATATTTTTGAAATGAAACTTATTTTACCCACATAAGTGCATTCAGGATATCGATTTCAATTTAATATTCTATGGTTTTTATTCTGCATGACTAGGGGTTAAAAGGTAAGATCCAGAATATTAGTTATGGTTTTAAAATATATTACATATGGTTATAGTGTATGGAGCAATATATTGAAAACTCTCTCAAATAAGGACAAGCAAAGGCAAAAATGACAACAGCAATGTCAGACATGGCCATCCCCAATCATGAAAGCTTGATAGTGAACTGAAGCTTAATCTATTAAAGATTCTTTTGTACTTGAAGAGATATGCCCCCTTCAGAATATAAGTCTTTAGAATATCAAAGGGCAATAACTGGTAAATTATGCAAGCAAGAGTTATAGTTCTTGTGCATTGCTCATTTCAATAAGAACTACACTGCAACTCCATTAAAACGCTGTGGTCGGGGTCCAAGAAATGAAACAGCGGAAGAAGTGGATGTATCTGCTATAACGCTGTACCCCCCTCCCGCGGTGAACAATAACGTACCGCGGAAACATAACAGACACAGGGTCAATATTGATAACGATATCGGATATCTAAATATACATGTACATGTTTAGGCCATTGTATTTCATATTTTCAAAACTCGGCAATGAATTGAAGAACAAACGCGGTTTATTACTTTGGTGTTTTTTTATTTTAAAAGCTAAAATAACTATCTTTGATACGTAATCTAGTTTGTAGGATTAAACGATCGCAGACTCCTCTTAGTTCTCTGAATCCCGATTTCTCGGGCCTACCCGCCCGGCAGCAGAGAAACACCAATAATGACGATCTCAAAAGGATAAAGTTAGTAAAATCCATAAAATTTCATAAGATCAACGAATTTCATATTTTAAATATTGTCTTCTGGAAAATAAGAGAAAATAATTATCTACGCAATCAAAATAACCTATACCCTACGTCCGATCAAAACTATACCAAAGTAATCGAATCTCTCGGAGTGCAGGACCGCATTCTTTGATTAGCGAGAAAAAATGCCGTAAATTCAATTAAATGAATCTGTAGCTACGACATTTAGATAGCCTCTTTGCGGATCTCGAAAACCGTGTAAGTATAATGTTCGTAACCCTTGGTTTGACAAGATGTAAATTCACGGCTTTGATTATCAAATAGTAGATCGTCAAGAGATAAAGTCCAGACGAAAGCGAAGCGACGCGGTCACCATCATTTTTGCGCCATTTTTAGTTTCTTTGTTTGAAGCTATCTTGAGGGAAATGTAGGTTTATATATAGCTTTCTATTTAAAACTGAACGAAGCTGTCTATTTAGTGAGATAGGAATCAACGATAATAATTCATTTGGGCTTTGAATTTTCAAATCCTGTGACTATAATATGAATAAGTTTAACAAAAAAGAAACAAAATTTTATCATATATTGACAAAAAACGTAATATTTATAAGGGGTTGGCAAAGGGAGGTAATAAACCAATAAATTGGGTAAGGGCCGAGTCGCTTTTTGAAACGTTTGTCAGCAGCGGTAAATGTTCCAGATTTGAGAATATAAAACAAAATTAGCTTATTTTGCGAAAGCACGGCTTCTTCTGAAATTTATCAACTTGGATTTAATCGCATGCGAGCTAGACTTTTCAGTGTCCAATTGCGTCCCTGCCTTCTACAAAGCGCAGTTAGTAGCGCGCCGGACTGTCAATGTTGGGATTCTGTGTTTCTCTGACGGCGGCACTCATTCTTTCTGACTATAAGTCACTCACCCATGGGTTACTAATCGTAGACCTATGTGAGATAGCAATTTGTGTTTAGGAAAGGATGTGATGGTTTTAGTCGTGATCGAATTCGGTTATGAGTGATATAACTATATAGGCCTACGCCTAGCATTCTCTCTGACCTGAGGTATTTATCGCCACCAGTGCTCCGCAGGAGGTGTGAAAAACAATTGTATTGATTTTCCTGGCTTCGCTCAGTATCGATTTTTATCTCTGTGTTTTCACCCTTCGATCCGAAATCTCGATCAAGACAGCGTTAACGGCGGATCGGGTAACATCGCCGCAGCATCCCAAAATGGTCGACCCCTCCAAATTTCGGGAGCCAAGCGGACCCCGCGTTATAATGGATTCAGCGCTCTAACAGATTTCGTTATAATGGAGTTGCAGTGTATCCACCTATGGAGTTTCAAGTTGATAGCTAGCTATTTTACTATAAGAGATATGCCCAAAAAAAGAGTAAGAGTTAAGAAATAACAAAGGGCAATAAATCCAAAATTATGCAAGCGAGAATTGTTGTTCTTGTGCAGTACTGCACTTCTCCATGAGATCTATCCATCTTTAAAGTTTCAAGTTGATAGCCACTGAACTTTAGGAGATATGCTCCAGCCAAGTTTAGTGACAGAATGTCGAAATGACGGGTGGAGACCATTACTATATCCCCTTCGCAAAAAACGGTGGGGGATAAAAAATTTAAAAAACCAAGTGGCAATAACTAAGTTATTCTTATTATACTGCATTTATCCTAGTCAAATTGTGTAAGTGCATCGAGTTAAAAGCTTTACTAGTAAAGAAGTAATACCTGTTTAAAAAACATGGGACAGACAGATGGATGAACAGACTGACATGGTGACTCCAGTATAGCCACTTTACTTTGTTATATATATAGTGCCTGAGTGGGGTAAAATAAAGCAAGATTGGCGTCTCTTAAAAAATGTGCACTGTGCATCTCTTCAATAAGATCTATTCAACTATAAAGTTTCAAGTAAATAGCACTTATACCTCAGGAGATAGAATGAAAAGAAGAGTGATTAAAAACAGTGAGTTTACAATTATGATAATATTAGTGGTGTGACATTTAAATTTTTTAAGATACTCCATCAAGAAATTTTGAGGATCTACTGGAAAGCATTTAACTTCAATACACTTACCTACCTTCAACTACATAATTTTGTTCCAGATCTAACTTAATGTTGTTGTTTTTTCAAGGCTACAGTTGTTATCTTCTTCACTCATGTTTTTCTCAAGACTCCAAAATATTCAGCATTTACACTATAAGGTTTATCCCTTTACTATATTTTGAGTTGTATCTGCAATATAAAAGAAAACTGAAAATGTGGAGGTAAGTATATATAATAGCTTGCACTTATGGATTTCAATTACAATTATTCTTAAGCCTACTACCATTTGAAAGATTTTTTCTTAAATCTCAAAGGTCAAAGCTCAAGGTCTAATGATATAATGATAAAAGGACTGTTGTAAGTGTGAAAATCGATCGTATTGAAATCGATCTTTAAGAGTCATGTTGGGTATGACCATCCCAACTGTAAAAGCTTGATAAACTAGACTGTCGACTAATGCCGTATTACCCCAAAACAAGTGCTTGTCAATAATGTAAAGCCATTTTCCATCATCCCATAACTCTGTCAAAACACAAAAGTCAATGAATGGATCATAACCAAAATATCACTTGCACATCTCTACCTGATACTGATCACATCTGTAAAGTTTAATGGAAATCTGCCCATTAGTTGCTGAGAAACTGAATGGACACATAAAAACTACAAATGGATGGATGGACTAAACGATGAACAGACAGATTAACCGACCAACAAGCTAACTCCTAATACCCCCCCCCCCCCCATATTTTTTGGGGGTACAATACACTGAAGCTAGCGAGAATTAGGGTCCTTAGATACTGCAATTCTTTCTCCTCACTAAGATCAGAGATAGAAGATGAACATGTGTCCACCCCTGATGACATATAATAAGACCTGAAACAGTATTTTTAGTTTTGATAAATTTGACTTAGTAAGATGACCTTAACATCAAAATATGTGGAATGGAATGGTGAAAGAAACTTTTATGCATTTTACTTTACATTGTAACTTGAATAGTGTCCAGGTTATAGAAAAAATTTTAGTTGGCGCATCAAGTTTTCATAGACAGTCAGAAAGATGGACAAATAGAATAAAACATTACACCCTTATCTTTTTATGTGTGGACATGTAGTAAAATAATGAATACAGTGTCATCTTATTCTACTTACAAATTACTTGAACATATCTGTTTTCACAGTGACAATCTTGCATGTATATATGGCACCAGTAATGCTGTTAGGCCTACATGTCTGAGTGACATTTATCTGAAATGAATTTTTTTGTATTTATTCAAAATAATAAAATACCAAGTCTAAATCATTAAACATCACTGAATATGATCTATCTATTCTTATTGATACTAATAAGAGAAATCTGTTGTGAATTTTACTCAGTTTTGAGAGACTATATATGAAAGCCTCCCAATCAGCAAATTTCTAAATACATTTTCTAATAAAACTATCAAAAGGGGAGATTATCATTTCTCATATAAAATACTAAATTGATATTTGATGTTATTTTTGTCAAATTTAATCTAAGAAAGATATTTTTTTCAAAAATGTGAAAAAAAAATCTATATTCCTTTTTGTGATTCATAAATTATTTGTCAAATCTATTTCAGTTTAATGTATTTATCATTAATTCTGATGGGTATAAATACATTTGTTTGGTTTAGCGAATAAATGTCTCTGTTTATCAATATCCGAAAAATGGCTTGTCCAGTTACTATTACACTTTACCTGTCAGCTACGAATTATTTAAGTCATGTTAAGATAATATTTAGGTGATTTTGAAAATATTATGGAGGTTAATAATTAATTCTGAGGAGAGAAGACATTCTACACTTTCTTTTCCTATCATTTTTTAATTAAAATTCTTCTACAACAATGGTGCAGATGAATGTTTTCCTGGCACAAAATCACTACCAATGACCAGTAAAATACTAACAAGTCATAAATACCTTGATATCATCTCCATTTATAAAAACTCTTTACTTGTAAATAACGATTTTGAGGTTTAAAATATTTATTCTATTTCACGGGACATCCAAAGGGTAAGATACTTTAACAGCTGTGGGAATTCCGTGTAGTCTAAAAATAGAATCAGTTGACTGTTTGTTCTACGAGAATTCCTGACCACCATTTTGATAATCATTCCAAGGAAAGAATTTCATTTTGAAATACGATTTAATGACATTGGTTGAGGATTTTATCATTGCTGAAAAGACAAGTAAAGAATATTTATTTAATCAAATTTATTTATTTTAATTTTTTCTAGTTACGGAATAAGAATTTAAACTGTGGCCAAATATTGCACAAATCCGCGAAATAGCAAGGTCAAGTTGATAACGAAAGTTGTTTATTTTCACTTCAAAAACTTACGTGTTTCTTTACGTTCCGGTTTGTAACTCGTCTTTCAGTTGGATTATGATATTAACAGCATATCAATAGCATAACGTAGCCATCTCTTACGGATATTTTTTTTATTATACACAAAATGAGCCCACAATCTCACCTCCGTCGTTTGCATCATGGCGCGTGATAAGTTTAGCCGTGTAACATTTTCATTGGTTCTTATCGATCACATGACTTAATCTAGACTAGAAACTTTAGACTGGAAATTTCTGTTTACTCCACGGCATAAAGAAAATTTTCATTTTACCATTTAAATTTGCTATTTAACAAAATAATACTAATAGACAAACTAAAAATGAAAATGGTTAATTGCATGAGAAATAGTTCATTACAAATTACGTAATATCATTTATTATTCTGTAATATTTTTTAAGAGATTCTTTTGACTTGAAATTGTCCCAGCCATTATCAGATAATAAGTATAGTCGTGAAATATATCTATGCTAAAGTAACAGATATTGTGGTTGTAGTATGATAGATTTCCTTGCATAAATGAAGAAAAAAACATACTTGTTGTGTTAACAAAAAATATTCATAGTATATATATGTGTGTTTTTTGTTCTTATTTATTTTTGTCTGTATCTTTTTTTAATTGACATTTTCAAGCAATTTGAGAAATATAAAGCTTCATAAGAGGGAAGAAATCATGCATTTCTTTAAACATGTTCATTCCTTTAAGCTTAGGAACGGAATAGTCCACAATGTTCACAAAAGTATATTCATTTTAGGCTATATATTTCTGCTTCTGACAATCTTGATAAACATGTCTTTTGCTACAATTATGTTGTGAATCTGTTGCGTTCCTACTTTTTTAGTGCTTTTATAAAGATTCATTATTATTATAAACACATTTTTTAAGTTGGCATATTCACAGAAATTTCATAAGTTAAAAAAAAAAATACTGAAATTTCACTGAAATTCTAGCCTCATAAAGAAAAAACATCTCACTGAAATTTCAAAATTTTTTGCCAAAATTTCACTGAAATTTCACTGAAATTTGGTCATTTTGCTGAGATTCAGTGATATTTTAACATTTCACTGAAATTTCACTGAAATTTGGTGAAATTTCACTGAAATTTCACTTCAATTTTCACTGGGGTGGTACTTGTTACCACTACATCCCTATAATCCTATAATTAATGATAGTTAATCCTTGTCATGCTGAACCCAGATTATTCCTGCTTTGACAGAGGGTTTATACAAAGATCAGCCTGCACATATGTGCAGTCTGATCTTAGTTCATACCACCTAAATTTCATTTTTAAACCAGAAAGGTGTAATACAATGCATTTTTGAAATCATTACTCACTCACATTTGGTAACTTCCTGTGCTTTAAGCACTTTGATTTTACATTTATTTTGCAAAGACTTTTATTCAGCATGACAAGGGTATAAGTAAAATTCGCTATTGTGACTCGGCATTTGTATACAAATGCACTGTAATCACAAGTCACAAAACCGTATTGGAGTTATAAACATAATATTTACCTATATGAAAGTGAGTAACAAATGTCTGAAAGGACAGATTTGTGGATCTGCCGTCATAGCTCAGTTGGTAGTGCGTCAGACTGTCAATCTAGAGGTCCCGGGTTTGATCTCCAGCAGCAGCACTCATTCTTTCTGACTATTTGCCTCTCATCGATGGGTTGATAATCGTAGACCTATGTGAGATAGCAGCTGGAGGCTAGGAAAGAATCTGATGGTTGTACTGGTGAGAGAAATACCAGGAAACCATTGTTAGGTGTTCCAGCCTCCGCGATATAACTGAAAAAATGTTGAAAGCAAGGTAAAACTCCATTCATTCATTCATACAGATTTGTGGACTAGTTCTGTAGTTTGAAAAGAAATTGACTGAATGGAATTCAGGGTATCTGATTTGTGGTGTTGTTTCAGTTTGGTTTCTGTAGTCTCATAATTGGCAAACACGTGTAATAATGTACAGTGACTAATTTGATTGGATAGAAGTCATTAACCTAGTAATTATCTAGAAATTGTGGTTATATAACAGCTCTCTGGGTTAAATAATGCCAATATGTATATTGAGTTACAGATAGAGGGGGGGGGGGGGGGCAGAGGAATACAAGGGGATGTGGCCATTCTTAAAACATTATTTCTCAAAGAAATTCTTTGTTGTGGCTACTCATGTCTGTCTGTCTGTCTGTCATTCCACTTGTCTGTCAGTAGACCTTTTTGGTTTCTGGACTCTAACTCAAGAATGAAGTGACTTAGAAGCATGAAAATTTATACTATTGCTGCTTGTGATCCAAGGAAGTGCCTTGTTGTGTTTTTGTCCCAAAAGTGAAATTCGTGCAAAATATGTTTTCTAAACTGGGACTAAGAGCTGGTTGGTATGGGGTGGGGGTGGGGGGGATGTGGTTGTTCGTCAGCCTTTGTGACAGATCTATTTTAAAATGGTCTTGTGTACTTCCTTTATACAATTGCATCAAAAAGGTCTTCAAATAGGATTATGATAGCTGCAACAGATATAGAGCATAGAATTTAGGACATACAGGTGTGTGGAAATATGCATTTTGAAGGTTCAGTGCAAGAGTGTACTAAGTGTATATACACTTAGTACACTCTTGCTCTAAACCCTCAATTTTCTCTACTTGTCCCTGAACAGCTAAAACATGATTTTCTACTTGTCTAGGATCAAAAGAGACTAGAGAAATTTTTATTTTTAAAAAGAAAATGCTGAAACCCAGCATTTCTTCAATAAACACAATATATTCTGCCTTTTGATGCAAACATTTGGATAATTAATCTCCCTCTATTTAGCAAAATTTCAAGATTGGTCGTTGTTTTACTTGTCCAAGCCCCAAGGACAAGTGGCTAATAAAAATGTACTTGTCCGCAGGTAGAAAAACCAGTGTGGGACAAGCCAGGCATGGGAATTCCACACCCCTGGGATATATTGATATGCACAGAATACAGAATTGAATGTTTTCCCAATGAAGATGGTCAATAATCATAAATGATATGCAATCCAACAAGCTGTTGAATCAAATTCATCCACCATACTATATTGATTTTGTGTCGTCTGCACTTAAAATAATAATCGGAAAATCTTTTCTTGTGGACAAATATATAGATTAATTAATCGTTTGTTTTAGTGTAAGATTGATTTATATTTTATTGAGTGATCAACAAAAGCTATATTTTCATGAGTGATGGATCTCGAGCCACAAGTGAAGATATATCTTTTGTTGTTCATGAAAAGAAATATAAATCGATCATTCTAGAAACACAAACAATCATAAAAGAGACAAATTTAAAAAAAATTAGGACAAATTGTATAAAAGTGTGTCATTTTTGCACATGATTGCTAAGCAATGGTTGTGATGACAACACTTTTTGGGCTCTGCTTAGATTGAGGTCACATAGGGAGAAATGAACAATGGGGAGTACACGTTTTAAGCTCCTCTAGCTGAAGGCCACTCAGGGGCTGTTGTGATAGGACTGTGTCTGTTGTGTGTCTTAGTGTCCTGTTGTAAACATTAATTTTCTTTAAAAATCTTTTCCTTAGAAACTACAAGATGAATCTCAACCAAACTTTGCTGAGATGATCCTTTGGTGACCCTCTTTCAAACTTGTTCAAAGATTGCTTTAAAGATCAACCGGAGTTGTCTGGCGTACGTTGGCCGTCCTCAACAATCTTAAAAACTTCTTCTCCTGAACCACTGGGCCAATACTTTGCTAAAATGTTCCATGGGTGTCCCTCTTTAAAAATTCTTCACAAAATTCTGATTTGCCTTTAAATATGGGCATGGCATTTTTAGCTTGGCTGTTTTCGAAGAAAACCTGAGGTATTATGATCACCTTGGAGTCAGTTCGCATAGGCATTCCCAAACCAAAATTGCAAGCTTATTTTTAAGATCGTCGCAAGCTTGTCGCTAGCTTGCGATTTAAGGTTGCGCTAGCTTAGATTTGGAACCTTCGCGCATGCTTGCGCAAGCTAGTACAAGCTAATGGAATTTTTTTAAATAGCAAGCTAATTTAGATTGTCGCAAGCTTGCATTTGCGCTAGCTTAGATTTGGAACCTTCGCGCATGCTTGTGCAAGCTAGTACAAGCTAATGGAATTTTTTTAAATCGCAAGCTAATCTAGATGGTCGCAAGCTTGCATTTGCGCTAGCTTAGATTTGGAACCTTTGCACTAGCTTGCGCAAGCTAGTACAAGCTAATGGAATCTTGTTAACCAAGCATGTTTCTGTCAAACACTTGCAAGCTTGTGCAAGCTTGTACAAGCTAGTGCAAACTAGAGATAGAAAGCTGGCATGTATACACAGTAACACCAAGTTTTTCCTAGTTTTAAAAATTTATATAATTTTGCTACATCAATTCATAACTTTTGAAACACTTTCATTTTTTATGCATTTGTCATTGTTGTGAAGGACAATTGATGTTGAGCCTGCATTTTAAGCTCAGCTATTTTCAGAGAAAACCAGAGGTATATAACCTTGGTGTTGTCAAAGGCCTCATTGTTGTGGTCGGTGTAGTCATTCATAACTTTTACATTTTGTGATATCTCTGGTTCTTTTAAAGGCATTCACTTGAATCTTGGCGCACATTGTACACTATAAAAAGAGCAACATTTACTATTAAGAGAGATAACTCTAACTGTATTTTGTGGGAATTACGCCCCTTTTTCAACCTAAGATGTTTAGTCCACTATACAGTACACAACAGCTGAGCATAGGCTCTTGTTACCTTGACCTTGTGGTGTGACCTTCACGCTTTCTGAATATTTCTTTCAAATATTACATCTACTCATGATTGATTGAATTGATTGATTGAATGGAGTTTAACGCCGCTTTCAACATTATTTCAGTTATATCGCGGCGGCTGGAGCACCTAACAATGGTTTCCTGGTATTTCTCTTACCAGTACAACCACCACATTCTTTCCTAGCCTCCAGCCGCTATCTCACATAGGTCTACGATTATCAACCCATTGGTGAAAGACAAATAGTCGGAAAAGAATGAGTGCCGCTGTCGGGGATCGAACCCGCGAACTCTAGATTGACAGTCCGACATGCTACCAACTGCACTATGACGGCGGCTACATCTACTCATGAAAGAGAACAATTGTGCCAAGTATATTTGAAATCTATCAAAAAATGAAGGAGTTATTACCTGGACAATATCTGACAGACTTACAGATTAACAGAACCACACCAAACTTTTGTTGTTACAACTGACTTACTGATTAACAGAACCACTTCAACTATTGTTGTTACAACAATGTCTTGCTCAACACAATTGGGCCGACAACAAAGCTATTTTCTTGGTCACACTATATTATAAGCACTCTCTAACCCTTGTCATGCTGCACCTGGAATATTCCTACCTTGACAGGAGTTATAGACAAAGACAAGCCTGCACATATGTGCAATCTGATCTTAGTTTATACCACCTGATTTTCCTTTTTTAACAAGAAAATTTTGAAAGTTTCATCATTTGTGATTCCCAATCATTGCATCCAGCACTATGATTTTACAGAAACTTTGCTAAAGATTTTATTCTGCATGACATGGGTAAAGGTTTCAAAGCTCTTCGAGCTGTCACACATTTACTGTTAATTATGCAATTAAATAGTGAATCAGTCATACAAGGATCACCTCTTTCATTTCTGAAATGTTTCAAAACAACACTTTAATGGCCTTCACTGCATTGCTCGGCAATGGATTGTTTTTTTTACAGCATTGACAGCTGTCCTTGCCCCAACACAACTTGAGACAGCTCCTCTCTTGTAAAAAGAACACCAAGCAGGGCCATGACCTGCTTCCTTGGTTGACGGCAGTTGTGATTGGGTAATATGACACGATATGTTGCCCACAAGCTGAATGTTCTTCTGTCCATCATTCTGAAACATAGATGAAGTGTTTGTGAAACACAAATGCCCTGAAACAGCATTTTTTTCTCAAAACTTTGACCTTGACAAGTGACCATCAGGCAACCTTGGTACCTCAAGATGCACATTATTGAGATCTAAAATCATGCCAAATATGAGCCTGGTACCTTAAAAAGGCTCTAAGATATTAACAAAGTTTTTGAGAAGTTTGTTCTTGACAAATGACCTTGACCTTGTTATATGACCTTCACCTTGCTATCAGCTGATGTGTATCATTGAGGTGTATCATCATGCCAAATGTAAGGCTTGTACCTTAAATAGGCTTGAAGATATTGGCTATGTCAAGTTTTTTGTGGCAATGTTAAGTTCTTGAGTTAAGTTTTTTTTTAAGTTGACATTGACTTTGGAATCATCAGATGCATATCTTTGAGATCTATCATCATGCCAAATATGATCATTGTATCTTAAATAGCCTTAAAGTAATTGGCTATGTTAAGTTTTTTGGTTAAGTTTTGCACACAGATGGACAGACAGACAGACAGACAACGGTAAAACAATATGCCCCTCATCTTATGGATGCAGGGGAATAAAAGAGGACCAAGATGGCCTAGATCGCTCACCTGAGTTTCTTTGACCCCTGGGACATCATACCAATTAATAGGCAGATGTCATAAAGGATATAATTTCTACACAATAACCATTTGTTTAATGAAGTTTTGGCCAAAATTGTGGCTTTGAGAGTTCAAACAAAAAAAGTTCATTAAGACCCCTTCTCCTGCGATATGGCATGGATCATTCTCAATTTCAATAGGGTTCATCCTTGTGACCTGGCCAACATTCTGACCAAGTTTCTTGAAGATTGGGCCATATTTGTGACCTCTAGAGTGTAAACAAGAAAATTGTCATTAAGGCCCCTTTTCCTGTGATATGGCATGGATCCTTTCCATTTGCAATAGGGTTCATCCTTCTGACTTGGCAATCAATCTGACAAGGTTTTATGAAGATTTGGCTATATTTGTGGCTTCTAGAGCATAAACAAGAAAATTGTCATTAAGGCCCCTTTTCCTGTGATATGGCATGAATCCTTCCCATTTTCAATAGAGTTCATCCTTGTGACTTGGCAAACATTCTGACCAAGTTTCATGAAAATTGGGCCATATTTGTGGACTCTAGAGTGTAAACAAGATAATTGTCATTAAGGCCCCTTTTCCCTTGATAATGCATGGATGCTTCCCAATTTCAAAAGGGTTCTTCCTTGTGACCTGGCTAACATTCTGACCAAGTTTCGTGGAGATTGGGCCATATTTGTGACCTCTAGAGTGTAAACAAGAAAAATGTCATTAAGGCCCCTTTTCCTGTGATATGGCATGGATCTTTCCCAATTTCAATAGGATTCATCCTTGTGACCTGGCCAACATTCTGACCAAGTTTCATGAAGATTGGGCCATATTTGTGGCCTCTAGAGTGTAAACAAGACTAGAAAGCAATGAATGGCTTGAGTCACTCAACAGGCTTGAAATTCTTGAAAAAGCAAATCTAAGTTTTGACTAGATTTTAAGATATTTTGGGTTCTACTGATGTTGAAATTAATTTCAAAGTTTCCACTATAAAACATAACATATAGAGAAATGACCTCTGCCCATAAAATAAATATTTTTCATCCAATGACATTTATTTTTCACTGCATGATAAAGGTTCACTCAAGGATCATTCCAGTGAAATTTGGTTGATATCCATCAATTACATTCTGAGAATTATTTTTTTTAAAGTTTCCACTATAAAACATATAGAGAAATGACCTCCGCCCATAAAATAAATATTTTTCATACGATCACAATAATTTTTGGAAGACTGATAAATAATCACTCAAGGATCATTCCAGTGAAATTTGGTTGATATCCATCAATTACATTCTGAGAAATTGATTTTCAAAGTTTCCACTATATAGCATATAGAGAAATGACCTCCGCCCATGAAATACATATTTTTCATACCATCACAATAATTTTTGGTAGACTGATAAATGGTCACTAAACAATCATTCCAGTGGAATTTGGTTGATATCCATCCATTACATTCTGAGAAATTGATTTTCAAAGTTTCCACTATATAACATATAGAGAAATGACCTCCGCCCATAAAATACATATTTTTCATCCGATCACAATAATTTTTAGCTGCATGATAATGGGTCACCCAAGGATCATTCCAGTAAAATTTAATTGGTATCCATCAATTGGAATCTGAGAAACTGATTTTCAAAGTTTCCACTAAATAACATATTGAGAAATGACCTCCGCCCATAAAATGCGTATTTTTCATCCGATCACAATAATTTTTGGTTGACTAATAAAGGGTCACCCAAGGATCATTCCAGTAAAATCTAATTGGTATCCATCAATATGAATTGAAGGAAACTCACTTTTTACCATATTTGGTGATTAGCCATGCCCATTAAATCCAGGTTTTTCATTGGATCAAAATTTCTTGAACAACTTTGAAAGAGGGTCACCCAAGGATCATTCCTGTGAAGTTTGGTTGAAATTCATCCAGCAGTTTCTGAGGAGAAGATTTTTAAAGAAAAAGTTTACAACCGGATGCACGCACGCACGCACACACGGACGGACAGACGGACGACCACACGACGGACACAACGCCATGACAATAGCCCCAATGGCTTTCAGCCAGTGGAGCTAAAAATTTTCCTTAAGGTCCCTTTTCCTGTGATATGGCATGGATCCTTTCCATTTTCAATAGAGTTCATCTTTGTGACCTGACCAACATTCTGACCAAGTTTCATGAAGATTGGGTCATATTTGTGGCCTCTAGAGTGTAAACACTTAAATTGTTGAAGGAGGACGACGGACGACAGACATTCAATGATCACAAAAGCTCACCTTGAGCTCGATGTGCTCAGGTGAGTTAAAAATAAAGTTATAAAACTTTATTTGTGCTCAACTCAACTGAGCATAAAATTTATATTGCTCATAAATGGTAAAATGCTAACAATTGTTGACATTTTACCATTTATGAGCAAGATAAATAACTGGTTTTGATGATTTAAGGATTAAAATTACCACTGATTCTGGTTATTTATTATTTATGAGAAGTTAAAATTTCAAAATCAGCTGATTCGAGCATAAATTTTTTTTATTACCTCAGGGCCATGAGAGACTAAGAGTCTGTATATCAAACTGGTCTTAAGTTTGATCTACTGCCGAAGAATTTCACAGAAATCAAGGCTGTTGTGGGCTTCCTCCTGATGTTATGCCCAAGTTAACATATTTTTACATGTGTGGTCATACGATTTTTATGACAAGGCATTATTGCCTAAGTAGAAGTGATGTTATATAGATACCTGAGCAACTTACATAGAAAAAGTCTGATTGTTACTTTGACCATCCGCTAGTACCAAATTTATGCAAAATTAAGCACAACTTACAAGAATAGTAAATGAATTACTGTCACACTTTCTTCCCAGTGGAACTGTTTTTCAACTGCAACAGGCTGTTCAGTAGTATCATTCTGTCTCTCAAATACAGGACTGCATGGTGAATCATTGTTTGCTGAAATGCTCTATGAAGGAGAACTCGGCCTAAAGGATTTCTTAGTGGAGTACTGGTAGCTGTATTACATTTGAGATGGGCTTCTGCAAGACTGTGGGCTACTGCCAGATTATCCAAACAGTTGTTGACACACAGGATAGTTTCTTTGATATCTGTTTCATGGCAAAAAAATATATATGCTTAAATTTTGTAACATTTTTTTAGAAAGTGCCTGACCAAATGACTGGCATTTTTTTTTTCAACTGTCCAGAAGTCTGAACATTCATTCTAAGTTAAGTTAAATAGACCAACTCTAATTTGGTAGAATAAGTAAGATTTTAAAGTTAAATAAGTCTGTCCCTGCCAAGCACATATTCAGGGGTCAGTCTAAATTTCACAATATTGTGAAGGGCAACCCAAGTTTGGTATTATTACAACATACAAAGAAATCATTGACTACACACTACATCAATGCATGACAGATCCTTAGTGGCTGTACATATTACCCCTAGAGCATATGCTCAGTGAGCTAAAAAATAATGCCAATATAAAATAAAAATGGGCAGGGGTTCCCATATAATATCAATTTTTCTGCTAAGAATGATCTTGAGAACAAACCTTGTCTGTCCAATATCAAAAACAAAACAAATATGTTTAACCCTTGTCATACTGAAATAGGATTTTCATGCTATTCAAAAAAGAAAGACAAAGATTTGTCTGCTCAAGTGTTCATTCTGAAGTTTATTTCTGATATTAACTTACAAACCAGAAAAATAAGAATAATAATTATGAAATAGAACCTGAATGACATTTAGTGCATTCAGTGCTTTCAGCACTTTGATTTCAATGCAATCTTGCAAAGGAACATATGTGCAGTAAGATTCTATTCAAAACCATGTGATTTTTCTTTTTAAATGAGAAAAGTCTAAAAATAATATTTGTGATTTGTCTGCTCAAGTGTTCATTCTGAAGTCTATTTCTGATATTAACTTACAAACCAGAAAAATAAGAATAATAATAATGAAATAGAACCTGAATGACATTTAGTGCATTCAGTGCTTTCAGCACTTTGATTTCCATGCAATCTTGCAAAGGAACATATGTGCAGAAAGATTCTATTCAAAACCATGTGATTTTTCTTTTTAAATGAGAAAAGTCTAAAAATATTTGTGAATAAAAGTCTGACTCATGATTTGTGTTTTCAGTGCTTTCAGCACTTTGATTCCAAATCAATCTTTTGAGGTTTTATTCTGCATGACAAGGGTTATAAAGACAAAGTGCAAAATATTGAAAGCAGAGCTATGGTTCTTTCCCTAGTCAGTAGATAATCAATCATTCTGACCAACTTTCAGGTTGATTAGGCTAAAAATCAGTGTTCCCACTGCTGCTTCAATCTGGGGGTGAAAATGGGTATTTTACAGCATGCATGTACCCCCTCTATATGAGACAAAGAAGGCTGCTTGCAAAAATAGGGGGTACAAGCTTTAATTTTGGGGTAAATCACCCCCATTTGAGGGTTTTTTGTGACACTGAAAATATAGCCTCTAGAGTATCCACAAGGTTTTTCTAAGATTTGACCCCATGATCTAGTTTTTGACCCCATTGACCCAATTTCGTACTTGTCATATTACATCAAGACAGCGATTCTGACCAATTTTCAGGTTGAGTGGGCCAAAAACATGGCCTTTAGAGTGTACACAAGGTAAATGTTGTCGACGTACGTCACACAACCCCAAAAGCTCACCTTGAGCACTTTTTGCTCAGGTAAGCTAAAAATGCACATCTAATTTTCAAAGGCAGATCGATACCATAAAACATAACACCCTTGACTCCTTAATATGTGGACCACAGGGGAATGTCCCGCTGATTTTTTTTTTTTGGAACATGCAGGGTTCGACATTAACTTTTTTTACCACTAGACCAGTGGTCTAGTTGCTCATAATTTTCACTAGACCACCAGCAAAGTCTACTAGACCAACGATTAAAGACCAAACAATTTCTATTGCTTTTCCCAACAATACGAGATATGTGAAATAAAGCTATGATTGTTAGAACTCCATCATCATATAAAAAATATTTCTCAAAAATAAAATAATATTTCAATAACAATTCTGGTTTCCTATTTTCATCATCAAAATTGAGTATGAACCAATGTTTTGACTGTTGTGGTGACAGGTGGAAATAGGCAATGATCATTGAAATTTAACATTTTATACTTCAAAATATTATTAAATAAGACAAATCTGTTTGACCTGTCAAACAGCATCTGCTACCTCGATAATATCTTCAGATATGGTCCATTTTCGGTTTATTTAGAATTTTATTTTATATTTGAATATTTTATAAATTTTGGAAAATGTACCAAGATCAGAGAGAAGTCTAGGAAAAATAAAAAGACGAATCTTGCTATATAATGAAATATTGCGAACATCAACCCAGTGTTGCATCTAAGAGACTCAATTTGCCGCCCCCCCCCCCCCCCCCCCTCCCCTATTTTTATTAGGTTCATAAAACATTTTTGGGTGCAGTACAATTTGGTAAGTATTTACTAATTAGAGTTTTAAAAACAACAACAACAACAAACAAAACTTGAACACTTCTTTCCGTTTTTACAAAAATTTTAGGAAATTAATTTGTGTAAAGGGTTCCTACTAGCACAAAAAAGGCATAACATGATAAGGGTATTTGTGACCGGGAAACTAGGTCAAATCTCAGAGAGACACCACACTATTTCAGTAGGTCAAGCACCGAGAGTGCAGACTGGCGCTGTCAGCTGTCATTATCAAAGGACCCTTTCACAACTTTATAGGATAGGCTATCTTTTATCAACGAGAAATAATAAGATATTTGGATTTTCTTAAATAGTTAAGAAGTAGAAAAGTCTATCAAAATATGCATTCCCGATGTCAAAATACTCATTCCCGATGTCAAAATATTCATTCCCGATCTTTGATTATCATATGGATCTTTGCAACTGGAGTTGTATGAATTTATAAATGAGTCAATAGATGGACACTTTTAACTGACTTGTACAATTTGATCCGCAATTCTCAGAGTAAAAAGGTTGTAAACACTGTCTACATATTAATCCGGTAGAGTAATATATTATTTTGTTGCACCATTCTGGCACTACGCGACGATCTTTACCTGACTGACATAATCTAAATACTCTTCGAGTCTAGTTTCGGTTTCTTTCGCCACTGCGCATGTCCGTCTATTTGATTCCTGTTTATAAAAAAATTCCTCCTTTCACTATGTCCTCGCCGATTTCTTTAAATTCAATTGGAATTCTTGCAGCTTTTATGGATATAGACCATCGTCGTTAGTGACCAGACAAGTTTTAAATTCAAAATAAAAGTGAACTTTTTTTTAGTTCTTGAGATTTTTTCACTAGACCAGTCGGGCAAGCTCGACGTAGATTTTACTAGCCCGAACAGACAATTTACTAGACAATGTCGTTCGGACGTGCCTTAATGTCGAACCCTGACATGTATAATAATATAGACAAGGGGTCAAACTCAATTTTGAGTAGGTATTTGTCTTAGATGAGAAATTGACGTCGAATCGCACAACATTTTAGTTTGGCTTTCGTAAACGAAGTTTGTTTGGTCATTAAATTAAGCACTTGTTGGTAGTTAATCCATTTAGCTATGAAATGATGTATTGGGCATTCAGATCAGGTAAAAACTGACTTAGAAATCGACTCTCGATTTGTGCTGGGTGATTTTCGCTCCAAAATTGAGCGGGACATTTCCCTGTGGTGTGGACATGAAGTTCAACAAATGAAAACAGTGTCATCTTATTCTACTTACATATTTCTTGAATATATCTGTTTTCACAGTGACAATCTACCAGTGATGCTCTTACATGTCTGACATTTTTCTGAAAATATAGTTGTTTTGATTTTTTCAATATTGTAAAATGTCAAGTTGAAATTATCAAATTTCATTGATTATTATCTATCTATTCTTATTGATACTAACAAGAGAAAATTTATTGTAAATTCTACTCAGTTTTGAGAGACTACATTAAAAGCACCCCAATCAGCAAAAATTTAAAAAAAAGTTTTCCGATAAAACTATTTAAAGAGGAAAAAGTCTTTGCTCATGAAAAATGCTATATTGACATTTTATGTCATTTTTGTCAGAAAATTAAACTTTTCTTTAAATAGATCTAATATGAAAATATCTATATCTTATATGCTATTTGTGTAAATCATAACTTGTTTGATAATTCTATATCAGTTTAGTTTATTAATCTTAAATTCTGATGGGTATAAATAGATTTGCTTGGTTAAGTTATTCATTGTCTTTGTTTATAAATATCCCAAAAAGTGGCTTGTCCGATTACTATTACAGTTTACCTGTCAGCTACGAATTATTTAAGTCATGTTCAGATAGTAATGAAAATATATATTTCTAAAGGAGGAAGACATTTTACACTATCTTATTCCAATCAAAATGGTACCATTTTGATGAAAATTTTGATACAAAAATGGTGCAGATGAAAGTATTTCTGGCACAAAATCACTACGAATGACCTTTAACATACTGACAATTTATAAATACCTTGATATCTGCTGCATTTAAAAACCCTATTTATTTGTTTGTAGAGATCGTGAGGTTTTAAAAAAGATCTTTTTTTTTTCGTGGGACATCCAAAAGTTGATATGAATTTGGGAATTCCATGTATTCTAAAAATAGAATCAGTTTACTTGTTGTTCAACGAGAATTCCTGACCACCATTTTTGATGATCATTCCAAGCAGAGAATTTCATAATAAAATGCGATTAAATGACACTGTTGTGGATTTTATCATTGTTAAAAAGATAAGTAAAGAAAATTTATTTAATCAAAATCATTTATTTCATTTTTTTCGTGACTGAAGAAGAATTAAATTTGTGGCCAGACATTGCACAAATCGGCGAAATCGCAAGGTTACTCGAGGTCAAGTTGAAAACGGAAGTTGTTTATTTTCACTTAAAACCTTACGTGTTTCTTTACGTTCCGGGTTGAAACTCGTCTCTTGGTTGTATCATGATATTTTCAGCATATCAACAGCATAACGTAACCATCTCGTATAGACATTTTTATTTTCTAAACAAAATGAACCAACAATCTGACTGTGGTTGTTTGCATCCAGGCGCGTGGAAAGATTAGACGGGTAACATTTTCATTGGTTCTTATAGATCACATGACTTAATCTAGACTAGAAATTGTAGACTGGAAATTTCTGTTAACTCCACGGCACCAAGAAATTTTTTATTTTGCAATCTTAATATATGCGATTTAACAAAATAATACTGATAGAAGACTGAATATTAAAATGGTTACTTACATGTTTAAGAGTTATTTATAATCAATTATTTTGATGTAATATCTTATAAGATATTCTTTTGACTTGAAAATTCTCCCAACCACTTTAAGATAATAAATAGTCTTCTAATATGTCTAATAAATAGAGTCTTCTAATTTATCTATGCTATGACAGGATTCCTTATATAAATAAAAACATATTCTTATTGTGTTAACAAAATATTCATTTAAAGTGTAAATATATGTATTCTTATTTACTTTTTTTCTGTATTTTTTTTTCTTTTTTGATATATATAAATTGAAATTTCTAAGCAATTTTAGGAAGATAAAGCTTCATTAGAGGGAAGAACTGATGCATTTATTTTAAAATATTTATTCTTTAAAGCTTATGTCTATGGAAAGAATCTATAGACAGGTATGGGCATTCCCCAAGGTTATATACCAGGCCCCACTTTATTTTATCTATAAATGACTTCTGTTTTTGCTCCAATTTAGGTAAAATAATTTTTAGAATAAGAAATTTGATTTTTTGGCTCTATGATTACTCAATGATAACACATTATAGAGTCAAGAGACTTTTATAATTGTCCTAACCTGTTCCAGATCTTGAAATGACTGGTGATCAGGAGGAAACAGCTTTGATACCTGCCTGGGTCTGCAACATTCTTTCATGTAGATGATCATGAAATCTTTTCTATGGTTGTTCTCTCAATTGTGTTTGTGTTTGCAAAATATTTAATTGAGAAAATGAAAGTGCATGTTGCCCTTTCCAAACCACAGCAAACTGCTGGATTTTAATGTCAGTAGCATGAAATATAATGTACATTGTGCAGGTGATCTTAATCTATAGAGGGTTTTTACTGTATGAATGCTTCTGACATTTATATCCTATTCATAAAAAGCAAACCCTTTGATTTTCTCAAACATATAATTTTCTGAAATCATTGACTTTGGTGTTATATATTACTTCTTTGTCATAAGGTGATAATTTTGAATCCTTGAACACCATTATTTGATAAAATAATAAAAAAAATACAAATTTTTATAACTTTTCCCATGTTTTTGACTTAGACTTTTTCCATTCAAATGACAATAAGTATAATAAAGTTCCTAGTGTGGATCTGTGTATATGCTTGCAAAAATAGCAAGCTTGCGCATGCATGCAACAATCTCACTAGCTTGCACTAGCTTGCACAAGCTTGCAAAGTTTTTGAAAAGGCTTGCGCATGCTTGCGCAAGCTATTTGGCTACCATAGACAATCTTATTCTGGAAGAAACTAGCTTGCGCAAGCTTGCCGCAAGCTTGTCGCAAGCTTGTGACAAGCATGCATTTTGGTTTGGGTTGGCTTTGATGTTGGTGTGACAAACTTTAACCTTGCTCAAAACTTTTGATTGGTAAGTGATAGAGCCTTCATATTTCACATGATGATTGCTTTTGACAAGACCTTTCTGTAGGTATAGAGTTCAAGGTCATCAGTCAAGGTCAAGGTCATTTTTCAAGGTCAAAATTGTTTTAAAAAATTTAACCTTGGTCATAACTTTTGAATGGTAAGTCATAGAGCCTTCATATTTTACATGATCATTGCTTTAACAAGACCTTTCTGTAGAAAACAAGTTCATATATTTGCATTTGCCTACGAAATAATAAACAGCTGAGTGTTGGCAACTGCTTGCGGTGCTCTTGTTTCACTTTGAAATCTTTGAACGTCATTTCCTCCTGAACCACTTGGCGAACTTCAATTTAACTTTTCCAGAATCTTCCTTGCGTGTACCATCTCAAAAAATGTTTGCAAAATTTTGATTGGCTGAAAAATATGAGTGTGGCTGAGCAGGGCTTATTTTGAGCCGGAAATCTTCCAATGAAATCTCCTCCTGAACCACTGGGCTGATTTCAATAAATTTTTACAAGATTGGCCCATTAATATGGGCTGGCAGGGTGGGGCTTATTTTGAGTCTCCTCAGTAATGAATGGGTGGGCAGGGTCTATTGTTACTTTAAATTCTTTGAATAACATATCCCTTTTAACAATTAGGTAAATGTGAATGAAACTTTTCCAGAAAGTTACTTGGATGAGATCCACTGAACCAATAAAATTCATGTGAGCGGTTTAAGGCCATTCTAGCCCTCCTGTTTTATTTTTGAGGCATACTTAAATATTGTTTAAAGAAACAAATGTTCAAGTATTACCAATATTGTATATAGATATCAGACAAAATCAGCCCATTGGAGGAAATAAAAAAAAATAAAATTGATGGAAGGTCCTTTTATTTTTATTCCAATTTTGAGAAAAATTTGGTCAGCTCTCGCAAGAACCAGAATATGAAAAAACAATGGCCTAACAAGTTAATTCAGAGTAGAAGTGTTATAAATTGTTTCTGGAACAAACTGCAGTTCGGTGCATACATCTTATCTCAGGTATTGATCTGAAAACTTGTTTTTTTCTCCGCTGTAGGAAAATTTATGTGTTCCATATGTTCTATGTTTAACATCCAGGATATTGGTTTGTTTAAAACTTGGGGGGGAAATTATGTTTTACACGTACACTATGATGTGAAAAGTTTGAATTCATAAAGATTAACAGATTAACAGGATGTTATTAACAAATTGAAGGACATTAAAATGCAAACCCTTACCTGGGGGCTGAGCTCAAATCAGTTATTTCAAACAAATTCAGGATTTTTCAGGACATATCAGCCTCTATGGCTCGATTGTTATGGGTTCCCCACAATGATTAAGTACAGTTAAGAAAATTATGAAATTGACAATCATTCCGATCAAAACCATTCCAAAACACTCACTCAAATCGATAAAAAATTGCTCCAAAATCATTAGAAAACATTTCCAAATTGTTGAAGACGATCAACATTTTATTCAAATCGATCAAATTATTGTTTGATTTTATTGGCATTTGTGGATTTTAGAGTGTCTGATTGGTTCATGAAGACACACAAACAGAAAAGTATGATCATTTTATAAAAGGGAGGTAATAAATATTGCTAATTTTGATTATCTTGAACAAAACAAGGGTTTTATAATAGATTATCTCCCCTGAATTTCTCTCAAAACTTGCTCCACACACTTATTTAATCTCAATCCAAAACCATTCCAAAATTATATTGTCAATTTCATGATGTTCTTAACTGTATGCAAAGTAGCTATAGACCAAGATCAGGCTGCACATCTGTGACATGCACTTGAGCAGGCTGGTCTTAGTCAAAACTGGATACTTAAAGTTCAGCTGCAAACATGAACAGCATGAGAAGTTGCACCATTCTTCTTGATTCTAGTAGGGCTTTCTAAGTCTTTTAGGAAAAGTCCTTGGCAATCATTTGGGAAAACTTAAAGACAAATTGATAATGTTGGGAAATTTGCAGATATCTATATTTTGGTCATTCCTACTAAATAGTGTATTCAAAATCCTCTTCATGCATTTTTTTATTGTGAAAAGTACCAATTTCTTACAATTAATTTAAGAGATCATATAGAAAATAAGGGAAAATCTTTTTATTCACTTAAGTAACATTTACAAAACTAATCAGACATCTTGTATTTCGGAATTTTTCTTCAAAATTGGGAAACATTCAGGACTTGATCAATTGGACATTGAGCCTAAAGAGGGTCCCGAAGAGATAGCAGAAAAAGACCTGTGTAGGCACTCCTTTGAATCCCTGGGGAGAGAGCATTATGAAATGTAGTAAATTTGACTGTAAAAAGTTAACCCTTGTCATGCTGATCCCGGTATATTCCTGCTTTGGCAGGAGGTATGGACAAACATCAGCCTGCACATATGTGCAGTCTGATCTTTATCTATACCACCTGATTTTCCTTTTTAAACCAGAAAAGTTTCAGAAATCATATTTTCAAAATCAAATGCTGACTCACAATTAGGAAATACGGAGCTTTCAGCACTTTGATACATATATAATTTTACCAAGGTTTTTTATTCAGCATGACAAGGGTTAAGATTGTTACAATTTTGGCCTGAATTAGATGCCAGTCTTTGATTTCTGTTGTCTGTAAGAGATAATTGTCATAAAATTGTCATTCAAAAAACTCTATAAATTCTGGTTGCTAGGCAACTTGTAGTTATTGGATCCCATGAATGTCTCTTTTAATGTAGTACTTTATCCAGAAACATGGGAGTTTTTATGGGAGTCAAAACATCATTGCCTGTCATTTCACTGCTATTCAAGGTACAATTCTCTTACTTTGCACAATCATATCTATAGATATCAGTGATTCCAAGGTTAAGGTCTGTTGATAGGGTCAAGGTCATGTTTGAAGGTCAAACTCATGAAAATTTGCTATCATAGGGCATGAATGGGCATATATTTTTACATTCAACATATTTTCAGCTTGGCTCAGTGCATGTATTACTATGTTTAAATTCTTGAGTTCTTCTAAGTTTCATCTATTGCATTCAAAATTTGGAACTTAGTTATCCAATCGTCCCTTTTCATATCACAAACACATCAAAATCAATTGTGGCCACAACAAGATTAAACATATGTATTTATGAGGAGTTTGGTCTGTTTGATAAAATATTTCATCTTATTTAAATTCAGAAAATTAGAAATCTGTGATATAACTCAATGTATAACTTAAGAAGAATTGTGAATGATGGACTTCATATTACATGCTGGACGAAATGAACATGGATTTTATGGACTAAGATATGATAGAAATCTAATTTTTGTCAAGTGACCAACAGATTGAATCTGAATAGACTAAACATAGACTAGATTTGTAACATGGATATAGATAAGTTAACTGTGTGTGAAGCATGAGTGAGTTGTGGCATCTCTCTAATTGGGATATGCCTAGATCTGTAATCTGTAACATATATACTAGATCTATAACATGGATATAAATAAGTTAACTGTGTGTGAAGCATGAGTGAGCTGTGGAAACAACTTCTCTTATTGTGACATGGCTGATAATGAATATGATGTAATTGACGATGAAAGCATTGGAACTTGACTTGTATACAGATTAAAATGTGATAGAGATGATATTTGTGATGATACAAGTGACGGACTGATTGAATCTTAATAAACTAGAACTGGAACATAGACTAGATCTGTAACATGAATATAGTTTTATTGACTGTGTGTGTAAAGTGAGATACGGAAGGACTCTGTAACATAGGACATGTCTGATAATGAATATGTTGAAATTGACGATGACGATGCAGACGATGGCGATCTAGTCATTGGAGATACATCGTCAGAAAATAGCGAAGGTGAGATCCAATTATTGATGAGCAGGAAACAGTCTTTGGCAAGATTTTGAGAGATTCTCTCATTTTTCTGCCAGAAATCTCATTGAAACTGACTTAATGAGCAGAAAATCTCAAAGAAAAATTTAATTTAGTGAAGGTTTTTGTTGGCTCAGCACAAATCAGTTGTAACTGCCTATAATTATATAGGCAGTTACAACTGTTTTGAGCTAAGCGGTTGATTTTTTTCAAAATATCTCTCCAAAAATCCTTGAGATTCAAATAAAATGAGATATTTTTGCACATGCTATTCTAAGTCAGAATTATCCCTGGATAAGAATGTTTGTACATTTCCAATGCTACCTTTAAGCATTATTTGCAAAAGTATTGGTTAAAAAAAGGCATTTTGATGTTTGCCTTCAAAATCAATTCAAAAAGTGGAAGTGTCTTGAAAAAAGTCTTAAAATCTACTCAAAAGTCTTTAAAAAAAAGTTAAAAATGTTAATTATCTCTTCTAGATTTACAAAAAAAATCTGAAATGTGTTAAATTTTCTCTTTCCAGATGACAGTAATGATGTCAACGACTCTCAATCACCCATAGATCCTGGTCTCCATGACAACAGTAAAGGTCAAGGTCACTCAAGGTCAATAGAGACAGATGAGACTGATGGAGACTCACTGAGACAAGATGATGAAGAACTGCTGTCTCGAATGCACCAATATGATAAAGAAAGGTAAGTAGATTATTTAGGGCATAGAATGTCAAGATCATTTATGGTACAAGGAAGATTAAGGTCAGAAAAATATCAAAATCATAAGAATGTTAAGATCACATTTGCTGTAAATTACATAGAAAATTTAGTGATTTAGGTTTGAATGTGGTTTCACATTGCTTATAGTTCTTATGGCCAAAGGCCACAAGGGCTATTGTCATGGTGTGCCTGACATGGATCTGTTTGTCAGTGCTTGTTTGCATGCACATGAATTTCCTAAAAAATGTGAAGATGGATCTAGATCAAAATTAACCCTTGTCATGCTGGATAAAAATCTTTGCAAAATAAATGTAAAATCAAAGTGCTAAAAGCACTGGAAGTTACCAAATGTGAAAGTATTGATTGTTTTAAACCTTTCTGGTTTAAAACTGAAATTCAGGTGGTATGAACTAAGATCAGACTGCACATAATATTTTATTATACTGCAAAGAAAATTCTAGCATTTTCATTGGTTAATGCTGACCTGACAAACATTGATAGCTACGGCCGCTCCGGTATTACCTCTAATGTTTCCTTAAGGCGCCTCGACATGAACATAGACAAAAAAACGAAACGGTAATGGCAGCCATGTTTATCTCGCTTTCCTGATAACAGGACCCGCATATACACACTAGGATACAGTTGAAAAGGATGTCAGTTAATAATGTGCAAATAAAAAATGATATAGATGTCAATAAATACCTTAAATTTGTACAAATCTATCCATTTAAAGTGCCAAGTTTCTCGCAGTTTCAGCCAACAAATGCTTCCATATCACAATAGCGCAGAGTGTAGTAGTGTGACGTCACAACTATATATGACGTCACTTTGTACATGTTTACTTTTCATAGGGGCGCATTAAGGGATATTGGTGGTTTAAAAGAAATCGGTTTATGTGAACGCCTAAAATAGGCAATAGACAGATATTTAGCCCTAAGACTTTGAAGTATAATAAATTCGTAATACGGTTTCTTGCCTGGGTATATGACGATTTTTTCCCGGCAGAAAAATGATGTCAACCCTCGCCTACGGCTCGGGTGACATCATTTTTCCAGCCGGGAATAAATCGTCATATACCCCGGCAAGAAACCGTATAACTAATAATGTGCAGGCTGATCTTTGTCTATACCTCTTGTCAAAGCAGGAATATCCGGAGTTCAGCATGACAAGAGTTAATATTCAATTTTCCTAATTTACAGTAGTTGATCCTTTTAGGACAATATCGTATTTTTTTAGGACCAATCTTGTTCAGCAGATAGAGGCTGAAGAGAAGAATCGGAAATGGTATTACGACCAAATAGAGATGGCCTCAAGGAAAATACGATCTCTGCCTCTACACGAACCTGTAAGTAATCTGTGGAGTGTGAAAGGGAGGTAATTTGATTGGAGAATAACACACATGATTATGGAACACTTCATCTCACAATTCATCCTGTACATGAAGGGAGATAATAAGAATTAAAATGGTATTATCACCAAATAGAGATGGCCCCAAGGAAAAAAGATCTCTAATTCTACAGGAACTGGTAAGTAAACAATAGAATAAAAAAAGGGAGGTAATTGGGTGGTGGAATTTCACACAAATGTAACGCTTTATCACACAATTTATCCTGTTCTTAAAGGGAGATAATGAAAAATAAAATGGTATTACAACCAAATAGAGGTGGCCTCCAGGAAAATATGATCTTTAACTCTACACAAAACGGTAAGTAAACAATGGAGCGAAAAAAGGAGGTAATAAGAAAAGTAAATGTGTTGTAAATCACCAATTTACCCTGAGAGTAAACTAAGGGTTGGTGAGGGAGTTTTTAGAGATAAAAGAATAATACTTATAACTAAAATGCAAAAGTCAATGAAGAAAACATGAAAGGAGATAATAAGAGAAAAGTATGACGCTCAAGAAAATATATCCATAGCTTTATTATCTTTTAAAATGTAGTTATAAGTTTAATATTGGCTAATGGATTCAGGTACCATTGAAGTCTAAAAAACATTTATGTTTTGATAAACTATATTTCCTCTAATAATAGCACCCTCCCCAAAAGTAGCACCCTACATTTTTTACGAAGAAAACCCACTTCAAATGCCTAAATTTTCGGAACTTTTTGAGACTTCTCATATATATGATTGTTTAGAGGAAATTCAACTCATATTAAAGGGAAAAGGGCTTAAAAGACATCAATTCTAATGATTGTTTAAAATCAGAAAATGCATAGTAAATATAAGCTCCCTGACCATGTTATGTATAGCTCCTGGGAGCGTTTATTAGGAGAAATAAGGTATATTGATATAAACAGAATGAGCTTAGAGAAAACATCTGGCATCAGTTTTTGTGGGCGATAAGAAATTGTTATGTTTTGCCAATATCAGAAATAGTCAATCTTTTGCCAATATAAACCAAATATTGGGTTCTACAGCTAATATCCAGAAATTGACATACATTGAACTAAAAGTGCCAACAGCATTGAATGCTTTAATTGTGAGTCAGTATTTCTCTTGAAAATAGAGGTTTTTAATCTTTTCTGGTTTATAAAGGAAAATTGGTGCAGTCTGATCTCTGTTCATACCTCCTGCTAAAAGAGGAATATTCCAGATTCAATATGATAAGGGTTGAAAGAAAAAAGAAACCTCTATGTCTTGATGCATATATTGATATAAACTTTTTAGCTAGCAGAAAACATCTGGCACAAGTTTATGTGGGTGATAAGAAAATCCTAGGTTTTGCCAATATCAATCTTTTGCTAATATAAATTATATATCTGGTCTGACAACTAATATCATCCTAAAATTAACACATTCCACTTCAAAGTTCACCAGGATAAGGGTAAAAAGAAAAAAAGAAACCTTTATGTTTTGATATATATTGATATAAACTGTTTGAGCTTGGATAAAACATCTGGCACAAGTTAATGCGGGTGATAAGAAAATGCTAGGTTTTGCCAATATTACACAGAATCAATCTTTTCCCAAAATGAATAATAGAGGATCATTTAAGAGAGGCATAACACCATAAAGAGGCATATAGTCCAGAATCTTTATATTTTATCAATGTGACACCATCAGGAATCAAACCTTAGACCTTTTGAGTCCAACTCGCTACCAATTGCTCTATGATGGCAATTAAACCTTTTACATGTATAATAACTCGAGAAACAGAATGAGTTCGAATCACACAAAACTTCAGATCATCTTCTATCCTGTGGCAATATTCGGAAACTTTTCCATTTAACCTGAAACATTTTGTTGCTTACATATACCTTACCCCATCTGTCTGTAATTGTATATGAAAGGTTTTTCCTCCCTTGATTACTCAACAGCAGTTTCTTTTCATCCTCAATCTAGGTTTATGTTTCTAAAACTGTCTGTAATCTTTTTTTAAGTGAAACAAGTAGGGATTTTGCCCTAATATCTGTGATATTTATTTGTGGGCTGCAGATTTCTTAGAAAAAAGAACAATTACATGTATGAGGTATTTTCTCATCTAATCAGCATCCCAGATTTTAGTTTGACGGGAGTCAAGGATTCTGAGACTGCTTGTTTTTCCGGCAGAACTCAATTATTTTGCAAATTAGGTGACTGATGGGCCCAGGGGTATTTTTAAAAAAAAATGAAATTTTATGCTCATGATTAGCTCTTTCCATTCTTTTGACCCCTTTAAAATCTGTTCTGACCCCCAGAGTTAAACGGTTAAGGGGTCAATGACCACCCTAATTTCAAACACTAGCAAGAGCCCTGAGTAGGCCTACATGGGATGAGCACATGGTGCTTTGGATGAAATGTTGTGGTTGGACTGGTGTGATAAATGACAGGAAACCATGGTTAGGTGCACCAGTTTCTATATAACTACAATAATGTTGAAAGTGGTGTTAAACCATACACACAAATCTTGAACTTGAACTTAGAACTATGTTAGGCAAAGCATGAGTGGATAAGGGGAGGGGAAATGGGCTGGGGCTGGGTAAGTTTGAACTTCTGGGCCCAAGGTTATAAAACTTTTCTCAGACTCAGGCTCAATTTTCTTAAATCTTAATTAAAAATAAAAGGTAATATTAATAAGTTGTTATTTATAACAACTTATTAATATCATCTTTTATGTTAATACATTAAAATGAGTAATAAAATAGAATAACAGCATTTAATCTCAAATTGAAATTTAAGAGAAAATTTTAATTTAAGCCTGAAAAAAGTTTTATAACCTCGGGGCCCTGAACTCTTTGTCCATTAAAATTGGGGAAAAAATCCCAAAAAACAAATCAAGAGTAAATCCAATGAAGTGTTGTATACTTGAGCTGATTGAAGTAACAAACATATGGAAGCTTGTTTTTGAATTATACCTGGAGACAAGCCAGGTAGACTAAAAAAAAACATTTCCTCTCTTAGATGCATTAATATCAACCTTTATGCATTCATACAGTGTGATAAGTCTCCTCAGAGTTTCATAACTCTATGAATTCAAATGTCCTTTTAAACACATCAATATCAACCTTTATACATTAATACAGTGTGATAAGACTCCCAGTTTCATAACTCCATGAATAAGAATTGGAAAATGTTAAAGTAGATGAAGTGTTTTACACTTGAGTTGATAGAAGTAACAAACATACATAAGCTTGCTTTTGTACCTGGAGACGAGCCAGGTAGACTCAAAAAACCCACACAACATTTCCTCTCTCTTAGACACATTAATAACAACCTTTATGTATTCATACAGTGTGGTAGGACTCTTAGACTCATAACCCCATGAATTAAAATCTCCTCTTAAACACATCAATATCAACCTTTATGCATTCATACATAGTGATAAGACTCCTAGTTTCATAACTCCATGAATTAAAATGGGAAAATATAAAAAGTAGATGAAGTGTTGTTTACTTTAGTTGATTGAGGTATCAAACATTACGGAAGCATGTTTTTGTATTATGCCTGGAGACAAGCAAGGTAGACGCAAAAAAAACCCATTTCCTCTCTCTTAGACACATTAATACTAACCTTTATGCATTCATACAGTGTGATAAGACTCCTTAGAGTTTCATAACTCAATGAATTAAAATTGGAATATAAAAAGTAGATTAATTGGTGTTTACTTGAGTTGATTGAAGAAACAAACATTATGGAACATTATGGAAGTTAATTGAGTTAATTGAGTTAATTAAAATGAGTTTTTAAACAGAATTACGAATTAAATTTCAAATTGAAATCTGAGAAAATTTAGCCTGAGAGTGAGAAAAGTATTATAACCTTGGGCCTTTTTGTCTTTGATATGTTTGTACTTATATGTGTATGGGCCGGTGGCCTTATTATGCATTAAAATGTTCTATGTTCTATGTTCTATGGCCCTGATGATGAGCCAGGCAGACTCAAAAACATTTCATCTCTCTTTAGACATAGATTTCAAACCTGAAGAACATGAGCACAGAATTTTTGAGGGGCTAGTGCAAAACTGTTGTAATTGCCAATATATTTATAGGCACTTGCAAAAGTATTGCACTGCCCCCTCAAGATTTTGCCCCCCCTTTGAAGAAAAGGGTTATATTGCTTTGCACTTGTTGGTCAGTGTGTTGGTGGGTCATTCCCTCTGTAGATTGTTTTTTGTCCGGAGTATATCTCAAAAGTATGCAAGCTAGAATCATGAAACTTCACAGGTGGATAGATCTCATTGAGACGAAGTGTTAAGTGCACAATAACCAGAACTCAACTCATCATATTTCATGAGTTATTTCCCTTTGTTGATTGACAAAGAATCGGCCATTGACCTGCTTTTATGGGGGGGGGGGGGGCATTAATGTTTTACAAACATCTCTTGTTGTAATTGGCACAGCAGCTAAGATATAACTGAAATATTGTTGAAAGCGGGATAAAACCCCATACAAACAAATTTGCATAGATGACTTAATGTGAATAATCAATGTCTAGATACTCAAGCTGCCTGATAAAAACTGAGAAAACTGTCAAAAGTGACAATAAACTTCATAGAAACAAAAATCAACTGCAAGTAAAATGGCCTTAACAGCTATGGGCATTTGTTTTGATTTAGTGTTACAAGTTTAACAAGAAGTTTAAATAGTAAAACATGAAATCTGACAAGAAACAACCAGACAGGGTGCCCAGTGACATGTCAAAAAGTGTTTTATTCCTATTTCTTTAATGCTGTTTGGTGGATTATCTAGAAATAACTTTTTATAAATCAATTTTGTTGGACCCAACTGAAAGTAATTAAATTACTTTTGTCATCATCTTTTCCAACCTATAAGCTATCATGATGTGTTTTGACATTCAATTTTAATTGATCCCTTAATTATCTATTGTAATTATAATACATTAAGCATGATTAATGTGTATTAGTGATAATTTATTATGGAAGCGAAATAAGGAACCAATTGATAAGCTGATAGTAGTTCAGAGCTGATTTAATGAAGGAATTGAAGTTCAATATGTTTCAAGGAAGCAGAAATGAGTGAAATTAGTGTAATTTGTTCTGGCTGAGCTCATCTCACATTTGGCAAAAGTCATAGAGACATTCATCTTCCTCCTATGGGTGTAACTATGGAATGTAGTAAGCTTAGATGGCCATAGGAAGCTGCAATTAAATGTTGTGGTTATATTGATGTGTGAAACACTTGAAAGTGTGTAGTAGGTGCGACAGCAGCTGCTGTATTGATATAATTCCAATGATGTTGGAAGCTGCTTCGAAGCCATGTAAATAGAATTCTATAAGTTGATATCTGGGCCCGAGGTTATAAAACTTTTCTCTTTCTGAAATCAAATTTTTCTCAAATTACAACTTGAAATTAAAGCCACAATTGTGCTGTAATACTAACATAAATGTATGAACATTAAAAATAACTTATCAATATTATCTCTTGTATTCATACACATATTTAAAATCAAAATTTGAGAAAATTCTCAGTTGAGACTGGGAAAAGGTTTATGACCTCTGGACCTGAGCATATTGAGGGTTCAGTGCAAGACTGTTCTAAGTGTGTATACATTGTATATACACTTCGTACAGTCTTGCACTGAACCCGCAATATTTTACACAATGTATATTTATGCCAATGCATCAATAGATTTGGGGCATATTATTTTATCCTGTCTGTTTGTCCCAAAAGAATTAACACTGGCCATCAAATTTGATTGGTAAGAGATAGAGTCTTCCTGTTTCCTATGTATATTGCTTTGAACATCACCTATCTATTGGTACCACTTTCAATTTCATCAATCAAGGTCAAGGTCATTCTCAAGGTCACATATGTGTAAAATGTGAGAAATATATGAGAAATGGTAGTTATGGTGCATTTGTGTTCAACAATATCATCTTGGTAGGTAATGTCTGTCAATCTAGAGGTCCTGAGTTCGATCCCCGCGGCGGCACACATTCTTTCCGACTATTTGTCTCCCACCAATTGATCTATAACAGAAGACCTACGTTTGATAGCAGCTGGAGGCTAGGAAAGGATGTAATGGTAGTACCGGCGTGGGAAATACCAGGAATCCATTGTTAGGTGCTCCGGCCGCTGTGATATAACTGAAAAAATGTTGAAAGTGGCGTAAAACCTAATTCAAACAAACAAACAAATGGTAGGTAATAGATAAGTGATATTGTCTGTTTTCAGCACTCTAACCCAACCCCAGCAGGACTGACCAGAAAACACCTGGAGTTTGAGATCTCACGACTGCGGGACACAATGCATGCTAGTTTTGGTACAAATGAGATGATAGAGCAGCGTAGAGAGGCGCGTGTACAGCGAATACGTCAAATAGAGGCGGAGCTTATACTGCTACAACAACAACACAGGGACCAGGTAAGGATTCTTAAAATGAAATGAGTCTGTGCGTGACATTTTTCAACAATTTTGAAATTTAAATGTGGGCAAAGCAAATACCCTGGCCAGTCTGTGCATTCACACAGTCTGGTCAATGTCTTTACTATGCAATTGTAGATAAATAAGGTCTCTAGGTGTCTGTAGACAGTAAGTGAATCTTATAATTACCCTTCATAAGTGTCTTTGTTGCTAAATAGTTGCACCTAACAAAGGTGTCAAATTGTTGGAAATGACATGCACAAATGTTAACCCTTATTATGCTGAACTGGGAATATTTCTCCTTTAGAAGGTCGTATAAACAAAGATCAGCATACACATTCAAGGTTTCCCCCTGTTTCTTTGAATTGGATCCTTCTTTTTTTTTAAATGAACCCTAAAATTGTCAAAGAAACATTCATTATCTAGTTTAAAGGGTGGCAAAATGACCCCCAGTTTTGAACATAAGAGGGATAACCCTGCACATTTGTGCAGTTAAATCTTAATCTGCTCCTGATAATTTTAAGCTTGGTGTTATCAGAAAACTTCTGTAGCCTTAAGTTCATTGGCGGCGGAGATATTGCTGTTGTTGACGTCGTCATAATGACATTTTATGATATTTCTGGTATTACTTGAGGAATTCACTTGAAACTAAGCACACATGTTTACTTTCGTAAGAGCAACCTACTATTGAGGGGAATAACTGTATGCATTTTGTGTAAATTATGCCCTTTTTGTGCCACTACATCGAAAGATCAGGGGCTTATTGTTTTACCATTGTCTGTCTGTCCATCCATCTGACTGTCTGTCTGTCTGCAAAACTTAGCCAAAAAACTTAACATTGCCAATATTTTCAAGGCTACTGAAGATACAATGTTCATATTTGGTATGATGATAGATCTCCATGATATGCATCTGCTTGTACCAAGGTCAAGGTCATGTGACAAGGTCATCTGTCAAGGTCAAATGTCTAACAAATTGCCAATTCAGCGGCATTCATGTTTCACAACCACATTGTGTTTGATCTTCTTTCCACTATCCAGCACCCAACAGGTTTATTAGGGCAAGTTTGATTAAAGTTATTTCAAGTTTGTGACAAAGTAATTTTGTGGTTGTATGTTTTAAAATATTAAATTTTGTACTTTTCAGGCACAAAAAAGAAGGGAAGTAACTCCAAGTGAAAGTCAAAGTCAGAAGAGTCATCACCCTAGCAACCAGGATGACCTAGATATAGTTGCCATGGCAATACAAATGGACAAAAATGGTGTGGATCCTACAGATACTAGAAATCCAAACATACCAGCTATGTACCATGGTACCTGGCCTATAGAAACGGGTAATTAAACCTTTTATCAATAATAACTAGTGTTTGGCAATCGGTTTCGAATCACAATCATTTATTGGTTTCAAGTTGATGAGTTTAAGATTAATGAGAGCATTGGTCAAGTTAAAATTACTCTTAAACTTAACCAAAAAACTAAGCATTGCCAATAGCTTTAAGCCTATTCAAGATACAAGCCTCATATTATTTGGCATTCCCAAACTATAACTGAAGAACAAAGTAACTGAGCATCATGAAACTTTATATAACTATTTCCAATAACCCAAGGATTCCCCTGAAGTACTATGATGTTTATGGATCAAGGAGTTTAAATGTCAAGGTCACTTGATCTTTATTGTTTGTTAAATCTTAGCCAGTGCGGGCCATTTCTAACAAAATCACATGAGCACAAATCAAAGATTCTGACCGGTCTTCTCTGTGCCCTATATAGATAGATTAGGTCTTGATCCCTCTTCTGGTCGTCAGCATACATTATCAGTGCATTGTGTTGTTGTCTACACTACTTTACGTTTCTACCTCATGCATATGTGAAATTGTTGGAAATGTCACACACAGGCTCATTTTGTAAAAGTCTGAAATATATGTTACCTACACTATCTTTAGCTTTGACATTTATTTTTATTGTAGATGAGGCAGGGGCAGCACCAAGCCATCAAGATTTAGCCAGTGTCATGAGCTTCAACTCCACCAACACTAGTAGTTCACAGGGGTCAGGGTCGGGGGGTCAAAGGTTATCACAACAACAACAACAACAACCTGTACCACAGCCCCTGGCACCACAGCAACTTGGAACAAAGGTGTAATAAGTTTATCTTATAACTTTACAAATATCTGTGTGATAACAACCCATATGATATCTTTCATGATATCACACAGTTATTTTTAGAACAATAATATCATGCAGTTATTTTTAGAAACTTGCATTTCAGTTAGAAACGTCGAGGAAACAAGACAAAAAGAGTTCATAAGATAAATATAATACGTACTAAGTGTATTGTATGAAAAAATATCTAACTCGGTTGTGTCTCGGCAGAGCCTTGGCAGAGTCTCTATGCAACCTTTATACCAAGGTTTTGATTTCCAAAAATCTGAAAATATATGAACCTGAACATGACATTTTCAAAATGTTAATCAAGAGCGAGGAGGCAAAGACGAGCTAGCCTAACCAGTAACACAGTGTAATAAGAAGATTTGATGTCTGTCTAAAGACTATTCAAACGCTATCACTCATAAAGGCGCAATAAGACACCCTGGACAGACCATGCTGATGTATGGGCCGGCTAGAATCTTTGCGTGGCCTACTTTTGAAATTATTGGAAACGTCACGCACACTAAATAGTAATTTGTAAGGTTCAAAAACATGGTTTATCCCTAAATATACAAGATTTCTTTTCATGAACTTTTTTGTTTTCATGGAAAAGGTATTTTAATTGAAACCCCCAAATTTCTATTCAGGATTTGCTCTCTTAGTTGTTTTGATCCCTAGAATTTCTTGGTTACAGGTAGAGATGGTGAATTGTCTTCTATCTGTATTATATATAGACTGGAAGATTTCATGTTTCTATTTACATGTATAGATGGTGTATGGTCTCCTGTCTATGTTATATATAGACTGGAAGATTTCATGTTCTATTTACTGGTAGAGATGGTATATGGTCTCCTGTCTATGTTATATATAGACTGGAAGATTTGGTGTTTCTATTAACAGGTAAAGATGGTGTATGGTCTCCTGTCTATGTTATATATATAGACTGGAAGATTTGATTGTTCTATTTATAGGTAGAGATGGTGTATGGTCTCCTGTCTATGTTAGGGACACATGATAAAGATGACATGAGTAGGACATTGCTGGCCATGTCAAGTTCCCAAGACAGTTGTATAGCCATGAGGCAGTCTGGTAAGGGTCTATTTATATACTAGAGATGTACAAAAAGATTGAAAGTTTTGACACAACTCTGATATTCTCTAAACAAATCTCCGTACACATCTGCAAATTCACTTGAACATTGACCCACTTTTACTCTTCTTGGACACTCACTTAAGGTCAAAGACCCGTAATAGTTCCGCAATATTTCGGTACATAAGAACTTTCACACTGTTAACCGAGGTTACCTCTATAAACTCTGTTTAAGCTCATTACTTCCAAAACGTTGCGGAACTATTACAGGGTATCTACCTTAAATCCAATATGCTTTTGTTATTGGGTTGAGGCTGGGATAATTTATCATGACGAGGCAAAGCCTCACAGTCGAGACAAGATAAGATTGATATTCTAAGACACTTACAAGTTATTCTGTTTATCTTGCAATCATTTTTAAGGGCTTAAGTATGATAAACCTTAAAAAATCAAAAAAATTCAGGTGAAAAAGTATGGAAATTGTTTCTAAAAATAGACTGTCAGAAATCATATTATGTTATCAGACAGGTGATATCAGATCAATACAGGCTTCATTGCATCATAAAACATAAACAGTTATGAGAATTATTTAACCTTTAATTATTTATTGTCTTTACTTTGGTGTCATTGGCTTTGTTGTTGGCATTGGCATGACAAACTTTAAACTTCATATCTCTTTTGTAATTAAAGATATCTTCAAGGAATTTGACAAGTGTGTTTACACCAGCACAAGAGCTGTCCAGGGGCTGTTTTACTAAATATCTTTCGATCATTTTTTGCGTAATTCAGAAATGAAAATTGTTTCTTGATTAGTAACTAAATATGGAACTCTGTCATGCATCATCTCATTTGAAACGTCTTCTAAAGACGATTCCGCTGAGTATTTGCAAGACAGAATCTATCAAAGAATGAAAACACCAGGTAAGATTTGTTATATAGACTTACAATTAATGTTTGCCTAAGATGTTAAGTATAAAGGGCCCCAGATTATTAAGGGGGATAAGTCTAAAAGCAGATACAAATTTGCAATCATTCCATAACTGCTTCCATCATTGAATGCATAGTCTTCACTTTAGCAAAAAATGTGTAATATGCATCAATTTTTTTTAATGTGATAAGCAAAATTTTGCAAAACTTAAAAAGAGCTCAATTGAAAGATTAATGCAAGGAACATTGATTTTAAGGATTTTATTATCCATAGGTTGTCTTCCCTTGTTGATCCAGTTACTTCATGGTTCCGACAAAGATTCTGCATTGCTTGGCAACACAAGGGGAAGTAAGGCTGCTAGAGCACGTGCAGCGGCTGCTCTACATAACATCGTACATTCACATCCAGACGATAAGCGTGGTCGACGGGAAGCAAGAGTTTTACGTCTTCTAGAACAAATAAGGGCACACTGTGATCAGCTGCGGGAGATGATATCAGATGATGAGGAAGAAGGAAAAGATAATGGTAAATGTTAAACCTTTGTCATGTTGAACCTGGAATATTCTTGTTTTGGCAGGAGGTAAAGACAAAGACAAGCCTGCACAACCTGCTTTCTTTTTAGATTTTAAGAGAAGAACTTGAGTGTCTGGAAAAATATTGGGAGTTTGATTGAAAATAAGATAAAAATTGCTGCAGAAAAACATTTACTTATTCATTTAAAAGATGAAGAGAGAAATTGTTGGAGGTATGAAACTAAAAACCTAATGACACTGTATGAATACACGAAGCTGATTCATGCATGAGTGTGAACAGGTTTTAAGTTTCATACCTCCATGAAATCAACAAAAAGTCTCTTCATGTCTAAAAATGTTATTCCTTGAAGCAAAAGAGGTAAAGATTTGCCCTCAAATACATGGATTGCTTATTGGACTACTTTTCATGGAAGCTTACAAAAAAGTTGTATTATCAAAATTGATTTCATTGAATAATGAGCCAAATGCACAAATATTGGTGAACACAATTAGACTTCAATTATTCACCTGTTGAATTAAGTACCAGAATCCTCTTAAATGGATCAACAGTGTGTTTAAGCAGTCGCAGATCTAATCAAGTCATTATTTGTGATTTGTCTTAAAAGCTTTGGCAGACAGTATAGACTTTGGTCTGGCACCACTGACATGCAGTCTGATCTTGGACTATGCAAACTGCTTTCTACCCAGTTTTTGTGTAGAAGGGTTTGTAAAAAAAAAAAAAAGAGAAAAAAAATCATTAGGATAAGTGTTGATAATTATAAAATTAAAACTACAATGTATCCATCTTTATAATATGACCTACGTGGCAAGATTGAAATAACCCTGTTGAATATTTTCGATATTACACAGGTGTTACTACACTAGTGGAATAACTATGCAAATAAGCTAAAAGGGGATATCAATGTTATATTTTCGTTAGGAAAATGGCATCATAATGGATTTACTAATGTGATTTTACAAATGGCATAATATGTTTCTCAGAATAACTTGAATCGATAAATTTTGTAATTTCCTTGTTTTATCACAAAATTAAGGTCAAATTACAAATAGAATATCAAATGAGTACTCATAAAATACCAAATTTATTAAATTTGTCATCAAAAACAGATAAAAACTTGGTGCAGCCTTGTTTATATCTATTTATGGATGACTCATTTAATAAATTCCGTATTCAATGACAGCTTGTTTTATATCCTCTATGTATATTTCAGTGCCTGAGGCCTCATTTTAATCTGTTTATAGATGACTTGTTTAAAAAATTAAGTATCCAATGACCACTCATTAAATATCCTCTATGTATAATTCAGTAACAGGAGCCTCCTTTTTATCTGTTTTAAGATAACTCGTGTAATAAATTCATTATTCAATGACCACTCATTTAATTTCCTCTATGTATATTTCAGTGCCAGGAGCTTGGTTTTTATCTGTTTATAGATGACTCGTTTAATAGATTTGGTATTCAATAACCACTGATTGAATATCCTCTATGTATATTTCAGTGCCTGGAGCCTCTCAAATGGATCATCACCCTGGTTACGCTATCGCAGCTCTGATGAAGTTATCCTTTGATGAGGAACATAGACATGCTATATGTACCCTAGGTAAAATAATTTTACTTTATGGTATGACCCACGTCACCGGAGTGAAATAACCCTGTCAATTATTTTTCATATTACAGGAGTGTTTTTACACTAATGGAATACCAATGCAAATGAGCTAAGACAGAAGAAAAACATTATATGTTCTGTTAGGAAAATGAAGTCATGATGGATCTGCTGATGTCATTTCGCAAACAGCATTAAATGTTTTGCGGAATAACATGAAATTGATAAATATAGTAATTTTCTTGTTTATCACCAAAATTCCGTCATGTTATAAATAAAATATAAAATTTGTGCTCATAAAATACAGAATTTTTTAAACTCTTCATCTAAATCAGATAAAAACTCTGCTCAGCCTAGTTATTATCTAATTATAGATGATACTTTTAGTAAATTCAGTATTCCATGACCACTAATTCAATAACTTTTTTATTTTTATTTTCACCTAAAAATCTTTAAACATCTCCACCCAAACCATTTGCCTGATTTCAAAGAAACTTGGCATGAATTATCCTTTGGTGACCCTCTTTTAAGTTTATCAAGAAATTAGGATTGATCCCCAAATATGGGTGTGGCAGGGCGGGGCTTATTTCAAATATAGAATCTTTAAAAATCATCCCCTTCCAAACCATTTGCCTGATTTCAATCGAACCTGGCATGAATGATCCTTGGTCAACCTTCATTTAAAGAGTATCAAGAAATTTGGATTGACCCCCATATATAGGCCTGACAGGTCGGGGCTTTTTTTCAATATAAAAATATTAAAAGTCTTCTCCTCTCAAACCTTTGGCCTGATTTCAATGAAACTTGGCAGGAATGCTCCTTGGGTGACCCTCTTCTAATGTTTTTCAAGAAATTTGATTAACCCACCCAATTATTGGGGGGGGGGGGGGGGGGGGGGAAGCGGGGATTTTTTCGCTATAAAATCTTGATCAGGGTGGGGCTTATCTTTTTTTATGAAATCTTGAAAAGTATTTTTGTCCTTAACCATTTGCTTCATATTTATTTTATAAAAAAAAAATAAATTCCTATTTAGATTCGACAATAATATATATTTTGAAGAACGGCTTCCCATATAAGGTTTATCCTATACTTAAATAACGCCCATTGCCAAATGACGTTCACAACAAAAAACATAACAATGCTATCTGTTCTTAGCTCATTTGCATAGTTTTTCCAGTAGTGTAATCACACCCATGTAATATCAAAAATATTCAACGGCTTTATTTCACTCTCACAACATAGGTCATATTATAAATATACATCTTGTTAAAGGATAAAAATGTTGTTCTTAAGAAGATTTTTGATGTTCAAACTAAGGTTTCAGAGTTACAAGATATTTGAGTTATAAATTAATCATTGAATTTTAGTTGTATCCATTGAGATTCTTTCATTCTGATTGGCTAAAAATTTGGTTTTATTTCTCAATGAAAACAATTTTAAATGTGCATTTACTTTGAAAGCTTCCTACAAATGTGATTTAATAAATAATATTCCACAGGGAATCCATGTTACTCAATTTTATTTCCATAAACACTCTTTTTCAAATTTTTGGTCACCTGACCTTTATCAAGAAAAACACAATATAATCAAGAAACTACATCTTCATCTTTCCTCCATTACACAGTGTACAAATAATCCATTAAAATCTGTTTCAATATTGGCAATCATTTCGATTTTGATTCATGATATTATGATATAAGTTATGCTTTGCACATTCATACAGCTCAATAAGGTTTTTTAGTTTCATACTCCTAAGAAATCAACAAATATTCACTTCATCTATTAAAAAGGTTTACTTTGGTATCATTTCAGGTGGACTCCATGCCATAGCAGAATTATTACAAGTCGACCATGAAGTCAACAGCGACACCAATAAACAATATAACATCACTATGCGACGTTACGCGTGTATGGCTCTCACCAATCTCACATTCGGGGACGGTACAAACAAGGCTTCATTATGCTCCATGAAACCAGCAATGAGAGCGTTAGTGTCGCAATTATTCAGCTCAAATGAGGAACTATGTCAAGTTGCAGCAAGCGTGTTGAGAAATCTATCATGGAAAGCAGATTTAGCAAGTAAAAAGACTTTGCGTGAAGTGGGAGCAGTAACGTCCCTTATGCAGGCTGCAATGAGAGTCACCAAAGAAACGACATTAAAAAGTATTCTGAGTGCGTTGTGGAATTTATCAGCTCATTGTAGTGAAAATAAAGCGGACATTTGTGCTGTGGATGGTGCTCTCATATTTCTTATTGCATCTCTCACATATAAAAGTCCATCAAAGACAACAGCAATTATCGAAAATGGCGGTGGTATTTTACGGAATGTCTCAAGTCACATTGCGGTCAGAGAGGACTACAGGCAAACATTACGTCAACATGGCTGTATGCAAATATTACTGAAACATTTACGTTCACCTAGTCTCACGATAGTGAGTAACGCGTGTGGTACATTATGGAATTTGTCTGCTAGATGCGCGGAGGACCAACAGGCATTATGGGAAATGGGTGCTGTTAACATGCTGCGAAATCTCGTCAACTCCAAACATAAAATGATATCAATGGGAAGTAGTGCAGCTTTGAAAAATTTATTGGCAGCCAGACCGGCAATGAAAAATTTGGAGCTCAATAAACAAGGAAATATGAATAGACCAACATTACATGTGAGAAAACAAAGGGCTTTAGAATCTGAAATCGATCAGAATTTATCAGAGACATGTGAAAACGTAGAGAGTCCTCGTGACAGTCCTGTAGAATCAAAGAAGACGGAAAGCGGCCATTTTGTTTATCCTGTCTACCATCTACAGGACTCGGATCAACGACGATCGTTGTTACGTGGACAGATGATACCACGGAGTCAGAGTGGTGGGGATAACACCGTCTCTCTAGAAAATCAAATAACAAATCAACAGAAGGTGTGTAGATCAGGTAGTCAGGACAGCGTTGGGAGTACACACTCAGATATCTCACATGATCGATCCAGAAACAACCTTCCAACTCGTAACCAAGGTAACATGGGTGGCAGTCTCGACAGAAATAAGGAACCACTTCAGTCAACAAAACGGTATAACAATGATGGAAGATGTGAGAGAAATCCACTCGGACCTCCCAACAGTAGAATTCTGCAAGTCATGCAGGAAGTTGCGATGCATGCTGGTCTTGAAGGTCAAGGAGGTCATAACAATGACTCGGCAGTATTTAAAACACCAATTCCTGTGTCTCATTCTCGTGTTCAAAAACAAGATGTAAATAACTCAATAATGAATGCTCAGAAAGCTGCCATGTATCAAATGATTTTGATGAAAAATGGAAATGGTAGCCAGTTAACAAATGGACCTGGCAGCCAATTTAATAATTCTATGCAGGAACATTCACACAGTGATAATAGTCAAGTTGACGACGAAGATAAACCTTTAGACTATAGTCTGAAATATCGTGAAAATAATCAACAAACTGATCCTAAAAATAGAACAAGTCAATCACAGAACATACCTCAACCACCTATGGTTGATAACTTTATTGCAAATTCACAAAAAGTCCCAAATTTGCGTAACCAATTTAACCAAACTAAACAAGTATTTTTTGACAAGCAAGTGCTAAATAATAGATACCAGTATAACAGTGCATATGCAGAGACTGATTTAGATGCCCCTGACCAGTTAACTGACTTTAGTGCGAGATACGGGGCAGAGTATCAGAATAATCAATATAACGGACAGGGGGTTAGATATGGAAATAATTATGATGAATCTGATCCGAATTGTGCAGACTGTAAGCTCGAAGAAGCTCGACGTTACAATGATAGATTTGAGCAGACTCAAGAGACAGACCAAGTTACAATGTTTTGTACAGAAGACACTCCATATTTAAGCACAGCGACATCACTGACGGATCTAAGTACGGCAGCTAAGATACTAGAGGAAGCACAAGCCCAGTTCTCCGGTAATGAGAGAGATTATTCTGGTCAGGATGAGGTACAAAACTTTAGTTCCAAATTCGGAGAGAATGAGGAAACTCGTCTTCAATCTGACGTCAAACAACCAATACACAGTCACAAATCAGAGACTGATCACAGTTCTAGGTCAGGGAGCCAGGCTACAGACCCCTGTACAGGAACGACCGTTATACCAAACTACAATCTCACAAAACTGGAGCAGGCGAGATCAGAATCGCAGATCACTTCGAATGACGATCATCAGGAACGATCCTTTCACAACACTTGTAGCGAAGACGCACCTGCAGACCAAACAAAAACTTACTGTGAGGAAGGAACACCTGTTTGCTTTTCTAGAGTTAGCTCCCTTAGTAGCCTCCATAGCAGTGATGCTAACGATCGTCCTGATAAAAAACTTCCAGGGCCATTACAGAAAATCGAAGAAAAGGATGATCATAATAGCAGTCTAGTCAAAATGCAGCAATGTGCTCGAGAGAAAAATGAAAGTTTGGACTCCAGAGAAGCAAATGAAAACACCGAAAAAGAACATAAAACTGTAACTTTTGACGAGAAGGAGCACATACAAGAGACCCCAATGATGTTTTCACGATGTACATCTCTCGGGTCATTGAGTAGTTTTGATACACAATCAGTACATAGTTCGGTGTTCAGTGAATACAGTCGTAGGGCTAGTGAGAACGTCTCTCCGAGTGAGCTGCCAGATTCGCCTAGTGAGAGCATGCCAGCAAGTCCAGGTCGTGTTAAATCTCCGGAGAGATTTCAGGACAAGAAAGGGTCTGTTAGACAAGAACTATTCCCAGATCCAGTACCGCCACAATTTACCGATAAAGCTCTTTCTAGTGCCAAGCGTGTTCATCCCTTAACTGCTTTTGTTGCTATGGGAACAAATCTACAATTTGGGTCATCTAACAGACAATTTGACATCGAAACAGCATCAAGTTGTAAATCAGAAGCTCCTGTTGTGTACGCAGATGAAGGAACCCCACCCACATTTCATGATAATTTGAGTACATTAAGTGAGATCACCACTGATCGTTATGAAATAAATGATATTAGTAATAGAACTCTAGTTGAAACACAAAGCAATGAAGGTTTTAAAACAAACTCTTCAACACATGGACCTAGTATAAAACCGGCAAATATGAATGAACCTGAACCTTACAACAAAGAAATATCCAGACAAGAAATGGTCAAAAGTGAAACAGATTCAGGAAAAGCAATTAAACAAGCACCTGTCACAATCAATAAAGTTTCTGGGGACTTATTAACATTGACAGGTGCTTCCTTAATTGATAAACCAGATAAAAAGAGTACAGATAAAGGTGAGCTGTCTACATCTGATGTGTCAGAAGGGGAGGATGATCTACTAGCCAACATCATTAACTCTGCTATGCCATTACAAAATAATTCCAAGAAAATGAGGAAGAGTTCGTCTGATAACGCCATGAAGAGAAAATCTTCCAACTCCAGTAAGACAGATAGTGGGGCAAGTTCCAGGTCTAAAACTCCAGCCAAAACTCCGATAGAATCACCTGCTAGTAAAACTACACAGTCTAGGAAAGGATCGAAGCCAGGATCTCAGTCTACATCACGTGGTGAAACACCAAGGAAAGAGGAGAGTGTGATTAGAGTGAGCGATGGTTCAGGAGTCAAACAAAAGTCTTTGTTGCCCAAACCAGCTCCACACCCTGGTGTTATGAGGTTACAGAAAGATGGAAGTGCTTCATTAAATACCAGTATTGATTCTACTCGTTCAGAGACGCCATTTAATGTGTCCAACACTCAATCTGTTATAGACAGGTCAACTTCAAAAGTTGACAGAACCAAGGTTAATTCAAATATATCTATTCTTCAAAAAGTGGAGAATTTACCCATGTACGATGAAGATGAAGGGGTGAAAACTTACGCCACTGAAGACACGCCCTTCTCTGGCTCTATACCTGCATCACCAAGAAATGACAGGAAGTTCCCAGGTGGTCAGCCGCCCACAGATTTGAACCAGGACTCGGTGAAAACTTTTGCAACAGAAGGAACACCATTCAGTGGATCTGTTCCAGGATCACCCAAATCTAACAGACGATCCAACTTCAATTATATAGAGACAGAGCCCGACACAGTGAAATGTTACAACACAGAGGACACGCCTTTCACAGGTTCTGCCCCAGAATCTCCGAAATTAAACAGAAAACAAATTCATAAAGTTTCAAATACACCTGTTACAAATGTACCTCAGCAAGAACCATCAAGGTTTGGTCAAAACAAAACAAGCAATTATAAACCGAGTGTACCATCATTGAATGGCCACTTGCCTCCAATTGACACATCAGAAGACACTGTACGGTCATACGCAGTTGAAGGGACACCCTATAACCAATCTAGTTTACCGTCACCTAAACCTACAGTACAAAAAAATCAGCAAAAATTCAATCCAAGTTTACTGGGAAATATTGATTGCATCAGAAATGGGTTTGAAGCAAGTGAGGATCAAATAAAAACATTTGCGACGGAAGGGACGCCATTGAATTATTCTAGAACAGGTTCATTTAGTGATCTAAGTAGCTTAAACACAAATTTTGAAGAAAAAGTAAAAATTGATGCTAAACCAGAAATTGCTACTAACTGTAAAACTGACGATAATATAGATGACGCTAACTCAGACAATAGTTCCATAATGGAGGATAATGATGAACTTCTGTCAGAAATTATTCAATCGGCCATGCCTGCCGCTAAATCGGGTAAAACAAGTCGACGATCGATCGACAGAAAACCAGAGGGTGCTGAAGGGAAGGACAAACTTTCTTTCGATAGTTCTTCCCAAAAAACACGGACATCGAACGTACCCGCCAAGTTTAAACCACAGAGAACCTCAAGTCTAGCTCACCAAGCGAGTGTCAGAGATGCGCTGAGATTACAGAATGAGCTTGATGATGGCGAGGATCAGGTGACAACCTTTGCAGTCGAGGATACGCCGAACAATGCCTCCGTCAAAACTTCACTGAGTGACCTTACTGTCGATACAGATGTTACACAAAGCGTGATAAGAGGCCGAGAATTTTCTGTTCAGTCCTGTGATTTGTCAAGGCAACAAGGAAGCTCTAACTTCACAAATATTAGTCTTCCCACCACCTATGGGACAGCTAATGATTCTGTGTTTCTACAGTCTGATTTGGGTCACGGGGATTCTATGCAGGTGTTTAAAACTGAAGGTACGCCACAAACATTCTCGTGCAACGACTCACTGAGCACATTGAGTATACTTGATGACGATAGCAAGGACGAAGTGACAAAACAAATCAAGTCCATTGCACTACAACTCAGTAGAGATAATAAAACAGAAGATTGTGATCAGAACAAGGTACCAATAGCAAGCAAGGTGAAGGACGACTTCCAAAGGTCAGATTCAAGGTCGTCTGGACACAGCAGCCAATCACAGCCCTCTGTTAGGGAGTTAGAGAGACACGTAATTGGTCAATCCAGTGAAGATCAATCTGTACATGAAGAAGAAATAAATACACGTAAATCTAATGACGAGATGAAGAAATTTGGTGTTGAAGATACCCCCTTGTGTTTCTCTAGAAATTCTTCTCTCAGTTCTATAAATGATGCTCCTGACACTCATACTAGTAAAGAACCAATCAGGAAAGATAACAAAGAGGGAAAACCTAAACTTGAATCGAAAGATCAGAAGACAGCATATAAAGTTGAACATACACCACTGTGTTTCTCCAGGAACAGTTCGCTGAGTTCGTTGAGCATTCATTCTGACGATGATGATGACCCAGAAGATCTAGCTCTCCTGGAAGATTGTTTAAGTGCCGCTCTACCACCACCGACACGGCCCAGCAGAAGTGATAGAAGGAGGAGTGCTAATGGACCCAAAACTGACAATGTACACCGAAAGATGAAGATGTCTGAAGCACCTAATGTAAAACATGGACGTCATTCTTCATCCAGAAACTACTCATCAGCTGACGAACTTGAAGTTTCCGGAACCCACGACTCGAGGTACACAAACTGGAGACAACAACCGCACAAATCTTGTGACGAAATTTTCAAAAAGCCGACCGTCGATGCAAAGGGTAGGCCTTGTAGGAGATCAAGGTCACAAGACAGCGAACAGAAAATGCTCAAGCAGTATAAAGACAGTTCGAACAAAGAACTCGCTCAACAGTATGTTATCAATGTGGGTAATTACACTCCCGGGAGATATTATGACTCATTACCGAGAGATATGTACAAAAACAACAACACAGATGAGATTGAGCGTCAAAGACAACAGATTATATCAGAATCACAAAATCTCACACGGTCAATTGAACATCAAGTTCGAGAGCTGGAATATAATACACGGGGAATGAGTCTGAGTGGGGAGAAATCTGACGAACATGAAAACGAGAAAAATGAGTCACCAACCTCAGAACAGAATTTCTTCATGACTTGTAGCGGGATAACAGAGATAAGTGTAGAAAGCATAAGTAAGACGTCGATACCAGGTAATATGGTGCCATATGATACCGATGATGATTTGTTGGATGCTTCACTGACTCGGTCACGGTTGAGTGGAGATGGGGATGATTCACGCACAACTGGTTACGGACACAACAGAACTTTGACTGGAACAATGTCTGTAAATACAACATTGACTGAGAACACACAGAGAATGAACATGCCGATGGATTTAAGTATTACATCAGAGGATGAGAAAGCGCTCGCAGAAAATGCAAATATTGTGATGTCGGAGATGGCGCTTAGTCGAATGGGAATGTCTTGTAGCACAGTGGAGGATGACAGATTTATTGAACATGAAACATTATCTCTGGTGTCAAACGAGTACATGTCAGACACGGCGTCCGAGGCATCTATAACATGGTCGCTGAGTTCCGACAGAGCTAGTGAGTGTACAGACAGTCTAGCAAGTACTGAGTGTGCGAGTCCGTCTATGAGACGACCAAGAATTGTTAAACCCAATGAAAAGTTTGATAACAAAATGGTTTCTGAAGCAGATGTGAAAGCAGTAAGAGGAAAACGAAAGCCTTTGTATCATAGTAAATCAGTGCCGACAGCGACGGCGTCTCCACCGAGTAAAACAGATTATCAGGGAAAAGGTAAAATACCTGGAAAAGTCAATAAACAGTCACCTGGACCAGTTCAAGGGGCTCAAAATAACTCCACTAAGAAGACACACACACTCCGAACCCTACCACAGGCCTGCAGTACACCAGTAAAATCAAATCCAAACCAAAGTCCGCGAGGTAGACCGACTAAACCATCCCAACCACAGCGTTCTGCTTCTCTTGACCAAAAGCCCCAAAATGTTAAAAGTTCAGCAGCCCAGCGTATAGCCAATCATTCAGGGTATATGACTCCAACTAAAATACCAGCTAAAAGTAACAGTCCTCGCACAAAGTCAGAGGGAGGTGAAAGTAAGCCTAAAACATTGTCCAAACAGGGAACATTTATCAAGGAATCATCATCCAGAAATATCCCTGTCATTTCACCGGATGAAAAAACAAGTTATAACACCAAAATTCGACAACAGAAGGATAGTGACTCATCTCACAGGGACTCCATAGACTCGGGTAAATCTATAAATAGTAATAAATCTATAAATAGTAACAATGTGTCACTCGGATCAGACGACAGTCCACATGAGCAGTCCTTCTCAACTCAAGAATCTCCAAAGATCGATGCTTCACCAAAGAAAAAAGATTCCAAGTTACGAAGATCTATTGGAACAAGTCAACTATCAAATTCAAAGAAAAATCTACACAGTCTAGGCTCAAAGATACCAAGTCCGAGTAAAAATAATCAGAACAAAAGTGTTTCTACAGGGAACAGTAAGAAAACACCAAATAAACCAGCTCCGTTATTAAAGACAAACAGCGGTTCATCTCTAGTCAGAACAAACAGTGGATCAAACTCTAGTCTCAGGAAGATTGACAGTCAACAAGACGTCAAGAAGTCGTGTAGTAATACTAGTCTAAAAAATAGTTCCAGGCCATCAACACCCATCGGGAACAAAGAAAGCGCAAGCTCGCAAAAACCAGTGGAAAATAATAAGAAAGCGGGTAAAAAAGCAGTCACCAGTAAGATCTCAAGCTTCCTTAAAAAAGAGGGTAAAGATTCCAAGGGTAAAGCTGTATCCAAACTTCCGGTTGCCAAATCTAAAAACATGAGTAGCGAATCTGTTAAACGTGACTCGTCACCAAGACCTGCCATAAATAGGAACACCGTCATCTTGTCGGAGTCGTCAGTGGATGTTCCTGTTGTCGATGGTATAAGTCGTAGCTCAACTTATGATAAGCTGAAAGCAACCAATGAGCTTAGTCAGATTCCATCACATGATCATGCCAATGGAGATAAATATGGAGGGGTTGTGAAAAACAACAGGGCAGAGCTTGACAAGACGAAAAAATACGATTACGAGTTTGAAATCGGTGTCGAGTATAACTTGGATGATGCATGGGCGACGAAAGTCGAAAAGTCAATAGAAATAATGTCTCGGAGTATAGAGGAGAATCAAAAATCACGATCAAATTATGGTGATCATGATGTAGATTTCAGCCAGCTAGATCTGACAGATGTTCCGGCTAAACGACTCAGTAAGAGTGGGAGTATGAGTGAGATAGAGTTGGAGTTTGGCAGAATACACTCGAACACCTGGAAAAAGAAGAAATCCCACAATGATTTCAGTCTACTGCCAAATGCCGATGAAACTAGCCGCACACTGCCATTAGTGAAGAGGGCCGAGAGCTTAAACTTCAATATGGGACGATCAGTAGATTTGTCGCAGTACGATTCTGAACCAGAGGATGTCTGGATTAGACGAGACGATAAAATGAGAATGTCTGATAACAGTATGGGTGTGAAATCTAAGAAAAAAGGGTTCAGAGGGTCATCGAGTTTTCTACCGATCAAAAACGTTGTTAGTAAAGTGTTTGGTTCTAAGAAATCGGATAAAGATAAACAATCGAAATCTGTTTGTGAGCCGGAGAAACAAAGTCAGTCGTTTGTGACAGAAAAAGAACTTAAGAAAATGAGTGAATCAAGTGTTAAAATGAGTAAGAAAGAAAAAGACTTGAGAATGAACAAATCAGAAATTATTCGACCAAGTAAGTCAGAACTCAAGGCAGAAGCTAAACAAATTAAAGCTGAACAAAAGGCCGAAGCTAAACAATTAAAAGCTGAAGCAAAACTGAAAAAGGCGGAGCTCAAAGCTTTAAAAAAAGGTAACAAAAATTTAAATAGTGTCGAATTAAAGAAAACAGACGATAACGAGTGCCAAAACTTAAATTCTTCCTTAACAAGTTTAAAGAGAAGTGCAGAAGATTTAATTGATATCGACAAATCAGACAATGAAGAAACTTCATTAGTGCCAGTGTCACCAAAAACTCGCATTTCACGGACAAAAAGTAATGGAATTAATAATGGTGCTATTCAGAATGGTACTTTAAGTAAAAATGAAAGCGTATTTTACTCTCAAACAATAGATCATCAAGTCTCAGAGAAGCTTTCACCCAGTAAATCTTCTAGTGAATCTGTGAATTCGATCTCACGTAACCAGTCTAGTGTTCAAAATAAATCAGTAAACCAGTCACCAACTTCACCGCACTTGACAAAAACGGAAATGTTGTTAGCGAGACGACAGCAGATGTTGAATTCACCGTCCTCACAAGATCGGAGCGACACCGACGATGAAAATAAGAGAAAGTGTATCGTAACTACTGTATAGCACTTTAATGTACAATTACATGTTTTTTACTTTGAAAAACTTTGTGGGGAAAAGATGAAACTGCTGAGAACGAGCAATTTCATCTTGACCCACTATGCTTTCTTTAATATTTGGTGGTAATTTCCCTCTTTGGTGGTATACACCCATCTTACTTTGTTAGTTTGTTAAACCCAATTAAACAAACAAATCAGGGTACTGTTATTTTATACACGGAAGACATTCAGAAAAGAGGAAATTGCTAAGAGCTAGCAATTTTATATTTGCAGTATTTGTTTTCTTCTATTCATAACCCTTGTCATGCTTAATAAAAAATCTTGGAAAAAAAGCAACAAAATCAAAGTGCTCCGTATTCATTTTGAAAATTGAATTTTCAAGCCTTACTGGTTTCATAAAGGAAAAACAGGTGGTTAAGGCAAAAATCAGACTCCACATCATGTGCAGGCTGGTGTTTGTCTGTAGCTCCCGCCAAGACAGGAATATTCCGGGTTCAGCATGACATGGGTTAATCACTTAAGATAAAAGGTTGTGAAACTCTGTGATTCTTTCAAATCAAGTTGGACTCTAAAATATTTCATATCATGAACAACAAAAGCTATATTTTCAACAGTGGTAGAGCTACAAGTGATAATAAAGCTTTTGATGTTCATGAAATGAATTATTAATCAATGTCACTCAGAAAGAAATGATTCTTCATTTCTTTAATACAAAAATGAGACAAAATGTGGAAATTTTTCAAAGAAAAATCTTAAAGCATTTCATTTTGCACATTATTACTATACAAATTTCATGTAGATGTAAATCAATGGGCTCCACAAAGATGACATCTGGGCCCAAGGTTATAAAACTTTTCTCAGGCTCAACTGAGAATTTTCTCAAATTTTAAATTTGAATAAATGTATGAAAATAAAAGATAATTTTAATAAGTTGTTATTTATAACAACTTATTAATATTATCTTTAATGTTAAAACATTAAAATGAGAATTAAAACAAAATTACGGCTTTAATCTGAAATTGAAATTTGAGAAAATTTTGAATTGAGAATGAGAAAAGTTTTATAACCTCCGGCCCAGATTGTTTGAAATGAATTAAAGCACACTTTCTTTATTGTCCTTTACGTCTATTGAGTCACATATTGCTGATTTCCCCTGGTTCAATCCCCAGAGGTGGCACTCATTCTATCTGACTATTTGTCTCTCACCAATGGGTTGATAATCGTAGACCTATGTGAGATAGCAGCTGGAGGCTAGGAAAGGATGTGATATTTGTACTGGTGAGAGAAATACCAGTAATCCATTGTTAGGTGCTCCAGCCGCCGCGATATAACTGAAAAAATGTTGAAAGCAACATTAAAGTCCATTCAATCAATCAATCGTTGATTTCCTTCCAAAATCCCATAACGACAGCTAAAATTACAAAATTATTGCAGAAAACCGACGATATTCTGTGTTGTATATATTTAACACATAAAGTGTGTATTTGTGAAAGATATGTTGTCCCTTTTGATAGAAGTTATTTTCCTTGCTACGCAAAATGTATTATAGATCTACACTTTTTTTTATGAATTCATAATTTTCCAATCATTTTTGTATAAATTTGCATCATATAAAGTGAGTGTCCTCAGAAAATGTAGACTTTTTTCCTGGATTTATAGTATTTCACATGGAGGCTTTCATTAATACCAATTTAATGTCTGACTAATATTGATAAACTGCAAATCAAGAAATCTCAATGTCATGCTGAATGAAAACCTTGGCAAAATTGCATTATAATCAAAGTGCTGAAAGTACTGGATACACTAATAGTATTTAAATTATAAATTATAATTTTCACAGTAATTATTATGAAAATATAATTTTCAACTTTTTCTGGGTTTTACATGAAGCAAAGGTTGTATAGACTAAGATCAGACTGCAATATGTGCAGGTTGATCTTTGTCTATACTTCTTACCAAAGCCAAAATATTCTGTAGGGGCAAAAGAAAAAATGACTTCCTCCATGTTTAAATGCTGTAGATCTAGTGTGTTTGTGCAATATTGTTATAACTTATGGCCTAGATGTACATATATTGGTAGAAACCTTAAAACCCTCTCATAGAATGATGCTGTGAAGCTTGATTTATTTGCATGCACTGATTGTGAGCAACCATTTCACTGAATTTATGTTATAACAAAATTTTACAGTAAAGCATAAAAGGGGGAGAACAAAAGCTTTGTGAGCTGTAATTGGCCCCTTCAATTCTTTGATGTAAGAAGAAAAAGCAATGTTATAAAAGCAGAAAATTCATTATGATATGTAATTTCTCCTTTAATCACATTATTTGGATTTAAGTAAAAAATGGTAGAAAAATACAGCAGAAAACATTGCAAATAAAGGAGAAATGTTTGTAACATAAATATTCTTATCTACAGTTTGAATGAGATGCATTGATTAAAGGTCAAGGCCATGTGACAAGGTCAAAATTTTAAGAAATGCTGTTTTGGGGGCATTTTTGTTTTACAAAATCATCTTGTTCTAATTGAATGATTTGATTTGCCAATCGGTTTTCTGATCGACACTGGCACTGTCAAACTTATCAATCTGTTAGCCACGTTCATAGCTCAGTGGTAGCGCATCAGACCATCATTCAAAATGTCCCAGATTTGATTGGCAACAGCAGCACTCATCCTTTTCAACTATTTTTCTCACACCAATGTGTTAATAACTGGAGCCCTATTTGGGATAGTAGCCATAGGCAAGGAAAGGATGTAATGATGGTACTGGTGTGAGAAATAGCCAGGAATCCATTGTTAGGTGCTCCAGCCTCTGTGATATAACTGAAAAATTGTTGAAAGTGGCATAAAACCCCATTAAAAACATCATCAATCTGTCGGTTTCAAATTCTGTATCATAGTATGTGTGTTCATATATATATCTTCTGCCATATCATTTTATATGTGCTCCTTTATGAAATCTTTCGTTATTAATCTATGTTGCCTGTCGTGCAAAAAAGTACAATCTGGGGACTGTAAAATAATCATTTGAATTAAGAGATGAAGAGAGTATTTATTAATTTCATGGAGGAATGAAACCAAAAACCTTATCACAATGTATTGATACACAAAGCAGATTCATACTTGAGTGTGATAAGGTTTTAAGTTTCATTCCTTCTTGAAATTAATAAATACTCTCTTCATATTTTATTATGTAATTTTTTGAAGCAAAATTGTAAAGATTTATTCTCAAATACAAGGATTGTTTATGGGACTTCTTTCTGCAGAAGCTAATTAAAAAGATGCGTGATCAAAATTGTTTTCATTAAGTAATGAAACCAAATTTTCAGCCAATCAGAATGTACAAATCTTAGTTGAAACAACTAGAATTAAATTATAAAGAGATTGGTTCCATTTTATGTCAACAATAGGTCATATTAAAAAAGAATCATATATAAAAAGGTAGAATAACTTTTCTAGATTCAGTAGAATCACTCAAGTTTGAAAAATGTCATCGTAACAGTTCTAAATTCAGAAAAATCACTCAAGTGTGAAAAATGTTGACTCTAGTCAGCCTGTGTAATCCTCGCAGTCTGACTAGGGTCAAAACTTTATGCACTATCAAGATGGTCCCTTTTTGCCCGATTAGTCACATTTTCTATTTGCTCCCTCATTTAAATCATTCATTATATAATATATTATTTAAATAGCTCCATTTTCTATTGAGGTCATCTGACATTAAATAAACCTTTGAACAGAAATCTTGTTCAATAAATGAATTGTGAGAAAAATCTACATTGTGTCATAGTCTTATACATTGCGCTCTTCCCCCTTTCAAATAAAAGCTGCCGTCATAGCGCAGTTGGTAGCGGACTGTCAATCTAGAGGTCCCGGGTTCGATCCCCAACGGCGGCGCTTATTCTTTCTGACTATTTGTCTCTCACCAATGGGTTGATAATCGTAGACCTATGTGACATAGCAGCTGGAGGCTAGGAAAGTATGTGGTGGTTGTACTGGTGAGAGAAATACCAGGAAACCATTATTAGGTGCTCCAGCCTCCGCGATATAACTGAAAAAATGTTGAAAGCGGCGTTAAACTCCATTCAATCAATCAATCTTTCAAATAAAAAGAGATCTATTAGGCTACTTGTCAGTCACTAGCCCCAGTGTGGAAATACGAATTTTCTCCACTTGTCCATTGACAAGTAATAGTCTACTGGATTTCTCAATTGTCCAGGATCAAAATGAACTTGCCCCAAAAAATATTAGAATGGTAAATATTAAGAAAACATTGTTTTTAATGAAGAAAATGCTGTTACCCAGCATTTTCTTCATTAAAGACAATGTTTTTTTACCCTTTGATACAAACATTAAGATGACTTTTCTCATAGATCTTTTTAGTACTGTTCCAAGATTTTCTCTGGCAATTACTTGTCCATGGACAAGTAGCAAAGAAAAATGTACTTTCGCACAAATGGAAAAGCTCTTGTCGGACAAGTCAGGCACAGGAATTCCACACGCCGTGGTCAGGAATCTAGTTTAGACCATCCTAGGTCGATTTTATCCCTGGCCAATGTTTGACAAATATATGATACGTTTTAGCTCACCTGAGCATGAAGTGCTCAAGGTGAGCTATTGTAATCGTCCAGTGTCTGTCATCAGTTGTGCGCCGTCCACAATTTCTTTAAACATCTTCTCCTCCTAAACCAGTGGGCCAATCTTGATGAAACTTAAGAGGGATGTTCCTTGGGTCAAGCTCTACCAAGGTTGTTCAAATAAATGAAATCCACTCTTATCTTTCCTTTTACCCTTAACAAAAAGGGTGAAAATATGAAATCTTAAAAAATCATCTTCTCTGAAACCAGATGGCAGACAGCTTTCATATTTGGTATGTAGCATCATCTATTGGACCTCTACCAAGTTTTTTCATATCAACACCTGGTTTGGGCTCTGCCTGGGTGCAACCCTTTTTACATAGAATCAAAGAGCGAAAATCTTAACAAGAGGCCCAAGAGGGCCTGTATCGCTCCACTGGCTTAAAAATCTCAAGATTTGAAAGAGAGATATTGAAAATAGAAGACAAAGAAAGTCACCAGCATTCAGCAGGAATTCCGACTTTTTCAAAGTTGAAACTGACTTATAAAGAAATGAACTTATTTAACTAATATGTAAAATAACAAGGAAACTAGAAAGCCATGAATGGCTTGAGTTGCTCCACAGGCATGAAATTCTTGTAAAAGCAAATAAAAGTTTTTATTCGTTTTTAGATATTTTGGGTTCTACTTGTGTTGAAAATGTTTTTCAAAGTTTAAACTATATAACATATGGAGAAATGACCTCACCTATAAAAAACATATTTTTCATCAAATTAATATAATTTTTGGCTGCATGATAATGGGTCACCCAAAGATCATACCAAATCTGCCTGATTAACATTCTGAGAAAATGATTTCAAGTTTTCACTATATTTAGAAATGACCTCTGCCCATTTAAAAACATATTTTTATCCCATCATAAAAATTTTTGGATGACTAATAAAGGGTCACTCAAGGACCATTCCAGTGAAATTTGGTTGATATCCATCACTTACATTCTTAGAAAATGATTTTTAAAGTTTCCACTATATGACATTTTTAGAAATGACCTCCGCCCATAAAATACATATTTTTCATCTGATCACAATAATTTTAATAAATAAGAAGGTTTTTAAAGAAAAACTTTACGACTGGACACACAGACGGAAGCACGCCGGACACAACGCCATGACAATAGCCTCAGTGGCTTTCAGCCAGTGGAGCTAAAAACTATTTAGATATCACTCTCAAACAAGAGGATTAGAATGGCCCTAAAGCACTCACCGCTCACCTGAATTTTATTAATTCAGTCGATCTCATCCTATTAAAAGTTCATGAACAATTTTTAGCTTCACTGGCTGAAAGCCACTGGGGCTATTGTCATGGCGTTGTGTCCGTGCGAACGTGCATGCGTGCGTCCGGTTGTAAACTTTTCTTTCAAAATCTTCTCCTCAGAAACTACTGGATGAATTTCAACCAAACTTCACAGGAATGATCCTTGGGTGACCCTCTTTCAAGTTGTTCAAGAAATTTTGATCCAATGAAAAACATGGATTTAATGGGCGTGGCTAATTTCCAAATATGGTAAAAAGTTAGTTTACTCAGATTCTAATAGATGGATACCAATTAAATTTTACATGAATGATCCTTGGGTGACCCTTTATCAGTCTACCAAAAATCATTGTCAGCTGATGAAAAATATGCATTTTATGGGCGGATGTCAATTCTCTATATGTTATATAGTGGAAACTTGGAAAATCATTTTTAGCTCCACTGGCTGAAAGCCACTGGGGCTATTGTCATGGCGTTGTGTCCGTCATGCGTCCGTCCATCCGTCCGTGTGTGCGGTTGTAAACTTTTTCTTTAAAAATCTTTTTCTCAGAAACTACTGGATGGATTTCAACAAAACTCCACAGGAATGATCCTTGGGTGACCCTCTTTCAAAGTTGTTCAAGAAATTTTGATCCAATGAAAAACATGGATTTAATGGGCGTGGCTAATTTCCAAATATGGTAAAAAGTGACTTTTCTCAGGTTCTAATTGATGGATACCAATTAAATTTTACATGAAAGATCCTTGGGTGACCCTTTATCAGTCTACAAAAAATTATTGAAATCGGAAGAAAATTATGTATTTCATGGGCGGAGGTCATTTCTCTATATGTTATATAGTGGAAACTTTGAAAATCATTTTCTCAGAATCTAACTGATAGATATCAACCAAATTTAATATGAATGATCCTTTGGTGACCCTTTATTAGTCTACAAAAAATTATTGAAATCAGACGAAAAATATGTATTTTATGGGCGGAGGTCATTTCTCTATATGTTATATAGTGGAAACTTTGAAAATCATTTTCTCAGAATCTAATTGATAGATATCAATCAAACTACATTAGTATGATCCTTGGGTGATACATTATCATGCAGCCAAAAATTAATGTCATTGGATGAAAAATATGTCTTTTATGGGCGGAAGTCATTTCTCTATATTTTATAATGTTGGAGACTTTGAAAATCATTTCAACATCAGTAAAACCCAAAATATCTAAAAATCTAGTCAAAACTTAGATTTGCTATTACAAGAAATTCAAGCCTGTGGAGCGACACAAGCCATTCATGGCTTTCTAGTTTCAGATTGTAATTGATGGATATCAACCAAATTTTACTGGAATGATCATTGAGTGACCCTTTATCAGTCTACAAAAGATTATTGTGATCAGATGGAAAATATGCATTTTATGGGAGGAGGTCATTTCTTTATATATTATATAGTGGAAAATTTAAAAATCATTTTCTCAGAATGTAACTGATGGATATCAATCAAACATTTTTGGTATGATCTTTGGGTGACCAATTATCATGAAGCCAAAAATTATTTTGATTTGATGAAAAATATGTCTTGTAAGAGCAGAGGTTTTTTATTTTTATTTGTTATATAGTTGAAATTTTGAAAATCATTTTCAATATCAGTAGAACCCCAAATATCTAAAAATCTATTCAAAACATTTATTTGCTTTTACAAGAATTTCAAGCCTGTGGAGCGACTCAAGCCATTCATGGCTTTCTAGTTGAAGAGGGTCATCCAAAGAACATTCTAGTACAGTCTCATTGAAATAGATCCAAAGGCTCATGAGGAGATATCGTTCCAAGATTTCAGACTCAAAATAAGCCACGCCCTGCAACGCCCATATTTGGGTGTCAACCTGAATTTCTTGAACAACTTTGGGAGAGAGTCACCCCATGGAACATTCTGTTAAAGTTTCATTGAAATTGACCCAATGGTTCAAGAGAAGATTTCAATCAAAGATTTTGGGGTCAAAAAAAGGCCCGCCCTGCCACCCCCATATTTTGGGGGTAATCCAAATTTCTTGAACAACTTTAGATGAGGGTCACCCAAGGAACATTCTCGTAAAGTTTCATTGAAATCGGCCAAATGGTTCAGGAGGAGATGTCGTTCAAAGATTTCGGGGTCAAAATAAGCCCCACCCTGCCATGCCAATATTTGGGGATCAATCCAAATTTCTTGAACAACTTTAGATGAGGGTCATCCAAGGAACATTCTGGTAAAGTTTCATTGAAATCGGCCAAATGGTTCAGATGGAGATGTCATACAAAGATTTTCGGGGTCAAAATAAGCCCTACCCTGCCATGCCCATATTTGGGGGTCAATCCAAATTTCTTGAACAACTTTGGAAGAGGGTCACCCATAGAACATTCTGGTAAAGTTTCTTTGAAATCGGCCCAATGGTTCAGGAGGAGATGTTGTTCAAAGATTTCAGGGTCAAAATAGGCCCCCCCTGCAACGCCAATATTTGGGGGTCAATCCAAATTTCTTGAACAACTTTAGAAGATGGTCACCCATAGAACATTCTGGTAAAGTTTCTTTGGTATCATCACAATGGTTCAGGAGGAGATGTTGTTCAAAGATTTCAGGGTCAAAATAGGCCCCCCCAATATTTGGGGGTCAATCCAAATTTCTTGAACAACTTTAGAAGAGGGTCATCCAAGGAACATTCTGTGAAAGTTTCATTGAAATCGGTCCAATGGTTCAGGAGATGTTGTTAAAAGATTTCTGGGTCAATATAAGCCCCGCCCTGCCACACCCATATTTGGGGGTCAATCCAAATTATTTTAAAAGAGGGTCACCCAAGGAACATTCTGACCAAGTTTCGTCAAAATCCACCCATTGGTTTAGGAGAAGATGTTTAAAGAAAAGTTTACGCACGGACGCACGACAGACACCCCGCCATGACAATAGCTCGCTGGCCTTCAGCCAGTGGAGCTAAAAATTCTTCTTCTCTAAAACCAGATGGCAGACAGCTTTCATATTTGGTATGTAGCATCACCTAGTGGGCCTCTACCAAGTTTGTTCATATTGAGACCATGGGGTCATGTTTGAGCTTTGCCTGGGCGCATCCCTTTTAGCTCTTCTGAGCAGGAAGGGTAAAAAAAATGAAAATCATCAAAAATCTTCTTCTCTTAAACCAGAAGGCAGACAGCTTTTATATTTGCTTTGTGGACCTCTACCAAGTTTGTTCATACCAAGACCCTAGGACCATATTTGGGTCCACCCGGGCGCAACCCTTTTTACATATAATCAAAGAGCAAAAATCTTTTAAAATCTTCTATTCCCAAAACAGAGGGCAGACAGCTTTCATATTTGGTATGTAGCATCATCTAGTGGGCCCCTACCCAGTTTGTTCATATCAAGACCCTGGGGACCCTTCTATTGCCTAGAGATGAAAATTTATCATTCAAATGTTAGTGAATTATGAAAACATCCTTAAAAGCTGAAGAAGATCATTCATTTGAATGATTCTTATGCCCCTACAATGAAATGGCAACAGGCATAATTATAGAGTTATTTCTGTGTCCCATTCTTGTCCAGACAATAACTCATCATACCTATAGTCACAAATGAAATTCAAATGTGTCTGGTAAAATACCTATAGTCACAAATGAAATTCAAATGTGTCTGGTAAAATACCTATAGTCACAAATGAAATTCATATGTGTCTGGTAAAATACCTATAGTTACAAATGAAATTCAAATGAGTATGGTAAAATACCTATAGTCACAAATGAAATTCAAATGTGTCTGGTAAAATTCTCATAGTTGCAACTAGGACATTATTTATATGGCTCCTTTTCCCATGACATACCTCAGAATGCAATCAAAATTAAAATATTATGACCAGACAAAAAACCTGAACAAGTTTTGGAGAGATTGAGCCAAAATTGTGACTTTGAATAGTAAAAATGAGGCTCCTTTTCACATGACATACATTAGAATGCATCCAAAATCAATCGAGTCCTTTCTTACAACCAGAAAAAAATCCTTAAAAAGTTTGATAGAGATTAAGCCAAAATTGTGATGCCTAGAGTGGTTACAAGAAAAGTGTTTATAAGGCTCTTTTTCCCATGACCTTAGTCGGAATGCAATTCTTTAGCTCCACTGGCTGAAAGCCACTGGGGCTATTCTCATGGTGTTGTGTCTGTTGTGTGTCTGTCCGTCCGTGCGTCTGGTCGTAAACTTTTTCTTTAAAAATCTTCTCCTCAGAATCAACTGGATGAATTTCAACCAAACTTCACATGAATGATCCTTGGGTGACCCTCTTTCAAAGTTGTTCAAGAAATTTTGATCCAATGAAAAACATAGATTAAAGGGGCGTGGCCAACTTCCAAATATGGTAAAAAGTGAGTTTTCTCAGATTCTAATTGATGGATACCAATTAAATTTTACATGAATGATCCTTGGGTGACCCTTTATCAGTCTACAAAAAATTATTGTGATCTGATGGAAAATATCCATTTTATGGGCGGAGGTCATTTCTCTATATGTTATATAGTGGAAACTTTCAAGATCATTTTCTCAGAATGTAACAGATGGATATCATCTTAATTTTACTTGAATGATCCTTGAGTGACCCTTTATCAGTCCATCAAAAATCATTGTGATCGGATGAAAAATATGTATTTTATGGGCGGAGGTCATTTCTCTATATGTTATTTAGTGGAAACTTTGGAAATCATTCTCTCAGAATCTAATTTTTGGACATCAACCAAATTACAATGGAATGATCCTTGAGTGACCCTTTATCAGTCTACTAAAAATTATAGTAATCAGATGAAAAATAAGTATTTTATGGGCGGAGGTCATTTCTCTATATGTTATATGGTGGAAACTTAGAAAATCATTTTCTCTGAAATGTAACAGATGGATATCAACCAAATTTCACTGGAATGATCCTCATGGATCCTTTAGTGACCCTTTATCAGTCTACCAAAAATTATTGCGGTCGGATGAAAAATATGTATTTCATGGCAGAGGTCATTTCTCTATATGTTATATAGTGGAAACTTTGAAAATCATTTTCTCAGAATGTAACTGATGGATATCAAACATTTTTGGTATGAGCTTTTGGTGACCTATTATTATGCAGCCAAAAATTATTGTGATTGGATGAAAAATATGTATCTTATGGGCGGAGGTCATTTCTCAATATGTTATATTGTTGAATTTTTGAAAATCATTTTCAACATCAGTAGAACCCAAAATATCTAAAAATCTAGACAAAACTTTTATTTGCTTTTTCAAGAATTTCAAGCCTGTGGAGCGACTCAGGCCATTCATGGCTTTCTAGTTTGTAATTTTTAACAGACAGAAGGACGATGGACAAAACAAATGCTCAAAAGTTGAGCACTCCATGCTCAGGTGAGCTAAACTAGGACTGCTTGAGCAGCTGATTTGCTCCACAGGCCTGAATCTACTGACATGATATGACGAGATTCTTAGTGAGTGATTAAATGAATGAATGTTTATTTCAAGTAAATAAGTGTTTTAAAATGTCACATGTTGAAATAATTCTGCAAAGAAAAATTCAACATTGATTAATAACATATCGAAAATTGACCTCCACCTGTCAAAATGCATATTTCTTATCCATTCACAGTAATTTTGTGCAGCCTGATAATGGGTCACCAAACGAACATTCCAGTGAAATTTGATTGATATACATCATATATACTATCAGAAAATAATTTTCAAAGGTTCCACTTTATAACATTTAGAAAAATGACCTCTGCCCATAAGACATTTAACGTCTGATTACAATAATTGTTGTTTTAGAGACTGGTAAGGGCTCACCCAAGGATCATTCCAGTGAAATTTGGTTGATATCCATCAGTTAGATTCCTAGAAAAGGATTTCCATTGTTTCCACTTTAAAGATATAGAGAAATGACCTCCGCCCATAAAATATATTTTTTTAGCTGATCATAATAAATTTTTGTAGACTGATAAAGAGTCATCCAAGGATCATTCATGTAAAATTCAATTGGTATCCATCAATTAGGTTTTGAGAAAAGTCACTTTTTACCATATTTGGAATTTAGCCACACCCATTCAATCCATGTTTTTCAATGGATCAAAATTTCTTGAACAACTTTAAAAGAGAGACACTCGATGATCATTCGTGTGAAGTTTCGATGAAATTAACTCAGTAGTTTCTGAGGAGAAGATTTTTAAAGGAAAAGTTTACGACTGGATGCAATGAAGGATGGACACACGACAGACACAGCACCATGACAATAGCCCAAATTGCCCTCAGCGAAGTAGCTAAAATTGAACTTATAATTATCTTTTGTAGCACAAATGGCCTTTGGCCAGTCGAGCTTAAAATTAACTTATAATTATCTGTTGTATAACTCGGAGCTGTTACACAATGACACCAATGAAAACACCAAGGCTTTTCCAATAATGTGTGGCACTTTTTTTTCTGCTTTTTTTTCTTTATTTCTGCTTTATCGGCGTTGAATACAACACTTCAAAATAAAAGGAGCAGAAATTAAGCCCTTATTGAAAACTAGAAATCCATTGATGAATTTCCAAATTTAGGGCAGATATAATGTCTCCTGAAATTCAAGAACACTTTCAATTTTTGGTCAGGGTTTTAATCTGACATCAACAAAATAGGGGCCAAAGGACTTTATCATCAGGATCTTAAGGGTTCTTCTTAAATTTATGGTATAGACTATTTCTTTTAAGCTATTCTGTATTTTGTAGGTTCAGAGCTATTCCCTGGTTAAAGGTAAAGAAATCAATAGAAGTACAGTCACACCTGTCTTAAGCAAGCACCCAAGGGACATTAAAAAGTGCTTGCTTAAGACAGGTTCTTGCTTAATACAGGTCAATTTAAGTGCAAAAGGTTCATTTGGACTATCAATGGCCGCTTGCTTAAGACAGGATGCTTGCTGAATATAGGTGGCCGCTAACAGGTTTGACTGTATATCAATATTTGGGGTTCAACTTCAGTAAAGAATTGAAGACTGCTTAAAGCAGTCTTCAATTCTTTACTGAAGATGATCCCCAGAGAGACTATGGGACTTGTATGGCTTAGTTTTGAGGGTCCTGCCTACTTCTTTTTGCATCTCAGATTCACAAAACCTGTGTCCCTTTAAAGTTTTAAACCCTGTTTGAATATCTGCTGAATGTTCCATATGATCAATGTTCAGGCAAGCATAAAACAATGGTTTGACAGAAAGATAATTCATCTACAGAGCACTTTATTAGTTATACGGCTTCTTGCCGGGGTATATGACGATTTATTCCCAGCTGGAAAAATTATGTCACCCAAGCTGTAGGCGAGGGTTGACATCATTTTTACTGCCGGTAATAAATCGTCATATACCTAGGCAAGAAACCGTATTACAAGTTTATTATATTTCAAAGTTTTTGGGCTAAATATCTCTCTTTTGCCTATTTTAAGCGTTCATATAAACCAATTTCTTTTAAACCACCAATATCCCTTAATGCACCCCTATGAAAAGTTAGCATGTACAAAGTGACGACATATATAGTTGTGACGTCACACTACTACACTCTGCCCTACTGAGATATGGAAGCGTTTGTTGGCTGCAACTGCGAGAAACTTGGCACTTTAAATGGACAGATTTGTACAAATTTAAGGTATTTATTGACATCTATATCATTTTTTATTTGCACATTATTAACTGACATCCTTTATCCTAGTGTGTATATTCGGGTCGTGTTATCAGCGAAGCAAGAGAAACATGGCTGCGATTACCGTTTCGATTTTTTGTTCACGTCGAGGCGCCTTAAGGAAACAATAGAAGTTATACCAGAGCGGCCGTAGCTATCAATGTTTGTCAGGTCAGCATTAACCAATGAAAATGCTAGAATTTTCTTTGCAGTATAATATTTTATTTTTTGCAATAATAATAAACTATTTAAAATCTATCTAACCACAAATATAAACATAACATGGGTAGACAAAGAAAAACCTTGTAATTACAGCTTTATCCCCATACCATAGTTACAAGATCTTGGTTGCCCACTGACAATTTCTACATGAATTAACTCGGAACTAACTTTAAAAGCTATTAAAAATGATTTTTACGACAAATACTACAGTTGATAACTTTGTAAAATTGACAAACTGAGTGGAATGATTTTAAAATGAAATTGAATGGGTGTGCAGAGTAAGGATTGAATGAATTTCAAGGAAGATAAAACATAATCGTTCATTTCGTCAAAAAAAGGGTTGATGAAATAAGGGATAATTTTTTACCTCCCTTTTATAAAACCAACTCATTTTCTGATATTGTATCTTAAGAGTCAAGTCAGATGCTTAAAAATCAACACCAACCAATAAAATTTTGTAATTATTTGGTTGAAATGATGATCTTTTTGGACGATTTTGAAGTGGTTTTTTAGTATTTCAGAGCGTTTTGGAGTGAGTGTTTGGAATGAATGATTGGAGTGCTGAGTGAGTGATTTTGAATGGTTTTAATGGAGATGGTTGTCAATTTCATAATGTGATAAACTGTACACTAGGGCAATCTGAAAGTTAGCATCAAAGATTTGTCTAATACCTGATTTCCCCTAATAATAGCGCCCTCCCTAAAAGTGTCAGCCCCTACATTTTCTACTAAGAAAACCCACTTCAAATGCCTAAATTTTAGGAACTTTTTGAGACTTCTTCTTTAATTCTCTAAATTTTTTTCTTCTTTATGTGAGGTTTTGGAAAATATTCTCTTAGCACACATGACCTGCTTTATTCTTAAATCACGATAGCGTAAAACGCATAGATGAAATGGAAGAAATTACATGATTCATATGTCATGAGTTTTACTGTGTACACAGATAGCTCTGCCCATTTTTCACTCAATGTCATATTTACTGCGAACGTCATATAACAAATGCTTTCTGTGAAATTCTCCAAACGTCAATACCAATATGTTTTCATTAAGTTTTACAGCCTCAAAATGTTTTGATACAATTTTAAATCGAGAAGAGGGTAAAAAAAACTAATTTCAGATATGTGTATGTGCTATAATGGATACAATTTCATTTTGGCTATTATGTGTTGATGAATAAATTCTGATAGGAAAGGAGTTAATATTATGCAAACCAAAATCTTCGGGCTCCACCCTCAGATTTTACTTTTTGCATATAACTGCTCCTCCATCAGACTTTATTCATCAACATATCATAGCGAAAATGAAATTATTTTGTAATTATTGTAATGGAAAAAATTGACAAAACTCATTGAAATGTCGAAACAAATTGAAATTACATACAGCAGGATGAGGGTTCAACAGACACACCACTTTAAAAACTTCTAAAATTCAAGAAATGTTCAATACAGCTTGATCAAAATAGCTCGATCATGCTGGTCTCTTGGGAAAGCTTTAAAAGTGCTTTGGCCAAGAGAGTTAACCCTTGACATGCTGAATAAAAAGTGTTGACAAAATTGCAACAAAACTAAAGTGTTAAATGCACTGGATGCACTAAATGCTAATAGGTATTATTTTTGAAAATTAAATTTTTAAACTTTTTTGTTTAAGAAGGGGAAAAACAGGTGGTTAAGACAAAGATCAGACTGCACATATGAGCAGGCTGATGTTTGTCTATAGCTCCTGTCAAAGCAGGAATATTCCGGGCTCAGCATGACAAGAGTTAATAAAATCTAAAGGCAATCCTCGGTTCAGGATGCTTACATGTTCATTTAAGTTTGAAATCCGTTCCTCACTTAGCACAAGAAACATGTGCAGAGCTCATTCACCTTTGAAATTTGTTCCTCACTGTCTTACCACAAGAAAACATGTGTAGAGCTGAGTAAAATTTGCTGCTTCATACCAATTTTCAACATTTAGAGTCTTACCAATCAAAAGTTATACCTAATTTTAAAGTTTTTATGTCATCAATGAGTGACCTCCACTAAATTGACCTTGATCAATGACATTAACTTTGTTATCCATGCACAGGTCTTGTCTTGAGCAATAAACATGTGAATTATAATGGCTCTTTGACTTAACATTCCAAAGTTTACAAAATTTGACCTTGAAAATGACCTTGAAAGATGGTGCTTCCTGTAAGGTCTTGTCCAAAGCAATCATTATGTGAAAAATGAAGGCCTTATCATTAACCATCAAAAGTTATGACCAATATTAAAGATTTCATGTTGAAAAATAGATGACCTTGACCTTGCCAGCCAACTTTGACTTTAGTTTAAACAGAAAGGTCTTGTCACAAGCAATGCACATGTAAAATATCTAGGCTCTATCAGTTACCAATCCAAAGTTATGGCCAATGCTAACGTTATAATTTTTCACAAATTTGACCTTGAAAAATGACATTGACCTTGAGCTTGGTATCAAGAGAAAGGTCCTTTCCACAGCAATCATCATTTGAAATATCAAGGCTCTACCACTTATCATTCAAAATTTATGGCCAATGTTAAAGTTTTACTTCAGAAAAACAGAGTAACAGACAAACAGATAAACAAACAAACAGGCAAACAGACAGGCCAATAAACAATATGCCCCGATATATCCATACTGGGGAATAAAAAGTAATTTTTTAATGGACAATGTTCCAAACAGATTTAACATTATCCACAACAAAATCTCTCTTTTTTCAAACAGATAAACTAATATTTATCATTAAAGCATTAAAAAGGGATTAATAATTACCACTTAAAGCATAAACATTAAACACAACAAAAATATTTTAACATATTCCATAATATATCATGAAAATACTAACTAACATTTATAAATATAAATTTCCTGTTAATATGTAAAATACATTATTTAAACCATAACATTTTGCATAACTTAAACTTAAATCCATTCCCTCACAAAACATACTTATCCATTGTCATGCTCAACCCGGAATATTCCGGTTTTGACAGGAGATATAGACAAAGATTAGCCTGCGCATAAGTGCAGTCTGATCTTAGTCTATACCACCTGTTTATTTTTTTTTTTTCAGTAAGAATTGTGTAAAGCCTTGTAATTTACAGTGAAAATGTTTGAGTACCATTTTTGTCTTTCAAAGCCTTCAGCACTTTGATTTGAGTGTTATTTTTTTATACAGCATGACAAGGATTAAAACAGAGTCAGAAAATAGTGTGGCAAATGTAGAAATTCATTATAACAAGAATTTCTTCATTTTCACAATGTTTCTAGCCCCTAAAACCCAAATATTTTTAGCTTGAAATTGTTGTCTGCAATCTTTTCAAATTTAAGTCTAAAACTTTGTAGTTGAAGAAAATTTTGATTTATAAACAAGATAAGCTTGTTAAGTACTGATGGCAACTTTGACCTTGATAGGTGAAATCTGGAATCCAAATCAGAAAAAACAAAAAGTCTTTTGCTAAGTAGACTGGACAAAAAAGATACATGTATTACTATAGTTTTTTTTCAAGCTGCAGTTGTGGTGTTTGCATGTCCACTTGTTAATATTATAAGAAAACAAGAGCCATGTGAGACATGGCCATCCCCCGCCATCAAAGCTTGATAGTAAACTGAATCCTAATCAAAGGGCTATAACTCCAAAATTATGCAAGCAAGAGTTGTAGTTCTTGTGCACTGCACTTCTTCTCAATGAGAGATATCCACCAATAAAGTTTCAAGTTGATAGCTTTTATACTTCAGGAGATATGCTACAGACAAGTTTAGTGACGGAATGACGGAAGGATGGAATGACGGACAGAGACCATTACTATATCCCCTTGACCAATGGCAGGGAATAATTAAATTTTAGGCTGAACTTCAGTTCTACACGACGAAATTCTGAATCTACCAAAGTGAATCCTGGAGTTTCAACATGGTCCCATTTAAAAGACATAGATAATAGTTATATTAGTGTAAGATCGATTTATATTACATTGAGCAAACAAAAAAAGCTATATTTTCACTTGTGAAAATATAGCTTTTGTCATTCACTCAATGAAAAATAAATTGATATTGTATGAAAAAACCCAACAATTATTCTTTTTTTTAAATGCAAAAATGAGACAAAATATATTTTTTTTCGACAAATTTTCTTTAAGCATGTCATTTAAACTCTGGTTTAAGGCAGTGGCAATTTTCAAAATAATTTTGAAACTGGTTTGACATCCTAATTTCTCAGGTGACTTTGTTACCCTCCGAAACCATAGCAGTGGACCAGTGGAAACAAATGACATAATTAAAACGTCATAAATACCACTAAAAAGGTAAAAGTCAGCAATCCTGAAGAGTCATGATGTCCATCGTCCAGGGAAAGCCAAAATCAGCCAATCAAAAAATTACGTATCACGCAGTTTCTACCTCACTTAGGATAAATTTTTTAGGGTCAAAATCTTGCTTTTAGTAAAAAAAAAAGAGCTTTGCATTTCTCCAGAGTGTCAAAAGTGTTTTAAAGCTCAAACCTGTTAACAGATGACTAAACTTTTTTAGTCATTTGTTAACAGGTTAAAACTTTAAAACACAGTTTTTAACTAATAGCAATATTCTACCTTTAATATAAACATCAGAAAACAGTTCTTTGAGATCTATTTTGTACCATTCTGAGATTAAAGCTGATATTTTACTTGTGACCTTTAAAAATGTACTTACCTATATAGAAGATCCGATGTGACGTCGGACAAGTTGGCAGGGATCGACACTAACTTCTGTGAATAAGGAGTCCATTGGACTCCCATCTTATGAAATCAGGGAGTCCAAGCTCAGAGTTAGGAGTCCAAACTTTCATAAAGGGGAGAACATAGTGGAAAGGAAGAAATTGCTTGTACCAAGCAATTTCTTCTCTTCTACAAGTATCTCTTAATAAAGATGACTTCTTTCATAATACCATAAGATGAAATCAAATATTGTATTCTGACTTCAACAGTTTTTGTTGTGAAAAATCTACAGTTTTGTTAAGGGTTGATAGGAAACTGCCCGTTGCATTTTGTTCGCTTTACTATTATCATATAATCTAGGGAGTCCATCGGACTCCCTTATTTACAAAATGAAGGAGTCCCAACTGGTAAACAAGGAGTTTCTGACTCACAGACTCCCTTTAGTATCCAGCCCTGGTTTGGGCAATGACACATGGAGATTACACTCTCTTTAGCATTCAGAACATCACTCGGCCATTTCCTTAAATTGCAACAGACCTCAGATGTTAAAAAGCTGATGGGTATGTATCAAAAGTATGCATTTTGTTAGGCGGAAACAGTGTAAGAAAAACTAGCGCGTAAACAACCGGCGCTATCTGTAGATTGATATTTTTTACAGTAAATAATGGCTGACAAAATCTTAATTTTTGAGAATGATTTGTCATTCTCAAAAATTAAGATTTTTCAGCCATTATTTAAGAATCTAAAGATATATTATAAAGATGGTTTCACATCAGTGATTTAAACAAGTAGCTTTGGTGACATTGAATGTTTTCACTCAAAGTTTCGAGGGCTAATGCCATTTTAACTGACTTCATCGAGTTTTTCCAAGGTTTTCCCGTAATTTTTAAAAATAGTCCGTCTATGTACATCCAAGGTTGATCGTGAGATTGGCCAAGTGGTGTTCCGAATGCTTCTTTAGGTCTAGTCAATATTCTGTCCAGCTAGATGGCGCTCCATGTGTTTTCGAAGTAAATACCCCTGGGTGAATGCTTTATCACAGACTTTACAAGTAAAACGCCGACCTTGTGTATGTAGTTTGAGATGCGTTTTTAAATATTGCTCTTCTAGAAATGTTTTGTCACAAATATGGCATGAGAAACTTCTTGGTCGAACCTGGGTACCGTGAACTCGTCTCTCATGTCGTTTGAGATTGCCAGAGTCAGAGAATATTTTTTCACAAATTCTACATTGATGGGTTCCCTCCCCAGTGTGTATGGACAGGTGGCGCTGTCTGTTGCAGTGAGATTTAAACATTTTACCACATACGTCGCATGAAAAAGGACGCAGTCCAGAGTGAACTCGCTCATGAGTTTTGAGATAACTAGAGCTTGCAAATCCCCGTTTACATATACCACATTTGTATGGCCTTGATTTTGTATGGACTCTCATATGAGCAGTCAAATTACATTTGATTGTAAATCTTTTCCCACATAGATCACATGAGTAGGGTCGCTGGTTTAGGTGTAATCGTAAGTGGCCAGTCAGGCTTCCCGACATCGAGAACGATTTTCCACAGTAACAGCAAACATGCGGTTTTTGTTTCGTATGCGTTAATAGGTGCGATTTTAGGCTGTTTCTTGCAGCAAAGCTTTTCTCACACCAAGTACATTTATATGGTCTGACACCGGTATGTTTTCTAAAATGCTGCGTCAGGGCATGTTTGACAGTGAAACCTTTCCCACATTCATCACACTTATATGGTCGATCTCCACTGTGTACTCGTTGATGTATTTTCAAATTCGCGATCAGCACAAAAGTTTTACCACAATCAGGACAACTGTGTGGACGTACATCCGAGTGTAGTAACATGTGATTCTTTAACGTAAAACTTCGTGTAAACACTTTTCCGCATATAGTACATGTCGCCGGTTTTCGTACTCGAGGTTTATATTGACTGACTCTTGGTCGTCCACATTTCCTCTTTATAACAGGTTTTGTTTCATCTTTTATTGCAACCAAGTCGCCATTTTGGAACCCATTCTGTAAAGAAGTTGGAAACTGGCCCCCTACTTCCTGTTTCACAGGTATGTCCTCGATTTCTTGTTTCACAGATACATACTCCTCCGAGGTTGGTTCAAGTTTTACAGCTATTATTGTGTGGGTAACTGGGCTCTCTGATATGGGGATTCTGGGCTTTGGAGGTCTACCCCTTAAATAAAATTTTAGCATGTGCGTGACATTCTAACCCTTGTCATGCTGAATAAATTTTGGCTAAAAATTTTCATCAAATTCAAAGGGCAAAAAGTACTGAAAGTACTTACCGTCAGTAAATTTTTAATTGAAATACAAAATCGATTGACAATTCTGGCTTGAAAGTGAGAAACAGGTGGTGTAGACTAACATCAGACTGCACATAATGTGCAGGCTGAAGTTTGTCTATAGCTCCTGCCAAAGCAGGAATATTCCAGGATCAGCATGACAAGGGTTAATATTGCACAAAAATGAAATTGTTGGAAATATCAGGCACAGCCTCAATTAATTTAAAAAAATCTATTCATATCTTATAATTTAACATCATCATGCTTAAAAGAAAAAAAAGAAGGGAAACAAAACCAAACAAAAAATTGCAACATATTTCATATTATGTGAAAGCTTACAAAAGATATCTACATAGAAATCTATTTGATCAAAATTGGAAAATTTTTACCGGAAAGAAAAAATTATTAATTATGAAGATAAAACTATTTTGTCCGTGACTGTCATGTATTTACATATTGTTGCTAAGCGCTTCTAAACAATTTGCATAGCTTATTTCGATTGGCTGACTTACATTCATATAAAAACCAATTTTGCAGCGGTTAGATCACAGTTTGAACAGTTCATTGGAGTCGAGAAGTTGTCGAAAGTTAGAAGATTAAAAACTCTGATGAAGAATCGGTCCCATTGTTAGGAGAGGACAGCTGATTTTGACTGTAATCAGCAATTTACAGAAATATCATCTTTACTGAGTAGACATTACATATTTCACAATCGAACGAACACCGCCAAAAAAGATATCTTCATAGAAATCTATTTGATCAAAATTGTCTTCATAGAAGTATGAGACCTTTTTTTCCAACCAATCAGAATGCAAGAATCTTCTTTAGGGAATTTGTTAATTTAAATTTTGAAGTCAAATATTGAAACCCTTCCATATACATTGAGCTTCATTCAATATTGAAAGTTCAGTTTTCGTGTTTCGTTTTCTGCAAGTTTAGACTGGAAAATTGGAATCAATAGTTTTTTGTTGTTCTTCTTTAACCCGGATATTTGAAGTACGTTATTAACTCATATGATTTCTACAAATTATTAACAATTTAAGATTCGGAGTCAATGTTAAAACTGCATATCTGAATATTGCAAAATTCTAAGTGAAGATTGTCAATATTGATAATTGTTACCTTTTCTTAGGCATGTTTTCTGTTTGCAGTTTGACGTTTAGTAAATGGCCACTTTTAGATCAGGGGAGATAACTTTTCTCGCAGGGCCTGTTTCTATTAAAGTCGCAATTTATTTTGCTCTCTCGTTCCATCAAGGTGGAATTTGAACTTTTTTGTTTTGTTTAGGGTTGCCAGAACAATAACATTTCTACTATTACGCGAAACAGCCTACGCATTTTAGGCACATGCGTAGGCCTATGTCTCATACAATGATAGGGGAGACCAGGGCTATTCCGGTGACGGGGCATGTTCGCCGACAGATGGCTTTAGTAGACACTCTAAAAAGATAGAGAGTTGGGAAGAACATTTTAAGATACTCGTGAAAATTCTGCAGACTACCAAAAGTATCGCTAGATTCGAATGATGAATTTTGGAAGCAAATTTGCGTTTTCTTCCTCTGAAATAGGGGAGACCGGGGCTAGTTGATGCAGGGGCAAGTTGATGCATTGGGAATTAAAAGATAAATACGTCATATATGACGACACAAATGACATGTTGGAAACTCCTTGACAGCCGCCATCTTCTCCGGGTGTGTGGGGGAATTTTAATTAAAATTGTGGATTTGGCGTGGAAGAGTTGTTTTTCACACTCGAAAGTAAATTTTACGGTTTTTTGCAGATTTTCGTTTGGTTCAAATGAGTTTTTGATTATTTATAATTCAATTATGCGCACATAAAGTTCAATGTGCGACCTTCAATATCAGAATTTCTTTTTATAGGAAATGTTTTTTCATAAGTTGTCTACCTTGCTTCATGTCACGTGGGGGGGGGTGGTCGGGGCAAGTTGATGCAATGAGTCTGGGGCACGTTGATGCAGTGCATCAACTTGCCCCGTTGCCTTTCTAGATAATACAATACGTAATCAGTACGTAATAGTGACCCACTAGTCGACTGTCATTTACATTTTGCCATTTCTATATCCACCTTCCACTATTGATCTTTAATGTAAGACTGACATTATGTAGGCCTTCGTTTCAAAATGGTGAGAAAACGTATAGGACAGAAGCACCTAGGCATATTATTTAGCAAGGAGTTATCCTGCTGTACCCTATTTCCGTGAGTGACCATATTTCCGTGAATTATAAACTATAGTTACTTTCTGTAATTTCAGTAATGATTTCACTATATTTTGATGAAAGATATAGAAAAATGAACATCTGTGAAAAAAAAGCAATACCTAAATAACCATAAAACACATGAAATCGGTAAAACTCTAAAATCCGCTAAAACTCCTTATTTCTAAGTACATGTGTTGTTTTAGGAGACTGTAAATCTTAAAACTAAGACCCATTGTATCTGTAATTTCCATATCCAATTGAGTAATGATTATGTGACTTCTGACTAAAATTATGAGGCCATACATAACTCCAGTAGTGTTTAAGGAACTGCTTAACTTAGGATTCACGGAAATACGAGTACTGTGGGTTTGAATAGGTGTTTTATGAATATTGAAATTACTTTGATAAAAAGGGTGATTTCACCTTTAATTTTCATGCTACTTTAACGATTGCATGATGTTTTAGAAATGACAAGTTTGGACAGTTCTAATGGCACACCAGGATAATGGAATCGTATTCATGGGAAGAACGTTGCATAAGCACAAAACAACGAGGTTGCAGGAGTGGTCCAATGAAGAATGCACAGAAGTGGAAAAACATAACGTTTACATTTGTCACAATTGTTACTCAGATCAGCCTATTGACCCTTTCATTAATTCGTAATGTGGTGAAGTACGACCCGGTAGGCACTTGACGTCACGATTACGTCAGAACAACGTCGCATCGACGTTAATCTGGTGCCATATGCCTTCTAAGTTCATTTGAATGACCATACTCTGATGTCTTACTCGGTAAGCCGGGTTTTCTCTGAACACATGTGTAATGTGTTCCGTCGTATCTCCAGGTAAACAAGTGTTTATTGGTTGTATACTGGAATTATCAGGTAGTTAACTAAGTTATATTGGTGACATTCTCTTGTTTAAATTACATCGCACAATGCCAACAAGTCACAAGCTCAGCGAAGGCTCTATACAACCCGAACAGGGTCACTGTGGGCGCAGGCTTGAAAGTTTGATTTGCTTGAAGCCCGAGCGCTTTCAACGTTGCATAAGATCATATTGAGACGCCTCGTGAGAAAACCAACAATGTGGTTTCCGACCAAGTCTGACACAACCTGGGCTGTGCAGCGACAGAGGATAGCTAGAGGTTTGAAATTTCGGTTTTAGAAAGATTATATTATAAGAGGGATTGCTCTATCCATGGAGCGAAAAGGAGCTGTCCAGCTTCACGGTTAACGCGAAGATGATGTGCGTCTTTATTTTCACATATAAAAATTGTTTGTTTTCTCATGAGACGGCCCAATTATGATGAATATGTTTTTTCCCATTTAAAGTGTTTACAAGTTAAAGAAATAAAGTTTTGAAAGTGTTTGATCGTTTAACGCTTTTATTACCATTTACAACATCTTTTGCTGGGATTGGCTTCTAAGTCAATTTTAACTTCGATTAATATAGCCACCCAGAATGCATCATATTACCATTTCGGGTCATGAAAACGACAAATTTACTGATATTTCTACCGCATATATATATAAAGTCAATAAAAAATATGCATCAACTTGCCCCATGGGTTGCATCAACTTGCCCCATGCATGGGGCAAGTTGATGCACTCAACCTGCCAAAGAAATATACTGAAAAATAAAAGAAATATACCACAATTAAACGATTTCTCTATCAGTTTAAATGCAGGAAAGATAGGGCTTTAATCATATACAAAGACAATGAAAATTGGCCATTCAGATCATAAGTGGTAGAAAAAAGTCTGAAAAATGCATCAACTAGCCCCGGTCTCCCCTAGGCTAATTTTTCAAAAGTTAACGTTATTATTATTAATTTTTTTTATTAATATGCGGAATCGTAAAAAAAAACTTATTTTGATATCTATGCAAATGTTGGATAATGTGCTTTTGACCCAGGCAAAGAAACCGAATTCACTGGCTACCTTAAAGGACATAGAGGATAGTGAATCGGAGTTCTGATTAACTTGCCAAGGTGAGGAGCTATGCTGTCGGGGACGTAAGGACCCTGGTACCTCCAAGGAAGGCAGACTGGTCTTTGCCTAGCAAGCCAAAGGTTCTGGAAAAACTTTTCTTCCTTCTTCCCTTTTTATTGTATTTTATTGTACTTATTTGTCATTCTTCATGTTATTTTTCTACAATCTCGCATTTCTGCAATCACATTATGGCCTCATATCTTGTAATTACTTCTCCTGCCTATTTTTCTCTTTAATTTTCCATCTTTTCTTGCGTTACCATAAGAAGTCAACCGTTGTATAATAGTCAAGTTTGACGAAACAACGTATCGATGTAGATGTAGATGTAGATGTAGAGTGGTCTTGAGTTTTTATCTGTTTAAGATGATGAGTTTAATAATTCGGTATTCTATGAGCACAAATTTGATATTCTTTTTATAGTATGACCCGATTTTTTGCGAAAAATCGTCAAAATTCTTAAAATTCACCATATCAATTTTCCGCGAAACTTATAACGCCGTTTAAATTTGACGTCACAATAGGCCTATATAGACTATGACGTCATTTTTGCGGTGACAAAATAACGTTGCTATGCGCTCTGAGCTCGTTTGTATAGTTATTACACTAGTGTTATAACACCCGTGTAATATCAAAAATATTCAACGAGGTTATTTCACTCCCGCGACGTAGGTCATATTATAGGCCTATCTCCAATTATAACAATACCGCGAAACATACTGAAATAGGCCTAGGCCTACTGAGAAAATAACCTCTAGAGTGGATATAGGGTATAAACACCCCTTTTCCAGTATTCTTATAAAAGACTATATATTTTTCAATACTGAGAGATTATCCTTTTGACTCGATAGACATTCTGACCAAATTTTATGAAAATTGTTCCAAAATCGCGGCCCTTCGAGTGTAAGCAAGAAAATTGTCATTAAGGCCCCTTCCCCTGTGATTTCATATGGACCATTCCCAATCCCAAAAGGCCTCATTCTTGTGACCCGACTTGAAAAGGTTTCACCAAGAGTGGGCCATATTCAAGGTCTCTAGAGTGTCAACAAGAACTATTGTCATCAAGGAACCGATATTGCATGGATCCTTCAAATTTTCAATAGGCTCCATCCCTGTGACCTGACAAACATTCTGACCAGGTTTCATGAAGATTCGGACATTTTTTGGCCCCTAGAGTGTAAACAAGAAAATTATCATTAAGGCCCCTTTTCCAGTGATATGGCATGGATCCTTCCCATTCTGTATGGGATTCATCCTTGTGTCAAGACACACATTCTGACCAAGTTTCGTGAAGATTGGACCATATGAATTTGTGGCCTCTAAAGTGTAAACAAGAAAATTACATTAAGGTCCATTTTCGAATGATACGGCATTTTTCCTTCCCATTTTCTTAAGGCTTCATCCTCGTGTCCAGAACTTGACACTTTCTGACCAAGTTTCGTGAAGTAATTGCCTCTAGAGTGTCAGTGGATTCATGCATTTGAGCATGTGCCCTTCATGGTGCGAAGAGGCAAGGTATTGGGTAGATTTAAACGTGATTACCGTTCGACAGTGAACAACACATAAAACTGACAGATTTTCTTTTTTCTAAGCCAAGCAATAAAATATATGTTGCATATTTTATGTATCCCGGCGTTTCTTTCTCGTCCTAGTATTCCCGTTCTAATTTCAAAGTAGACAAAATAAGTTATAATTACCATATAAATAGATTTAATTTACTTTTCAAACGGAATTTATTCTTTGGGTTGAATTGTAAGGTTAAGTCATACATACTCTATACCCGAATTACCTTAAGGGGGTGTCACACCACAGCGTATAAGGGCAACGTATGCCTAGCGTATAGAATAAAGATAAATCTTGTTCATACGCACAACTCTTCGGCGTAAACCCACGCCATCGACAAGAAATCATTTTAAACGTATGGCCAGCGTATGCGCAGCGTTAAAGTAGCGTATGGCCAGCGTATTATCAGCGTATACAAAACGTACGAGTGCGTTTACAAGCGTGTCTGTAACGTACAACACCGTGTGAGTAGCGTATGTCAGCGAGCGAGTAACGTATGGCTAACGTATGTATGCGTACGACTAACGTATACAGCGGTTATCATCATTTATGACCTTTGCCAGTTCCTTCAGTCTGGAAGTAGACACACAGTAGTAAGGATTACCAGGAAAACGTGGGAAAGGGAAGGGAAAAAGAAGTGTTTCTTCATCGGCTAAAGAAAAGAGTGATGGTACTCAACAAAAGAATGAAGACGAAAATGTTATTCAGTACAGATCTAGATCTCCATCGCCAGTCGATGAAGACCAGTCACTAGATACTTGATCCTCATTTCTTAACTCAACCATAAAGGCCGAAATGCCACCGCCTCCCAATCCAAGGTTTAATCCATATTTTGCGCCTTGTTGTTTTCCTCTTCCTTCTTCTCTCGTGTCTTCTATTTTCAACATAATACAAGGTTAAATTTACCAAATAAAAATGGTGACTTAGAAGAGATGCCTCCATCTTCTTTGTGTGGAGCTAGATCTACAACTGACTTATATAAAGTACATATTTAAACCCGATTAGCTTTTGTGACCACTAATTTCAATAAAGCTGTGATCATACCATTAGTCAAATTAGCGAAATTAAGTTCTAACGGTTCCAAATATATATTATGTCTTATAGAATTTTAATTTTCTGTCAGCGTATGACAAGCGTACTTGACCTATGAGTAGCGTTCGTGTAGCGTACTGACCCTATGTATACCGGATTAGTAGCGTACCTCTAGCGTATAGACCGTATGCATACCGTATAAATAGCGTATATTCTATACGCTGGCATACGCTGAACTTTTTTTTAACATGTCAAAAAAATATTTTTTGGCCTCTGCGTATATGAACGTATACCAACGTATACCAGCGTACTTGTAACGTACACGATTTATGAGTAACAAACGCCTAGCGTACATCAGCGTATGTGAGCGTATGAGCGTACGTTCGCCATACGCTGTGACATACGCTGTGGTGTGACAGCCCCATTAGCTGCAATAATGTACCCCTCTCTCTGATATGCTGCTGGTCCCACATCAGTTTATCAAAGGTCTAGATACGTTATCGTATCTAGAATTACCTGAGTGTGTAAATAAACTCAGCGTCTACGTCAGAGCTCTGTTAGAAAATAAACCTAACGATTTATAGTCCGTTTGACTTCTATATGGACCAACATTTCGCCGAAAATCTCAGTATTGAGTTTATGAAACGTATTTCTTTCTTGTAATATCATATTTTCCTTCTAATACCATGACGAAATCTGTTTTACAGAATTGTCTGGTGTAAAATAATGAATTTGCCCGTCCGTCTACATGTTAACTTTCAGCCTTTCATACCTCATTGTGTCCGTATTAACAGCGAGTTGTATATCCATAAATAGCTCTGATTTGCATAGGGGCAAATTCAAAAGTGTAAGATCTTAAGTGAGTCGTTTTAGTAGAAAATCGAGTATTTTTATAAAATTACATTTGTCGAAAATTTTTACTTTCTTTAGATATCAAATCTGAATATATTGTCTCTTTATTCAAAATCGTTTGATCTGATAATTGATATTTGTTTTTTTATGTATTCTGAGATGAATCCCATACCCATATATTTAGACCAATCAAAATATATCATTTAACGAAGTCGTTGGGAATTTCTCGAGGAAAACTTGATAAGAAGCTAGTAATAACGGTACAAATCACGTGATATTTTAAGTTTAAGATGTCATGACCGTCGATATGCTAATGAGCATGTCCAAATAAGGAATAATGGACATTTCTCCTTTCAAATGTTTAGCATGAAACCACGTGTATTTACTATAAGTTTACTATTTCTAACAGCCCTCATCACCCCTCGTGTTTAAGAGCGGAAAACGCGAAAATATTAACATTAACTAGATAGACAAAATCATTATTTTGAAATCATTTTATTTTCAAAAAATATTTTTTGGCGTGGTGTCCGCAAGTGTTTACTGGGGCATGTTTAGTACCCAGACCTGTGGTGTAGAGGTTAAGTCATCCGCCTTTGATACAAGAGAACCCAAATTCAAATCGAGTAAGAAACAGTATAAATTTCTGCCTCAAATTATCTATGTTTTTTTTTGTCTTACAATCACATATGTTCTTTTAAGAGGGAGGGTGTGTTGGGGTTAATCTACTTTCTTGTAATCTTGAAAACACATTTTCCATATATTGAGTTTACTTTTGATATACAAAATAATAACAGCAGAGTGGCTTTGTGGTAACTTTGGAAACGGTTTTTCCTTTTGGGAACAGGTTCGAAACTAGGATTAATGGGGAATTTTACTGTTTTCTGAAAACAAGGAAACATTTTGGTTTGGGACAAATAAATGCAGTGCACGAGGGTTGTCCGAAAAGCTCGTAGACATCATCAATATTAGTCAAAGAGCCTTTTTGATAATTATCGAGTAGATTCTCTAAAAAAATAATGAAATAAAATGGAATTTTGTTAAGGTGTGTTAGAACAAAATGACGCTATATATAACATAAATGTGACGTCGACGTAAAACCTCGACTACTTTAAGTCGAATCTATTATAGTAATTCATCGATGTTTTGCCTATATTTCAATCTATCCGCTGTATTATGCCGTGATTATAAACAGCACGCCTTGTCCACTTTTAGAAAGAGTATGTATTGATATTAACCAGAGGAAAAAAGACAGCCAATTTTTGCCACTTTGTTTTGCAATCTTATTACATTAATCCAAAAATTAACAAATTTGACCGAGTTTCAAGTTTTAAAAGCCATCCCCAAAACGCGCAAAACTCATTTGTCTGTTTTGTTCAATTATCTTAATGAATTTTTATTTAAAAAATTGGGGAACCCCATCTCATATAGTGTTAACAGACTATCATCTATTCCAACTGTTCACTAATCATTGAAGAATAAATCTTCAACCACTACCAAACTTCGTTCCCAAAGCCCTTCTTAATCGAACGGCGTTTCGTCATAATGACGTTCCCAGCTAAAACGCAAACATCGCATCAACACAGCTTTGCAAAAAAAAAACCCTCTTTATAAGCAGTTACTGGATTTTTTTAACTGAAGAATACCATGTGTTGAGAAGGATTTACAATTTGCAATCCTGTAGTTGTTAAAACAGGTGCAGAGGTCTATTTCTTCGTGTTTCCCTGATTTTTAAGAAAAATGAAGATTAGACGCTGCTCCGCCGCAACGTCTGACGGCGTCATTTTCCGTTCAATCTTGCACACGGTTTGCTATAATATTCTTCATTCATTCGAGTATTTATGAAGCGATCACTTTGAAAATATTATAAGATAAAACTCACAAATTGGACACGATAAATACGTGTTAATTTTGATTTTCTCAAAAGATCTTATCCTTGAGAAACTGTTTTAGTATTCAATCGTTATTGTTAAATGTTTATTATTTCGACGTTCTCCGGGTCCCGCTAGGTTTAGTTGCTAAGGCAATTGCCATATACATGTCAATAAAAAAATTGAACATTTTTCTTCGGATATGAAGTCAGTGATGATTAGGGTAGCGTTTAACATAAGAATTATGAATTAAATGGGAGTAGTTAATGAGAATTTCAGACTTTCTACGAACTTTCTGGACAACCCTCGTACATACCACTTTTATACAACTATAAAAGATCCTTTGCATCGTAGACATCGCGATATAAATTAGCAAAAAGTGATCGTTTAATAATTCAACAAATATAATACAATGTACATGTATTCCGTGAGTATGAAATTGCAATAGGGACGACGAAAAGTATTAACAAAAACAACAACAAACAAGCAAGAGAACCATGATGGTCCTAGATCGCTCACCTGAGTCTCTTTGACCCACATAACATCAATTAAATAGGCAGATGTCACAAAGAGGATAATTTTTACATAAACTAAATTTCATGAAGTTTGGGCCAAAATAGTGGCTTCAAGAGTTATAACAAGAAAATTATCATTAATTAGGACCCCTTTTAGCGTGATATGGCATGGGTCCTTCCCAATTTCAAAAGGATTCATCCTTGTGACCTTGCCAACATTCTGACCAAGTTTCATGTAGATAGGGCCATATTTGTGGCCTTTAGAGTGTAAACAAGAAAATTGTCAATAAGGCTCCCTTCCCTTGATTTGGCAAGGATCCTTCCAATTTTTAATAGGGGTCATCCTTGTAACCTGGCCAATATTCTTACAAAGTTTGATGAAGATTGGATCGTATTTGTGGCCTCTAGAGTGTAAACACTTAAATTGTTGACGCCGGACGTCGCACGACAGACGACGGCACTTCAGTGATCACAAAAGCTCACCTTGAGCACGATGTGCTCAGGTGAGCTAAAAATAGAAAAATAAAAATAAATCAATAAGCGCCTCGGAGTTCGAAGCGATTCGCTTCATACGACTGAGCTATTTTTTCTTGCTCTCACTCACTGGTTAAATGGCGTATTTATAAATATGCTAATAACGGTCTGTGTAATTTGTACTCGGAGATCTTCCGAAGATATACGGAATATGTACAGAGTCTCAGGCGAAATTAGCCAAATAACATAGATTTTAGGATTGTTCGCACACGTGAGTGAAAACAAAAAGCATTAATTATGTAGCGGACTTTATATAGATGAATTATCAATTAATACGCTTAGCCACTTAGTATTGTACGCCTTTTCTTTTCTTTTTTTTCACGGTTAAACGTGCAGTCGGATCCTAGCCCATTCCGCATGTTAATTCATTGATGTGGGGGAAACTAGATCCACATTTTTTGGAGTGTTCCAAAAATTGGTAATTTTTTGAAGAAAGAAAAACGTTAAGCAAGATTATGATTAACTTTTTTTCTTCTCCATTTGCTTCAGAAAATTGATAAAATCTCATAAGTAGAAATACGTTTCCCAGTTGTTTTCGCAGCAGGGGGGGGGGGGTGTAAACATTTCAAGGGAAAGAAAAAATCCTGTTGAAGACTATTTCTTCTGCTCTCTTGATGCATGATTGGGTTGTCAATTGGTGTGTTCTTTCACTGGCTCAGGATATGCAGGTTAAGTGTAGTTGGCCATAGGAAATTACCCTGTGTCCTGAAAATTGCCTAGGAAAAAGATAATCGAGTCAAAAATGGAACAACGTGTGCACTGCTTTTTTGTGCTCACGCGCGCGCAAAAAAAGGTCTAGTATACGTCATCAACTTTTGTGCGGCACGAAGTGCTTTGTTCAACGCAGTGCTTGCATATCACTACGCTGTGCTAAAATCAAAGTTCTATAGTACTGAAGGCTAAAGAACTAAAAAGAAGAAACAACACACGAGGTCAATTTTCTGGAATATAACCTTGATTATTCGCCTTGTCATTATCATGTATACCAGATATTTTTTTACTTAGCACTGCCAAAATCACTGCTGTGTTAAAGATTTATTACTTTTATATATGTTCTTGACGGAAGACCTTGCTAATAGGGAAAGGAAAATGCTGCAAACAAACACCTTTTCCTTTCTCCCTAATATTATCTACCCTTTCTGATACAAATTTTACTAATTTGCCCACATATTGTATGTTATCTGCAGCCCTTTACAATTTTGTCCTGTCTAAACATCTGTTGTCTTGTAATGGATTAATCTTAATAAGAAAAATTTAAAAGCCTTGTTCCATCCTGAAACCCTTAAACAGACGACAAAATTTTAGACTCTGCCAACTTAGAACAGGTTGCAATCAATAAATCAAAATGAGTGTAATTTGATGTATATCTAGGGCAGAAATTAAAAAATAATTGGGTATGAGTACAGGGTGGACCATATTGTGGAGTAGGGAGAAATTGACCATATTCTTGTGTTCCCACAGTAAAATACAAATTCTTTATGGGATTCAATTCAATGTAAAATAAAGAGTCGACCACTTTGTGCCCTTAGAAAAATAGCATTACTACGATTGTTAGACGGGATGATCGAATTGATGCATTGGCTGACTAGTAGCAAACCAATCAACTCAACTAAAATTATTACAAGAGGGCCATAGTGGCCCTAAATTGCTCACCTGAGTTTACAGTCTTTTACTTTTTTAAAAAAAAAACAGTGATCATAATTACATAACTTTGAAAGCGATGATAAAGAAATCCTCCAAACAGCTGTTGTGGCACTTATTTGGTTATACAATGTAGTTTGTATTGTACACAAATTCATTCCTGGTTATAGGCAATTGAAAAAACAACATGAATCTGGATATGAACTTTAACGGTTTTAATTAACAACATCACAAAAGATACAATCGTTTACAAAGATACAAAACAATAGATACAATAAAAAATTTATTCCACCCATTACCAGAGTTTATCATTGAATATGTTCATAACAAATAATCTGCAGGCATATATCAATTTGAATACTTATGTAGAAAAAATACAGATATCAATGTAAGATAATATTTTCAAATGAATTGAACTTATCAGTATTTCATTCTTATAGTTTTATTTTCTTCTATCTACATTATCAATTTTAAATACTATATATATATATATATATATATATATATATATATATATATATATATATATATATATATATATATATATATCAAACATTTTAAATTTCAATTGATTGTTAAAATACATGCAAAACATGGTCAAAATATGCTAGAGATATGAATAACAAATTCTTTGTATTGAATTAAAAATATGGTCTAAAAAGAAGAAAAAGTCCTATACAATGTATGAATTATGACAATTATTGAAGTTTGAATGACTGTTTTCACATCTTTTGATATTTTCTTGGAAAAAGAAATAACAAACAAAATATAGAAGTAAAAGTTCATAATACAGTTTGTAACACTTTTGTTTTTAATTCTGACAAATTCTACAGTTGCCATTGTGGTACAAAAGCTTCTTAAAAGTTTGTGAAAACATAATAAAACATCTCTTTCAATTTTTTGAGTAATCCTGTGAGAAAACCTTTCACTGCAATATTGACACAAATAGACTAGCCTTTAATATATTTCATGACAAACGCCCTATGTGATCAGCAGCACTGGCTTGGTTTGAAATCCTTGCCTCATGACACCTCAAAAGACTCGGATCCAAATCCATTACCTTGACTACCAAGACACACATAAGCTATCTTTGTGATCTTCAGTTACAGCTTGGTTTGAAATCTTCGCCCAATGACACCTCAAAAGACTCAGATTCAAATTAATTGCCTTACTACTGAGTCACACATAAATTGTCTTCGTGAAAATAGACTAGTCATTCTATTTTTAGAAAAATGTATTCGAATTACATAATAATTCATGTCGAATAACCTATGTGATCAGCAGCACTGACTTGGTTTGAAACCCTTGCCTCATGACACCTCAAAAGACTCGAATCCAAATCCATTGCATTGACTCCTGAGACACACATAAGCTATCTTTGTGTATAACACTAGCTTTATATGAATATTATAATTTCCATTTACAAAATTTTTCATGACAAATTACCTGTGTGATCAGCAGTTACAGCTTGGTTTGAAATATTAGCCGTATGACACCTCAAAAGAATAAGATCCATTGCCTTACTACTGAGCCACACATAAGGTTATTTTGTGTATTAGACATTTAGTAACATAACTAAACAAAGATACATTCTGTATGAACAAATGAATTCTATATCACACAGTGAAATTATTTTGATTGTTTAAAAATAATAATTTGAAATAGTCCTTAATTTAAAACAAGAATATGCATTGTAATGACATTAATTCAGCTTCATTCTTTTCTTCAACAATTCTAATTTCCTATGACACCTGATTATTGTAAAGAAAAAAAAATCACTCTATTCAGATGCTAAGGCTCCCAACAGCAGTTGCTAGATATTCAACAGTTCTAAGTATAATAAAGGGTATATATGCAACGAAAGTACTTAAAAAGTCATGCTTCTTGATGAAATGAATTGCTCTAGTGGTATTAGGAGTATCCAAGATCAAGGTGAAAGTTTATCATGTCCATATACACCAACACCAGTTAAACAAAGCTACCCAGGCAATGACAAATGAGAAATTATATGTACAAACTAAACTGGTTTCTCTGCAGTACTCTCAAATTCCATAATTACAAACTTATTATTACCCCTAATAATATATTGCGAGAAATTTGTTGTTACAAGCAATGTTTTCTTTTTCCTAATATGTTCTTTAAACACACACAAAAAACATTTCTGAAGTTAACTTATTTGAAAATATTTGTTTATTTCTACATAATAGAAAATAGATACCCTTATCATGCTGAGTTTAAATTTTGTTCAAATAAGCTTGGCACAAGTTCTCCCCACAATAGTGTAGTAGACAGAAAGTGGTGTCGGCTAAGATCAGACTGCATATTGTTGCAGGCTGATATTAGTCTCTACCAGTTGCCAAAAATTTGTGTACAGCATGAATACACAGTGAACAGTAAGGATTAAGTTTTGTCATCTGGAAATGAGTTACAGAAATCAATTGTTATTTACTCTAAATTAAGGTACATGCAACCTTTTCTAATTTGGACCATTACTTGATTTCAATTCTGGTAATGGGGAAAATGTTGTCAGTTTTCAAACAAATATTCATTATTTAACATTGTGTAATTATGATTTTTAAAACAACATGTGTTTGTAATCACTAATGCCTTTTGAATGGCTATTGTCTAAAAGTAAGAAGTTTGACCCCATCAATTGACATTGAACTGGTTACATAACCTTTAAAGAAACAAATTGACGAGAGGAACCTTTGTGTCAAATATGAGTAATGTAAATTAGATATTCAATTATGGGAAATGATTTCTTTGTAGGTAATGTTTTTGCAGACAGATAGACTGATGGACACAGACAGACACCAGTTAAATTAGTAGGCCCAATATATCAATGTGGGACATAAAAAATTGTGAATACGAACATTTATTTTCTATGTTTGTGGCCACCCACATCCTTACGTCTAACCACCAGAAATACCAACCAATTTTAATGGTTGGTATTACAGACTGAATAATGGTGGGTGATTAAAACAGAATCAAGTCATTTCTACAGTATAAAAGTATACAATCTTGTGATCTGACCAGTATGTTTCTACAACACCAACTTTACCATGAGTGTTTGACAATACCACATCAAGAATAGTCATGTAGTCTGTTGTTGGAGTTTCATTTAGAACTTTACACCACAATTTATCTTGAATTTTCTTCCATATTTCTTTATTTTCAGGTGAGTAGTTAAGGTTAAAATCTCCTATTATAACCAATGGTATAGATTTGTTTAAATGTGGTATAAAATTACTTTCAAGACAAGTCATGAAATGCTGCTTTGATGTACCTGGAGATTTATACACAAATGCTACCTGAAAGTTTAGTGATACATATTTTATCTTTAGAGCTGTAATTTGTACTTTGATTGACAATCACATCATTTTTTACATAGACACATAAGCCATGTGCAGGTCTTTTTCTTGAATGATTATCTTGATCATTCCTTATCAAATGAAATCCATCCAAGTTATAATCAGATGTCTGATCTTCCCTGTGTAATCTAGTCTCTGCTAAACCAAATATATGAGTTGAGATTAAATTTGGATTAGCTTTGATATCTTCATAATGTAAATGTAGAGATCTACAGTTGTTGAAAGCAACTTTAAAGTGATCATTTCGATTCACCGATTCTAAAGGGGTATAACATAAATCAAGACTAGCTTCTTTCAGTAACCTGTCCATTTCTACCTTTACTTGGTTATCTATTTTATATGCTGTTTCATTGAAATTAAGAATTTGAAGCTTTTCCATAGATTTCACTCTACTGACTGCAACATAATGTAAATGTGGAACTTTTCTTGTTCTTCGCTGTGACAAGTCTATTACAACACTATCTAAAGTAGTTCCTTGTGCCCTATGTACAGATCGTCCAGCTGAAGGTTGAAGAGGAAACTGAATTCTTTGAAATGTTTTTTTATTGTAAATGAAAGTCCTCTCTACATCAAAAATTGGTGTCCATTTTTCTTCAATGTTATTTTTGTAAAATCCTCTATTTCTTTACTCCAATCTTGTTTTAATTTCAGCATTTTCATCATGAAAACGAACCCATATGATACTAGGGCGATTTGTTTCAACTTGTCTATTTCACAGTACAAGAGGCACCGTTAGCTAAGCCATCTTCTGTATTAATATTGACAGTCAAGTCATATATCATGTTTACAACAACTGTCAAAGAATGGTGTAAATTTGCAGTAGTGTTTGGGTCAGCTGGTAAGCTTGCTAAAGCATGGTCCTGTTTCTCTTTAGATAGAGTAGGTGCAGTTACAGAATCATGGGAAGGAATAACAACTTTCTCTGTATCGAGGGAACTAATTATAGAATCATTAAATAAATGCATGAAATAGTTTTCAGCAAAAAGATGAGGAGAATTAAGTTGATAATGATCTTGTTCTTTTGAAACAATGCATTGTTGTAATTTGGTTTTGTCCTCATTTGTTAAAGCATCTACTCTTAGCCTGTTTAATAATTCAGCAAACTCCTTATCATCTTTCCGTCTCATTATTTCTGTAAGGTCAAATACCTTAAAATGTTCCTTCCACAAATTAATTGATAATGATGATGCCCCTTGTGACAGATCGTTAAAAATCCAATCCCCACTTACAGGGTTTAGCTGGTAAAGGTCACCAACAGCTATTACACTTACACCACCAAATGGTATTCTTGTACCTCTCAGTTCCTGTAGTCTCTAGTCAATGAAACTCAACATAGTAATGCTTACCATTGATATTTCATCAATTATTACAATTGACAAATTACGGTATTTCGATCTAAATGCATTTAGACTATCACATGTTAAGGCTTGATTAGACTGTTTATATTTCTGTTTAAAAGCTGAAGAAATAGTTGACCCTCCAATATTAAATGCTGCTTTACCAGTGTAAGCACACAAAAGAATTCTAATACAATCTGAATTTTCACCTTCCTTCATATTAAGCATTCGATATAAGGATTGGTACAATGCTCTGATAACTATTCTCTTTCAAACACCAGCTCCTCCAGACAGAAATGCATATAATGGCGCATCATTTGTCTTGATCCAGTGAATAACATGGTTGTAAAATTGCCTTTACTTTGAATTTAGACATTGCAGAAGTTTTCTGTATTTATCTTCAGACAAAATGCTTTCATTTACATTAACCTGGGATGTTGAAACACACATTCCTATTTCTTGACCAATGTCATACTCTCTGTGTTCATTAACTCTATCTGGATTGAAGTATATGAATTCTTAAGACTCAACTGTTTGTTCCTCAGCAGTATCAGCTTCTACTTATTGTGTACCAGGGGCAAGTTCATCAAATGCATCATATTCAGTTTCTACTTGCTCTCTTGCTAATTCAAGTTCATCAACAAGATGCTCATACTGGCTGCATTTGTGATCAATTGTATGTTTATTACTTTCATAACTCTCTTTGTATGACTTATGAGAACCCATCAGGTCTTTTTCTTCATCTCTCCATGGATGGAATAATAAGATCTTTTCTCTGAAATGGTTTTCTTCATCTGATTTAATATTGAATCTTACATAACGTATAATTTTATTTGTTTTACGCCGTTTAATAGTTATCCCATTCCGGAGTCTTAAAATGGTTTCATCTGAACTGAATTGCTCATTTCCACTATCATATTCATCCTCATTATGTTCTTCTAAATCTTCAAATTCTGATTCATTTGGGTAAGTTATATCCAGTTGAGAAACATAGTCAGCTAAACACCAACCATTCAGGGCATTTGGTCTTCTTGCATACCTTTTACATACATTATCTGACATAACATCAGTTGATTGATCAGGTAACTCATCAAGTGCTGATTTGGATTTTAAAAGCTGAATACGTTTGTCAGGGGTAGATGTATTGATAAAAGTCACATCTCTAGTGCATCTTGTTAAAGACATCTAAAGAACAAGGTAGACTGCTTTTTGAGCACCTACTTCAACACTATTTGAAAATATATTTCCTATGTGTCTGACTTGTCTTTTAATGTCTAAGTTTCCATTACGAGCTTCTTTTGCTGCAGCATACAGTAAATTACTCATACCTCTTTGAGATTTGCTTATATATGATACGATGTACATAGCACAAGCATATGGATCAAGGACAAACTGAATATAAATATTTGCTTTCCATGCTTTCAAAATATTTCTATTGTACATATTAACCCTGATTTCATTTGGTTGTCTCTGTAGAAAAACTTTTGAAACTGCTAGTGAACTGCGGATACATTTCAGATATTCTGGTTCAGGCATGTTTGCAACAGATTGTAGAAACTGTTCATAAGTCATATCATATCCAGCTTTATCATCATTCATTTTTTTCTGAAGCTCTTTGTACTTCTTTTGATACTTATCCCTTTCTTCTTCAAGAGGATCTAACACAATTAATGTTTGAAGAGGAGGTAATGGGTGACCAAATCTACAAATTTTATCTTGTTTTTTTTTTTTGGACAAATTCGTGAATGCTTGTGCACTTGAAGGTCAGTGAGCGATTTAATTTCATCCTGAGAGTTACTACACTGCAAGTATTTATCAACATATTCAACTATTTCCTTGTTTGTATTCATGTTGAATTTTGGTGCATTTTCTATCCACACAAGCATATGGATGTGAGGAGAACCTCGTTGTTGAAATTCTACTCTGTAGAAGTAATCTGTAACTTTACCAAGTGGTTCATGGTCACTTTTTAAGACAGTGTTAATGAACTCCTGAACTCTATGATCAAAATATCTTGAGCATGTCACAGGATCTTTCTGTATCAAGCTAATTTTTTGTTCCCTTGTCAAATTTTCTAATTCCTCATCACTAGTTCACATTTTCATTTAAATTTGCAAGCATCTTTAATAAGTCAGTCCATCTTGTATCAGCAGAAGACAGGGACATAAACCATGTTGGGAGACCAAGCTGTCTGATCATCGCAAATACATCTTTCTTCTTCATTTCTAGATAAGCAGGAGAATTACGAAGTTGTTTAAAAATGTAATACCCATTTTCCTTTTTCACAAAAAAAAGATAATGAGAATTATTTGGCATTTTCAGCTGTTATACTCTGGCCATCTGTTTGACATCTTCTCACAGCAAGACTCACCTTATCACTAAGCTGCTTCATCTGTATTTTTTTCAGTTTGAAAAATATATTTGGAACACTATTTGCAGCACGCCTGTCTTTACTCCTCAATTCCCATTTTGAAATATCACTGTAATGAATTGGTACCTTTCTTTCTTCATTTTCCAGTCTCCTTTTTCCACAAAAAATTGTTGGAAAGCAAAGATATTCAGAATCTCTGTCTTGAAAAATACTCAAAGGTTGTTGACCCTCAACAGGTGCAAATGTAAATGAACAATTCCTGTTTTCCTCATTTGAATCCTGAATCATGGTATCAATATTACCAACATTTTCTTTGTCAATGTTTTCAGCATCTGAGTCATATAGTTCTTCATTTCCTTGCATTTCATTGTCTCTATCTGAATCATCATATGATTTACAATCTTTTACAGTTTGTTGTTCCAAATATTCTTCAGACATTTCATTTGAAGATGAAGTTACTTTTGCAATCCATTCATCATCTATGTTGATTTTTGAGTCTTTGTATAAGTCACTTGTTTTCATTAACCAATTAAGAGCAACTAATACCTTCAATGGTCTAACATTTTCTGAGAATGCACAAGATTTATACGAAATTTTCTTATTTAACTTCACTGCAACAGTAACATTCTCATCAAAAGGTCTTGGTAAGACATTTACAACTGGTTGTATATCAATAGGAACATTTATGACATTTCCTTTGATAGATAGCTGGCGACCCCTAGGCAGTTCTCTTATTTGCATATAAGGTATGCGTAATGCAATCAAACGCTCCTCTAGTGCATGCAAATCAAGCTCCCTTGGTTTTTCTGGCCAAAATATACCATTCATAACAGACAACTTTGGGACTTTTCCTTTAAGAATGCTATTCTTGCATGTATTACATACCCATTCTTTGTTAGAAACTAATTTCAAACCAGTAAGATATTTAGCCATAATATTGTCATCCTTATTCGAAACCTCTGAAACACCTTGCTTAAACCAGGTTTGATGACAACAACTACAGATGTATATTGGCCCAACAGCAACATTTTGATGGAAATTATCAATACAATCATCAATATTGGATCCATATTTTCTTTTCTTAGCAATTTCTATTTCCTGCTCACAAAATTCAGGGTCTATCCTCTTCAACATTTTTCTGCCAACATCAGCATTTTTTTCCTTTTGATTATTGCTTTTGATTGATCGCCAAGTTTGTTTCTTTATACGTTCTATATCCTTAAAGTATGGATCTAATCTAGCTCTCTTTTTCGATGCATTTTGATAGGTTATCTCTTTTGCTTTCATAGATGGTGACCTTCTAGCCTTTCTCTTAGCTTCAAGTTCAGCAAATCTGAAATCATCAAGTTTCCTTGCCTTTTGCATTGATTTTCTAGTTCTATCCCTCTCTTTTTGTTTTTGTGCTGCACTTAATCTAGCTCTTCTTTTATCTTCCAATTCTTTTTCCTTGAATTTCCTTTTCAATCTAGATCTGTCCATTGAATGTTTAGTACTAATTTTGTCTTTCTGTTTTTGCACCAAACTCTTTCTTGTCATTTTTTTCTGTTCTAGTTCCTTCAACTTAAAATCACTATTCAATCTAGATTTTGCCTTTGATTGTTTAGTACTAATTTTGTCTTTCTGTTTTTGCACCAAACTCTTTCTTGTCATTTTTTTCTGTTCTAGTTCCTTTAACTTAAACTCACTATTCAATCTAGATTTGTTCATTGATAGTTTAGTACTAAGTCTATCTTTCTGTTTTTGTTCCAAACTCAGTCTTGTCCTTCTTTTCTGTTCGAGTTCCTTTACTTTGAAATCACTATCTTGTCTAGCTTTGTTCTTTGATATTCTAGAACTAGTTTTGTCTTTCTGTTTTTGTTCCAAAGTCTTTCTTGTCCTTCTTTCAAGCTCCTTTAACTTAAAGTCACTATCTTGTCTAGCTTTTTTCTTTGATAATCTAGAATGAATTTTGTCTCTCTGTTTTTGCTCTAAACTCTGCCTTTTCTTTATTTTGATTTGTGATTTCCTTCTTTTAAATTCACTAGAAAGCCTTTGATTTCTTTTATAATTCCTTAGATACTCTTTTCTACTGATAACTCTAGTAGTTTGTTTCAAAGATTCTTTTAATTGTTGATCAATAAAATATTCATCTATTAGACTTTCCTCCTTGCTATTACATGACATATCTATCTTGTTGTTTGTAGACTGCTTTTTTGATGTTGGACTGCTTAAATCTGTTACCACATTTTCATTAGAAATGTCTTTTTCCAAATCATTACAAGGTAAGAAATTAATGGGAAGAACTTCAAACTGTGATTCAAGGTCGATTCTCATACTATCATAAAGTGCATATAAGTAACAAACAAAGTCTTCAAGGCTAGCAAAAGAAAGAAATACAGATTTACCATCAGGATCAGACAGTCCATCTTTACCATGTGAATGAGAATAAAAAAAAAAAATAAATAAATAAAAATAATTGCTGTCCCTGAAAATAGCAGAGCAAATTGCTCCAGTCATGACTAAATTAAATCTTGAAATATCTAAAGAAATCAAAAGAGTTTCTTGCAAGGTAGGCAGAGCTGAGTCTGTATTTCGTTGAATTGTTAAACCAGATATCACTTCTGACTTCAGTATTTTATATGTGTTATTTGAAACATTGACTACAGCTGGAATGTCTTCAAAACTAAGTAGTCTGTTGCTGAAACTACCCAAGTCATTAATAACTTTTTTTATATAAGACATCACCCTCAATTAAAACATTATCCAATGATGTTGTGTCAGTAATGCTACCTGCATAAAACATTGCACAAACACAGTTCATTACACATTGACTTCCTCGAGAATTTTGACTGAATATTATTGTATCTGCCTGATGAAAGGATCCAAAAACAACTTTCTTTGCATTTAAAACATTAGAATAAGGTGTTGCAATTAAAAGATGTTCTAACCAATGATCGTGTATTTCTTTGTTAATTTCATTTATTCCATTACTGAAAATTGACCTGTTCTCATGCAATACAGTATTTTTCAGATCTTGGTCTTTGAAAATTTCCAAATGATCATCTGCACATCTTTTATAAGTGTCCACATTCGTATCATAATCATCATTTGGCAAATTCATATAGCAATCTTCATTTGGCATATTCATAAAGAAATCTTCATTTGGCAAAGTCACATAGCAATCTTCACTTGCCTGCACATCGACAGGACTTGGTACAGCTGCCTGCACTCCCACAGGACTTTGTGCTGCACCCTGCACATGGACAGGGTGCACTGCCTGCACATTGACAGGGCTTGCATATGAATGGTTTTCTTCATCTGTTTGCCTTGTTGAAGCTCGTCTCTCTCTAATATAAACTCGTCTCTCTGAAGCACGTTGGGAAGATGACTTTCTCTTTAGTCTGGGCATGATTAACCTGAAAAGAAAATTAAGAAATTTGTAATATCAGTTTAATCCTTATATTTCATTTCAAACAAATAGCTATTTCAATACCCTTTTAACCAGTCTGACTTTAAAGGAAGAAGTGTGGGCTAGGATTAGACTACACATCAATCAGATTCATCTTAGTCTTTACCAAGATAAGATTTAAGTCCTCAAGACATATAAATTCATTTACATAAGCTTAAGATTTTGTTCATAATTCTTTCTCATTTCCTTTTTTATCATACTTTGAAAAAATCTAAAACACATACTTGAAAATATCAAAGCAAATATAAAATCTATGACAGTAATTATGAAAATTGTAACCCAAAAGTCTACGTTAAATATTCTCTTTGAAAGTCAATAATAATAATAATAATTGTACGTTAAACTTACAGTATGAAGAAAACAATAAAATCCGAATTGATCTGCAGTACTGATAGACAGCTCTCCTCCACACACTTTATCACAAATCACAATAATGTAAATAATCCAATGAGGAACTTCACAATGATTCACAAGGCACTTTGAATGTTACATAGAATTAATTGTCAAAATATCACAAATATATTATAATAGTTCAACATAAGATTTTCCGTCAATCTGAATTATTTGGTAACTTGTAAATTAAACTTTTAATCTGAAATAAGAATAATTGTACTAATAAGATATGTTCTGGAACACTTATGACCATGCACTTAGGTTTAACAGCTTTTTTCAAGCTTGGTCTTGATTTATGATAACGATCGCAGATCGTGTCTTGCGAAGCAAGACACGATCAAAGATCGTTTTGCGGTAGTACCGTTTGTTTTTGTTTTTTTTTAAAGGACGATTTTGCCAATGAGTGTTTTAGACCCGACCTATCATTTTTACTATGAAGAAAAAAAAAAAGTGATCCTTTTTTCAGACCTGGGCGCCGCCATCTTGGATTCCAGTAAAACATTTTATCAAAAATACAAGAATCGTGAACGCTCTCAGGTTCTCTAATTGCAAAAAATGATCTTTTAAACTGCCCAAGTAATACGAGAAATTCTAATATACCCGAAAAGATTTTAAAACGTACGAGAAATGAAAGCGAAAGTTGTTTCGGTTACATGGTGACGTCGAATATTCGCATTGGTACTCGATTCCGCTTATCGATTCCTTAGTAATAGGTTGACGTTTTCGATGCAGGAGTCCAGAACCTATTTGTTTGACATCGATAAAGGTAAGTGACTTTTTGAAAATCTCAAAGAAATATGATCCCTATCGATTTTAAACCTTTCTATCTTAAGTCTGCCGGTTTTATTTCAAAACCCCAAAAGCTGCAAAACAGACAAGTGAAGTGACTTGTCAACTCGGCTGCATGATTACTCGGCCCATTAACAACTCGGCCCCCCTCCCAAAGACCCGTAAAGGTCTGTCTGGTCCTTCAAGGTGTTAATGTATATATTTATTTAGTAATGTTTTTTGCCATGTTTTTTATTTGAAATTGAGCTTTTTCTCAATGTGTTACATAAGTGAAGTTAACATGATGCACATACGTGGCGGTATCAAATCATTTTTTCAAATGTTAAATATAGACAATATTTCTTTCATCTGGCTCGTGGGTCGAGTGGTTAGCACGCTTGATTCGTAACCTGGTGGTTGGAGGTTCAAGCCCCTGGGGATGCAGGTAGTGTATTTGGGCATGGCACTTTACAGACAGGGCCCCACCCAGCTGTAAAAGTGTACACATGTATATGTCCTCTTAGTCCAAATATTTAGACGTTTACATGTGCATCATTCTAATTCTTAAGTTTTTCATGCAACTATCGTGTGTATCTGTATTTTCTCTGTTTCCACTAAAGTGTTTGCTTGGAAACTTTGAATATGCCTCTGTGACCATCATATCAGCTGCTAGACAATTCATTACTCTGTTCATGTTGAATTTATAGGTTTTCTAATGTGGACATTGGTCTACTATCCAGCTCTGGGATAGGTGGAGTTTCTATGTCCTCAGACAGCTCTTGTTGGTAAATGAAGCAACTGGTCTTTTTGCAGGGGTGTGGAATTCCTTGGGACTGAATTCCTATGCCCAATTTGCCAAACATTATCTTTGTTGGCAGAATTAAATACCAGGGCAAATCTGGGTTTACAACAAAAAAAAGACAATCAGGCACGTAGCTGCCTTTATGCCAGTACGCAGCTGAATCCACATTATTTTGAAATTCAGCCGCGCTCGCCAAATCTGATATTTACCACACTTAATAATTTATAAAGCATATAGCCAAAATCGGCTAGCAAAGGCCGCAAGTAAGACCTGCTGTGAAATGTAGACTAGTTGAAATAAATGAAAGGAAAGCTATTCATCTCCATATTTATACTAAAATAAATTGATTTTCGTTGGTCAAGAAAGCTCTCTGTAGACCCCAAAACGCAACATGCACCATTTATTTCAAAATTTTCAGGGGGGAGAGCATGCCCCCTTGAACCCCCTTGACTATTTTGTACCCACATCCTTAATAGGCTATATAATAGGCCCATGCACCTGACTATTGGTTATCATGAAAAGGGTTCATTTATTCATGCATATCACTACCATGAAGTTATTGTTTGAGAGCCTAGTTTTTATTCAAGTTTTTTTTTCAATAATTTGAAACGGAAACGTGACTCTACTTTACTTTTAAATTTCAAAGAAATATCAATTTAAGACAGTGTGACACTCATATGTATAAAGAGCATATGATTATTAGATTTATGTAATTCACAAACATTGTTATTTTGTATTTGGTTTTAAGTAACCCTTGTAGTTTAAGGTAAAATGCCTGGGTGCAAGGTACCCAGGAGTTCTGAGTTCAAATCTCAGCAGGGGTCAAATTGTAACCAATTAGATATCAATTTTGTGAAATATATGAATTTAATATAATCAATAGTATTAATATTTTCACCCTTTCCATACTGTTCACAGCAGTGTTGTGGAAATGTGGAACTTCTCTACATGTCCCTGGATAAGTTAGAGATGATTTATAACTTGCCCAGTATCAAAAGGAACTTGTCCATAAAAAAGTGAGAAGATAGATATTTAGAAAACAATGCTTTACTGAAAAAATGCTGGAACATTGCTTAAACATTGAGTATTTTATCTGTTACATCTTTTTAGTACTATTCCAAGATTTGCTCTGATATTCACTTTTCCACTGACATGTCAAATGATTGTGGGAAGAACTGATACCAAACTGGTTGAAATGTCCCAAAAATTATTAGAATAATTCTGCATTATAGTGATTTTAGGTGGATGTGGCCATCTATTTGGGACAGAGCTCTCATTTGCAAAATAAGCTACCCCGAAACCCTAGTCCAGTGACTACAAAATTTGAAAATACTGTCAAATTCACCACTTGTTTTTATGGAGAAATTTGAGATTCAATGCTTTGAAGAAAACAATTACTGGACACTCATTCTAGTGTTGAGAGGCCAGGGTTCAATTACCTGCAGAAAGGATGTTTGATTTGTTTGAGATATTTAACTTTCTGTAGCTGATTTTGTTGGTTTATTTGAACAGGGTTTTATGCTGCTTTAAACATTCTTTCAGATCCATTGCGGCAACTGAAGTACCTTAAAACGAATTCCCACAAGTACTTTCATTATATCTTTTCATAGGCTCCAGCTCCAAGGCCTTTTTTAAAAAGATTGTTGAAAGCCCCATAAACCCAATTCAAACAAAAAAACAAACAAATGCCTTTTTTGTTCATGATCTTAAAATGTGAAATATCAATATATATGAATTATTGTATTGTAAAAAATGCAGTGATATGTTTCATCATCATGATAATTTTATGCATTTACTTTAAGGTTGTGGACCCATAATAGTTACTCAACGTTTCGAGAGTAGTAAACTTTAACAATGTTAACTGAGGTTTCCTAATGGATTTTACTATATAAATATATATGGTCATTATTGTGAATGATCATGAGTTCCGAAATGTTGCGGAACTATTATGGGTCCACTACCTTAAAGCAAATGAGTAAAATTATCTTAAACCTCTGATGAGCACAACATGCTCAAAGTGATCTGATAGGATCACCTTGAATCCGTCGTCACCTTTGCTGACCCTTTTAAAAGTGTTCTCAAAATTCTGATTGGCCATTGAATATGGGTGTGACATGTCCGTCCTATTAATGCCCCTCATGGAAAGATGGGTGTGCATATTGTTTTAGCGTTGTCCCTCTGTCTGTCCGACTGCAAAACTTTATATAACACTAAATGTTTCCAATTACTTCATGGCTATTCAAGTGCAAACACATCTTGCTTCACTATGAAATCTTTGGGCAATATTACCTCCTTAACCTCTGGGCCAGTTTCAATGAATTTGGCCAGAACATATCTTGAGTGACATTTTTTTAGAAATGCTCTAGCCGCCGTGATATAAGTGAAAGATTGTTAAAAATATTATGTTGACCCTTGAAAGAAATTGCTTGTAAAATTTTGATTGGCCCATAAATATGGTCGTGGTATTTTTATTATGCTTCATATCAAAAGATCAATTTTCTTGTGGCCATTTTTTTTAACATTGTCTGTCTGTCAATCTGTCAGTCTGTCTTCAAAATTTAACCAAAAACCTTAGTATTGCCAATATCTTCAAGCCTATTTAAGCTACAAGTCTAATATCTGGCATGAGGATATATCTAGATGAAACACATTTGCTGAGACCAAATCAAGGTCATGTGACAATGGCAAGGTCATCTGTCAAGGTCAAATTATTATTAAAAACTTGACCAAAAAACTCAAGATTGCAATTATTTCAAGCCTATTCAAGATACAAGCCTCATTTTTAGCATGATGATAGATCTCAAAGATCTGCATCTGCTAATACTAATGCTAAGGTCATACCACATTTTCAAGGTCATCTATCAAGGTCAACCTTCTCAAAAACTAAACCAAAAAACTTTAATTACCAATATCTTCAAGCCTCATTAAGGTACAAACCTCATAAATGACATGATGTTACATCTCAATAATGTGCATCTCTAGACACCAAGGTCAAGGTCATGTTTCAGGTCAATGTCATCTATCAAAGGTGACATATTGAAAAAAAATTGGTAATGGGGGCATTTGTTTATCACAAACACTTCTTGTTTCACTATAAAATATTTGACAGACATTGCCTCCTCAATCTTTTGGTCAATTTGAAGGAAATTTTGCCAGAATATCCTTTGGATGATCCTTCTCAGATTTTTTTTACAAAAACTTGATAAACCAAAAAATTCTGGGGGGACAGGGTGGGGGCCTTTTTCAGTAAGAAGTCTTAAAACACTATCTCCCTTTAAACCATTTGACTAATTTCAATGAAACTTTGCCCCAAGTTGTACTAAGATGACATCAACTGGACCAATGGAATACAGATGAGTTATTTAGGCCCATTCTGTACCTCATGTTTTGCAAACAAAATCGCTAATGGTCATAAGAGAAGATAAGAAATGAATGGGTTACTGGTATAGTTTCAAAACATTGGGATTGGAAATAAAGTTAAGCCTGAAGTTGAAATTTCTTCTGCAAATAAATAAAGTTCATAATTAAAAAATGATTTCATTCATTTTAAAGAGTGATAAGCCTTTCAAATTACATTGTTAAAAGACAACAATTAAGACTGCGATCGTTTTGAGGCTTTGCCTTTTTCATATTACTGAGCTATCAACTTGACATGTACTTTCATGCCAAATAATTATAAACATTTTACATAGAATACTTTTGCAGTAATAGAAAATGATGTTGTCTTCAGTTCACATGTAAATTTTATAGCTTAAGTTTTGGACAACAGCTGGACACTAGAAAACAATATGGCCCTAATCTTATTGATGAGAGCGGAACAAAAATAAAGGTTTGATATGTGAAATAGATTATAAATTATTATTAAAATATTATTTACATGTCTAAGATATTTACACATTTGGAAACTTTGGAACTATCTTGAAATGGGTCTCTTTGATTGTTTTATCATGGAAAACATTTATAGTAGAAATATATTTAGAAAATAACTGTTGTTTGAATAATTCTAAATTTGGAAAAAAAATTAAACAGAATCAATAGCAAAAAATAGATATCAGGGAAAACGTTATCAACAAGGCGATATGACCAAGTCTGAGGCCCTTCTGATGCACAGGTTAGTTGATTTTCTGTTGGTCAGTATCACTTCCTGTAATCAATTTATACATCATAAAAATGATTACAAAAAAATGATACAATTAATTCTATTTCGAACAAATTTTGAAGCAGTTTTTAACACTCACCTGGTACGGGTTGACGTCTGACATGTTTTTCTTTATCGTCAACATATATTTGTACCTAATTTTGTACAAATTTATATGTTAATGATAAAGAAAATACATCTGTGATGTAACATTGCCTCTAAAACAGGTAGAATAAAAATAAATCTTTATTCGTTTAATTAAAGAATCTCTTTTTGAGATGTAATAAGTAGACTTTTTTACTGAGGCAGTGGTAATGGGCTACTCGGGTACAGTGCTAAATTCATAATCAAAGAAATTGAATTGAAAAAATAATCCATCCTTGCTTTGAATGTGGTTCATCTGAATCTGAAAATAAAAAAAAAGAGAAAACGGATTTTATAGAGAGAGAATATAGATTTTATAGAATAGTACTTTACTGATGGTATGATTTTTATCCTATATATAAATATTCAATGATACCAATTTTCTAGTTGATTGGTAAAAAAAAAGTAACTTTCAGAGTGCATAAAAGGTTTTTTTTAAAGATGTTACTCCCTGACCTAGAATTCACCTATTTCTAAATTCATCCAAATTTCATCAAAAAAAATGATATGACCAAATTTTCAAGTTCATTGGACAAAAAGTGGCATTCAGAAAGCGAACAAGTTGAGGTTTTTTTTTTAGATGTTAACCCCTGACCTAGTTTTTAACCTTGGTTGACCTAGCTCCAAACTCTATCAAAATTTAATCAAGAAAATCATTTTGACAAATTTTTATGTTGAGCAGGTAAAAAAATGTTACCATTAGGGTGAATCAAAGATATTTCTCAGATTAGACCCCGTTAAAATGTCCGAGATTTCATTAAGACAATCATTCTGACCAAATTTCAGGTTGATCTGGCATAAAATTTGGCCTCTAGAGTTCATACAAGATTTTTTCTAAGATTTGACCCCGTGACCTAGTTTTTGACCGCAGTTGACCCAATTTCAAACTCGTCCATGATTTCTTCAATACAATCATTCTGACCAAATTTCAGGTTAATCGGGCAAAAAATGTGGCCTCCAGAATGCATACAAGGTTTTTCTAAGATTTGACCCTGTGTCCTAACTATTGACCCCAGTTGCCCTAATTTCAAACTCATCCGAGATTTCATCAAGACAATCATTCTGACCAAATTTCAGATTCATCAGGCAAAAAATGCAGCCTCTAGAGTGCATACAAGGTTTTTCTAAGATTTGACCCCGTGACCTAGTTTTTGACCCTAGTTGACCCAATTTCGAACTTGTCTATGATTTCATCAAGACAATCATTCTGACCAAATTTCAGGTTGATTGGGCAAAAATTGTGGCCTCTAGAGTGCATACAAGGTTTTTCTAAGATTTGACCCCGTGACCTAGTTTTTGACCCTAGTTGACCCAATTTCGAACTTGTTTATCATTTCATCAAGACAATCATTCTGACCAAATTTCAGATTGATCAGGCAAAAAATGCGGCCTCTAGAGTGCATACAAGGTTTTTCTGAGATTTGACCCCGTGACCTAGTTTTTGACCCCAGTTGACCCAATTTCGAATCTGTCTGTGCTTACATCAAGACAATCATTCTGACCAAATATAAGGTTGATCGGGCAAAAAATGTGGCCTCCAGAGTGCATACTAGGTTTTTCTAAGATTTGACCCCGTGACCTAATTTTTGACCCCAGTTGACCCAATTTCGAACTCGTCCGAGATTTCTTCAATACAATCATTCTGACCAAATTTCAGGTTAATCGGGCAAAAAATGCGGCCTCTTGAGTGCATACAAGGTAAATGTTGACGACGGACGTCGCACGACGGACGTCGCACGACGGACGACGGACATCCACCTTACCACAATAGCTCACCTTGAGCACTTCGTGCTCAGGTGAGCTAAAAACGCGAGTTGCGCCTGTCTGCAAAGCGGTATCGGGCGTAGTATTCTATACCCTGGGAATTGGTTGTTTTTGGCGCTTTACTCAGCGCTATATAGTGAGCAAACCGTTCGACATCTTTCCTTTGAAGTGAGTTCGGAATGTGGCTTACGAGGCCTTGCTAAGAGATTAAAAAATTTGAGTGCATGCCTTCAAATGTCACCTTGCATCTTTATAAACGCTTCAGCGCTTTTAGTGCTTTGATATAGTTTTGTTATTAACAACGATGGTAACTGTCTAAAGGAACAGACACCTTCAATATTTTGCGTATGTTGACAGGACATTTAATTATGATATAGGTGTAATTTCAAAATTAAGCTCGTGAATCTAAATAAGATTAAAGATTTCACGGCTAACCACACAAAAACTACCTATTTCTTGCAACAATAAGTAACCAAAATAAAGACACTATGCTATTACATATTGTATCGCAATTAAAAGTTACTATTCATACGAAATGTAAATATACTCACGATCAATGAAAACGCACCACCTGAATATTTTGTCGTGTATCTATTTAATTAACCAAAACTTCAAAGATGTATATTACCAATCTAAATAAATTTAGCTACCAAATAAAGTTAGAGTAAGCTCAGAAACGGTCGAGGGTTTTTGAACCTATGGCCTAAGGAAAAAGTTAAAAATTACTTAATTTGTTTATCAAATTAGAATTTTACGAATGGATTTATACTCACCTGATGGGAAACATACTTAAGGATTATATTCCGTATATAGTCCACAAAATCCGCAGAATAAACATAATAAAGCGTCTACATGTAAATCACGTGATCAACTCTAGACGCTTGGTGGAGAACCCGCACACCTCAGTTTATAATCGTGTAAAACTGTGAACATCCTCTCCTGTAAAAGACCATGGGGAGGCGGGAGGAACCTCCCATCAGGTGAGTATAAATCCATTCGTAAAATTCAAATTTGATAAACAAATTAAGTAATTTCATCTCATGATTTATACTCACCTGATGGGAAACATACTTAAGGATAGATTTCAAAGCAATCTCACCTTGGATGTGGATGGTTTCTAACAAATTAACTGTTCCACCAAATAGTTGTATATCCCAATAAGGAAACTTCTTTCTTTCCAGGATCACTATATATCATAGTTTGTCTGTATATACATACATGAAGCACTGTACAACATTACACAATCTGTGTCAAATACATGTCTAAAACAATATTCCATACCAAATCCGTTGGAAATAAACTTCTTTGTTTAACTTAAATGTATAACAATCACTGTAACACATGTGGAGATACCTTTCTCCTATAAAACTTAATAAAAGTCGACTCTCTCGACCAATCTGCAGCTTCCAAAACCGACCTGATCGATGCCCCTTTGTAAAGGGCCCAAGATGGACCTAAAGCTCTAGTAGAATGAGCTGTAACCTTCAACGTTTTGTCCTCATAAGCCTCTCGGATAGTCCCAATAATATATGAACTTAATCTCTGAGCCGACGCTTTCTTGTGAGGTTCGTTAATAGTAAGGAACAAACTTGTTTCCTCTTTACCGTTCTTGTGTCTAAAGGGCTCCGTTTTCTTCAAGTAAATAGCAATAGCCCGTTTAGGATCTAGTAACTTATTGGAATTAAATTTTGGCACAAAAATCTTAGAGTCGCAATGACCTGGTCTGTCTTGCTTAGCCAAACCTTGTCGAACAAAGGAGATTCCATCTGGAAGGATTGAAACTGCATCTTCACCCAATCTTAACGCTTGAAGATCGCTGACTCTCCGAAACGTCGTGATTGCTGTAAGAAAAACAGTTTTGTAAGTGATGTATTTTAATGACGTCTTCATTAAAGGTTCAAAAGGATACTTTTGAGTAGCCTTCAGTACTCTAGGTAGATCCCACTCTGGAACAAGTCTACTAACTGGTGGTCGTAAATTAAACACTCCCTTCAAGAGTCTAATAATATACGGATGCTGACCAATTGGAAATTTATCAATAGGCTCTAGAACAGAAGATAACATAGACCTATATCCAGCTATGGTTTTGTACTGAAGGCCATCTTTATACAAAGAAGCTAGAAATTCTGCACATTCATTTAAAGATGCTGAATATGGATCAATTTGTTTTGTATTACACCAACTACAGTATTTTTTGAATTTTGAAGCATAATCCTTCTGTGTGCCAGATCTCCAACTGGCTGTGAGAAGTTTTCTAACTTTTTTAGAAAATCCTTTCTTTCTGAATTGTTTGTTGATAGCAGCCATGCAGTCAACTTGAACACCTCCGGATTGGGATGATAAATTCTGGTTCCGGGCTGAGCCAATAGGTCCTTCCGTAGCGGAAGAATTATTGGTTGAGCTACCGTCAGTTCCAACAGAGTGGTGTACCAGTGTCGTCTTGGCCACAATGGAGCTATTAGAATTATTTTGCACTGAAATTGCTTCATGTGATTCAATACTCTGGGAATTAAACAAAGTGGAGGAAACGCATATGCATACATTCCTTCCCACGAAATTGTCAACGCATCTGTTGCTAATGCAGTTTAGTGGGGAACCCATGAGCAAAAAACTTGAACTTTCCGATTGTGAACTGAAGCAAACAGATCTATGTTGGGAAATCCCCACTGACTGAACACTTGATGTGTTACTGCAGGATGTAAGCTCCACTCTGTTGGTTGTATTTTGTGTCTGCTCAAAAAATCTGGGCGAGTGTTCAATTTCCCTGCAATATGAGCTGCTTTCAATTGAACTTTGTTTTGAATTGCAAACTGCCACAATTTCCATGTTATTATGCACAGAGACGGAGATTTTGTGCCCCCTTGTTTGTTGATGTACTGGACAACTGTTGTGTTGTCTGATCGAATAAGTACATTTTGACCCCTGAGTAAATGAATGAAATTCTGTAGAGCTAGAAACACTGCTTCCAATTCCAGACAATTTATGTGAGACTTCTTCTGTTGGTGAGACCAAGTCCCTTGGGCAAACAATGAACCGAGACACGCACCCCAACCCTGATTGGATGCATCTGTCTCTAACGTGTGGTTTGCTGACCATGGTAGAAAAGATTTGCCCTTTAGCACATTGACTGAATCTAACCACCATTTCAAATGACCTATTACATGTTGTGTAACTGGTATTTGATATGACAAATCCCTTGAACTGGGTTTCCAAAATGCTAGTAGATGTAACTGAATTGGTCGCATATAAAGGCGAGCATTTGCTACGGTTTCTATACAAGAGGACATTAACCCCAAGAGATGCAGAAACTCCTTGGCGCTCACTGACCTTGAATTTGCTAAAGTCATGATTGCAAAGACTATTTTTTGATGTCTGTCTGAAGTTGGACGCACTGTACCTAGACTCAGATAGAATATGTTTCCTAGATAAGTGATCACTTGAGTTGGTTGTAATACTGATTTCTTTGCATTGATCATAAAGCCTAACTGCAGAAGAAGATCTTGCATTTTCAATTGATCTCTGCCCAAATTCTGGCAAGTTCTGTTCAGCCCTAACCAATCGTCTAGATAGACTGCTAGACGTAGACTCTGTTGTCTTAAATAGGCTGCTACCACAGAAACTATTTTGGTAAAGACACGGGGACTTGATGTAGGTCCAAATGGAAGACATTTCCACTGGTAAACTTTCTGCTGAATTGCAAACCTTAAGAATTTCCTGTGCTTTTGAAAAATCGGAATGTGCATGTAAGCATCTTTGAGATCCATTGAAAAAGCAAAATCTCCTTTTTGTACCAAATTGAGAACTGACTTTAATGAGTCCATTTTGAAGTGTTGCTTCCTGAGATACCTGTTGAGGGGTTTCAGATTGATAACCGGTCTTAAATCTCCCGTCTTTTTGGGTACTAGGAAAAGCGTACTGTAAAAACCGCTTTGCCTCTCTGCAAGAGGTACTTCCTCTATTGCATGTTTTTGTAATAACTCTTCTACCTCCAGCAGAATAAAATGTAATTGTTCTTTTGGAACTCTTGTCTGTCGTATCCCATTGAAAGCTGGGATTTGATTGAATTCTAGCTTGTAGCCATTTAAAATTGTGTCCAATACCCATTGATCGTCTGTGATCTGGGTCCATTTTTGGTAAAAATGAGAAAGGCGACCCCCAACCGGTATCTCTGGATGCACACATATCACGTCATTGTTGTTTGCTTTTGGGACGAAAAGTACTCACCCCTGACGTCTTGGAATTACTGCGATCATGTCCTTTCAGAAAACCATACTGTCCTCTACCAGCAGCAACACTAGGACGTTTCTGAGACCTGGAACGACTAGAGTCATCATACCTTGGTTTTTTCCACTGATAATGAGAAGAGACCGTTTGTTTCCTTTTCCTATCATTATCTGGCAATAAATCACATAATTGATTTTGTAACTCTTTTCTATCTTTAAGTTTTTTCTCTAATCCTATACCAAAAACCCCTTCATGTGATAATGGTAAACGGTACAAATGATCTTTCATATCTGAAATGTCATAAAGTCCTGAATCAGACATAGCAGCTCTACGTCTAATAAGATAGAGAAAAGCACCAGTTCTGGCCACTTGATCCAAAGCCTTAGTACTCATAGCAAACGTGTCGCGAACACACTGAATGGCACTGTCCACATTGACATTCTTATCTTTCAAAACTGTTAGCAAGTTACCAAGGGCTTGCTGTAAATAAGAATTTATGATTAATCCCATACGAGCTGCATGCTGACCTTGGTATGCTAATTTCTCAAGTGATCTCAGGGGTTGAGAACAGAGAGACTGTGACTTAGAAGCTTTACTTCCATATTTTCTAACTAATATAGTCTCTAACATGTTATCCAAAGAGGGAACACTCAACAAAGATTCTGACTGTTCACTAACTGGAAACACTGAACGATAACTGTCTTTATATGCAGTCAACTTAGAAGGATCAATACACCTCCAAGAAGTCTCAATAACATTAATCTGGGCCTCATCCAATGTGATACCAGATTTTTGCACTGAAGATGTTGTCACAGCATCTTCACCAAACATCTCTTTTAAAAGTGCAGCTGTTTTACTATTGTACTTGGAGAAACGATCAGGCATACTAGAATCTTCCTCTACTAGAACCACATCTACTAGAGCATCTTTCAGAAGTAGCCCAATCTACCTCTTGTCGCTCTTTTTGTCCAGGCTGTAGAGACAAGACATCATCTTCTCTACATGGGTCTGACACTCCAAAATCAGCATTGAGTGAATTGCCCAGGGGTAAAGTCGGTCTACGCTCCCCTAAAGGGACGTTATCCGAAGGACGACAAGGTCTACGCACCTCACAAGGGTCGTTTTTCTTGTCCTTATCACTCTGAGAAATACGTTTCGACGTCAAGAACTCGTTTAAGAGAGCCAATTTAGAATCTATGGAATCGACTTTACCTTGAAATGTCGAAAATTCCGACCGTAAATTCTCCAATTCCTTCTTGCTGGCACGCGGAGTCCGTTTGGATTTCTTACCCGACTTGCTCGGTGTTTCGGAAACCGAAGTTCTCGACGATAAATCGTCGTCTTTGTCAATATCTGACATAATGAAACAAAGAGTCCAATAACAACTCCAAAACTCCGATAATATCAGTCTAAATACGAAGAAAAATAATAGTTTCGAAAACGAAACTACCTGCGGATGTGAACGTTTTGCACGCTGGAAATAAACTGAGGTGTGCGGGTTCTCCACCAAGCGTCTAGAGTTGATCACGTGATTTACATGTAGACGCTTTATTATGTTTATTCTGCGGATTTTGTGGACTATATACGGAATATAATCCTTAAGTATGTTTCCCATCAGGTGAGTATAAATCATGAGATGAAATCTTTAATCTTATATCTGCAAAGTAGGTTTGCAAACCCTTTCTGTCGTTCGATCTTTTGGTAACACAACCTCTAACTCATTACAAAATGCTGGCTATCACTTTGTGGAACGGTTGCCATAGTCTAGACAGTTGATTCGTGCATAGGCTAACGCTCATTAATTTCTAGATCTACACCGTACCTTCAGCGTTCCTGGTGGACCTTAACATGTCGTTTGGAGTTCAAATCACTCGAAAACACGAGTACCAAAAGGTTATCAACTATTCTTTGGTTTTAATGATAAACATACAAACTGGTCTTAATTAATCCCATACCATACGTAAGTTGAGATCGCTTTACTGCCTTTGCTTAAAACATATATTAAAAAAACACAATAATAAACATATATAAAACATAATATGAAATTTAATGCTGTATTTTCATTCTCTAAGAAACAGTTCTTTTAATCATGTTATTTAAATCTTTTTCAAAAGAATAATTAAATGAACAAGCCAAAAGGACCCTTTTAATGACCATCAAACAAACAGCGACGTCTAATGGTTGATGTTAAGACATGGTCTACATGCTCTTTTATAGGTTGAAAGACGACAAAATGGAAGTCGATAATTTTATAATTAAGGACAGTTTGTACAAATTTTTTGTGTGGTGCGTTTTCATTGCGCTTGAGTATATAAAACCACGTGCTCTGGTTTATACGTATTTTGGTTTTTAGTTGAAAATGAGATGACCTTTCTACCAATGTAAACTTCATTGTTAAAAAATCTGTTTCCTTTTCTCACAGCCATATTTTATTTCTCTCATATATATCAAAACAGCTCAATCCCCTCAGTCGAAATCCTGACAAATTATAAGAGTACTTAATAGCATTTCACAAATACCTATTCGCAATTGTTCGGCGCCGGCTTGCGTCGGTTAATTTACAGCTTCCCTTCAATTTCGAATATTTTTTTCTTTAATTTTGTAAGGAAGGTCCTTAAAATCAATTTTCTTATTCGACCTTAAACTTGCGCTCGGTTGTAACAGAACGCTCGAGCAAAGTTTAGGAATTGAAATCTGAACTAACAATCACACTACCCCATAAACGTGGATTTCAAGGATAAGCATGGGCGTATCTAGGGCTTTGAAATTTATACGCAATCAGAAGGCGACAACCAATGACAACCAATGAATATATAGGATAGATGCGATACTAGGACTGACAAATGATGCATGTCCTCTGTCTGCGGCGCTCCCTTTGGTATAGTTTGAGCTTTGGCGAATAATCAAAACATCGTAACTACAGCTTGAATAAGCTGTAGTTTCGATAATTTGATCATACATCAACGATATCTTTCAACAGAAGATTCTTTTTTACGCACTTACGTAAATTGCGTAACGGGAGTTACGCCCTTGATAAACATTCGTTAGTCTATTGATATCTTAATCCATGTGGTTTTAATTAATAAAGTAAAACAGTTACCACGTGACTTAAATGTCTTGCAGCATTTGCAACATAAAGTTTGTCTTTATGAAAACACATTGGACCTGCATTTATTTTTCCACCCAAATTATTTACTAAGAACTCTGCTTTTTTTAAATCATGATCAGTTTTGTAAATATGAAAACAGTCATCGGCACAAATATAAACTTGTTTTGTGTTGTCAGAACAAATTCACGTAGCATGTGGTATATTAAGTGATGATTCTAAATAATGCATTCCTTTATCATCAACTCCAAAACGGTAAACTCTGTGTGATTCGTGTGAAGTAACATATATGTTGTTTTTATGGATAATCATTCTTGAGGCACTAAAATAATACGAAGAACGTAACAAATTAGTTCCGATGTCAGTTTCGATCTGTTTGATCACCTCTCCTTGTTGTGTTAAGATATAAATCCTCCAATAATGTTTAACAACCACGCCTGAGTTTAAAACACACAATGTGTATATGTAGCCATTCTCGAAAGCTATATCAAAACAATTTATTTCTAATGGTATGGTCTTCGCGGCTTCTGCCTGAGATTTACTCAAATCAAGTAGCACTATTGCTTTAGCATGTGGTAATGTAACTGCTAGAAAGTTATCGTCCCCTTTGGCAGAGCAACCCTGTGTAGTAGGCTCTAGATCCGTCGTAGCATTCTGTGTTATATTTGCCATGCCCCAAGGCCGTGATCTGAGTCTTATATATCGCAGAAATTTATGTGACACTATATCAATTATTTTAATGCAACATTTATTAGAATCGCAAATTGCTAGTGTCTCATTCGAGATCACACATAACCCGGTTATTTCACATCCTGTGAAATTGACAGGTTCCTCAAAGACCATCGTTTCAAATTGGTCCATGATTAAGAAATCTCCTTGCATGAATTGTGTTTCTCTGTGCTTTTCGACAAGAAGATGTTCTATTAGCGTATCAATATCCTCATTTTGTCCATTCCGAACTGTAACTTGGTGATTAGCGTGCTGTCGAAAACATCCAACACATGAGTATTCTTCGCACTGATAACAAATATAGAATTCAACGCCTTCCTTTATAGTCCATTCCCTAAGGCATTGTGGGCATTGGAGAGACGAAGAAGCATCATCATATTCAGCACACGATCCAAGATCGTCCTCCTTAACGTCGTACGAGTCTGAATCCATCTCGTGTATGTTAGATGTTGGGGTTCGGGGATCAATGAAATACTCAAAATAATGTCTCCTCTCATGCTCTATATACATGTAACACAGATAAAATTTAAAATTATTAGCACATTATTTTAAATAATCAAATTAAAAAGCTACAAAATCCGTAGTTTATATAATTGAATCAAATTCTTTACAATTAAATAAATCATCATCTACATTTACATATAAACAACAAAAAATAGATAATAACAAGAGCCATGTCGGATATGGTCATCCCCCGCCATGAAAGCTTGATAGTTAACTGAACCCAAATAGAATAAGGATTTTTTGTACTTTAAGACACATGCCCCTACAAAATCTAAGTCTTCAAAATAACAAAGGGCAATAACTGGTAATTATGCAAGCAAGAGTTATAGTTATTTTGCACAGCACTTCTCTTCAATAAGAACAATCCACCTATGAAGTTTGAAGTTGATAGCATTTATACTTTAGGAGATATGCTCTGGTTAAAATTTAGTGACGGAATGACGGACGGAGACCATAGTTTCTGCAATGCCTAATAAAGTATTATCTTGATATAATTTCATCCGAACTACCCACTTTCGTGCAGAAAATCTGGTCGACTGAGATCGCGCAAGTCCAAGTTACGCCTATAAATCCATGTTAAGTACGATGCTCTACTTAAATCACTGATTGCATTCTAAAGATAACATATCTTCCTGTCATTTAATACCTTATTCTTTTCAGAAATGCAAACAATTCAATAGGTATTTACTTTTCAATATGCAACCTGGAAGAAAACATTTCTGCAGCGACCATTTTTGTTTATAAGCTTTCGACCAATCAGAGAGCCTGTTAGATTTTGGCTGTAGGGTCGGACGATCGGTCGAGAGCCGACAAACAAAATGGCTTTTGCAGAAATGCTTTCTGTCAGAATGCATGAATATAGTAAAAGCGAGTTGAATTATTGGCGATACTAAATAAAATAAGCTAGTGAGTGACAGGAAAAAATATTTACTATAGAATGCATTCAGTGATTTAAGTAGAGCTTTGTATTTAACATGCATTTATAGGTGTTACTTAGGCGATCTCGGTCGACCAGATTTTCTGCATAAAAGTGGGTAGCTCGGGACCTTGTCTTTAATCATGTATTGTGATAAAAAAAATAAATATGATGATTTTTTGTTGTTTATATTTGGTAATATTACACTATCCCCACCCGGGACAGCTACCTATGGGTTTAGATGCATTTAGAAATTAAAGCTACGTTTTCACCCGGTCACAATTTCCTTAATAAATCTGAAAGAGAGTAACCAGAATATAATGGTAAATGTGGTTAAAATTCATGTATATATTTGCGAGTAAAATATATTTTGCGTGAAAGTTAATGAGGTGAAAGACAGGACAATACTCACAATAACCTTCAGCCATTGATGTTTCAAATGAGGTACATGTAACATTTTGTCTCAAAAACAAAACACATGATACCGTTTTTAGCTCACGTGAACCCAAAAAGCTCATAGTGAGCTATTGTAAACGATGAATGTCCGTCGTCAGTCTGGTCAGCATTAGGCCTAACTTCACAGATTTGCTCCTACGACCACGCTTTTTTAAAATATTTCAAAGATTTTGAACCATTGTCAAAATGGGGTAAGAAAAAAAGTCAAAGGCCAAATCTGGCTTAAACTGTAGAAGTCACAATTTTTGCTTAATCTTTCTCAAAATATGCTAAGGATGATTTGGGTGCAATCAGACTCGTGTCAAGGGAAAAATTGCCTTATAGACTCTTTTCTTGTTGCTTCTCTAGGGGTCACAATTTTGGCCCAATCTTTCTCAGATTTGCTCAAGATGTTTGTGTGGTGAAAGGAAATAAGTATATTGATTTCAGTAGCATTTCGGTATTTATCATGAAAAACGATCCCTTAAAGACACTTTTTGTAACACCTTATGGGTCATAATTTTTGCCCAAAATCAACAAAACTTGCAATGGATGTTTGTCTGGGCTTAAACAAAAACATAATTGGTATTGATGGCATTTCGAGGTATGTCACAGGAAAAGAAGCTTTGTAGATTATGTCATAATAACCTTTCTGTAGGTCACATTTTTGGCTGAATCTTTCACGGACTTGCTCGGGATGTTTGACTGTTCATAAAGAAAGACCATTATGATATTAGATGCATTGCGAAATATGTCATGGGAAAAGGAGCCTTATATAATATTTCTTTCGTGCCATTCTAGAGGTGGCAACTAGGGCTTAATCTTTCTCAAACTTACTGAAAATATTTGTCCGTTTATGTGGAAAGACCAATCTGATTTTGGTAGCATTCTCAGATATGTCACTGGGAAAAGGGATCTAAATGCCATTTTCTTTATTAACATTCTGGATATCTTTCTATGTTAAACATATTTGACCTAGTTTTTAACCCCACTTGACCGGCTTTTAATTTTGTGAACGATTTCGTTATGTCAATCAATCTGACAGGATGATTTGGCAAAAAGTAAGGCCTCTATGGAAAGGATCTATAAAATCAATTTTCTTATAATCATTGAACAGATACATGTATATTGAATATGTAAAACATTTAAAGAATTTTTCAATATGGTTGAACACTCAAAATGTAAATTATAATTAGAACATTTAATTTTTATGTATTGTTTCTTGGAGAAGGCGCTTGTCGTAATACTTAATGGCCCTGTCACACCTCAACGTTTTAGCTAGCGTGTGCCTAACGCGTTTAGAAAACGACTAAGTCCGCAAAACGTCGGCATACGCTGACCTACATTTTATTTTTGTCAATTCACGACGCGCTTGTAGCGTGTTCATAGCGAGTTTGAACGTGTGAGTAACGCGTGAGAAACGTGTCCAGAGCGTGTTGATAGCGTATGTCAGCGCATACCAACGTTCTTGAGCGTGTGTCAAACGTTCTCGTAACGTCCTCAGAACGTACTTAGCGTGTTTGTAACGCGCTTCTAGCGTGTTATAACGTGTTCGCAGCGTGTTTTAGATGTAAATATAAATTCTGCAAGAAATAACCACTTTAAATTCATTCTTTTAATATATAAACAGGCCACCTGCCACTACACATATTAAAATTCAAAGTATGATGGTTCATGTAAAAGAAAAATAGGAAAAGACGAAAAGAAAAATACACTGGCACCTGTTACATATGAAAACATGCATATAACAAACTTATAAGATTACAGGCTGATTAAAGCTTCTAGTACTTTTCACTCGAAAAATATTGCGAAAGGGTAAGGAACTACTTGTCATAATGCACTCCTTTCTTCCTCCATATGCTCTACCATGTAGGATGACTTTCTACAACCTCTCTTAATCTAGAATAGCTAGTCCTATATGAAGGGGGAAAAGGTGTACCAAATATCAAACTTGTAGTACATATAATAGAATCAAATATTCTGAACAGAGCAGAATAGAGTAAAACACGTCTTGTATTATGTCCACTAAGTACAACGATCTACTTGTCTTTTTGGTATATTGATAATGATCAAATGAGAAGAATGAATGTTTGTATTTTCGCGAACGTATTGTTATTTTAACCAAAGAGCAGATGCACTTGTAAAGCAATAAACGCAATGTTTAATGCACATTTAGGCTACATTCTCCACCTCGACAATCTAAGGAATTAAGAAAATCCGTAAAGGATTTATATGAAAGAAAAGACAAACAGCTTATAACATAACATAACATAACATAACATACGTTTTATTTATATGACTAGAACGAAATCGTTCATCGTCAAATATAGAGAATGCTTCTTATAATCGAGTTTTCAAGTCATTCTTAGACTGGTCATGAGGAAACATGCAGATATGAACATGTCAAAAGGGTCATACACACGTACATGCACAAATTTATTTATTTACGAGAAGCTGATGGTAGAAATTCGAGACAAACATACAGCGGAACTTTTATATTTTCATTGAAAACTGGAACGCTGTCATACGCCAGAAACACGCTGTGAACTCGCTGGCAACGCGCTAGACACACGTTCAGTACGCTGAAGACACGCTATGCAGACGTTCCCAGTACGCTGAAGACACGCTCGAAGCACGTTAAACTTTTGGCGAACGTGTTTCTAGCGTGTCCGTAGCGTAAGTGAACGAGCTCCTAGCGTGTCTCTAGCGTGCTGAGCGTGTTCGGAACGTGTGCGGAACGTGTTCCAACACGTTCGGCACACGCTGAGAAATTTTAAGCATGCACAAAATTTTATGAGATACTCAGCGTATCGCAACGTGTGCCAACGTGTTACAGCGTGCCGTGCCGATAGCGTGTCCATAGCGTACCCGACGTGTTCGCATCGTGTTATAAAAAATCCAACACGTTCCGCACACGCTGGCTAAAACGTTAAGGTGTGACAGCCCTATAACAAACAGTTTGAAATATTTTAGTGTATTAGGAAAGATATTTGGCCATCAATTGTCATTTAATTATTTTTTGATACAATTCAATTTAAAATGCATGGGTTAAATGAGTTAGGAAAGGTATTTGACCTTCAATTGTCATTTAATTATTTTTTGATACAATTCAATTTAATATGCATGGGTCAAAGGAGACGAAAGTGAGAAATATGGGATCACCATGGTCCTCTTTTTTTTTCTTTTCGGCTGATGTAAATTTTGCTGATTAAAAATTTGTTGTTTTCAATTGGAAAATTTACTTAACATTAATTACAATAGAAGATTAAGAGTGAAATTAAGAAAATAAACAAATTAGACATTACTTACCTAGTTTTATTCATTAAAATCAATCGGAATTCGAGACCGATACCAGTCTACGCCATAGAGTATTATACAATGTATTTATTGGTTTTCCAATTTCATATGTAATTACCCGTAGCTGATTCAATATTTCTTTTTGCCCATTTTGGGTATTGGTAAAGACGTCTAATGACCCTTTTATGGTATTCGAAAAAAAAAGACGTTTAATCATGTACAAATCTTCAAATTTGAAAGGCTAAACCTGTCAAATGCTACAGGATATCAATTTTAGTGTAGGGGTGCATTCATTTCAAACTACAGGAGGAAATTTCGAGCCTGTTTTAAGCTTTTTCATTTTTTAAAACATTGTTATTATCCATGATTAATGCCCTGGCAGGGCGGAGCCTAAGTAACGGGTCGTTGCACTTAAGGTTAAGGGAAAGCAGCTTTTATCTAAAATAACCTACTTCCAAACAGAGTCGACATAAATAACTCGAGACCTTAAATCGTGGATTGGTAACCAAATCCTCGTAACTTCAGCTTAATCAAGCTGAAGTTACGAGGCATTGGTAACCAAACGATGAAATCTGTTCACTCTCTCAAAGCACGTGAATCCTTTAGGTTTTAGGATACAGATATTTGCACGCTTTAACGATGATTACCGACTAAAATTTGAAAGACACAAACTATTGAAAAGTAAACTCGCCATATTGCGTCACAGTTAAACCCCGCCCTGCCAGTTCATTAATTACGCAGAATATCCGAGCCAGATCTTTCATATGTGTATATTTGTAGGAGACAAATGACTAGACTGGTACTATTGTCGACTCATGTAAGAACCCTTATATGAGCTTTTATGATAGCCGACAGTGGGGCCAGTCTAACAAATGACTCGTGTCACAATCACTTTCGAATAATTCTAGATGAAAGTTGGCTCAACCCGGGGTCGAACACTTATCCCAGGGTTTTAGTCCAAACGCGTCACTAATGGTTGATTTATTGATAGAATGGAGTTTTACGCCGCTTTCAACATTTTTTCAGTTATGCTGGAGCACCTAACAATGGTTTCCTGGTATTTCTCTCACCAGTTCAACCATAAAAGTGTAAGAAGAAAAAAAAGTTTTTGATTGTGCAAAGCAAAATAATAGCTATTTTATCAACATGCTGAATAACCAGAATGACCATTTTACCCTTGGTGTGCCAAACAAAATTTAGAACAAGATATAAAAGATAGTTAAACATTCTATTTATAGAAACATTCTATTTATCGAACGAATGGTATAATCAACGATTTTTCCCCTGGCAGGACTGAGCCTAAGTAATGGGTCGATGCCCTTAGGGTTAAGGTAAATCAGCCTTTATTCATTATTACGTGTATATACTTCTAAAGATAGTCGACATAATTAAATTGAGATCAGTCGTAAATCGTAGGTTGGTAAGCAAACCCTCGCAACTTCAGAAGGTACGATGCTTTGGTAATCGAGCGATGAAATGTGTTCACTTTCTCCAAGCAAGCGAATACTTTTGGTTTTAGGATACAGTTATTTGCACGCAATCACGATTATTGCCAACTTACTTTTCAATGAACCAAAATTATTTAAAAGTTTACTCGCAAAATTACGTCACGGATAAGCCCCGCTTAGGACGATTTTTTAAAACAGCCTATTAACGTATTCGAGTGAAATAATTTTCATATCAGACATATAACCAGTGAGTTATTTTATTTATTGCATTTTCTATAACTCTATCTTTATTTATAAATAATGTATTTTGTCATTTTCTACCGTTCCCGGATTACGCAAATTTCGCGTATTATATATAGCATACTTTAATTTCAATAATTTCTTTTCGCCATCTTGGATTACGCTAAAAAATCGAGGATATATAAAGATTCTATGAATTATATGATCCATTTTTCGGACGTTACACAATTTTAAGACGAAGAATGAGAATAATTTTGGCGAGTCTTCCATTGTATAGATTTAAGGGCGACAACGTTGTCAACGCTGTAAATATTGGAACATCAGGAATCATCAATTGATTAATGAAATAAAAGAAGTCGATTTTTCAAGTAATTTTTAACAACAAATCAGATTTTATGACTTTATTAAGCAGTCCAAATTTATAGGTAATTAAAGCAGTTGGGAAATTCAATATAAAAATGTAACATTTTATGAGCAATGTATTTGTACTCCAAGCTATTATGTTCCCCCATTTCATTTTTTAATTATCTTTTTTTTTAAATTGTTATTTATATATTTTTTTCCGTTTATTTATTTAATTATATTCATTATCATTATATTATCATTGAGTATTATCATCACTATTTGTGTATATTTGTCATGCAGTATATATGTTGTTGTTTCTGTTAAATAATTGTTGTTTCTTTATGTCATCCATGCATTGTAAATTTGTGTATAACTATGCATACACTTCTTATGCTTATTCTTATTCAAAATAAAACGCGGGAGTATGATCAACGTATTTATTTTATGCTCTCTATTAAAGTTAGCCATACACACTGTTAAATATATAGGCCCGGACAGAGGGTATTTTAGTTTTAAAACAAGAGCTGTCACTGTAAGATGACAATGCCCCCGACACCGCTTTGATTTTAAATTATGGCCAATCTATGTTGAAGGTCAAGGTCATCCAGGGGTCAAGGTCACCAAAGTATGTGCCTACAGAAAGGTAATGTACCAAGGAATGTTGTGGTAAAGTATGATGCGAATATGTTAAGTAATAAGGAAGTTATGGCCAATGTTAAAGTTTTTGGACGGAATGACGGACGGACAGACGGAATGACGGACAAGTCAAATTTATGATGCCTCCCTATCGGGGGCATAAAAAATAGGCGTTAACGGCATATGAATGTACTGATTAATCCACATTTTCTTCCGCCAACGCCCAGTTTTCGTCCGTCATTGTATGCGTATAACAACCATTAAACGTACATTTTATGCAATAATATTTAAAGATTCCCCTGGGTTTTACGACGTCAACAAACAAGAGCTGTAGGACAGCGAAGCTCGACTATTCCATGTGCTGGATGGAAACAGCAAATCAATATCGACATTGGAAAATTCAATTAAATGAAGTCGATAGAAAAGCATCTTTGTCTAGATGCTGATATTATGGTCAGAGAAGTATGTGCAAAGTTTCCAAGCATAAACTTGAATAGAAAAGGAGATATAACTGATATACAACATTTCCACGTAAAAACTTAACCAGGAATTTCTAAGTCCGAAAAGGGTTAAAATTCCACTAAGTTCAATATCAGAGTAATGAATCTTTTTCTAGAGACTGATATAATGGTCACAGAAGCATGTGCAAAGTTTGCAAGTAAAAACTTAAGAAGAAATAGATATAACTGGTATGCAACATTTGCACGTAAAAACTTAACTAGGAATTTCTAAGTCTGAAATGGGTTAAAATTCCACTAAATTTAATATCAGAGTAATGCAGTTAAAACATTGTGAAACTGACACTCAATTCGATCAAAGTCATTCTTAATCATTCACTTAGCGCTCCATTCATTCATTCCAAACACTCACTCAAATAGATCAAAAACGCTCTGAAATCATTAAAAAAACATTTAAAAATCGTTCAAGACTTTCAGCAATAAATTCAAATCAATCTATTTTTTCTACGGTATTTTTAGCTGGTGTGGTCTTGTGTCTGATTGGTCAAAAAAGGGACGTAAAGGCAGAAGAGTAAGTTTATTTTATTAAAGGGAGGTAATTAATATTGCTAATTTTGTTCACCCTGAACAAAATTAGGATTATTGGATCACCTCCCTTTAATTCCACTCAAAACTCGCTCCACACACTCATTCCTTTTCATTCTGATATCATTCCAAAATCATTCACCTTGTCAATTTTACGATGTTCTTAACTGTACATCTTTGTCCAAAAAGGGTTAAAATTCCACTAAATTCATTCAACATCAGAGTAATGAATCTTTGTCTAGAGGCTGATATTAGGGTCACAGAAGCATGTGTAAAATTTCAAAGTAATAGCTTTGGTAGAAACAGAGATTTTAATCATTTGCACGTAAAAACTTAACTAACGGGTGACCGGAATAGCCCCTCCTTCTACGAATAGTCGAGCTAAAAGGGCTTCCAAGAGCTCAGTAGTAAGGCTCATAATCCCGACGTAGGTTTGTTTTCTGCACAAGATACATACCTTTTGGGATCAACTTCAGGGAAGAATTGAAGACTGTTTAAAATAGTTTTCAATTCTTTCCTGATGTTGATTTTTAGAAATGACTAAAGACCACAGAACCTAAAAATACATGAATAGTCTTAAAAAATGTTCTTTGACATCAATTTGAAATTGTTTTTTTTCTCTTATTTATTACAAATTCTTCGATGAAGCTTGTGTTTTCTTATTTGACCAGGTGACCTAGCTTTTTAACCCAGTTGATCCAATTTTGAACTTGTCTGAGATATTATGTAGACCAAGTTTGAAGACATTTTCAGCAAAAAATGTGATCTTTACCATGCATACAAGATGTTTCTAAGTTTTGACCCTGTGACCTCATAATTGACCCCACATCAACAAATTTTGACTTCAAACAAGTTTTCATGAAGACAAAATATCCGCCCAAATTTCAAGACATTTGAATAAAAGGACATGGTTCAAAAACTGTAGAGTTTGGCCCTGTAAAATCGAACTTTTCTGACTTCTAATGATCTCAAAGAAACCAAGTTTTAACGGTTACCCTTATAATCTTCCCTCGAATTGTACAAAGAATATTTTCAAAAACATTGTTATTTCTCGAAAAATGCCTTCAAAGTAGCCCTTCAATTGTAAAACTGCCCTATTTTTCAACAAAATTTTAAATTTATGCAACTAAAAAATGTGAAGCCCAGATTGCTTCACCACACACTTAATTACAACCTTCTAGAAGTTAAAGCTATTACTTCATTATGGAGGTGTTGCAAGAGGGGCTTTATATTTTTTTAACATTTAAACAACTACTATTTGGTAAAATTAGGCACTTCTATTGATTTGGGCTAATTTATTGGCAGTTATTTATAGGCAGTTACAACTTTCACACTGAGCCATCGATATAAAGGCTGTTTGGGACCCTGGTTAAAAAGAACAAGATATTTTAACAATATTTAAAAATGCACCATAAAAACCATACTTTTTTTATTGGTTGTTTCTTTGAGGTGTATCACCACTTTCGTCAGTGTTTCTACAATCTTGCGAAAGATAGAGCAACCTAGATAAGTTCAATATCTTCCTATTTGTGGCATTTTAAAAATACTGACCAATCTTATTTTAGCAAACTTTGAGTGCCTAACTATTTTCCTTTTGCATTTGGACAACTTTTCATCGCATAGTAATACTTATCCGGATTTTGATTAAATAATACGTCATATAAGACAGGTCAGTCTACAGAGAATATAAAATACGCAGGCAAGATTAAATTACTTGCATTTCTTAATATGCGATAGGTGATACACCTACCTATGCTTTCCAGTTGCTTCTCGCACCAGTACAACTTTACAACTTCATCTGAGCCATTTACTACCTATCCCACTAAGTTTCATTTCTACATTCTAAGGGATCAGTGCAACGGTTTTGTAAGTGCCTATAAATATATAGGCACTTACAATAGTATTGCATTGACCCCTCGATTTGTCCACTGGTGGAAGGATCATAAAGGTCAATGATTTTGCCAAATATTTGGTGATTGTTTGCAGATTGTAGATCAAACTAACGAGTCGACTCCGGAATTGAAAGCCAATGCATTACCAACTTATTTAACACTTTCCTGCCTGTGATTTTATGATTGAGAAAACAATGTGAAAAAAGAAGAAATTGCTTCTGACAAGCAATTTCTCCTTTTTCCACACTATTTTCTACCCTACTGAATGGTTATTTTTCAAATTAAATCCACTTTAAATTTTTGTCTGCAAAACCTTTGAATTTGGACAGGTCCAAAATTTTGTAAAACAGGAAAGTGATAGAGGACTAACACAGCATCGATTGATTTACAATTGGATAGACAACAAACAGCACTGGGTGATATTTTAAACAGACACAACACATCAAGCTAAAGTAATAGATGTTTTACTCTGTTATAACTGGTATACAAAGTACCTTGTTCCCAAATTTTACAAAGTATAATCAATTCTAGAATCAACTGAGAATAATCATTTAAACTCAGTTTACGTATGTGAACAACAAAAGCTATATTTTAAAGACAGTAAAAATATAGATTTTGTTGTTCAAGAAATGATATATAAAAACAATATCACTCAAAAATGAACAATCACTCTTTTTCTTTTAATGCAAATATGAGAATAAATGTGAAAAAAATTTCAGACGAAATATCCTAAAAGTGTGTCAATTGCATGTGATTGCTATGCAACATTCATCATGACATTACTAATTCAGCTCCGCTTAGGTGACGTCAGATAGGGTGAAAAAAACAAAAGCGGGTATAAGTTTTTAATGATGTCACTGGAAAGGAGGTGAGTTTATGAAGTGGTTATCTATTGTTATTTCTCTATAATACACTGAAAAGTATTTGAGAAAAACTTTATTTTAATTTTTTCCCTAAATCAGCCGAGATAAAAAAATTTAGGACAATATCGCGAGAAAAGGAGAAATATCTTTTTTTTTATCTAATTCTCCTTTTGCCATAATATTTTTCACAAGAGTTTGTTTTTTTTCCATCAAAATATAGGGTCAAGATCATCACTATTCTCAAACAACATTTCTGTCTAGATTGTCTGATCCTGGTCCAGTAGCACTTTTCACGTATAAAAAATTGTCTGTGAAGATGTCCTCAGTCACACATCACCATTTATTCATAACCCCTGAAATGACAAAAAACATATATATGACCTGTCACCAGCCCTGTGTTAACCCTTTGCTGTTTAATCCCTGCTTTTTACATGCCTGTGATTTGATGAATGAGAAAACATTGTGAAAAAAGAAGAAATTACTTCTGACTAGCAATTTCTTCTTTTTCCACACTATTTTCTACCCCACTGAATGGTTATTTTTCAAATTAAATCCACTTTAAATTTCCGTCTGTAAAATCTTTGAATTTGGACAGGTCCAAAATTTTGTAAAACAGGAAAGGGTTAGGGCTGAAAACCTTAGCAAAGCATTTTGAAATGATACCTCTCTTTGCATGTATGTGCACTTGCAAAGCGGGGTATCATCTCAAAGTGCTCGCGATACATTTTTACATCCTGAACACATTGCAGGAATCAAAACCATAATTTGAGATTAGGGAGCCTATTGAACTCAAAACTTATGAAACCAAGGGCTCCAAGCTAAAATAATAACCAGTCTAAAATTTTCATCATGAGAGGAACTTGTGGAAAAGAAGAAATTGCTTGTTACTGCTTTTTCACAAGTTTCTGCTGACAAGAAGATGGTTTTCTTTCAACATACTACCAAATGCAAGCAAATATAATCCTCAAGAACTTTCAAACTCAAATACAAAATGTGAGCTTGATTGAATATGACTTTGTATATTACTCCAATTTCCTCAATAACCCTATGTTGTAAACACTAATTAGAATCATTTGAATAAGACAATTCTATCAAGTTTTAATGCCATAGGGTTAGTTAAAGAAAATTTCCATAACAAATATTTTCTACTTTTCATGATAGTTTCGATTTAATAGAGGGGATTTTGAAAACAGTTGCTTAACAAGAGCACCGCCTATGGGTGCCTACACTCGGCTGTTGAGTGCTGGATGGTGGGAAAAAATCTAAGTCAAAAGAGGGGCATAATTTGTTCAAAATGCATCAAGAGTTATCCCCCTTGATAGAATAGGTTGCTCTTTTGATGGTGAACATGTGTGCCAAGTTTCAAGTAAAAGCTTTCAGTAGAACCAGAGATATCACAAAATGACAAAGTTTTCACACGACGATGAAAACGACACGCAGGCTATAGCAACACCTCGAGTTTTCTTCAAAAACGGATGAGCTAATAAAATTGGACACTTAAAAGACACAGTCATCTTCAGTAAGATTGACTGTATATGTTATTATGTGCAAGGCAAGTTGATTTTGACCATGTTGACAAATGTGAATCCAGACCAGCATTTAAATGTAGGAGTTGTGTTCACAAGACATAAACACACTTAAAATAGAATAATCATGTACATAGAACATAAAATACCATAACAGTCATTTACTCCCTCAACATGTAGTGCACAAGAAATTTAAGAATAAGTAAAGAATATATACATATAACTAGACTTATCCCAAAGCAGACTTATATCTCCACCAGAGCACTGTACCAGTAGGGATAATGGTTTTTCATAAAAATTTTGAATGTGGCCTTAACCTTTGTGATCAAAACAATAGGGCACCTCCTTGGATCATGGACAACAATTTTCTAAAGTTTCATGATATTTGGTCAGAGACTGACAAAAGGACAGACAGACATGGTGAAATCAATATACTCCCCTCTCCTTGGGTATAATCATTCACACGAGTATTGCACTAGAAAAGGGGTGCTCAAGTTTTGAAGACAGAACGGATAACATGTAGGGACACAGATTGATAGATAAAGAACCAATCCCACACAATCAAAACCACCACCAATTATTAAAGTTACCTTCAATCACATTCTGACAAACTTGTACATGAACAAAATATGTTTTAGCATAGATATAGAGGATATTGAATGAGCCGTCATGGAATACCGAATTTATTAAACGAGTCATCTATAAACGGATAACAAGAGGCCCAAGAGGGCCTGTATCGCTCCACTGGCTTTAAAATCTTTAGACTTTCATTAAATAAAGCTTACTTTAAATGAATACATTAACACTCCAAAATCTCCTAAGACCTATTTAGTTATGATTAAATGGTTCTGGTCCATATTGCACCAAAATACTCAATCAGAATAAACCTGCAACCCTTGACCAATCTTATTAAAACATAAGGTTCAGAAGATGTGGTTCAAAGATTTCGGGCTCATAATAGGCCCCACCTGACATGCCCATATTTATGGACCAAACAAAATTTCTTGAACAATTTAAGTTAATAGTCACCCAAGAAATATTCTGGTAAATTTTCATTGAAATTGGCTGAGTGGTTCTGGAGGAGATAATTTTTGAAAAGAGACACTCAAGGAACATTCTGATAAAGTTTCTTTGAAAATAGCCAAGTGGTTCAGGAGAAAATGTCATTTGAAAATTTTGGGCTCAAAATAGGCCCTGCCCTGCCACGCCCATATTTTTAGTCCAATGAAAATTTCTTGAACAATTAAAGTAAAGGGTCACCCAAGGAACATTCTGTTAAAGTTTCATTGAAATCGGCCCAGTGGATCAGGAGGAGATGTCGTTGAAAGATTTCGGGCTCAAAATAGCCCCGCCCTGCCACGCCCATATTTATGGACCAATTAAAATTTCTTGAACAATTTAAGTAAAGGGTGACCAAAGGAACATTCTGATAAAGTTTCATTGAAATTGGCCCAGTAGTTCAGGAGGAGATGTGGTTCAAAGATTTCGGGCTCAAAATAAGCCCCGCCCTGCAACGCCCATATTTATAGACCAATCAAAATTTTTTTAACAATTTAGGTTAAGGGTCACCCAAGGAACATTCTGACAAAGTTTCATTGAAATCGGCCAAGTGGTTCAGGAGGAGATGTCGTTCAAAGATTTCGGGCTCAAAATAAGCCCCGCCCTGCCACGCCCATATTTATTGGCAAATTGAAATTTCTTGAACAATTTAAGTAAAGGGTCACCCAAGGAACATGCATGCCAAGTTTCATTGAAATCGGCCCAGTGGTTCAGGAGGAGATGTTGTTCAAAGATTTCAGGCTCAAAATAAGCCCCGCCCTGCCCCGCCCATATTTATGGGCCAATCGAAATTTCTTGAACAATTTAAGTAAAGGGTCACCCAAGGAACATGCATGCCAAGTTTAATTGAAATCGGCCCAATGGTTTGGGAGGAGAAGATTTTTAAAGATTTCAAAGTGAAAAAATGCCACGCCCTGCCACGCCCATATTTAGGGGCCAATCAAAATTCTTTGAACAATTTAAGAAGGGGATCACCCAAGGATCATTTCTACCAAGTTTCGTTAAAATCCGCCCATTGGTTTGGGAGGAGAAGATGTTTAAAGGAAAAGTTTACGCACGGACGCACGGACGCACGGACGGACGCACGCACGCACGGACGCACGACGGACACTCCGCCATGACAATAGCTCGCTGGCCTTCGGCCAGTGGAGCTAAAAACGAGGATGTGCCGAGTTTTTATCTGTTTAAAGATGATGAAGTTAATAAATTCGGTATTTTATGAGCACAAATTTTATATTCTATTTATGATATGACCCTCATTTTTACGTAATATCGTCAAAATCGCTCAGGATGATAAAATGGAGCAAAGTGCACATACAAAGTAGAATTAAATGACCCAACAGTTCGCACTACAGTAAAACTTGTGTTAAGCGACCACTAAGGGGACCACCAAAAAGCGGTCGTTCATGTGAATGGCCGCTTAATACAAAATATTATAATAAATGTGACAGTTCATTTTGATCCCATTTATAGATTGTCGGTCAAGTCGTACTGAATCCTATGATGTTTAAACCCATTAGAATCGTCTTATTGAGACGATTTTAATGGGTTCAAACAACATAAGATTCAAAAATAACCAATTTTTCGTTAAGAATGTCCTCTTTTTCAGAGATTTTGCTTACGGTAAATGGACTTTTTATGGTGGTCGCTTAATAAAATTGGTCGCTTAATAGACGTTGTTGCTCGAGTAATATGGACTGTATTTTCTTATCCTGAACACAGAACTGGTGAATATTTCTTTAGACTGATGGCTCGGCATGAAACAGTTGAAACTTTTGTATAAGCAGTTACAATTGTTTCATGCTGAGCCTTTTGGAATTATGTCATCTTGAACTCATTTACAGAGCAGGACTATTTTTACGGTTGGGGGAAGGGCTCTGTTGCCCTTAATTTTATGAGCAGAGTTATGATTCTTGTTTACTGTACTTCTCTTCAATGAGTTCTATCCACCTGTGAAGTTTCATGATTCTAGCTTACATACATTTGTAGATATGCTCCAGACAAAAAAAAGGTCTACAGACGGACAGACTTACCGACCGAGAAGTGCAAAGAGGCCCAAGAGGGCCTGTATCACTTCACTTGCTATAATCATCCCCAGACTATCATTAATATCATTAAACAGAGCTTACTTAATCTAAAAACAATACTTTGAAGTCTCTTTGGACCTATTTTGCAATGATTAACTTGGTCTGGTACACATTGCACCAAAATACTCAATCACAATTAACTTGCATACCCTTAAGCCATCTTATAACCAACATAAGGTGATGCATCTTGAATGCTCTTACTTAAATCTGACGATTTTTCTTTAACTTGTGTTACAGATTTTAAGGTACTGGACCCGTAATATGTCTGCAACATTGATTTTATTTTTTTCTTTTATTTGGTTAGTGGCTATAAGCACCCTCACAAAGCAGACTGTGACATCAGGATCTACTGAAGTAGTTGCTTTACAGATTAAGAATATCAAAGCTTTCTTATTAATGTAATAGATAAAAACCTATGCTATACATCTCAATTTCAATTAAGAGATGAAGAGAGTATTTGTTGATTTATTGGAGGTATGAAACTAAAAAACTTATCATATTGTATGAATACGCTAAGTGATGAAATACATGAGTGTAATTAGGTTTTTAATTTCATACCCCCATAAAAATCAACAAATATTCTCTTCATATCTTATAATTTAATATCATGAAGCAAAAATGCAAGGTTCATCAATAATGAAAGCATTTCTTATAAGACTACTCTTTTTGGAAGCCTAGAAAATAGCTGCATACTCAAAATTGTTTTCATTGAGGAATAAAACCAATTATTCAGCCAATCAGGAAGCAAATACCTTGATGGACACAGCTAAAATTAAATTGTATCTGCATGACAATAAAACTAAGATGTAATCAGTTTCATCTGAGACTTCACTATGTGCTCTACAGGTCTCTCTTCACAATCAAAGAAGGGATACAAGACTTTTAAAATGTGTACACTGCAGAACAAGTTTATAGTTTGACTCTCTCGCTCTCCCACCTATTCAAATATGGACTGGTTCTACAGGGTACTCATCCAATACAATTCATTATTGTACTCGATCAAGTTAAATAACCTCTTAAAATATTTTGGTCAGTCCCTTGAGCATTTTTTAATCTAGAGTTTTCTGTATAAACTTACTTTATCAACGATGCAACCTCCCAGTTTGTTTTGGACACAACAGGTGATCGGATATCTACACTATCTTTAGTTACTATAGCAACCTCATACTGGAAATAAATACATTTAATAAAGCAAACATCCGACTTTTGAAATAAGACCCTTTTTTAAAGCTTGAGGAATGATTGGGAAAAAGAAAACAAGAGGGCCATAGTGGCCCTAAATCGCTCACCTGAGTTAATGGGCTTAAGATCTGACCTCTTAACCTAGTTTAAATCCACACTAGACCCAAATTCAAACCAGACTGAGATTTTATAAAGACTATCAAACTGACACATTCTCATGATGATTGGGAAAAACTATGACCTATAGAGTGTCTACAAGGTTTTTCCAAGATTAGACCCTGTGTCCTGATTTTTGACACCACTCGACCCAATTTGAAACTAAACCGAGATTTCATCAAGAAAATCATTCTGACCATCTTTCAGGTTGATTGAGCAAAAAATATGGCTTCTAGAGTGTCTACAAGGTTTATCTAAGATTTGACCCTGTGACCTCATTTTGGACCCAACTTGACCCAGATTTGAACTTGACCTAGATTTTATCAAGAAATTGATTCTGACCAATTTTCAGGTTGATTAAGGAACAAATAAGGCTTCTACAGTGTCTACAAGGATTCCAAAATTTGACCCTGTGACCTCATTTTGATTCCACTTGACCCAAATTTGAACTTGACCTAAGGTTTCATGAAAACATTCATTCCAACCAATTTTCAGGTTGATTGAGCAAAAACTGTGGCTTCTTGAGTGTCTACAAGGTAATTCCAATATTTGACCCTGTGACCTCATTTTTGACCCCACTTGTCCCAATTTGAAACTAAACCGAGATTTCATCAAGACAATCATTCAAACCAATTTTCAGGTTGATTGAGCAAAAAATATGGCTTCTAGAGTGTCTACAAGGTTTATCTAAGATTTGACCCCTTGACTACATTTTTGACCCCACTTGACCCAGATTCAGAAATGACCGAGACTTCATCAAGACAATCATTCTGACCAATTTTCAGATTGGTTGAGCAAAAAATATGGCTTATAGAGTGTCTACAAGGTTTTTCTAATATTTGACCCCGTGACCTCATTTTTGACCCCACTTGACCCAATTTGGAACTTGTCCAAGATTTCATCAAGACAATCATTCTGACCAATTTTCAAGTTGATTGAGCAAAAAATATGGCTTAAAGAGTGTCTATAAGGTTTTTCTAATATTTAACCCTGTGACCTCATTTTTGACCTCACTTGACCCAAATATGAAATTGTCCGAGATTTCATCAAGACAATCATTCTGACCAATTTTCAGATTGATTGAGCAAAAAATATGGCTTTAAGACTGTCTACAAAACTTTTCTAATGTTTGACCTCGTGACCTCATTTTTGACCCCACTTGACCCAATTTTGAACATGTCCGAGATTTCATCAAGACAATCATTCTGACCGATTTTCAGGTTGATTGTGCAAAAAATATGGCTTCTAGAGTGTCTACAAGGTTTTTCTAATATTTGACCTTGTGACCTCATTTTTGACCCTACTTGACCCAATTTTGAACTAGTCTAAGATTTTATCAAGACAATCATTCTGACCATTTCAGGTTGATTGAGCAAAAAAATGGCTTCTAGAGTGTCTACAAGGTTTATCTAAGATTTGACCCCTTGACCATATTTTTGACCCCACTTGACCCAGATTCAGAAATGACCGAGATTTCATCAAGACAATCATTCAGACCAATTTTCAGGTTGATTGAGCAAAAAATATGGCTTCTAGAGTATCTACTAGGTTTATCTAAGATTTGACCCCGTGACCTCATTTTTGACCCCACTTGACCCAGAATTGAAATTGACCTAGATTTTATCAAGAAATTTATTCTGACCCATTTTCAGGTTGATAATGGAAAAAATAAGGCTTCTACAGTGTCTACAAGGTTTTTCCAAAATTTGACCCTGTGACCTCATTTTTGACCCCACTTGACCCACTTTCGAACTTGTCCAAGATTTTATCAAGACAATCATTCTGACCAATTTTCAGGTTGATCTGGCAAAAAATATGGCTTCTAGAGTATCTTTAAGGTTTACCTAAGATTTGACCCTGTGATCTCATTTTTGACCCCACTTGACCCAGATTTGAAATTGACCTAGATTTTATCAAGACATTCATTCTGACCAATTTTCAGGTTGATAGGGTGAAAATATTGGCTACTAGAGTGTCTACAAGGTTTTTCTAAAATTTGACCCCTTGACCTCATATTTGACCCCACTTGACCCAGATTCAAACTTGACCGAGATTTCATTAAGACAATCATTAAGACCAATTTTCAGATTGATTGAGCCAAAAATATGGCTTCTAGAGTATCTATAAGGTTTATCTAAGATTTGACCCTGTGACCTCATTTTTGACCCCACTTGACCCAGATTTGAACTTGACCTACACTTTATCAAGAAATTGATTCTGACCAATTTTCAGGTTGATTAAGGAAAAAATAAGGCTGCTAGAGTGTCTACAAGGTTTTTTCAAAATTTGACCCTGTGACCTCATTTTTGACCCCACTTGACCCAATTTCGAACTCAACCAAGATTTCATCAAGACAATCATTCTGACCAATTTTCAGGTTGATTGAGCAAAAAATATGGCTTATAGAGTGTCTACAAGGTTTATCTTAGATTTGACCCTGTGACCTCATTTCTGACCCCACTTGACCCAGATTTGAACTTGACCTAGATTTTATCAAGAAATTGATTCTGACCAATTTTCAGGTTGATTGACGAAAAAATAAGGCTTCTAGAGTGTCTACAAGGTTTTTCCAAAATTTGACCCTGTGACCTCATTTTTGACCCCACTTGACCCAATTTCGAACTCGTCCAAGATTTTATCAAGACAATCATTCTGACCAATTTTCAGGTTGATTGAGCAAAAAATATGGCTTCTAGAGTGTCTACAAGGTAAATGTTGACGACGGACGACACACGACACACGACACACGACACACGACACACGACGGACGACGGACGACGGACATCATGCGACCACAAAAGCTCACCTTGAGCACTTCGTGCTCAGGTGAGCTAAAAATTACATTGTACATGTGACGAGTATTTTTTTTTCACAATATTTCCTAATCAAGAGGGCCATAGTGGCCCTAAATCGCTCACCTGAATGAACTGTCAAAAATTGTTTAAAGTAGATTTAGAGAGGATGAAGAATTCTTACCAAAATTTCAGGTTGATTGGGCAAAAAATGATGCCTCTACACAGCTTACAAGGTTTTTCTTAGATTTGATCCCAGGACCTAGTTTTTGACCCCACTTGACCCATTTCCAAACTTGACCTAGATTTCATCCAGATGATCATTCTGACCAATTTTCAGGTTGATAGGGCAAAAAATTTGGCTTCTAGAGTGTCTACAAGGTTTTTCTAAGATTTGACCCCGTGACCTCATTTTTTACCCCACTTGACCTAATTTCAAACTTGCTTGAGAATTCATCAAGACAATCATTATGACCAAATTTCAGGTTGATTGGGCAAAAAACATGGCTTCTAGAGGGTCCACTAGGTTTTTCTAAGATTTGAGCCCGTGACTTCATTTTTGACCCCACTTGATCCATTTTGAACTTGTCCGAGATTTCATCAAGACAATCATTCTGACCAAATTTCAGGTTGATTGGGCAAAAAATATGGCTTCTAGAGTGTCTACAAGGTTTTTCTAATATTTGACCCCGTGACCTCATTTTTGACCCCACTTGACCCAATTTCAAATTTGTCCCAGATTTCTTCAAGACAACCATTCTGACCAAATTTCAGGTTGATTGGGCAAAAAATATGGCTTCTTGAGTGTCTACAAGGTTTTTCTAAGATTTGACCCCGTGACCTCATTTTTGACCCCACTTGACCCAATTTTGAACTTGTCCGAGATTTCATCAAGACAATCATTCTGACCAAATTTCAGGTTGATTGGGCAAAATATATGGCTTCTAGAGTGTCTACAAGGTTTTTCTAATATTTGACCCCGTGACCTCATTTTTGACCCCACTTGACCTAATTTCAAATTTGTCCCAGATTTCTTCAAGACAACCATTCTGACCAAATTTCAGGTTGATTGGGCAAAAAATATGGCTTCTTGAGTGTCTACAAGGTTTTTCTAAGATTTGACCACGTGACCTCATTTTTGACCCCACTTGACCCCATTTTGAACTTGTCCGAGATTTCATTAAGACAATCATTCTGACCAAATTTCAGGTTGATTAGGCAAAAAATATGGCTTCTAGAGTGTCTACAAGGTTTTTCTAAGATTTGACCCCGTGACCTCATTTTTGACCCCACTTGACCCAATTTTTAACTTGTCCGAGATTACATCAAGCCAATCATTCTGACTAAATTTCAGGTTGATAGGGCAAAAAATATGGCTTCTAGAGAGTCTACAAGGTTTTTCTAATATTTGACCCTGTGACCTCATTTTTGACCCCACTTGACCTAATTCGGAACTTGTCCAAGATTTAATCAAGACAATCATTCTGACCAAATTTCAGGTTGATTAGGCAAAAAATATGGCTTCTAGAGGGTCTACAAGGTTTTTCTAAGATTTGACCCTGTGACCTCATTTTTGACCCCACTTGACCCAATTTTGAACTTGTCCGAGATTTCATCAAGACAATCATTCTGACCAAATTTCAGGTTGATTGGGCAACTAGAAAGCCATGAATGGCTTGAGTCGCTCCACAGGCTTGAAATTCTTGTAAAAGCAAATAAATGTTTTGACTAGATTTTAGATATTTGGGGTGCTAGTGATGTTGAAAATGATTTTCAAAGTTTCAACTATATAACAGATAGAGAAATGACCTCTGCTATTAAAAGACATATTTTTCATCAAATCAAAATAATTTTTGGCTGCATGATAATGGGTCATCCGAAGATCATACCAAAAATGTTTGATTGATATCAGTCAGTTACATTCTGAGAAAATGTTTTTCATAGTTTCCACTATTTAACATAGTGAGAATCGACCTCCACCCATAAAATGTATATTTTTCATCCAATCAAATTAATTTTTGGTATACTGATAAAGGGTCACTCAAGCATCATTCCAGTGAAATTTAGTTGATATCCAAATATCAGATTCTGAGAAAATGATTTTAAAATTTTCCACTAGATCTATATAACATATATAGAGAAATGACCTCTGCCCATAAAATGCTAACTTTTATCCATTCAAAATAATTTTTGGTACACTGATAAAGGGTCACTCAAGGATCATTCCCGTGAAATTTGGTTGATATCCATCAGTTACATTCTGAGAAAATGATTTTCAAAGTTTCCACTTTATAACATATAGAGAAATGACCTACGCCCATAAAATGCAAATTTTTCATCCCATCACAATGATTTTTTGTAGACTGATAAAAGGTCACTCAAGGATCATTCCAGTGAAATTTGGTTGATATCGATCAGTTAAATTCTGAGAAAATGAATTTCAAAGTTTCCACTATATAACATTTAGAGAAATGACCTCCGCCCATAAAATGCATATTTTCCATCCGATCACAATGGTTTTTGGTAGACTGATAAAGGGTAACCCAAGTATCATTCATGTAAAATTTAATTGGTATCCATTGATTAGAATCTGAGAAAACTCACTTTTTACCATATTTGGAAATTAGCCACGCCCATTAAATCCATGTTTTTCATTGGATTAAAATTTCTTGAACAACTTTGAAAGAGGGTCACCCAAGGATCATTCCTGTGAAGTTTGGTTGAAATCCATCCAGTAGTTTCTGAGGAGAAGATTTTTAAAGAAAAGTTTACGACCGCACGCACGCACGGAAGAACGGACGGACGCACGACGGACACAACGCCATGACAATAGCCCCAGTGGCTTTCAGCCAGTGGAGCTAAAAAATATGGCTTCTAGAGTGTCTACAAGGTTTTTCTAATATTTGACCCCGTGACCTCATTTTTGACCCCACTTGACCCAATTTCGAACTTGTTTGAGATTTCATCAAGACAATCATTCTGACCAAATTTCAGGTTGATTGGGCAAAAAATGTGGCCTCTAGAGTGTCTACAAGGTAAATGTTGACGACACACGACGCACGACGGACATCACTCGACAACAAAAGCTCATCCTGAGCACTTCGTGCTCAGGTGAGCTAAAAAGAACAAGCTTTCCTTAAATATTACTTGAAATGGTCTGCTTCAACATTTGTAAAGAAAAGAGAGTAAATGTCCTGGTAATAAGTTTCTCTGAATGGGATGCTTGAGTCTGTTTATTTATATGGTATAGGAGTCCACAGGGTTTGTGTTTAACCCTTAAACCAGGGTTTGACCTGCAAAAGTTGACAATAGTCTATTTTGACCCATAGAAATTTCTTCCAAGGGGGTCATATCTGCATCAGATATATTATCTAAAATTTTACAAATCAATTACTTACTTCATATCTTTAAAAGAAAAGGTCAAATGAATTGTAAACCTTTAAAATTCTAACTCATGATTAGCTCTTTCTTGCCGTTTGACCCCTTTAAATTCCTTTTTGTACCCCTGAATTCAATGGTTAAGGGGTCAATGACTCCCTTATTACAAACACTTGACTAGCAATAGCCCTGAGTTCATCAGAATCCTAAATTGCAAAATGAGGGAGTCCCATCTTTGAAATAGGAGTATGGGAATCTTGGACTCCCCTTCGTGTCAAAATATGTTCATGTTTTTCCTTGTTATTATTGATCAAACCCTCTTGCTTAACTTATTCAATGATCGAGCATCCTTATAAAACATCACTTTCATATATCTGTCTATGGTCTCTTACAGCCCTATGTTTAGGATGAAAACGTTAGCAAAGCACTTTCGAAATGATACTTGCTTTGCAAATATGTGCATGTGCAAAGCAGGGTATCATCTCAAAGCTCTCACAAAACACTTTTACATCATGAACTCAGGGTTGCCTCTAGTGATGCCATTGGATTTTTATTCATGGATTCTCGTAACAATTTCTTGTCCATGTTATTATTGACCAACCCTCTTTCTTACCTTATTCAATGATCGAGCATCCCTATAAAACAGCACTTTCATACATCTATCTATAGTCTCTATAGCCTCCTGTGATGTCATTGTTGGATTTTTATTCATGGCTTCTCATAACGATTTCTTGTCCCTGTTATTATTGATCGACCCTCATTCTTACCTTATTCAATGATCGAGCATCCCTATAAAACAACACTTTCATACATCTATCTATAGTCTCTATAGCCTCCTGTGATGTCATTGTTGGATTTTTATTCATGGCTTCTCATAACGATTTCTTGTCCCTGTTATTATTGATCGACCCTCATTCTTACCTTATTCAATGATCGAGCATCCCTATAAAACAACACTTTCATACATCTGTCTATGGTCTCTACAGCCCTGCATTGAGGACGAAAATGTTAGCGAAGTGCTGTCCAAATGATTCTTCCCTTTGCATGTATGTGCACATGCAAAGTGGGGTATCATCTCAAGCGGTCGAGAAACACTTTTACATCCTAAACACAGGGAAGCCTCTAGTGATGTCATTGAGGGATCCATGGCTTCTCAAAACACTTTCTTGTCCCTGTTATTATTGATTGACCCTCTTCTTACCTTATTCAATGATCCAGCATCTCTTGTCCATGTTAGTATAGATCGACCGAATTTCTTACCTTATTCAATGATAGAGCATTTCTTGTCCATGTTATTGTTGATCAACCCTCTTTCTTTCCTTATTCAATGTTCGAGCATTTCTTGTCCATGTTAGTATAGATCGACCCTCTTTCTTACCTTATTCAATGATCGAGCATTTCTTGTCCATGTTAGTATAGATCGACCCTCTTTCTTACCTTATTCAATGATCGAGCATTTCTTGTCCATGTTATTGTTGATTGACCCTCTTTCTTACCTTATTCAATGATCGAGCATTTCTTGTCCATGTTATTGTTGATCGACCCATTTTCTTACCTTATTCAATAATCAAGCATTTCTTGTCCATGTTATTTTTGATTGACCCTCATTCTTACCTTATTCACTGAATGAGCATCCCTACAAAACAACACTTTAATACATCTGTCTATTGTCTCTACAGCCCTGCATTCAGGATGAAAACTTTAGCAAAGCGCTTTCAAAATGATACCTTGCTTTGAACATATGTACACGTGCCATGCAGGGTATCATCTCAAAGCTCTCGCGAAACGCTTTTACATCATGAACTCAGGGCAGCCTCAAGTGATGCCATTGACAAATTTTTATCCAAGGCTTCTTGTAAGAATTTCTTGTCCATGTTATTGTTGATCAACCCTCATTCTTACCTTATTCAATGATCGAGCATCCCTATAAAACAGCACTCTCATACATCTGTCTATGGTTTCTACAGCCCTGTGTTCATGATAACATAAGCCAAGCGCTTTCAAAACGATACCTTGCTTTGCACTTATGTGTACGTGCAAAGCGGGGTATCATCTCAAAGCTCTCGCGAAACGCTTTTACATCCTGAACAAAGGGAAGCCTCTAGTGATGCCATTGACAAATTTTTATTCATGGCTTCTTGTAACAATTTCTTGTCAATGTTTATATTGATCAACCCCCATTCTTACCTTATTCAATGATCTAGCATTTCTTGTCCATGTTATGAATGACCAACCCTCATTCTTACCTTATTCAATGATTGAGCATTTCTTGTCCATGTTATAATTGACCAACCCTCATTCTTACCTTATTCAATGATCGAGCATCCCTATAAAACAGCACTTTCATACATCTGTCTATAGTTTCTTCAGCCCTGCATTCAGGATGAAAACATCACCAATGTGCTTTCGAAATGATACCTCACTTTGCACGTATGTGTACGTGCAAAGCAGAGTATCATCTCAAAGTGCTCTAGTGATGTCATTGATGGATCCATGGCTTTTCGTAACAATTTCTTGTCCATGTTAATATTGACCAACCCTCATTCTTACCTTATTCAATGATCGAGCATCCCTATAAAACAGTACTTTCATACATCTATCTATCGTCTCTAACGCCTCTTGTGATGTCATTGTAGGATTTTTATCCATGGCTTCTCGTAACAAAGGCTGAAATAAAATACTGAAAGTTATAATTATAGAATTTAATCAATTATCTGCCATAAAAAATGTTACTAATCCAAGTCTTATATTGGTATCCTTATTCCTTGGCTGGTAGAAGCTACAATGATGCAAGTCCTTCAGACCCATCATTTTATTTCCAATCTGTCAGTTTTTATTAAAAAAAAAAGTTGGCTTTCCAATACTCAATTTTTTCAATATCCAATGGTAAATATTGTGGAAAAAGAATTTTTTGACAAGAGTTTTCTTTTTCAATCATTTAGTAAATTGCTAAAGGATAATTATAAATCATGGCTGACCTGTTATTATCAGCTAGTACCTGCATATAGGTCCTTCTGACTGGTGGCAAAATAAGAGTAAGTGTTGCACCTTAACATGCTGGATAAATTTTGGCTAAAAATTTGCATCAATATCAAAGGGCAAAAAGCACTGAAAGCGCAAACTGTAGGTCAAAGTTTTATTTGAAAAACTAAATCTATTGACATTTCTTGTGTGAAAGTGAGAAACAGGTGGTGTAGACTAACATCAGACTGCACATATGTGCAGGCTGATGTTTGTCTATAACTCCTGCAAAAGCAGGAATATTCCAGGTTCAGCATGACAAGGGTTAATTGCCAGTCACTCATGAGAGTGTCTACACAATATCCTTTCAGCCTATGTCAAAATCAATAATCGCTGATTGATTTGGAATTTTTTTGTCGCCAGTCATTTTGCCAATTTCATTTTTTTATTGCCAAATTCATTTCATTTTGGCCTTTAGCGACAATGGCGACCCCTAGAGAAGGACCAGCTTCTGACTGGTGAAAAATAAAAGCAAGTGTTGCACCTTAATGTCTAAACCTACATAAAACCATCACCAATTGCTAAACAGCTAAGAATATCTTCAAAGTGAATAGAAACCTAAAATATGACATCCATTTGATTTGCCTATATTGGGTTTTACTTCTTTTTACACTTTTGAAGCCTTATTGAAGCACATAACAGTGGATTCCAAGTATTTTCACACCAGTACTACCATTTCATCCTTTCTCAGGATTAAAGTCTGACTTCAACTAAACAGGGTTCGAAAGACTTGATAATTGGGATCTTAAGCATCCTTTCATTTAGTTTGTGAGTCCCTGTTTAAGATAAAGACTATTTCTTATATGCACTTTTTTGTGTATGAATTTAAAGCTGTTATCTTGTTAAAGGTGAAGAAAGTATATATATATTGACTATCAGTCAACAATCTTCAAATCGTTTCTGAAGCTGATCCCTAGAGGGCCTTTGGGACTCACATCAGGTAGTTTTGGGGGTCTGGCTTCATATTTGAGAGTTCCAGTCTCACCAAACCTGTGTCCCTTAAAACCATGCTTTCCATTTATTTTAAGAGTATATATATTTTTTTATTTTTTTTTACTTGAGGATAACAAGATAAAGGGTCGAATGACTCTTATTTCCATCGTGGTCCTAACTCATTCCAGATCTTACCCTATACATTGAGAGAGAGGCAATGGTTTCTAACCATTGCTACCCACTTTTACAGCTGGGTGGACTGGGGCCCTGTCTGTAAAGTGACCTGCCCAAATACACTACGGCCGCCTCCGGTGGGGCTCGAACCCCCAACCATAAGGTTACGAGTTGAGCACGCTTACCACTCGGTCAACGAGTATATTTGACTCACCTGTGCAATATAGGCCCCATACCCTGTAGCAATAGATGGTGCTTGATATGCCACTCCAATCTTGTCTATATAACCAAGGAATCTGAAAGGGACAAAGTGTGTTTGAGAAACAGTAATGACACCAAAAACAACATGCATTATTTTTTTTAAAGAAGAAATTACTGAAATCCAGCATTTTAATTAATAAAAACAATGTTTTCTACCCTTTGATATAAACATTAGGATGATTAATCTTTATGATCTATTACTTACCATTCTGATATTTGTCCTGGTACTTACTTGAACATGGACAAGTGGCCTAGAAAAATGTACTTGTCCATGGGTAAAATACCTTGTCAGCAGTGCTCCAGCTAGGTTTTCAAAAGGGCAGGGTGCCAAGTGTCCAGACAGGGCACCTTCGAGTCGCGAAGCGACAAGAGGGGGGAGGATGTGGGAGGGGTGTACCCCTCCCACAAGGGGGGTTTGGGGGGTCTCCCCCAAGAAAATTTTGATTTTTAAGGGCTTAAAGATGGGCTCTGGTGAGTTTAAAAAAGGGTTTTGGTATTAAAAAAGGGTGACTGTTTCAACCCCGCCATGGGTCTCTTCAGGTAGGTGGCAGTAGAAATATTAGATAGAAATAATGCAGATACTGCCCTGCTACAGTCTTTTTTTCTTTTTTTTTTTCCTTTTTGCATTTTTTTTATTTTACTTTTTTATATCTCTTTTTAAACTTTTTATTTTCTTTTTTTAATGAGACATGCTCAAGCAAACTTGCATTAATTCCTTAGAATTACTGGACATGCAGACAAGAAAGTTCATTTTTTGCTAACTCAGTCAACAGTTATAAACCTTAGTCTACTGTCTTTATTTGAGTCCTTTCAATAAGTGTGATGCTTTTGCATGTCTTTTTTTTTATATATATTTGTTACATTTTTACACCATAAACAAGAGCTGTCACTGTAAGATGACAATGCCCCCGACACCGCTTTGATTTAGAAGTTATGGCCAATGTTAAAGTTTTTGGACGGAATGACGGACGGACGGACAGACGGACAGACGGACGGACGGACAAGTCAAATTTATGATGCCTCCCTATCGGGGGCATAAAAATATTAAGCAATAAGACCCCAATATATATTGAAGCCTGATACAAAGGAAATAATAGTGTGAAAGAGAAATTTTTTGTTCCAAACGATTACAAATTGAAGAAATTTTCGAACACAAAACAAAAACACGTTACGCCTTACGGACGGGGCAAACAACGGGTTTCGGGGATTGAAATATATGCTTCCGAGACCTTCAATGATTCTAAATTTTCGTTGTGAAGGGTATAAAAGTATGTATTTCCGTTTATTTATCGTCGCTACCGTAGCACATGCCCATATGAGCAACGCCCCCAGAAGACGGTTAGTTGTTACGGGGGATAGTGCAAGGATACATGACGAAACTACTGCTGAGATCCGCCATGGTTCTTTAATGTGCTCGGTGTAAAGCACCGTCTCACGGGGCCTCGGTTTAACGTCTCATCCGAAAGACAATTATTTTTTATTAGTGTACCAGCCCGGGAATCGAACCCACGCCGCCGAACTCCAATGGTTTTGGAGTCCAGTGCTCTACCAACTGAGCTAATCGGGCTGTAAAGGTTGATCATTACCCCCTTTTAAACCTCGTTGATAGCTTATCGTAAGCATTTCCTCGATAATCGAGGTTTGTTTTTGACTGCCAAATTTGTTTACGGGCACGCGCTAATTTCCATCCACAGATTATCGGATACTGCTTCCTCGATAAAGAATCGCGCGTTGTGATTGGTTGTCTTGCCGATTTAAGTCCCGCCCTTCTTCTCTACTGGCCGTAAGTAGTCATGGCCTTCGCAGGTTGATTATACGCATCGGCGATCACGTCATAGTTTGCAAATCAATCGAGAAAAAGGCGTTAAATTTAGATAATCGCTGATTTGACATGTAAAGCTACAAATTAGGGACTAGTTTAGAACTGGGCGATGGAAAAAAGGGCAGGGCGCCGATTTCTGACGGCAGGGCAGGGCAGGGCGGGGCGCCCTTCTGAAAGGGCCTAGCTGGAGCACAAGTTGTGTAGGACAAGTCGTGCATGGGAATTCCACACCCAAGCATAATGGTACAAAGATCCCCATCCTGTACACCAACAACAACATATGTGTTTCATAGTAGATTGATGTTTGATCTACAATCGTACATTACACATGTTAACCATGAAAACACACATAATGGTAGGGATCGACACAAACACCAGTCCTCAGGCCCTAGACAAATGGATCTAAGGGAGGACTGGTAGAAGTAACCAAGTTGCAGGTCCCTCAGGCCTGTAGGTAATGGCCATATCATGTCCATTCTATCTAGTTTTTTTCTTTAAAGTTGCCTCTCCAATAGTTAGATTTTCATTTTCCTACGGAAAACTCTGTGGAAAAGAAGAAATTGCTTTCCACAAGCAATTTCTTCTTTTTCCACACTGTTTTCTTATAATATTCTCCTAAATCACTTAATAATATCATTTATTTCTTGCAAGACCTGTTTTTATCAGGGAGGACCTGTAAGATTTAGTACTAACAGGTCCTTCAGGCTTGTGGCATAAAAGTAGTGAGCGTTGAACCCTGAATAATAATAAAAAAAGATTGACTTACGGTTCCCCATCCTGCACACCACCAACAACATATGTGTTCCATAATGGATTGATGTTCGATCTTCTGTTGTACATTACACGTGTTAACCATGAAAACAAGCTTAATGGCGTGTAGTTGAATCCATCATTTAAACATTCCTCATCTATACTGTAATGTAAATCACAGTGGATTAGGATTTGATTGTCTGTTGTACATTTTCTACTTATTCTGATAACCATGAAATGAAACTGAAAGGTGTGCAGTAGAATACATACTAAAATGCTTTTCGGTCGATTATTGAGAATTAACGGTAGATTATCATTTGAAAAACTCATAGCCTAATAAGAAAATTACACATGTCAAAAACATAATGTTTGTTTTTCCAGTAAGCTCAATTAATATTTCATTTCATAAATAACAAAAGCTATAATCTCTTGACTCTGCCACTAGTTAAAATATGGCTTTTGTTATTCACTCAATGAAATATAGTTAAAAACATTGTAAAATTGACAAGATGGATGAGTTTGGAATGATTTTGGAATGAAATTGAATGAGTGTGTGGAGCGAGTTTTGAATGAATTAATTGGAGGTAATCCTATCAGGATGAACAAAATTAGTGATATTAATTACCTACATTTAATAAAATATGTATAAACAAGAGGGCCATAGTGGCCCTTAATCGCTCACCTGAATGAACTGTCTAAATTTTTTCAATATTCTTCTGCCTCTGTACAACTTGATAATACCTTTTTTTCAATTTTCAGATTGACTTACAAGGATTTTCTATGATTTGACTCCGTGACCTAGTTTTTGACCCCAGTTGACCCAATTTCATACTCATTAAAAATTGCATCAATTCAATCATTCTAAAAAAATTTCGTGTTGATTGAACAAAAAATGTGGCCTCTAGAGTGCATACAAGGTTTTTCTAAGATTTGACCCCGTGACCTTGTTTTGACCCGAGGTGACCCAATTTCGAAGTCGTCCAAGATTTCATCAAGACAATAATTCTGATCAATTTCAGGTTAATCCAGCAAAAACTGTGGCCTCTAGAGTGCATACAAGGTTTTTCTAAGATTTGACCCCGTGACCTAGTTTTTGACCCTAGTTGACCCAATTTCGAAATTGTCCGAGATTTAATCAAGACATTCATTCTGACCAAATTTCAGGTCGATTGGGCAAAAAATGTGGCTTCTAGAGTGCATACAAGGTTTTTCTAAGATTTGACCCTGTGACCTAGTTTTAAAACCCCCTTGACCCAATTTCAAAATTGTCCAAGATTTTATCAAGACAATCATTCTGACCAAATTTCAGGTTGATTGGGCAAAAAGTGTGGCTTCTAGAGTGCATACAAGGTTTTTCTAAGAATCGACCCTGTGACCTAGTTTTTGACCCCGGTTGACCCAATTTCAAACTCGTCTATTTCATGAAGACAATAATTCTGACCAAAATTCAGGTTGATTAGGCAAAAAATGGGGCTTCTAGAGTGCATACAAGGTTTTTCTATGACTTGACCCAATGACCCAGTTTTTAACCCCAGTTGACACAATTTTGAACTTGTCTGAGATTTAAACAAGACAATCATTCTGACCAAAATTCAGGATTATCGGGCAAAAAATGTGGCCTCAAGAGTGCATACAAGGTTTTTCTAAGATTTGACCCTGTGTCCTAGTTTTTGACCCCAGTTGACCCAATTTCTAACTTGTCAGAGTTTTCATCAAGACCATCATTCTGACCAAAATTCAGGTTGATTGAACAAAAAATATGGCCTCTAGAGTGCATACAAGGTTGTTTTATGATTTGACCCCATGACCTAGTTTTTGACCCCAGTTGACACAATTTCGAACTTGTCCCAGATTTCATCAAGACATTTATTCTGACCAAATTTCAGGTTGATTGGGCAAAATATGTGGCCACTAGAGTGCATACAAGGTTTTTCTAAGATTTGACCTAGCGACCTAGTTTTTGACCCCAGTTAACCCAGTTTTAGCCTTGTCCGAGATTTTACCAAGACAATCATTCTGACCAAATTTCAGGTCGATTGGGCAAAAAATGTGGCCATTAGAGTGCATACAAGGTTTTTCTAAGAATTGACCCTTTAACCTAGTTTTTGACCCCACTTGACCCAATTTCAAACTTGTCCGAGATTTTATCAAGACAATCATTCTGACCAATTTTCAGGTCGATTGGGCAAAAAATGTAGCCATTAGAGTGCATACAAGGTTTTTCTAAGATTTGACCCTGTGACCTAGTTTTTGACCCCACTTGACCCAATTTTAAAATTGTCCGAGATTTTATCAAGACAATCATTCTGACCAAATTTCAGGTTGATTGGGCAAAAAATGTGGCCTCTAGAGTGCATACAAGGTAAATGTTGACGACACACGACGGACGACGGACATCCTCCTAACCACAAAAGCTCACCTTGAGCACTTCGTGCTCAGGTGAGCTAAAAATATATGATTAGCTTCCTATTTCTTCAAGAACCTATCAGACGTTAACAATTTAATAATGTCAGTGAAATCACGATTTTTTTTCTAGTTTTAAAAATGAAGTTGTTGTCTATCTTTTTCAGTGAGTTTGGAGAGTTAATGAATGGTTTGAATGAGTGTTTGGACTGAATGAATGGAGCACTAAGCGAGTGATTTGGATTGGTTTTGATCAAGATGAATGTCAATTTTAGGATGTTTGTTAACTGTATAAATCAATCTTACACTGAAACAAACAATAAACTTAAATACAGAGATTGTGCAAGCTTTTAAAATTTGGGAGTCACTGATCCCTTGAATATAAATTCTTGGGGTCAAAACTGGCTTTAAAAAGGTAAAAAAAAAAAGGCAAAACATGAAAACTTATCAGTCTTTTAAGTAATCTATGTAACTGAAACAACATAAACAAACAAGAGCTGTCAGAGGACAGCGAAGCTCGACTATTCCTAGTGCTGGATAGTAACAGCAAATCAATATCGACATTGGAAATTCAATACAATTTAAGTCAAGAGAAAAGAATCTTTGTCTAGAGGCTGATATTACGGTCACAGAAGCATGTGCGAAGTTTCAAAGAAATAGCTTTAGTAGGAGAAGAGATACAACTAACATAAAACAGTTGCACATAAAAACATAACCAAGATTTTTAAGGTGGAAAAAGGGTTGAAATTCCACTAAATTAAATATCAGAGTAATGAATCTGTTCTGTGGGCTAATATTATTGGCAAAGAAGCATGTGTAAAGTTTCCAAGCAACAGCTTTAGTAGATACAGATGTACATCAGTTGCATGTAAAAACTTAACCAAGATTTCTAAGTCCAAAAAGGGTTAAAAATCCACTAAATTCAATACCAGAGAATTGAATCTTTGTCAAGAGGCTGTTATTATGATCACAGAAGCATGTGCAAAGTTTCCAAACAATAGCTTTACTAGAATTAGAGATATCACTGATGTACAACATTTGCACGTAAAAACTTAACCAAGAATTTCTGAGTCTGAAAAAGGTTAAAATTCTATGAAATTCAATATGAGAGTAATTAATCTTTGTTTAGAAGCTGATATCATGGTAACAGAAGTATGTGTGAAGTTTCGAAGCAAAAGTCTAGGTAGAAATAGAGCTATGACTGATATACAATATTTGCACGTAAAAACTTAACCAAGAATTTCTAAGTCCAAAAAGGGTTAAAATTCTACTAAATTCAATACCAGAGTAATGAATCTTTGTCAAGATGGTGATATTATGGTCACAGAAGCATGTGTAAAGTTTCAAAGCAATAGCTTTCATAGAAACAGAAATATAACAGATAAACAACATTTGCACGTAAAAACTTAACCAAGAATTTCTAAGTACAAAAAGGGTTAAAATTCTACTAAATTCAATATCAGGGTAATGAATCTTTGTCTAGAGGCTGATATTATGGTCACAGAAGCATGTGTAATGTTTCAAAGCAATAGCTTTTATAGAAACAGAAATATTACAGATAAACAACATTTGCACGTAAAAACTTAACCAAGAATTTCTAAGTCCGAAAAGGGTTAAAATTCCACTAAATTCAATATCAGGGTATTGAATCTTTGTCAAGAGGCTGATATTATGGTCACAGAAGCATGTTTAAAGTTTCAAAGCAATAGCTTTTATAGAAACAAAAATATTACAGATAAACAACATTTGCACGTAAAAACTTAACCAAGATTTCTAAGTCCGAAAAGGGTTAAAATTCCACTAAATTCTATATCAGGGTATTGAATCTTTGTCTAGAGGCTGATTTTATGGTCACAGAAGCATGTGCAAAGTTTCAAAGCAATAGCTTTAATAGAAACAGAGATTTTCAACACTTGCACGTAAAAACTTAACCAAAGCATTACGCCGACGCCGACGCTGACGCCGACGCCGACGCCCGGGTGACTGGAATAGCCCCCCTATTCTTCGAATAGTCGAGCTAAAAAGTGATGTTTTTTGTTGTTGATTAATATAGATCTTTTGTAAAAGTATGAAGAAAACAATTGATCTATATAATCTTTAATATTGCATAGGTCAGGGTTCTCCCCAGAAAAATTTGAAGGTGTAGTGGCAATTGCGCGCGGCTGTATTGCCTGATAACTATGTATTTCTGTTGATAATAAAGGATTATTACCGAGGTTTTTCTGTGGTTAAGGCTTTTTATCTTTGTGAATCAGAATTTCTTTTTTGTTGAATATATTATTTAATTTTAACTTATTTTTCTTTGACACCCATATAGGACCTCTACATGAATACCTACACCTCGTAATAATCAATGAAATGCTGCATGACGGCTCAAAATAACTCCCCCTTCTCTCCTCCCATTTGTATACCCCCCCTTAAATAGAATATATTGTGTACTTAAAGACAATTTCAAAAGAAATAAAGAAAATTTGAATATTTAAGAAAATTAAGTTAAAATGCCATGGAACAGTAAATAAACTGCAATAAGCCTTTGTTATGCTCATATATTTGAGAGGTCCAAGGGCAGCATTGCATGTATTGTCAACTTTTCTGTTTATGTATATAAGGTATTTTTAAAATGCTTGGGAGGTCCTTGTATGATTGAGGAAAGGCCCTTTTCCTGAAATAAGTAAAACTAGATTCTATTACAATTATTTTTCTAACATGTCCACAAAGAATTTTCCATATCTTATTTCCCAAAAAATAATCTCCAAGAGCATTATACTACAATAACCATTTAACAAATTTACAAGTCTATAACCAGTTTGTTTGGAGAAGCCAGTGACAGGACTTACAGTGCTTTGATTTTCCAGGGGGGGGGGGGTTCCATTGGTTTTTTTTGGTATATTTTTTTCCCATGTCAATTTCTATGACCTCATTCAGAAATAATAGAATTTATCTTGATTTCAATCCTGGAATGAAAAAATAACAAAAGCAAAAATGTTTTGGGTTGAACAAAATAGGGTACGAATCTAGTAAAGAAATTACCTCCCTGTGGAGGATTATCAAAAGTCTTGGGATTTTTTTCTAAATTTTCTAACTAAAAGTAGATGTAATGTCCATATGAATAGGAAAGTAAGCTTGAGGTAAGTGTAACTAATTCAGACAGACTGTCTGTGATGAGTCTTATTCATCTAATTCTCGGCAGTAGAAAGATCGTGAAGACTGAACATCCTTTCCACTCCTTTGTTTGATAAATATAACCAAAATTCACAATGAAAACCCTGGTTAAAGGGTAAAACATGAGCCCTGTAAATTATTCTTGCCTATGTACTGCAATATAAAAAATAATGGGATTTGATTACATGTTGCAAATTTCATTATTTGATAGCTCACTGGGAAATAGTTCAACGGTTCCTTACTGTGCATAAAAAGGACCCTTATATTTATTGATATCTCAGTGCAAAACAGTTGTTACTGCCTATAAACATATGTTTTGCAACTGTTTTACAACTGTTTTGCACCCAGCCATCTATAAAAGGAATAATTGTTGTACTCACACTCTCTGTTCAATGATTTCTGACAAAAACTGGTAATCAGCATAATCTCCGCTGGCACTCACAACAACCTCGTCATTTACCTGAAATAATCCATATATACGTCGCCTAAGTGAAATAAAGCTGTTGAACTTTTATGATATTACACGGGTGTTATTACACTAGTTGAATAACTATGCAAATGAGCTCAAAGCGAATAGGAAGGTTTTTTTGTATACGTGAAAATGATGCCATTACGTATATAATGTGATATAACTTTTAAACAGCGTTTAAATAAGGCTGAAAATAGAAATGTTCAATTTCACGAATTTTGATGATTTATCAAAAAGATTCAGGAAATATTTTAGAATATAGAATATTAAACTTGTGCTCATGAAATACTGAATTTATTAAACCATTCATCTAAAATAGATAAAAACTTGGAGCAGCCTCATTTTCATCTGTTTATAGATGACTCAATAAATAGATTCTGTATTCAATGACCACTCATTCGATATCCTTTATATATGTGACCAATCATGTTTGTTTGAAACGAGCTTTATTCCACTATCTCAGATTCTCAACATATATTATTAACACTTCAGTCACATGTTAAATTGGGGGAAATGTCATGCACAGTCTTATATATCTTTATGACATATTCCTATAATTGCAATCGAATACAATCAAGAATTTTGATTGGTTTAAATTGCATCACATGGGGATAACTTTTGTACTATATTTCTGTATAAAATGCAATAGATAATTCGTGGAACCCCCGACCATGGATCTGCAAATCTAGTGTTGTTACTAGGAACCTGAAAATCTCCCGTTCCCCTTTCACAACCCTTCATCGATATTTGATTGGCTAAGAATTAAAATATTTACAAAAGAAATTTTGGTTACAAGCATAAAGTACTGCTTATGAGCAGCCATTTACAGGGAGTCAATGAATACCACCAAGCAACTCTCTCAACCTTGTACACAAGAAAGGTTGCAAAATCTTGCCATTTATCTGTAAGTTCAGATTTTATCCACATCAATCACCACTCCGCGATTTAATTTGAAATTCTAGACCTACCTTGAGTACACGAGAAAGGTGGCGAAATCTTGCCATTGAGCCGTAAGATCCCAGTTTATCTGCGGCAATCACCACTCCGCCATTAAACTTCAATCCCAACACAGAGGTTCCAGTCACTGACGGATATCTATAAATAGAACAACATATTCAGTCACTGAAGAAGTATTATAAAATGAAAAAAGGTCTCCTGGAAGTTAACCCTTGTCATGCTGAACCCTGCTTTGGCAGGAGCTATAGACAAACATCAGTCTGCACATATGTGCAGTCTGATGTTAGTCTACACCACCTGTTTCTCACTTTTGAACCTGAATAGTCAATAGATTTAGTTTTTCAAACAAAAATTGACCTACAGTTGGTACTTTCAGTGCTTTTTGCCCTTTGATTTTGATGAGAATTTTTAGCCAAAATTTATTCAGCATGACAAGGATTAATACATTTACTGAAAAGTATGGACCCGACCAGCTTCACTTGGAATGTTTTGAGGACCTAGCTCCTCTTATCGCTATTTTCTAGTCCTAGCCTGGTGTTCAAAATTGTTTGAATTTTAATTAGGGTAGTATTTTTACTATTTGTAATGTAGAAGATTATTGAATTGAAGTTAAATTACTGTATTTCTTCTTATAAACGCTCCCCGGGGCTATACATAACATGGTCAGCGAGCTTTTATTTAGTATGCAATTACTGATTGAAAAGATCATTAAAATTGGTGTCTTTTAGGCCTTTTTCCCTTTTATTTGAGGTGATTTTCCTCTTAACAATCATTAGTATGATTGTTTAGAGGAAATTCATCTCAAATTAGAGAAGAAGTCTCGCAAAGTTCCTAAAATTTAGGCATATGAAGTGGGTTTCTTAGAAAAAAAAATAAGGGTGCTACTATTAGGGAGGGCCCTATCATTAGAGGAAGCACAGTGGCTTAAATTAATTTATGTTTGCCATTGATATCACAAAACATTAATGAGTTTGGGTTGGGTAAATACTTGAACCCAGGACCTCTAAATTGACAGTCTGACACGCTACCCAGGGATATATTTGGATCAATTTCATGTTGGGCCATTGAAATGGGCCAATGGCCCATGTCCCATGAATTTACATGTAAAAACTAAGATTTTGATGGGCCATCTGCAAAATTGATGGGCCATTAGGAAAAAGTGGTGGGCCCAAGAATCCTTAATACCTATCCTAGATTAAAATAAGCATCAGATTTGAATAGATTATATATGGGGCCCGTCCAAAACTGTAATCAGATTCAGTCTAAAACAAATAGTTTGTTCTCAAAATCAGTACGGCCCATCCCAAAATAATCCCTGCTACCAACTGGGATATGATGGCGGCTTGTTAGATCAATAAATATTTCAATTTATGGACAACTACAGCTATAGTTTCACTCAATGAAATATTTAAAAGTCAGTCTTTCACTGATGCAAATAATTATACTCTATTTTATAAGCAAATCAATGCAAGGTTTTAAGGGATGCAGGTTTTGCATATCTGAGATGGAAAAATAAATAGCCAGGACCCTCAAAACTATGTGATGCTAGTCCACTTATAGACTCTCTGGTAGGGGTGAAACGGTTAACCGATTTACCGATTTACCGATAAACCGCGGTCTGTTCATAGAAAAATTCAAAACCGGTTCAACTTTTATTGTACCGATTTTCTTCAGTACACTTACTTTTCTGTTTGAAATGAAAACCCATTTTCCTCAAAACCTATTTCTAAACGTGTTCATTATCTAACGGATTCAAACATACAAAACAATCTCCGAAAGTGAAAGTGGAACTTTTTTCAACGGGCGATGTTGCCGGTGTACAGGTAAATTGTCACCCCCAAATTATCTCGCGTTGTATCTAAGCTGCGGCATGGGCAAATCCTGCAATTTGTATTTGATCCTAAGAATAAAGATCGTCGAGCCAGAATGGCGTAACAAAATGTGGACAAAAATAAATTACAATTATGGACAAAAGTAGTTGCAATAATGGGCTACCAAATTAAAATGTAGGCAGTTTTTACAGCCTATTTAATATGAGAATTGCGGACCAAATAGTACAATTCATTTAAAAATGTCCGTGTATGAACTCAGTCTTAAGTTCAGACAACTAGCCAGTAACGGACGTTGCAAAGATCCATATGATTAACAAAAATCGAGAATGGATATGTTAAACAGACTTTTCTGCTTCACAACTTTTGAAGGAAATTCAAATATCTTATTATTTCTTAATTATAATAGATAGCCTGTCCTATAAAGTTATGAAAGGGTCCTTTCATTATGACAGCGTCAGTGTGCCTGGGAAGTTGACCTACTGAAATAGCGTCGCGTCTTTTCGAGATATTGACCTAGTTTCCCGGTCACTGATACCCTTATCTTTTTATGCCTTTTTATGCTAGTAGAAACTCTTCTCACAAATTTATTTCCTGTCAATTTAAAAAGAAATAAAGAAGACTTGTTTTTGTTATTTTCTTGTTGATATTTTTTGTTTCCATAATTTTGATTACTTTAAATAATATTGCAATACGCATTGCAATATGGTCTGGCTATGTTCAGGGGTGTGGAATTCCTATGCTCGACTTGTCCAACCCGGGCTTTTTCACTTGCGGGCAAGTACATTTTCCTAGGTCACTTGTCCGTGGACAAGTAAATATCAGAGCAAATCTTAGAACAGTAACATAAAGAACTAGGAGAAAAGTCATCCTTTTACTTGTATCAAAGGGTAGAAAAATTGTCTTTAATGAAGAAAATGCTGGGCTACAGCATTTTCTTCATGAAAAACAATGTTTTCTAAATATTTATCAATCCATTTTTTTGGTGGACAAGTTCTTTTTGATCTAGGGCAAGTAGGAAATTAATTTTTACTTGTCCATGGACAAGCTGGGATAATTTATTTTTCCACATCCCTGATGTTGCAATATATTGCAATACGCTTTTTACCGTATTGTTACACCCCTACTCTCTGGGGCTCAACTTCAGAAAAGAATGAAAGATAGTTTGCCTTTTTAAAAAAGGATCCAGATGAACATGCAGACGGCTGATTGAGTCTAATATGCCCAACTTTTACTCCCTACAAACAAGTCTTGACCCCCCCCCCCCCCCCCCCAAAAAAAAAAAATTGGTTTGACTCGAATAAATCAGGGGATCATTGACACCTCAATTTCAGATCTAACACAGGCCATGTTCGTCACTTTTATCATGCAATAAAGCATGTATTGACCTGATATCACCTGCCTGATAACATAACATGATATCAACCAGTCTATTTTTAGAAACAATTTGCATACACATTCACCTGAAATTCTTTAATTTTTAAGGGTTAATCATACTTAAGCACTGAAAAATGATTGCATGATAAATGGAATAACATGTAAGTGTCTTAAAATATCAATGTTATCAGGTCTCGGCTGTGAGAAATTATCCTGACTCAGCAAAGCCTCATCATGATAAATTCTCCCAACCTCAACCAGATAACATTGTTATTTATAGACACTAACATGTTATTCTCTATAAGTAATTGATATTGAACATTGTATTGATAGATTTCAGAGAAGGGTTAATATAACAGAACTATTACTAATTTCATGGATGTGGAATTCCCATGCCCAAATTGTCCAATACAGGCATTTCTGCTTGCAGGCAAGTAAATTTTTCTAGTAAATACCAGGGCAAATCTTGGAATGGTACAAAATAAATCTAAAAGAATTGTCATCCTAATGTTTGTATAAAAGGGTAGAAAACATTGCTTTTAATGAAGAAAATGCTGGGTTAAAAACGATATTTTTTTCAATATTTTTCCATCCAGACAAGTTCATTTTGACCCTGGACAAGTATTCCTTAAACCAGTACTACCAACACATCCTTTTCTAGCTCCAGCTGCTATCCCACATAGGACTTAGATTATCAACCCATTGGTGGAAAATATAATTGATTTTTCGGTATAGGTAGTATGGCCTTAAGTTTTTTTGGAGTTTTTTTGGAGTCTAGGACAAAATGGCCTGAAGAAATATCCGTTTTCAGGCCATCTGTCAAGAGGTTATTGTGCCCGATCTGAATCACTGTAGCAGGACACGTAGAAAAAATTTCAAGAATTTTCAAGCCCGGATAATCCTTAACCCGCCGGAAACTGGATGTGCCAGGATAACACAAAGAGTCACTATTGATGTAGAATCCGTGGATCGAGGATCACTCACATAACTTTATAGCTTGCCACCCACCTTATTGTTTAATATGTTTGTTTGTTTCGAATGTCTTACCCCACCCATCTAAATTGCATTACGAATGTGCATTGTCATGATTAGCAATAACAAACTATTTAAGTTAATGGAGATTTGAGTGCTAAAATTTGAACTAACAAAGTTCTTTTAACAGGATCATTGTTTACAGCTGATTTTCCGCCCGGAAAATTGTAGAGTGAGCCTGGTTGAGGGCCGTTTCTCCAAAGTTCAGTCGGCAAAGCTTCCATTTTGCAACCGGATATAAGCGTTTCGGCGACAAAGATTTAGACTAAAAGCTTTTTAAAAACTTTTAGACTGTAAGCAGAGCAAATCTTCTCAATATGCACTTAAACTCGCTGTCTATTATCGATTGATTTAGGGGCAGTAAACCAGTCAAATATGCATCCAGGGGCGAAGCCAGGCTCACGTTCTTACGCACGTGCGTGACATCAGTTTGAAAAATGAAAAATTCAACTGAATGTTCAATTACATAAATTTTGCAAATAGCCAAGATCGTCCTAAATTGATGGTTTCATTCTAGATATAAAAACAACGAAAGGTAAGCCGTCTTAGCCAAAAGAAAATAAGTAGGAGCGAGTTGTCCTTCTTGAAAAGTTTGTGAGCGGTAATATTTAAAATGGCGACGTCCACCTCGCTAAACAATCCTCCATATCCAGACGTATTTGACGAGGAAGAGCTGTGACACAGGGGTTGCATGATTCGACCAAGAAAAGACTTCTACTCTCTAAATGGGATACTGTGCATCACTTTGCATTCCCAGAAAGGTATGTCAAGTTTATCAATATCTATCTAGAATTATCATATCTAGCGGAGCTACCATCGCATTAACAAGTACAAAGAAACAGACAGATTCCCGTTGCGGTCATCGTAGACACCCTCATTCTATGTGGAAGGCAGAACATCGCCAATCGTGGCTACGAAGAGGAGAAAAGCAACTTCGCTGCCATTCTTAATGTTCAGGCGAAGCACAATACTGTCCTTAAAGATCACCTGGCCCCGGCATTGCAACTCAAGAAATAAATACACATCTCCAGAGATTCAGAACGAACTCATTAACATCTGTTGGGGACTAATAAGCAAAGAAGTCGTAGATGCGTGCAATGCTGCTCAATTTTTCGGATTCATCGCCGATGAGGCAACTGATGCTGCCACAATGGAGTAGATGGCTCTTGTTCTGAGGTATGTATCTCTCAGACTGAGTATCAAACAAATACATCACATTTTTAATGCTTTTTCTTATGAAAATATCTGTATAGCCTTTGAATTCGCTCATCGAGAAACTGTCTAACCATGGTTTATTCACAGATACAAATGTTTTGCACCAAGGTGTCAAAATGTAATTTATCAAACGCTCGTTATTTTGCACGTTCGCGTAACACTGTAACGGTTTAAAGGGAGGTAACTTGCATTGGATATGCAAATGAGAGAGACCTGCCCTTAGTTAAATGGCTATTTGTAGCCTATATAGACAGAGTCGACCCATTTAGGGTTGGGGATCCTTTTCTCTGAATGGATCACGTCTGTCTGTGTGCTCGGTTCGTTACAATTGGTGGCAGAGGTGGGATGATGACAACTGCCAGACTGGAGTTGCCTTACCCACGAGACTCCCAGGCCAAGACTCGGGACGAGTCTTCTTGTAGGGGAGAGTAATGTAACGGTTTAAAGGGAGGTAACTTGCATTGGATATGCAAATGAGAGAGACCTGCCCTTAGTTAAATGGCTATTTGTAGTCTATATAGACAGAGTCGACCCATTTAGGGTTGGGGATCCTTTTCTCTGAATGGATCACGTCTGTCTGTGTGCTCGGTTCGTTACAACACCAAAGCGGCGGTCCATTGGTATTTTTGCTTTTAGGGACTCGAAAGATGCTTTTTGTTCTCTTAAAGATCTACATTTGACTTTAACTACATATGGTCATCTTATTTCTATATTGAAATATAGCTTTGAATCAATGTTTTAATGACAGATATGTAACCAGCTAATTTTTACTCAAACTCGACACGTCTTTAAAGGATAACTTAATCTTCTATATGGGAATCTAAGGCGGCGAAATTTCAAGCGATAAAAGCGATTTTCGGAAATGCCCAAAGACAGGATAGAAATTTCAAAACATAGTACAACATTGATAATGATCTGATAAAACATGTAATAATAATATCATAAAATAAAGTCTCATAAAGAATATAAATATTTGAGCAAGTGCTTACGCGAATAGCCATACGAAGTTGTATATAATACATTTTGACACCGGGTAGAATTTAAGTTATTTTTCTTAGGTCAAATAGTTGTTGTTTCTTCAGGTTGAATTGCATGACCTTAGATACTATTTCAAAGAGGTGGGCATGTACTTTTTGCCAAATTCAAAGTTACTTTGAGCTGACAAATGTGAAGGCATTTTTGGAAGCGTTTTAAAGGTTCCTTACAATTTTCTAAGAATAAACAAGGTCGAACACAAATTTGTAATATTTTCAACTTATCATTCTTTCATTGAAAATGTGATTAATGTATGAATGAATTGTTTGAAATATGTTATTTTATCCAATTTAAAAAATTTGATCTACAGAGGAAAATTTAAATATCGATAGACGTTTTTCGTAACATGTTCCCAATATTTCTTCAAACATTACAACATGATACACTGTCATTGTAAGCAATACAAATCTCAGTCATATATAATATCACATAATAAAAGAATTTCTTATTTAAGCGTTGATTTAAAAGAAACATTGGGGTACAAATGTAAATATTCGGAAGTCATTGTTATTTACATGATATTTTGAAAACAAACCGTGACGTCTTTATGTTACGCGTTACACGTCAAAAATGCCGATGGACGAAAATGTTTCTTTAAATTAAAATGTCAATTAACTGAAACATTTTAACATAATAGTAGATTATTTATTTATACTTATATGTACTTGAGGACTATTCATTATTATATTTTTTTCGGGTCAATCCAATCAATAGGAAAACGTCAAATGTGCTGAATGGCGTGCGTTTGATGATTTACTATCGACAAACAAAAAAGCGGTCAAGACTCGTGGTTGCTAAATTCAGCGTTCAAGTATTGCAGAAAGTTCCCAATAGACTTTTCTGCGATAATTTTATGCTGCATTTAGTAATAATGCACCTCACTTTATTTAACTAATACTATATACAATCTATATAAATGTTGTTTCTTATTAAATATATTCCCATCACTTCACTGATTTTAGAGTTGACGTTTAAAAAAAATATAACTTGTCTTTATTATTTACTGTAGTTATAGTACGGAACATCAAGAAATTGACAATCTGATTGGAACGTTATTGAACACTGAATAATGATTAAATGTGAATGAATGATCGTGATTGAACGCTGAACTTGTTTTTCATGATTGAATTGGTCGGGGTTTTTTTTTACTAAATTTCAATCGCCCAATTTTTGATAGCAACGTTCGAAGATTGAGCTCTTGGAATTTAGGGAAAACATAATAATCATATCAATAGTTGCATTCTGAACGCCTTGATATTAGGATTAATTGATTGGGTTGATCGCTGATCGCTAATTCGTGATTGTACCGGATTGAACGCTGAACGTTGATTGAACGTGGATGTAATTGAAAAGATTGTCAATTTCATGATGTTCCGTACTATATTGTATGCCGTCTATTTATTTTAGGTATTTTGTTCGCAGCCGTGGAAAAGTGTGTGAAGATTTCCTTGCCTTTGCCACGTGTGATTCAACAACCGGTGAATCTCTTGCCAACGCATTTATGACGAACCTAGAGGGTGCCGATGTGAACGTTCCTGCGATGCGAGGTCAAGGCTACGACGGTGCAGCCAATATGTCTGGATGCCACGGTGGTGCAAAAACTCGTATTCAGCAGATAGTTCCAAGGGCGTTCTATACCCACTGTAAAGCCCACTCCTTTAATCTTGCCATAATTCATGCATCAAAGGAGCCCCAAGCAAGAAACATGATGACCACTGTCCAAGAGATTGACTTTTGCTTTGATTACTCGGCCAAGCGGCTGTTGCGATTTCAGGAAATCCTCGGTAATAGCGAAGAGGATAGGGCAGAGATGGACAGGCGTACAAAATTGAAAACTCTTTGTGAAACCCGATGGGCTGCCAGGGCAGATGCGCTCTTCACATTCAAATCTGCATTTGGGACGGTCGTGCGCACCCTAGAGGATTAATCTCTGCACAATAACACCAAGGCTGGCGTGTATAAAGCAGATGTTACTCAATTCAGCTTTATCATCACACTAGTTGCCATAGAGCATATTCTGTCTGCGTGTGTGCCACTCTCCAAAGAACTCCAGGCATCTTCAAGTGACCTTCTTCAAGCTGTCGTGGAGGCTAACGTCATCAAAACGTGTGTTGAGGCAGAACGGAACGACCCCATGGTTTGGCAAGCACTTTTATGAAAAGGCTGTAGAAATGGCACGCGCAGTTGATGTCGAACCCTCGTATCCCCGTGCTGGCCGTCAACAAACTCGCCCAATTCACCGGCCGCTAATGCATCTGATTACTGGCGTGTCAACATGTACCTGCCATTTGTTGACCATCTACTTACAGAGCTTTCAGCAGCGGTTTTTGCAGGGAAAAGAAAGATATGCTATCCAGTACCTTCAGCCGAATCACATCCATGATTTAACTGACGAACGAGCCGAGGAAATCTTCGCAGCAGCAGAGGAAGACCTGCCCGTCAATAAAGAAACATTTGTGAGAGAATGTCAGCGTTGGAAAACCCGCTGTGAGCATACTAATATTCCACCTACACCATCTCTTGAAAACGCACTGAAAGATCTACCAGAGGACTTGTATCCAAATGTTGCTCGATGTTTCAATCTTTTGCTTGCCATGCCAGTGTCAACTGCTTCAGCTGAACGCTCATTCAGTAGCATGAGACGCCTCAAAACTTACCTCAGGTCAACCATGACTACGGAACGAATGCTGGGCTGGGTTTGTTGCACATTCACAGAGATAGAGAACTGGAAGCAGAAAGGGTTGTTGACCTGTTTGCACGGAAGAAGAATAGGCGTTTGGACCTAATTTTTAAGGATAATTGAACTGGAAAAACCAGAATGGTGTCGACTTTGTCTGTTTTCTCAAGTCAGTGTCAGATTTGATTTGTTTATGAAACGAGTTTATTTAACTTCTTGAGTACAGTACGATCTTTTGTGTGAATATCACGATACAGGTTTATACACCATGAAAAATATTACATTATTTTGAAGTGCTCCCGCTCTAATTAGGAAGACTTGATATTGTCTGCCTTGTTTGGCCATACACCGTAATAGCCTGGCTCCGTCTCTGTTTATGGACGGAGCTGAGCCCATGACAGTATTTGATCAAACCAGACATACAAGTTTGTGTTATCGTTGATTTATTGGTGGTGCCTTTTTTTACCATGAAAAGTGCTGTCGTAACATTTCTTGTGTAGTCACTGGCCTCAAGGCCTTTACTTCAAGACGAACTAGACATATAGGTCCTTATGTCAAAACAGCGTGTCCATAAAAGTTTTGGTTAAATATTGAATTGTACGTGAAAACTGGCCCAAATATATCGTATTTTGAGCTCCGAATATCTGCCTCTCTAATACCCTTCAATATGCACCAGAGCTCACCAATCGGATTCAGTTTTCACCCTTTTTAATACCAAAACCCTTTTTTAAACTCACCATAGCCCACCTTTAAGCCCTTAAAAATTTTGGAAACCTAGCTGGAGCACTGTGCACGCACGCTTTTGCATAGCTAAATGTCCTCTGTCCGACCAAAAAGCTTGACTAACCTTACGCCGGATACAAAACAAAAAAAAAACTGATGACATGTTTTCGGAAATCATCGTTGATGAATGATCATCTCATTATTCAAATCGATGGGGGCGTGTAGTGGGCATTTTCCCATGTCTGACGCATTCTCGCCTACATAACTAGCCTGAAAGCTCAGTGGTACCCTGAACGTCGGAGATTCGATATATACTGACGTCATGACGACGGCTTGTGTCGACACTTTGGTATGGCCACCGGGTACTGAGCACCCTCGCCTCGATCAGTCCACCCAGTCTGTAATAGGGTAGCAGTGGACTGAAAACCTCATAAGATCATAGTGGAAAACACTGAAATAACTTTCCCAGGCCATGATCTTACCGATGGATATCAAACAAATTTCACTCATTTTCTTTGGTCCAAAACAGACAGCACAAAACTTGTTGTTATTAGATCAAACAAATGTATCTAACAATTAATTGGATGTCAATTTTTCGATATGCCTGAATGTTATTCGTCCGACGATCATTAATATTTCAGAATGTGGTTTATCATTCTCTTAGAAAACTTACTGCGTCATAGAAAACGGGGGGCCTTAATGTAAAACTCCTTGTCAATTAAACTCAGTATTCTTTTATTAATGGATACACTCATGTCAAGCTTATACAGAGTATTCCATTTCAAGTGACTATGTGCATTTTTGGCGGTTAAGTCATATGCCGCGTCATGATAACAATGGCCATTATGTATATCTTATGTTAACTTGGCACCGTGACTCCTTCATTTATTCACGGATTCAGTACCAGTGATAAAAACTTAACAGAATATTTTATCATGTGACAGTGGTCTCATTTTTAAAGGTATTTGGTGATCTGTCCGTATCTGTATGTGTACGTTGTAGAATCCTTAAAAGGCTTTTATACAACGGAAGTGTGAATTGCCGCATTAATGGCTCCCGTTCTCGAAGGCCATCTTAAAGGCCCCTAACGTGCCTGCATGCACTATTGTATTTGACAGGCGATTCCACTGGATACATGGGATAGTGGTGTTTACAACGAATGCTTGTATTGTGGTCTTTTTGCTGCGGGTATGACTAGATTTTTTGTGGCATGTTTTTCGACTGTGTTTGAGCTGATGTTATCAGTGTATTTCCTTTTTCTAATTCACCTTTTAGGCTTTTCGAATGTGAGGAATTTTGATACAGGTTGCGAGGGACGGTACTCGTCCCCAAACCACCTTGTACATTAGAACAAGTCGCAGATTTTTTCTTCTTTCTTCTATGGTCTCAATTCAGTCCAGTTCGGAAGTCTTTTGAAGCGATGGATGAATGAATCGTATAGCTTTGTTTTGAGTTTTATCCAGGGTATCTACGGTCTGGTTGTTAGGTCCCAGGGTCCGAGATTATTGCTCCATATTCCATAATAGATGGTATACCACTGTGACGTCATGGAAAATGAAGCCTTAATGTTAACTTCCTTGTTAACACGACTCCTCTTGAAGATTTGTTTAAAACTCCCAAAGAATGTTCCTTATCGAGTGACTATCAGAATGAATTAAATGGAGGTTTGGAGATGATATGCTGTGTCATTGAACAAGGGATTTTATGTCATATAGTTTTCACAACTTCTTCAATTATTGCATGGATTGTCACGAAGCTTTATAGTTCATACGAGGCCCAGATATAACCAAACATGTTATATAAGTAGAACACTTTTATATGGCCCTTTTGAAATCGTTTTCCCTCATATTTCTTCTTTGTCTATCCAATCTTCTTGAAATCCTCGAATTATCATTGGTCTGCTTTATTTTAGTCGCGACTTTGCATATCATTTATCATGATTTTTCATAATTTATAAGTAATGACTTCCTTTTTTTTGTTTTCTTAGGTTTTGATTACGTTTATTGTATATACAGTACAACATATGATACTAATGAATATTTGTTTCAGAAAACACAAAAGGTATTTTTTTTTATTTTTCTCCTTTTTTTACATTTTTTTTATCGTCTTTAAATTACAAAACAAATTTGTTTGTGTTGTCACTGTCTACTTATGTGTGACCTCCTTGCTTTAGGATTAATTGAATATTTTGTTAAGGAACTATACATTACATATGAAAAAATATGTTTTCCTTTATCCGTGGCCTGTCAAAAAAGTATGTTAAATTAAGAACAATACTGGGGTGACACCTAAAGTAATTGGATGCTACACTTGCATAGGATGTCTTAAGCCTCGTCCTTTAAGTTGGACTTTAAAAATGTAAATAAATACTCAAATCTGTTCATTTTAGATGGCTACCATTTTTAAATTCAGAAATTCCGAAAATTTTAGATAAATGATCAATTATGTTGAATTTTGATGGATCAATCTCATTTTCAAAGCAAATTTGATCAAAACATGTGAATAATGCTTTCATAGAATAAGCTGTGAAGGAATTCAATATTTCCTATCTTCGTTCAATATTCTTTTTAATAGCCACGGATAAAAGACAACCCACGGATTTAGGCATATTAACCATAACCAAACCCACTTTCACACCTCTTTGAATTACATTATTTAACACCTTTTTTGACTATTCAATAAGTGTTTCCATAAACATGTATAATGTATACTACACAATTAATACAGACCATAGAAAGTTCGGGGAGAAGTCTACCCGGTTTCATTTGTGAATGTGATAAATTTATTGAACGACCCTCTTTTCTAAAAGAGCGCCACCTATCGGAGGACGTAATCTGGGTCGACCAAAGAGCTCATTCTTCGAGTAACCTTCTCTCGCGAAAAATAGATTTGGAAATGAATTTAAGTTATCATAATTTTCAAGCTTTCTTGTTCTCGATCTTCAAATTTATTCATTATCAATTCATATAATTAAGCCGTCGATTAAACTGTAAAAGCTGTCATGAAAAAATAATCCCGATTTCTCTTATCTCCGCGGAAGAATATTTTATGCTAATTAGATGATAATTCAATGCGACTGACCCAGTGCTGAATTCTGTATGTTATTTATGGAAAATCAGCGGATGTACAGCTGTAAATCCGTAGATATTTAGGTCGTATGGCTGAAGTAGGTCACTTGGAAGAGAGAACTTTAACATCGATGGCCGCTGTGGCCAGAGGTTAGTCGACTTTGTTTGCTAATTGACAGTCTCGTGCACGATGTTGCTGACCAAATTCCAAGTTTAAAGTGCGGACGTGGAGCGAGATATGGCGCTACCACCATGTGGCCCTCGCTATCAATTAACGGGGATTTAATGCCTGCAACCTACTTATCGTGTTTACATTCTTAAAATTGTGTCAACCACATGACTTTATCGAAATTCGATTCTCGAATTCACGTGATGTCACGTGCAATGCATGATGCATTTAGATGCATTTCTGTAAGGTGTTGACAGGTCCGTGTCCGTTCGATTGCCAAGTTGTTGGTGAATATCTCAACACGCGTGTGATAAACTCGTGTTAACACGCTGTGCATACGTGTTTACCGATTCCAACATGTACAAGTTAGATGTTGGCTTTAATGCAGTGTACTATCTTATGGTTTAAACACACTGATTTTACAGATCTTTTGATGCACTAGGAAAGAAGTTGAATGATAAAGCCACCCTTCTAGTTCTTTAACTGCAGAGGGTTGTTCATTAAGTACAGGGATGTGTTGAGCCAAACTATTTTTTATGACCAATAAATATCCCAGGGGTGAAACAAAGTAAAATTGGGCGAGAAAAGATGTGCCTGACATGGGACTGAAACCAATGAACACGGAAACACTAGCATGGCGCTCAACCAACTGAGCTAACTGGGCACCTGGTCATGAGTCTACCCACTGTCAGCCTTTACAGAAATAACCCTGTTGAATATTTTAATTATAGATATTGTATTATTACACTTTTTAAAAAGGAAGTGGCTAGCCGTACGGGTCCGTACGACTAGTCTTGTAGGCTAAACGTACGGACCCGTACGGCTAGCCAGTCCTCACTGGACAGGCTAGCCGTACGGGAGTTTTTCAACCAATCAGAATACTGTATTTGATTTCCGATTATATACAATCTGCGGGTTCATCTATCGATTGTTCAATGATTATTTATCTTTTATTACGCGTTAGGAAAAAGAAAGATAATCATAAAATACTAGTAAGTGCCTGTAACAACAATTATGACGGTAAATGGTCTTTTACCTAAGTCTTTTGCAATCAGCGACCTAATTAAATACTGTATTTTATGTCACATTTCCCGAGATTGTTTTTCACACCGTTTTTGAATGAAACAAACATTATGTCATGACTTTGAAAGCCCAATCGGCAATAAATTGTTATTAATAAGAGGCCAGATTCAATTTAATTCAATATAAGACATACCGGTTTGTCATTTTTCTTGAAAATCTTGTCTAATGTGCAAACGTGTCGGGAACATGTAATAGGATTTACTTATTTCACCAAATGTTATAGAACGGACGATAACCTGTTAACGTGCCCAGAATAATTTCAATGTGTTTCTGATACAAAAAGAATATTCGTGGAGGCAAAAATTCACTAGAGACGGACGCTGAAAAAACTAAGGTAAAAAACTAAGCATTCTTTATATTTCCTTATTTGAAGATAGTCGTATCAATTTCAATTGAAGAATTTCACACTTACATATGCTCAGACCTTTAGTTTGCCCATTAAAACAGTCATACAGGCACTTAATTGCTTTTCCGACTTGCAGATTTTGGTAATTTAATTTTTTCGTATTTCGATTTTAAACTACAAACAAAAAGTCATTTAAAATGTGTAATTTCTATACAATTCCAACGACAACGAAAATTTAAATTTCCTTCTTTCTAACCTTTTCCCACAAAAATAATAACATTGTAAATCTCCGGTAATAAGAGTTTTGTAGAAGATCGTATTTTAAGGATCATTCAATGCAGGGACTTACGGTCCGTGTTCAATGCGACATTGCGACAATTTGATTGCCCAGCGAATAATTTTCTTATCAAGGAAGATGTATTTTTACGCCTTTGTCGTCGGGTAAAAGACTTAAACTTTTGCACTGAACATATTTTTTATACTTTTAAACCACATGTATACAGACAGAACGGAAAAATATCGAAGTTACATAACATTTATTATTCATTCCCGTTCTGTATTCTGATTGGTCGAAAAACTCCCGTACGGCTAGCCTGTCCAGTGAGGACTGGCTAGCCGTACGGGTCCGTATGTTAAGCCTACGAGACTAGCCGTACGGACCCGTACGGCTAGCTACTTCCTTTTAAAAAATCATGCAAATGAGCTTAGGCCTTATAGCTGTGAAAAATGACGTCATCAGCCTGGGTTTCAATGATCCCTAGTATTCTTTGAATTTTGACCCCTTTAATTAAGGTATGGCCCTCAAAGTTGAATGACACAGAAACTTTAATTATCTTGTTTGAAGGAGGTCTTAACCCTTGTCATGCTGAATAAAAAATCTTGGCAAAAGTGCAACAAAATCAAAATGCTCAAAGCTCTGGATGCACTAAATGAAATTAGGTATTCATTTTGAAAAATGAAATTTTCTAGCTTTTCTGGTTTCAAAAAATGAATAACAGGTGGTATGGACAAAGATCAGACTGCACATATGTGCAGACTGATATTTGTCTATAGCTTCTGCCAAGGCAGGAATATTCCAGGCTCAGCTTGACAAGAGTTAATATTGCAAAGTGGCATGCAGTTTTGAAAGTCAAAGAAAACCTCTGCATCATACATGTGATAATGATGTTTTTAGCTCGGCTGTTTTCAGAGAAAACCCGAGGTATTGCTCTAGCCTTGGTGTTGTTGCTGTCATTGTTGTTGTTGTCATTGTCACACGAAAACTTTGACATGTTGTGAAACCTGGTGTTTTACCGAAGGCATTTACTTGAATTTTGGGATACACATTCAACGTCAAACGAGCAATATATACTGTGAAGGGGGATAACTCTAGATGCATTTTGCACAGATTATGCCCCTTTTTTGACCAGCAATCAACAATATTATTAATAGAACTTCAAATTGAATCTTGTAGCACTGAATAATTTGCTCTTGCTTGGCTTGTGCTAGCTTTTTAAAATTGGGAGTCAATGACCCCTTGGCCATAAAATTCTTGGGGTCAAAACTGGTTTTTAAGGGGTCAAAAAAGAGCAAAACCTGAAAACCTATTTGTCTTTACAGTAATCTATATAATTGAAACAATATAAACAATAAAGTGTAAGACTGTTGTTTCATTTATATAGATATTTTGTAATAGTATGAAGAAAACAATTGATCTGTATAATCTTTAATATTGCATAGGCTGCAACACTGTTATTCAGTGGGTCAGTTTGACCCCCTTCAAAAAATTTTAGAGGGTCAAAATGTTTTTTTTTTTTTTTGAAGACAACCCTGTTTTAGGGGTCAAACACGAGCCCTGGCTCCTGTAGTGGGGTTATATGCAAACTGCAAAATAGGGATGTTCACACATCAGCAGTGAAAACCTCTATGGCCCCTTGCTAAATTAGCCTCTGCCATGAAGGTAGTGGACCCATAATAGTTCTGCAACCTTTCGGAAGTAATGAACTTTAAAAGTGTTAACCAGAGTTTCCTAATGAAATCATCAGGAAATCTCAATTAACACTGTCAAAGTTTATGGCTTCAGAGACGTTGTGGAACTATTACAGGTCCACTAGCTTAACCCTTGTCATGCTGAATAAATTTTGGCTTAATAAATTCTTCAAAATCAAAGGGCAAAAAGCACTAAAAGTACCAAATGTAGGTCAATTTTTATTTGAAAAACTAAATCTATTGACAATTCTAGTTTGAAAGTGAGAAACAGGTGGTGTAGACTAACATAGATTGCACATATGTACAGGCTGATGTTTGTCTAAAGCTCCTGCCAAAGCAGGAATATTTTGGGATCAGCATGACAAGGGTTAATTTCTTTTACAGATGATTCGGGCAGTGAGACTTTGATACCAGTCTGTAAGACGGAGCTGGATGAAGTCAGTCCCGTCCAACTACAGGATGTGAGTCCAGTTCGCATGCAGGATGTGAGCCCTGTCAGATTACAGGACCATAAGATGGCAGAACCTTATATGCCTTCAGGCGTCAAGGGTAAGATTACAGACTCCTTATTTTTTAGAATTTTTATTTTTGGGAAATTAAAATTAATGGTAACTTGCCTAAATTTGCCCAGTTTTAAAGTAGGAAGCCTTGGATAGGTGCACCATCTTCTGTCATTATGTAATTATGTTGAAAGCTGCATTCAACCCCAAACGACCAACTAACAATCTATGTGTAGCTCTATTTCACAAACAGCGTTTTTTCTCCTTCTTTGACTGGTACCCTAATTTTCAAAAGACCCATTCCCAATGCCAAAAATGGACAATTTTTATAATGAAAAAAATTCCCTATTTACCTAGGTCAAGGACCTTTCCAAACTCTTAAAATGAATATTAAGAATCAAACGTGGTGTTTCTAAGTTTAATTTTGATTTGAATGTCTTTATGAGACTAAGATAACTTTATTCTGGTGGTAAATTGTACACAATATTAAAGTTTTTGTCCAAAACCACTTTAATTAGATTTTTCCCAATTTTTGTGAAAATAACACATTTTCCCAATATGCCTGAATTTGGACCCATTCCCTAAAACCTGAGAAAAAACAAGTTTAAAATCTTTTTTTTCCAATGAAACCCTATGTTGTGGGTAATCATTAGAATCGTCTCAAGACAATTTCAATGAGTACCAACAACATAGGGTTCATACTATAAGTATTAAAACTTTGATATAAAATCCAAAATACCTCTCCAATGTGTTGCTCTGCTTAACAAAACAAATCTTGTCTTTTTCAGCTGTTGTTTCATCCTCAACTTACCAGCCAGCCAAAGGTAAGTCAAACTATCTGTTTTTAGCACCACTGGCTGAAAGCCACTGGGGCTATTGTCATGGCGTTGTGTCCGTCGTGCGTCCGTGCGTCCGTGCGTCCGTCCGGTCGTAAACTTTTTCTTTAAAAATCTTCTCCTCAGAAACTACTGGATGAATTTCAACCAAACTTCACAGGAATGATCCCTAGGTGACCCTCTTTCAAAGTTGTTCAAGAAATTTTGATCCAATGAAAAACATGGATTTAATGGGTGTGGCTAATTTCCAAATATGGTAAAAAGTGACTTTTCTCAGGTTCTAATTGATGGATACCAATTAAACTGTACATGAATGATCCTTGGGTGACTCTTTATTAGTCTACCAAAAATTATTGTGATCGGATGCAAAATATATATTTTATGGGCGGAGGTCATTTCTCTATAATATGTTATATAGTGGAAACTTTGAAAATCATTTTCTCAGAATCTAATTGATAGATATCAACCAAATTTTACATGAATGATCCTTTGGTGACCCTTAATCAGTCTACAAAAAATTATTGTGATTGGATGAAAATTATATATATTTTTGGCGGAGGTCATTTCTCTATATGTTATATAGTGGAAACTTTGAAAGTCATTTTCTTAGAATCTAACTGATAGATATCAACCAAATTTTACATGAATGATCCTTGGGTGACCCTTTATCAGTCTACTAAAGATTATTGTGATCGGATCAAAAATATGCATATTATGTGCGGAGGTCATTTCTCTATATGTTATATAGTGGAAACTTTGAAAGTCATTTTCTTAGAATCTAACTGATAGATATCAACCAAATTTTACATGAATGATCCTTGGGTGACCCTTTATCAGTCTACTAAAGATTATTGTGATCGGATCAAAAATATGCATATTATGTGCGGAGGTCATTTCTCTATATGGTATATAGTGGAAACTTGAATGGAATTGATGGATATCAATCAAATTTCACTGGAATGATCCTTGATTGACCCTTTATCAGTCTACCAAAAATTATTGTGATCGGATGAAAAATTTGTATTTTATGGGCAGAGGTCATTTCGCTATATGTTATATAGTGGAAACTTTGAAAATGGATGGATATCAATCTAACTTCAATAGTATGATCCTTGGGTGACCCATTATCAAGCAGCCAAAAATTATTGTCATTTGATGAAAAATATGTTTTTTTTGGCAGAGGTCATTTCTCTATATGTTAAATTGTGGAAACTTTGAAAATCATTTCAACATCCGTAGAACCCAAAATATCTAAAAATTTAGTCAAAACTTAGGTTTTCTATTACAAGAATTTCAAGCCTGTGGAGCGACTCAAGCCATTCATGGCTTTCTAGTTTGATAAAAAGACTCAGTATATCGGCAAAAAAGGCAAGCCACCGTCATAGCCAAGTTGGTAGCACGTCTGACTGCCAATATAGAGGTCCCGGTTCGATCCCCGACAGTGGCACTCATCCTTTCTAACTATTTGTCTTTCACCAATTGGTTGATAATCATAGATCTATGTGAGATAACAGCTGGGGGCTAGGAAAGGATGTGATGGTAAAAATGGTAGAAATACCCGGAATCAGTCATTAGATTCTCCAGCAAACTAATCGGCCAAAAAAGCCTTTTTTCCAAGATCATTGAAGTATTGGCCACTAAATGTGGGCGTGGCTTTTCTTTACTTTGAAGTCTATGAGTGGCATTTCCTGAGTCCTGAATCACTGGGCTGATTTCAATGAAACTTTACCAAGATGTTTCTTGGGTGACCCTTTTCACAAATTGTTTGAGAAATTTTGATTGGCCCATGAATATGGGAGTGGCAGGGCAGGGCTTATTTTGAGCCTAAATCTTTGAATGACTTCTCCTCCTGAATCACTGTTCCGATTTCAATGAATCTTACCAGAATGTTTCTTTGGTGGCCCTCTTCAAAAATTGTTTAACAAATTTTGTTTGGTGTATAAATATGGGCATGGCAGGTCTGGGCTTATTTTGAGTTGCCTCAGTAATGAATGGGTGGGCAGGGTCTATTATCACTTTGTATTCTTGGAATAACATCTCTTCAACAGTTGTGAATTGTGAAATGTGAATGAAACTTTGCCAGAAAGTTACTGAAATGTTATCCACTGGACCAATAAATTTCATGTGAGCGGTTTATGGTCATTCTGGCCCTCTTGTTAAAGACTAAGTTGTTGGTTAAATTCTTAAATCTTGGCTTTGATCAAGCTGTATTTTAGAGACTTTGAAATTAAACTGGCAATCTGCTTGGTAAATAACTTAAAATTATTTTTGATACCAAAATGAATAACTTGCTGTCAAAAGTTGGAAGCTTTCTACCAAAATATCAAATAGAAAACTTTCTCCTTCTGATGTATTTTTCCCTAAATGGCATGAGTCTCTTCTCCCAAGCTTAACCCTTGTCATGCTGAATAAAAATCCTTGGCAAAATTATACTATTATCAAAGTGCTGAAAGCTCTGTATTTCCTAATTGTGGGTCAATATTTGATTTTACAAATATTGAAAATACAACTTAGAAACTTTTGCTTTGGTAGCTTATCACTTTAAAACTTAAAACCATTTAGTGATGATAAGTATTTAATTGAATAATATGTCATCTGACCCTTTGAAATCCCACTGGAAAAGAACTCAATAAGCTTTGCTTTCGTTCTAACCCAATTGAATTATTATTCTGTATTTTGACATTCTGTATACACTTTTCATCAATAAAATATGTTTGATGTTATATGCTGATGTTTGTCCATACCTCCTGCCAAAGCAGGAATATTCCAGGTTCAGCATGACAAGGGTTAAGAAATGACCTTGTTTATCTTTTACAGCACAGATTGAAGTGATTCCCTGTAAGGTTTGTGGGGACAAGTCATCAGGGGTCCACTACGGGGTAATTACATGCGAGGGATGTAAGGGGTTTTTCCGTCGCAGTCAATCTGGACCCGTGAACTACCAGTGTCCTCGTAGTAAACAGTGTGTGATTGATCGAGTCAACAGAAACCGGTGTCAGTATTGTCGACTACAGAAATGTTTGGCGCTTGGAATGTCGAGGGACGGTGAGTTCTGGGGCCTATTATTGTAAACCATAATTTTTTCGTAAGTCAAAAATTGAAGTTGTTTTTGCAGTGTTAATTAAATATGGAATTCTGCCATGCATCATCCCATTGTAATCGTCTTCTTTAGACAATTCTGAAGAGATTTTGCAATGCAGAATCTATCAATGAATGAAAACACCAGGTATGATTAGTGATTTTGACTTACAATCAATTTGTTTGTTAGAAGTTTAGTAAAACTGTTACTGAAATTATGCACAGCATTCCCCTTTCACTTTAATATAGAATATTTTTATTTCAAAAGAAGTTTTAGATTGAGAGCAAGTTTCATATTTTAAATCCTTTTCATTGTTACCCAAAATTCAATTATGGACATGATAAAGAAAATAGCATTGCTTTTATGGGGCTTTTACATACATGTATGGTTTCATATTTGATTGCTAGAAGTTTTAACTATTTTGCACTGAGCCATGGTGAAACTAAGATGTAGACAATTTTATCTTATAGTTCTATATAATTATCTGTGTGCTAACATCCCATATGATATTTTTTATGATAACACATGGATATTTTTAGAATAATGACATAATGAAGTTATTGATAGAAACTTTCATTTCTGATAGAAACATTGACGAAAACAAGGCAAATAGAGGATATAAGATAAATATAATACATACTAAGTGTATTTTATAAAAGATATATTTAATTACTTGTGATAATTGATAATTGTCTGGGCAGAGCCTCAACAATTATCGATTCTCCCAACCTCTTCAGATTTTTTTTCTTACAAAACATTAAGAATATATTATATTTACATTTTCTAGCTGTCAAGTTTGGAAGAATGTCGAAGAAACAGAGAGAAAGAGTGGAAGGAGAAGCGAACATGATAATGTCGGGAAATGCGCCAGGAGTTAACGGGTATGCGCGCGATTTGGGGGTTACTTCTCCCAATAACAACAGTTCTTATTTCACGTAAGCTTTAGTTCTTAACCCCTACACAGCTATGCTCCAGATACATGGGAGATTTAATGTCACCTCCATTCTACCAGGGCTTGTATTAGTGTTTGAAAATGGGGAGTCATTGACTCCTCACTTAAGAAATTCTGGGGGTCAAATCTGATTTTAAAGGGGTCGAAACAATAGAAAAAGCAAAGCATAAGTAGAATTTTGCATATTTAAGAGTCACATTAACTCTTTATTTAATGATATGAAACATGGAATTAATATGTAGAACTTTTAGATAGTAATTTGTAAAAATCTTAGGTATAAAACCATTATCCTGACCCCTAGTAATTTCTCTCAAGGGGGTCAAGATGACCCCCTTGTGAGAAATTTCTAGGGGTCAAATTGAAATATTTTCAGATTTTTGGGGGTCAAAACCCTGGTTTAAGGGTCAAACACAAGCCCTGTCTACCTCAGTGTTTGTGAATCTGCGAAGCTACGGAACAAGACGATATTTCAGAATTTAATGAGAAAGAAACTAGTATTGTTGAAAGTGTCATTAAACCCCAAAACAAACCAAACTTTGTTACTCCCATGTATCTGGAGCTCTTTATTGGTGAGTCAGATGTATTTTAAGATAAATTTGTGAACCCTCGCGCTAAAAAGGACCATCTTTGAACTCTTTAAAATGAATATTTGAAAAAGAAATTGGTTCTAGAGTACGTCAACCAGAGATTGTATTTCAAAAATTCTTTCACTGGAAGGTAGATTGATAGTTCTAGATTAAGAAAATAAGGGCATTGCAAAAAGGCTGCACAATTTTTTCGCGCTACCCTGATAGTCCCTTTTCATGATAGTCCCTTTTCATTTGATTGGTCAGATTTATAAATGAGCCTGTGCATGACATTTCCAATAATTTAAAATGTGCATGAGGAGCTAACATTGAGCAGCATAGACATACTGAAGATAACAAGTCACCTGATTGTCTACAGATACTTTGAGATCTTATCTATCTACAAAATGCGCAGTGAAGACCCTGGTCACTGTGCAGATGCACAGGCTGGTCAGAGCCTTATGATTTATCGTTATTTGAAATGGTAAGAAATCTCGGGCACAGGCTCAAATGGAAAAGGACTAAAAGAACAGGGCTCCGACTGTTTCTGATGTCTGGGGATGAAAACTTGTTTGTTAGCGAACATTTACCCCTTACAATTTAATTTTTTAATGAGAAATAAAGATTTTAGATAGTGGTTTTATCTGACTCACCTTTATCAAGTTTAGTTCACACTTTGTGGCTCAGTGTAGATTTATTTAGAAAATAATGCTTAAGAAATAGTGTATCAAAAGTGAATATTATTTTTTTCCACAGCAAGTAAATGATTGTTCAAAATGGTTTCCCTTGAAAAAGGTTTGTTTTAAACCGAAACTAGTCGGGAATAAAATTAAATTAAATCAACTTGGAAGTTTGATCTATCTTTATCCCTATAAAAGATTATATAATTGTTTAGATTACTCCAAATGATAAGTTAGATTTTGTGAAAAAATTATCAGTTTTCTATACAAAACAATACATGAACTATAAACAAGAAAGTGAACATGAATGCACTCTGTTACCCAAGAGTTGTTTATACTTGTTTTAAGATTTTTTAATGGAGGCCAAATAAGAAAAAATGTGCATTTCTCTGCTTGTTCTTGGACAAGTAAGAGATAACTTTCAATTTTTCATGGATAAAAATGGCTAAAAAAGAGATTAGATATATTTTGAGAAAACATCTTTTAAAGAAGAAAAAGCTTGATGATGGATTTGAACGATTTCAAAATATTTTCTAATGATTTCGGAGCGTTTTTAGCTCCACTGGCTGAAAGCCACTGGGGCTATTGTCATGGTGTTGTGTCAGTCGTGCGTACGTCCATCCGTGCATGCGTGCAGTCGTAAACTTTTTCTTTAAAGATCTTCTCCTCAGAAACTACTGGATGAATTTCAACCAAACTTCACAGGAATGATCCCTAGGTGACCCTCTTTCAAAGTTGTTCAAGAAATTTTGATCCAATGAAAAACATGGATTTAATGGGCGTGGCTAATTTCCAAATATGGTAAAAAGGGAGTTTTCTCAGGTTCTAATAGATGGATACCAATTAGATTTTACATGAATGATCCTTGGGTGATCCTTTATCAGTCTACAAAAAATTATTGTGATCGGATAGATATTATGCATTTTATGGGCGGAGGTCATTTCTCTATATGTTATAAAGTGGAAACTTTCAAAATAATTTTCTCAGAATGTAACTGATGGATATCAACCAAATTTCACTTGAATGATCCTTGAGTGACCCTTTATCAGTCTGCCAAAAATTTTTGTGATCAGATGAAAAATATGTATGTTATGGGCGGAGGTCATTTCTCTATATGATACATAGTGGAAACTTTGAAAATCAATTTCTCAGAATCTGATCGATGGATATCAATCAAATTTCACTGGAATGATCCTTGAGTGACCCTTTATCAGTCTACCTAAAATTATTGCGAACAGGTTAAAAATATGTATTTTATGGGCGGAGGTCATTTCTTAATATGTCATATTGTGGAAACTTTGAAAATCTTTTTCTCAGAATCTAATTGTTGGATATCAACCAAATTTCACAAGAATGATCATTGAGTGACCCTTTATCAGTCTACCAAAAATTATTGTATTCGGATTAAAAAAATGGTTTTTTTGGGCGGAGGTCATTACTCAATATGTAATATAGTGGAAACTTTGGAAATCATTTTCTCAGAGTGTAACTGATGGATATCAATCAATCATTTTTGGTATGTTATTTGAGTGACCCATTATCATGCTGCCAAAAATTATTTTGATTGGATTAAAAATATGTCTTTTATGGGTGGAGGTCATTTCTCATTATGTTATATACCGGTAGTTGAAACTTTTAAAATCATTTCAACATCAGTAGAACCCAAAATATCTAAAAATCTAGTCAAAACTTTTATTTGCTTTTACAAGAATTTCAAGCCAGTGGAGCGACTCAAGCCATTCATGGCTTTCTAGTTGATTGATTTCAGTGAGTGTTTTTGGAATGAATGAATGGAGCGCATGTGAGTGAAGTTGAGTGTTTTTGATTGCGTCAAATGTCAATTTCAGGATGTTTTTAACTGTTCAACCACACTTCTGGGCCTCTTATTTGGCACTCCAACCTAGTTCATAGTTGAGCTTTCTCTTTATAAATATATCTTGACACAATCATGCTTTTTAGAGCCTTTCTCAAAAGGAAATAAAGACGTCATTGTCTGATCTAGGATTCTGGTATTGGTGGAAATTTTTGCAACAATTGACCAAACTCACCATATATATCTGACTTTTTATGCCCCTGCATCGAAAAATTGGGGGGCATATTGTTTTATAGCTGTCCGTCTTTTCGTCTGTCTGTCCATCTATCTGTCTGCAAAACTTAATCCAAAAACTTAACCCTTGTAATGCTGAACCCGGATTATTCCTGCTTTGGCAGCAGCTATACAAACATCAGCCTGCACATAATGTGCAGTCTGATGTTAGTCTACACCACCTGTTTCTCACTTTCAAACCAAAACAGTCAATAGATTTAGCTTTCCAAATAAAAATAGAACCTCAGTTGATACTTTCAGTGCTTTTTGCCCTTTGATTTTGATGTAAACTTTTATCCAAAATTTATTCAGCACGACAAGGGTTAACATTGCCAATATATTCAAGATACAATGCTCATACTTGGTATGCTGATAGATCTCGATGATATGCATCAGCTGGTACCAAGGTCATGTGACAAGGTCATGGTCATCTGTCAAGGTCAAATTCATAAAAAAATTGCTGTGTCGGAGACATTTGTGTTTCACAAACACATCTTGTTTGTTCTTTGTTTATGAAAACTTCCCCACGTCATTCCTGGAAATGTGGGGGATTTCATTGATGTATGGGGTGGGAGATCACATCCTCAAACTCTAAATCAGATACCAAGAAAGTTGAAAACCTTGTGGAAAACTTCAAAAATTGAATTTTTGAAACAATGATCTAGATATAGTTGGGCCGGTTGTTATATATTAAAGCAGAATTATAATTAAATTGATACTTGGAATTTTTGGGTTTGGCAATGTCTATCCTAGATTCATTTACATGTATCTAAGTGCCTCACCATTATTTCTATGCTTTCCTAATTTCTGAGTTGCCATGCTGGTAGTTAGCTTTAGCTTTAAAGCCAAACACTGGTACACAGCTTCCATTTCTTTGCATGAACTTTTACTAGTCTTTACTTTCTTTAAACATAGTTCTCATTCAATATTTCAGTGAAATTTAATACAGAATAATCCTTTTTTTCAGTGTAAGATCAATTTATATTTTATTGAGTGAACAACAAAATCTATATTTTCTCTCACATGAGAGAAAATATAGCTTTTGTTGTTCACTCAATAAAATATCAATCAATCAATCCTAAACTAAAACAAACAACTATTCCATTTCTTTAGTGCAAAAATAGGACAAAATGTAAAATTTAAGGATTAATTTTCTTGATAGCAAGTCATTTTGCAGGTGATTGCTTTTCAACTTTTATGGTGATGTCTTTTTTTTAGCTCCACTGGCCAAAGATCACTTGGGCTATTGTTGTGGCACTTTGTCCGTCTTGCATCTGTCAGTGCTTCTGTGCATCTGTTTGTAAATTTTGTCTTTAAAAATCTTCTCCATAGAGACTGTTGGATATTTTTTAACCAAACTTCACAGGAATGATCCTTAGATGACCCTCTTTGAAATTTTTTCAAGGATTTTTGTTGCAATGAAAAACAAGGCTTTAAATTGGCTTGGCTAATTTCTATATATCGTAAAATGTGTTCTTTCTCAGAATCTAACAGATAAATATCAATCAAATTTCATTTGAATGATCCTCGAGCGATTTTTTATCGGTCTTCAAAAAATATTGTGATCAGATGGTCAGAGGTCATTTCTCTATATGTTATTTTAACTTATTTAGTGTTAACTTTGAAATCATTTTCTCGGAATCCAATCAATGAATATCAACCAAGTTTAACAGGAATGATTCTAGGGTGACCATTTATCAGACTGAACAAAATTTTGTGATTAGATGAAAAATATGTTTTAAACAGGCAGAGGTCAATTTTCTGTAATTTATTCATCATCCATGAATATTTCCTCACAGACATATTTCAGCATTGGACATTTAAAAACACTATTTTACTTGAAATAAACGTTTATTCTTTAATTCACGTAAATTTTTGTCACATCATATCGATAGATTCTGGCCTGTGGAGCAAATAAGAAACATCTTATAACTGATGAGGATCTATTGCTGAAAAGAAGAAATTGCTTTTTCTATTTTCTACAAAAGTTCTACCAAACATGGAAATTTGAACTCCTTACTCTAAATAATATATTCCTTGATAGCGTAAGTTTGCCATCCACTGGACTGCCTTACAGAAGTTTGTGTCAAGCCCTGAATACAATTGTGGTCCATTGATGGCTGAAAAAGATGTTAAAAAAAATTCATATGTATCAGGGATTTGGAAATACAGAATTTCTCCCTCCACTTATCCCCGGACAAGTAAAAGATATATAAAAGACTTGTCCTTGATAAAAAGTAACATGTCATCAGAAAAGAAAATTGATTGATTGTAGGAAAAAAAATTTTCCAAAGAAGAAAATGTTGAACTCCAGCATTTTCTTCATTAAAAACAATGATTTTACCCTTTGATATTAACATTATGATAATCAATCTCTTAGATCTGATACCATTTTGATATTTATCCTGGTATTTACTTGTCCACAGATGAGTGGCGTAGAAAAAGTTCTTGTCTGCAGGTGGAAAAACCTGTTCCAGATAAGTTGGGCAGGGGTATTCCACACCCCTGTGTATAGCAAATGCAACGAGGAATCCTAGCCGCCAATCATGTTAATGTGATTTTGAGTCCCGCCTCTGCCTATTTTTAAGTCGCTTGCGCTCGCGCTGCGACTTATTGTGGCCGTACGAAGTTTTCTGGACAGGTCAAAGGTCAAAGACAGACCTTAATGTCTTCTGTATTTCTGTTTTGAGACAAAGTAGATCTCTGATTTCTTGTCCGCACTTTATGGTAATAAACATAACGAAATAATGCCACATTTTGCGATCGTATAAAAGTTGTAGAAAAAATATACATCATATTTCTTAAACGCCATATGAGGCAGAGAAAGAATTTCAAAAAACAAAAACTAACTAACAAAAACACCGTAACCACACCTGTTTAATATGCAGTTACGAGTTTTTTCGTAAACCATTGAAAAAATAGTGCACTACGCGCAGTAATACAGACGCGTTTCAGAAAAAGAATAACATCGGTTTTCAACGAAAAACTCGTAACCACAATTTGTTTTTATATACAGTTAAGGGGTTTTCCGACGGTTGAAAGCAGGGCTTTCGGAAACGACAGTAGTGTCGTCTGAGACGACAACTTTTCTTAGCGGACAACAAAAAATCCTATCAAAGAATTCCACCGGACGCAGGTTTTTCTAAGGCACGCGTTCCGACTTATAACCTCTCGGCTGTGTATAATACACATTTATGTATTTAATTGTTTACGTAAGTTAGGCTAACTGTCGCGTGAAAAATCGATAATAGCCATATCTGAAGTCCGATAGATGGGCGCGGTAGGCGTGGCGTTAATTGACGCCAACAGCCAATCGTAATCGGTTATTCGTAGACCTTGTAGGCGGAGCCTGACTATCAATGAATTGAATATAGACTCTGCCCAACAATGTGTTTTGGCGATTGTTAGGCATAAACGAAACACATGAACTATTAATATATCGATCGAAGCAGTTGATTCACTAAAATACCGGTAATTGAATTCGAGCAGGGCCCCAAATTAGACGAAGACAATCGTAAGACAACATAATTGACTCGATTTGTTCGTAACAAGTAAATGATTAGTCCGTGTCCTTCGAACTGCCCCGAATCTCTTTTACCTTTTTTAAAATCGGTATTTTGACTTAAAACAATTATTTAATTAAAGAAATGTTCCAAAAAAAAAACACAAAACGAATTACCACTACCGGTGAATCTCTGAAACGCCGTGCATGTGCTTAATTCCGTCGGATACCGTATTTCGAAAATGGAAAGCTCCGGATCAGCCTACTGATCAGACACGTGTTGAAATGAAAAAAAAAAAAAAATGAACACAAATCAAGAGACAAGTGGTTCGGAAAAGTTAATTATTTCAATCTAAAAAAAAAAAAAAAGAAAGAAAAAGAGAGAGATAACCAATGCAGTTCAACATACAATCTTTTGTAATGAAAATGAATTCTGAATTTTTTCTCTCAATTGGCAACATCTGCAAAGAGAATCATCGCATTGACTTATATGTTGAGATTTTTTTTAAGTCTAAGTAAATATAATAAAATATTTTGACCTCTTTTTAACTTCTGGCAAAAAGAAGATATGACTGTTTCAAAGACTTGCTTCTGTATCGGGAAAAGTTTTGTCATCTACTGACCCCATCTCCAAAAATGAATAAAAAAAATGTTCAAAGCATTGGGATAAAAGAAGAAAAATGTTTTTTACAAGCAATTCTTTCTTTTCAATCAATGTTTTCCTTAAGATAACCATTCTGGTGACTAAAAAATTGGATTGTGTAGTAAAAGGTTAATAAATTGTTGTTTCAATATCATAGTTTTGCATGGTACAAAATCAACCCTCATAATGATGGAATCTAACTTTTTTGTGTTGGATCCAACTTTTTCTGAAGTTGGATTCCTAGAATCCTACTTTCAAAACCCTAGTGAGAGCCCTGGAAAGCATTGAAAAAATAGTTCGCGCATGCGCAGTAATTCAGACACGCTCTCATATAGATCCAGTCGCCATTTTCTCATCGGTTGTTTCGCTTCGTTTTGACAGAAACTCTGATTTAGGACCAAATAAAAATTAGATATTCTTAAAAATTTATCTATCAACATTTCTAGTCAATCGATAAAGAAGCATTATTCTCGAAAGAAGAATTTGATTCTATGGAATATTTCCCAGATATGAAAAATTTTTCCACAAAATATTCCACCCACCAATGTTAAAATCCATCAAAGTCAAAATAAGGAGATATGGTGAAACTTGTGTATTTTTTTTTAAATACTTGAACCAGAATAGTGGTAACATTTTCATCTTTTTCACTTCGAAAATTATTATTCTGTTCAATGAAAACCGATGATTGTATTCATCCCGTCTCAAAATGTCATTTGTGACAGAAAATAATAGGCCGGTTAGAAGTTTTGACAAGTATGTTTTATTATACCCCAGCAAAACTTTTTGTAGCTCCACTAAAAGAATGTCACCCATATCGTGAACCTATGTAGAGGATTAGCAGGAGGCTCGGTTAGGGTATTGTGAAAGTACTGGTATGAAAAAACTAGAATCCATGGTTTGGTGCTCCAGTCGCTGCGGTATGACCATAGCAGTTGAAAACGGCGTAAAACCCCAATAAACCATACCCCTGCAAAACGATTGTCAGTGTTCTTCCCAGCCCAATAAGCTGTATCAGCCCCACTACAGCTTCATCTAAAACAGTGTTATGCCCCTACAGCTTTAAAACTACCCCACCGCTTAATTTCATCAAAATGGTCATCAAATAGAGAAATTTTAGTTATCTTATGTCAAAAACTGATGAAATAAGGCAAAACTGATGAATTAAGGCATTTTGTACAATAAATATGCATAAAAACATTATTGGAAAAGAAGAAATTGCTCAACATGAGCAATTTACTCTTTTCCTAAATGTTTTTATTCACATAATCACAATTACTTGCATAAACACTGTATTGTAAGCTTCCAACGATGCTGCCACTACAGCTTCCAATTATTCTTAGGAGAACCCTGATCGTTTTAGGGGTTATACTGGCATACTGGCATCAGCCTGTCTGTCCGTACAAATCTTGTCTTGCACATAGCTCAAATATTGATAAAGGTACATGTATAGTTGTGACCCATCACACTCAAAGGGACCTTATGGCATGTGTGAAAAATATTGACCCTAGTCAGTCTGTACTGTCCGCGCAGCCAGACTAGGGCCAAGCTTTTCACTTTTATGTAATTTTTATGCCCCCGTATCGAAAGATCGGGGGCATATTGTTTTACCGTTGTCCGTCTGTCCGTCTGTCTGTCCGTCTGTCTGTCTGTCTGCAAAACTTAACCAAAAAAACTTAACATTGCCAATATCTTCAAGCCTATTCAAGATACAAGGCTCATATTTGGCATGATGATAGATCTCAATGATACGCATCTGCTGATACCAGAGTCAAGGTCATGTGATAGGGTCAAGGTCATTTCTCAAGGTCAAATAACTCAAAAACTTAACCAAAAAACTTAACATTGCCAAAATCTTCAAGCCTATTCAAGATACAAGGCTCATACTTGGCATGATGAAAGATCTAATTGATCCACATCTGCTGATACCAAAGTCAAGGCCATTTGACAAGGTCAAGGTCATTTCTCAAGGTCAAATAACTCAAAAACTTAACCAAAAAAAACTTAACATTGCCAAAATCTTCAAGCCTATTCAAGGTACAATGCTCATATTTGGCATGATGATAGATCACAATGATCTGTATCTTCTGGTACCAAAGACAAGGTCATGTGATAAGGTCAAGGTCATCTGTCAAGGTCAGATAACTCAAAAAACTTAAAATTGCCAATAACTTCAAGCCTATTCAAGGTACAATGCTCATATTTGGCATGATGATAGATCACAATGATCTGCATCTTCTGGTACCAAAGACAAGGTCATGTGATAAGGTCAAGGTCATCTGTCAAGGTCAGATAACTCAAAAAACTTAAAATTGCCAATATCTTCAAGCCTATTCAAGAAACAAGGCTCATACTTGGCATGATATAAGATCTCAATGATCAACATCTGCATGTTCCAAAGTCAAGGTCATGTGACAAGGTCAAGGTCATCTTTCAAGGTCAAACCTCTTAATAACATAACCAAAAAACTTTCATTGTTCAGATTATGTAAGCATATTATAGATACCTTGTCTCATAATTGGCATGATATAAGATCTCAGTGATGTACATTTGTAGGTATCAAGGTCAAGGTCATGTTTAAAGGTCAAGGTCATCTGTCAAGGTCACCATTTTGAAAAAAAATGCTGTAACGGGGGCATTTGTGTTTAACAAACACATCTTGTCTAAATCTGGGGTATTTACCCTATCTTACTATGTATTCACTTTTCGCATACGGGATCTGGTTAACCTGCGCTGGGTCTGACAAGTTTGTCAAAATTTGGATTTTTGGAGTTCGGATAAGGTCCCATTTGGTGTGACAGGTCACAATTTTGAAAATTCAAAGGTGCATAGAATTTATTGTGGAGAGGTTCAATAGATCTAATTTTTAAGAGACAAACATCTCTTGTTATATACAATTCAATATTAATTTCATTTCCTTCAATACTTTTTAAAACCTTCTCTGATAAGGTCATAAAAAGCAAGTCTTGTTTAACTAATACATCTGTTGAAGCGACTTTCAGGCCCTTCAGGGCTTTGATTGATCTATAGGTCCTGGGTTTGATCCTTGACAGTGGTACTCATTCTTTCTTACTAATTGTCTCTCACTAATGGCTTGATAATCGTAGACCTTTGTGAGATAGTAGCTGGAGGCTAGGTGAGGATGTGGTGGTTGTACTGGTGAGAGAAATACCAGAAATCTATTGTTAGGTGCCCCAGCCGCCACGATATGACTGAACAAATGTTGAAAGCAGCATTTAGCCCCATTCAATCAATCAATCTGCCAATTTTCAATAGACATTTGACATCAATCACTATAACAGAAGTGATTTGTCAATAATAAACCAATTGGTGAGAGACAAAATTATTTGGAAAGAATGAGTGCTGCCGTCGTGCAGGATGTTGAAGGGAGGGTTAGTGTACTACAATTTATGTAAAGGCTTATATGCCTGTGACACACTTCTTGTAAATATTTGGATTACTTTTCCTCATTTGTAATTGAGCCTGTGTGTGACATTTCCAACAATTTCAAATCTGCAGCAAGCAAAGACTCTTGTCAGCCTGTGCACCCACACAGTCTGACAAGAGTCTTCACTTTGCACTTTGTAGATAGACAAGGTCTTGAAGTATCTTACAATTAATGTAATTTTCTAATTACCCTATATATCTTTCTAGGCTGCAAAACCTTTGCTATTCACACACATGTCAATTTGTTGGAAATATCACACTCAATGGGAGACTTTTGTGTGTTATCTCTGTTTTCTGTGGATTAAACCAAAGTTGTTCCAAAATCGTTAGCGATCCTTTTAGAAATTTTCCTTGGATTTTATCCATGGTTTCTGTGGGGAAGTTGCGAATCTTATTTTTGTAAATGCAAAATACTTATTTATGAAATTTGTATTTATGCTAAAGTTTTGAATAATAAAGTAGAAAAACTAATATTAATTTTAAATCAACTGTATCAAATTGCGCAATATTTGATTTGTAGCTTAAGTTTAAATCTCATAGTGCAAAGGAAATAAGGATAAACCCCAAGGTAATCACTTATTTGGATCCTTCCTCCTTTCGGAGTATTTCAAGGGAGATGACCAACCGATATCCTGCATTCTATGTTCTTTTTCTGTGTATTGCAGCTATAACAATACAGATAACTACATGTACCAATCACAGAACGGGTACGGGTACTCAGAGCCCACAGAAATGAGTAGCCCCGTCCCTCCGAGCCCGGTGAGCCCTAATAATAACCAGTCTGTATACAGTCCAACCTCAGTTAGAGCCGTCGATGTCATGGATACAGGTATGTAGTAGTCTAGTTATTTGTGTTCCACATAAATACATAGGAGGCTTGTAACCTATGACGTAGAGGGGGGTATATTGGTTTCACCATGTCTGTCTGTCTGTCCATCCACCTACAAAATAGAGGGGAGTAAAATGGTTTCACCATGTCTGTCTGTCCATCCGTCTGTCCGTCCATCTGTCCGTGCATAGACCTTTTTTTGTTTCCGGACTCTTACTCAAGAACCAAATGACCTACAATCATGAAACTTTATACAAATGATCCTTATGACCCATGGAAGTGCCCTATTGTTTTTGGGTCACATAGGTCAAAGGTCAAGTTCACAGTCAGCCTTTGTTCAATTTTTGTATGCGGACTCTAACTCGAGAACAAAGTGTCCTACAATCATGAAACTTTTTACAAATGTTCCTTATGACCCAAAGAAGTTCCCTATTGTTTTTGGGTTACATAGGTCAAAGGTCAAGGTCACAGTCAGCCTTTCTTCATTGTTTTTAGCTCAGCTTTATGTTTATATATCTTATCATCTGTAATATTATTTCATTTTAAAACAAATACGTCAGAAATGCACTTTAGGTGATACCCATTTAAAAAAGTTAAAAGGTTACATCAGCAAACTATATTGCCAATTCTAACCACATTTCATAAAAAGAATTCTGATTGACAAAGAGCTTAAATAATTGAATGTGTTAAAATCTCTTTATAATAATAAGTACTTCTCTGGAGTAAAATAACCCCGTTGAATATTTTTGATATTACAAAGGTGTTATTACACTAGTGGAATAACTATGCAAATGAGCTCAGAGCGAATAGCAACACTATTTTGTAACCGCGAAAATGACGTCATAATCTATGTTTTCTGATGTCAATTTTAAACGGCATTTTAAGTTTTGCTGAAAATTGAAACATTGAATTTCAAGAATTTTGTAGATTATTTGCCAAAATTCGGGTCATATTGTAAACAGAATATAAAATTTGTGCTCATAAATTACAGAATTTATTAAACTCATCATCTAAAACAGATAAAAACTCAGCACAGCCTCGTTTTTATTAGCTCACCTGAGCACATCGTGCTCAAGGTGAGCTTTTGTGATCATTGGATGTCCGTCAACCATCGTGCGTCGTCCGTCGTCAGACGTCAACAATTTAAGTGTTTACACTCTAGAGGCCACAATTATGGACCGATCATCATGAAACTTTGTCAGAATGTTATTCAGGTCACAAGGATTAACCCTATTGAAAATGGGAAGGATCCGTGCCATATCATGGGAAAAGGGGCCTAAAAGACAATTTTTAGCTCCACTGGCTGAAAGCCACTGGGGCTATTGTCATGGCGTTGTGTCCGTCGTCCGTCAGTCCGTGCGTGCGTGCGTCAAGTCGTAAACTTTTCTTTAAAAATCTTCTCCTCAGAAACTACTGGATGGATTTCAACCAAACTTCACAGGAATGATCCTTGGGTGACCCTCTTTCAAAGTTGTTCAAGAAATTTTGATCCAATGAAAAACATGGATTTAAGGGGTGTGGCTAATTTCCAAATATGGTAAAAAGTGAGTTTTCTCTGATTCGAATCAATGGATACCAATGAAATTTTACAGGAATGATCCTTTGGTGACCCTTTATCAGTCTACAAAAAATCATTTTGATCGGATGGAAAATATGCATTTTATGGGCTGAGGTCATTTCTCTATATGTTATATAGTGGAAACTTTGAAAATCATTTTCTCAGAATGTAAATGATGGATATCAACCAAATTTCATTGGAATGATCCCTGAGGGACCCTTTATCAGTGTACAAAAAATCATTGTGATCGGGTGGAAAATATGCATTTTATGGGCAGAGGTCATTTCTCTATATGTTATATAGTGGAAACTTTGAAAATCATTTTCTCAGAATGTAATGGATGGATATCAACCAAATTTCACTGAAATGTTCCTTGGGTGACCCTTAATCAGTCTACAAAAAAAATCATTGTGATCGGATGGAAAATATGCATTTTATGGGCAGAGGTCATTTCTCTATATGTTATATAGTGGAAAATTTGAAAAAACATTTTCTCACAATCTAATTTTTGGATATCAACCAAATTTCACTTGAATGATCCTTGAGTGACCCATTATCAGTGTACCAAAAATTATTTTGATTGGGTGAAAAATATGCATTTTATGGGTGGAGGTCATTTCTCAACAAGTTAAATACTGGAAACTATGAAAATCATTTTCTCAGAATGTAACTGATGGATATCAATCAAAAATTTTTGGTATGATCTTTGGGTGACCCATTATCATGCAGCCAAAAAATCATTTTGATTTTATGAAAAATATGTCTTTTAAGAGCGGAGGTCATTTCTCTATCTGTTATTTAATAGTTCAAAATTTGAAAATCATTTTCAACATCAGTAGAACCCCAAATATCTAAAAATCAAGTCAAAACATTTCTTTGCTTTTACAAGAATTTCAAGCCTGTGGAGCGACTCAAGCCATTCATGGCTTTCTAGTCTTGTTTACACACTAGAGGCCACAAATATTATCCAATCATCATGAAACTTGATCAGAATGGTCTCCAGGTCACAAGGATTAACCCTATTGAAAATGGGAAGGATCCGTGCCATATCACGGGAAAAGGGGCCTTAAAGACAATTTTCTTGTTTACACTCTTGAGGCCACAAATATTGTCCAATCATCATGAAACTTGGTCAGAATGGTCTCCAGGTCACAAGGATTGAACCTATTGAAAATGGGAAGGATCCGTGCTATATCAAGGGAAAAGGGGCCTAAAAGACAATTTTCTTGTTTACTCTCTAGAGGCCACAAATATGGACCAATCATCATGAAACTTGGTCAGAATGGTCTCCAGGTCACAAGGATGAATCCTATTGAAAATGGGAAGGATCCATGTCATATCACGGGAAAAGGGGCCTTTAAGACAATTTTTTATGCCCCCAATAGGGAGGCATCATAAATTTGACTTGTCCGTCTGTCCGTCTGTCCGTCCGTCCGTCATTCCGTCCAAAAACTTTAACATTGGCCATAACTTCTAAATCAAAGCGGTGTCGGGGGCATTGTCATCTTACAGTGACAGCTCTTGTTTGTTTACACTCTAGAGGCCACAAATATGGCCCAATCTTAATGAAACTTGATTAACCCTCTTGAAAATGGAAAGGAACTGTGCCATATCACAGGAAAAGGGGCTTTTATGACAAATTTCTTGTTTACACTCTATAGGCCACAAATATTGCCCAATCTTCATGAAACTTGGTCATAATGTTGGTCTGGTCACAAGGATGAAGCCTTTTGAAAATGGGAAAGATCCATGCCATATCACAGGAAAAGGGGTTTTCATGATAATTTTCTTGTTATAACTCTAGGCAGAAAGGTCATGAAAGTTGGTTTTATGTAGAAATTATCTCCTTATCTCCTTAATGACATTTGCCTATTCAATTGATATGATACCCTAGGGGTCAAATAGATTCAGGTGAGCGATCTAGGACCATCATGGTCCTCTTGTCTGTTTATAGATGACTTGTTTAAGAAATTCAGTATTCAATTACCACTCATTCAATATCCTCTATTTCTTGTGTCGTATAGACAAACCAAATTAATTTTCTCAGGTGAGCGAGCCACAGCCAAGGGTCCTTTTGTTGACCTGTGTCTCAGAAAACATTGGCTATGATTTTTGACTGTTCGGTGATAGAGCTTTAATATTTCACTTGTGGAAATGTCTGTGTCAAGAGCTTTCTCCGGGTAACAAGTTCAAGGTCATCAGCCAAGGTCAAGGCAGGGCTTGAAAATTCTACTTGTTCGCTCTTCCTGCATGATTTTTCCTTCTTTGTCTATATAAGCAGGACAAGTGGATTTTGCAAAATTTCTCTAATGAAATTAATGTATCACTATATTCTTATATAGCAAGACGAGTAGAAATTTCAAGAATTTTTAAGCCCTGCAAGGTCAAATTTATGTAAAAGGCTAGGAACACATTGTTGATAAAGGACAAAGACTTGGAAATAATATCAGTTAACGTGTAAAATGATGGCAACAACTCCGGTCCAGTTTGTATGTACAGTCAAAACTTTCAATAACGCCCACCAACCATATGATGCACTGTATTTGCCGTGTTCTCAGGCGATTGTACTTTATACTACAATAAACCATGTGAAAAGACACTCATCCCTATATGCTTTTCCATGTTTCAGTGACGTATGGAAAGACAGTACTAGAGGCCCATCAGAGAACCAGTTTATATTCGGCAGACACTATAGCCCAGGTGAAATCCCAGCCAATAACATCAGATGTCATTACACACTTCCAAAATATGGTAGGTTACCATGGTTACTATTTTGTATTTCGAGGGTTTAGCGCAACACTATACAAAGTGTAAATACACTTTGTACAGTCTTGCACTGAACCCTTGATTTGAGTTTGTGTGTGACTATTCCAACAGTTTCATCCTGCCAAGATAGAGCATTTGGTCACATGTCAGAATGTCAATCAAGAGGCTCAAGAATCGATCGCATACAACCTTGCTCATCCTTTCCTACTATTTGTCTCCCACTTAAAAGGTTGGTAATGGTCAAGCTATATAGGAAAGCAGCCGGAAAGGATGTTATGCTAGTACTGGTGTGAGAGCCAGGCTAGTACTGGTGTGAGAAAAAGGCTAGTACTTATGTGAGAACTAGGCTCGTACTGGTGTGAGAAGCCAGTACCGGTGTGAGAACTAGGCTAGTACTGGTGTGAGAACTAGGCTAGTACTGGTGTGAGAACTGGGCTAGTTCTGGTGTGAGAACTAGTCTAGTATTGGTGTGAGAACTAGGCTAAAACTGGTGTGAGAACTAGGAGAGAACTTGTGTTAGAGCAAACCTAGTACTTGTGTGAGAGCTAGGCTAGTACTGGTGTTAGAACTAGGCTAGTATTGGTGTGAGAACTTGGCTAGTACTGGTGTGAGAACTAGGCTCGTACTGGTGTGAGAACAAGGCTAGAATGGTGTGAGAATTTGGCTAGTATTGGTGTGAGAACAAGGCTAGAACTGATGTGAGAACTAGGCTAGTACTGGTGTGAGAACTTGGCTAGTACTGGTGTGAGAACTAGGCTAGAACTGGTGTGAAACTAGACTGGTGTGAGAACTAGGCTAGTACTGGTGTGAGAACTAGGCTAATACTGGTGTAAAACTAATCTAGTACTGGTGTGAGAACTAGGCTAGTACCGGTGTGAGAACTAGGCTTGTAATGGTGTGAGAACTAACCTAGTACTGGTGTGAGAACTAGTCTAATACTGGTGTGAGAAGTAATCTAGTACTGATGTGAGAACTAGGCTAGTACTGGTGTGAGAACAAGGCTAGAACTGGTTTGAGGACTAGACTAATACTGGTGTGAGAACTAAGCTTGTACTGGCGTGAGAACTATTCTAGTATTGGTGTGAGAACTAGGCCAGTACTGGTGTGAGAACTAGGCTAGTACTTGTGTGAGAACTAATCTAGTATTGGTGTGAGAACTAATCTAGTACTGACGTGAGAACTAGGTTAGTACTGGTGTGAGAACTAGGCTAGTAATTGTCTGAGAACTAGGCTAGTACTGGTGTGAGAACTAGGCTAGTACTGGTGTGAGAACTACCAAGAATCCAACCAAATCTAAATATTTCATTCTTCTTAACTTAAATCCTATGGTGGTTGTACTCATTGGAAACGTCTCATTGAGTTTCATTCGAAAGTAAAGATTGTAGACTGGCTTTACCCCCTATTTTCTTGACCCCTGTGACAGAGATTGTTAATAGCAGCATTAAACCTCATTCAAACAAACAAACCATGTGTTTCATATGTGGGAGAGGGTCATTTATTGCCATGGCCTGGACATTTGTGCAGGCTGATCTTTGTTTATATCCCAGCTGAAGTAGGAATAGTTTAGGTTTGTGAACAGTAGGGTTTATATCAAGGTTTTGGTCTTTGATTAAAATACCGTTTTTAGCTCCACTGGCCGAAGGCCAGCGAGCTATTGTCATGGCGGGGTGTCCGTCGTGCGTCCGTGCGTCCGTGCGTCCGTGCGTGTGTGCGTAAACTTTTCTTTAAACATCTTCTCCTCCTAAACCAATGGGTGGATTTTGACCAAACTTGGCCAGAATGTTCCTTGGGTGACCCTCTTCTAAAGTTGTTCAAGAAATTTGGATTGACCCCCAAATATGGGCGTGGCAGGGCGGGGCTTATTTTGACCCTGAAATCTTTGAACGACATCTCCTCCTGAACCATTGGGCCAATTTCAATGAAACTTTACCAGAATGTATCCTGGGTGACCCTCTTCTAAAATTGTTCAAGATATTTGGATTGACCCCCAAATATGGGCGTGGCAGGGCGGGGCTTATTTTGACCCTGAAATCTTTGAACGACATCTCCTCCTGAACCATTGGGCCAATTTCAATGAAACTTTACCAGAATGTATCCTGGGTGACCCTCTTCTAAAGTTGTTCAAGAAATTTGGATTGACCCCCAAATATGGGTGTGGCAGGGCGGGGCTTATTTTGACCCTGGAATCTTTGAATGACATCTCCTCTTGAACCATTGGGCCAATTTCAATGAAACTTTACCAGAATGTTCCCTGGGTGACCCTCTTCTATAGTTGTTCAAGAAATTTGGATTGACCCCAAAATATGGGCGTGGCAGGGCGGGGCTTATTTTGACCCTGAAATCTATGAACGACATCTCCTCCTGAACCATTTGGCCGATTTCAATGAAACTTTACCAGAATGTTCCCTGGGTGACCCTCTTCTAAAGTTGTTCAAGAAATTTGGATTGACCCCCAAATATGGGCGTGGCAGGGCGGGGCTTATTTTGACCCTTAAATCTTTGAACGACATCTCTTCCTTAACCATTGGGCCAATTTCAATGAAACTTTACTAGAATGTTCCCTGGGTGACCCTCTTCTAAAATTGTTCAAGAAATTTTGATTGACCCCCCAAATATGGGCGTGGCAGGGCGGGGCTTGTTTTGACCCCGAAATCCTTGAACGACATCACCTCCTTAACCATAGGGCCAATTTCAATGAAACTTTACCAGAATGTTCATTGGGTGACCCTCTTCTACAGTTGTTCAAGAAATTGGGATTGGCCCCCAAATATGGGCGTGGCAGGGCAGGGCTTATTTTGACCCCGAAATCTATGAATGACATCTCCTCCTGAACCATTGGGCCAATTTCAATGATGAGACTTAGCATGGATGTTTCTTAGGTGATGACCATTTACTAAAATTTTACCTGAAATTAGTATGTTAAGAATAGTCTACTTAATGCAATCACCTTTATTTTGGTATAAAGAATTAAAGTAAAGGGTATGCAGGCTAGTCGTGATTGAGTATTTCAGTGCAATGGGGTCAAGACCAAATATATCATAACAAAATAGTTCTAAAGAGACTTCAAAGTCTTGTTTTCTATCAGTCAGCTTTGTTTTATGAAAGTATAAATGTATCATTTATTTAAACACTTTAAGTCTGTTCAAAGAGATGTAAATGTGTAAGTGTATGCATATCTGAATTATAGGTATATAAGATCCAGATAAGACGGGATAAAGTCAGTCTAAAATTGTTTATTGCCAATGAAACTATGTTGATAGTACTCAATTGACTCATCTTGATGAGACATTTCAAATGAGTACCAACAGCATAGGGTTTAAGTTGGGAAGAATGAAATATTTAGATTTGAAAAACAAAACATCTCTCCTATCTGTAGCTCTTTGACATTTTATATAACATAGATCAAGGGAGATCAATGCAGTTTATTAAGTGATAAAAATAAACACTCATTACTTCCCTTCCTTATAATTCATTATGAATACCCCTAGCATATTGCCCCCTTTTCCCAGTCAAACATTGTAGCTAAAGATGATTTCATTTGCAATTTTTCATTTACTATGAATGATTTCTGCATTATTTGGCTTTGCTTTATGTAGTCTGCTAAGATTTTTTTGAATTCAGATCAATGAAAGTCAAAATTGTCAGGTAATAGGTGAAATGAAATTTATTGAATAATTTTGAGTTAACTAAGTGTGATAGGTTTCTTTTAAGTGATATATAAAATGTCTTCTTCCATGTAATTTTACATGTTAGTTATATGTGTTCTCTTCTGATTAGCTTGTAAATAAGTATCAATTAGGAAAAAGTCAAAATTCCTTCTGAATGCTTGTGACTTTCATTACCTTTAATTCTCATTATTTTTCTTTCAAATCTTGAGATGATAAAGCCAGTGGAGCGATACAGGCCCTCTTGGGCCTCTTGTTCCTCTAATAATAGAGCCCTCCCTAATAGTAGCACACTTCCTTTTTTACTCAGAAAAAAATCACTTCAAATTCTTAAATTTTAGGAATTTTTTGAGATTTCTTCTCTTGAGATGAATTTGCTCTAAACAATCATGACCATGTTACGTATAGCTCCCAGGAGCATTTATTAGGAGAAATATGGTACCATTAACAAAACCTTGAATTTCCCATATTTCATTACAGACTCACAGTTTGCCGAGTGTTTGTCCTTAAAATATCACTGAAAAACCTTTGACTTTTCTATGAATAACTACAGACACACAGATTATGGAGTGCTTGTCCTTGAAATACCATTAAAAAACTTTAAATTTCCTATATTTAATTACAGTCACATACCATTAAAAAATTCCTTGAATTTCCCACAAAACCCCTTAAATTTCCCATATTTAATTACAGTCACATACTATTGAAAAAAAAACCCTTAAATTTTCCATGAAAACCATTAAATTTCCCATATTTAATTACAGTCACATAGACAGATATGGAGTGAGGTGGCAGAAAAATTAACCATAGCTGTACAGCAGATTATTGAGTTCGCTAAAATGGTTCCCGGTTTTATGGACCTGTCACAGGATGATCAAATCATGCTGTTAAAAGCAGGTAAACAATCTTCAAGTTATCTTATGAGGATATAATTCCTTTCAACTTAAACTGTTTTCAAAGAAAACCTGAGCTATTTTCTAAGCCTTTGCAGTTTTACTGGGCTTTTTAGCTCACCTGAGCACAAAGTGCTCAAGGTGAGCTATTATGATCATACAATGTCTGTCGTCGGTTGTATGACGTTGTCTGTTGTCGATGATTTCTTTAAACATCTTCTCCTCCTGATCCAGTGGGCAAATCTTAATGAAATCCAGCCTTAGCTCTCCCTTTACCCTTAACAAAAAGGGTGAAAATAGGAAAATCTTCAAATATCTTCTTCTCTGACACCAGAAGGCAGACAGCTTTTATATTTGGTATGTAGCATCATCTAGTGGACCTCTACCAAGTCATATTAAAACCCTGGGATCATATTTGGGCTCCACCCAGGTGCAACCTGCGATGTTCAGGTGAGCGATCAAGGCTTATCATGGTCCTCTTGTCTTAAGATACGGAGGGCCTGTGGCCTTTAATCAAGGGGAAAAAACATCAGTAGGAGAAAGTTAAATATTTGATTATTTCTAGAAAGTTTTGACAAACTGATTCATTTAGGCATACAGAACAAAAAATGAAGTGATTAACCAAGTATTTTCATCAGTTCCATTCTTCTGCCTGTCGGACTACATGCAATCTCTCATAAATGTGTTTGAATTTAACCAGCGATAATGTTTACTATCAACCCTTGGCATGCTGAATATCCCTTCTTTAGCAGAAACTACAAGTGAAGTTCAGTCTGCACATATGTGCAGTCTGAACTCTGTCTTTTCCTCCTGATTTTCCTTTTTTCAAGCAGAAATGTTTAAAAAATGATGTATTTTCGCAATTAAAACTAATTCTAATTTAAGAAACCAGTGCTTTCAGTACTTTGATTATAATTATTCTGAGGATTTTATTCAGCATGACATGGGTTTAAAGAGCAAGATGAACTGATCCAGTACCCAGCTGCCAAACATCAAGCACCTGTTGGCACTGCTCTAATTACCTCCCTTAATACTCAATAATACAGTAAAACTTGTGTTAAGCCACAACTACGGGGACCACCAAAAAGCGGTCGTTTGTGTGAATGGTAGCTTAATACAAAATATCATGGTAAATGTGCCAGTTCATTTAAACAGTAAATAGATATATACATTGTCGGGCAAATCTAACTGAATCCTTTGATGTTTGAACCCATTAGAATTGTCTTATTGAGACGATTCTAATAGGCTCCAACAACATACGATTCAATAATAACCAATTTTTTCGTAAAGAATGTCCTCTTTTTCAGAGATTTTGCTTACATTGAAGGGACTTTTAATGGTGGTCGCATTATAAAATTTGTTTCTTAATAGACATTGTTGCTAAAGCAAAATCGACTGTATTGTAAAGAAGGAAGTCTTGCTATTGATTATTCTACACCATTATTGGAGATGCTTACCTTGTATTCCCATTTTTGACGACTTAACCCTTGTCATGCTGATCCCGGAATATTCCTGCTTTGGCAGGAGGTATGACCAAACATCAGCCTGCACATATGTGCAGTCTGATCTTAGTCCATACAACCTGATTTTCATTTTAAACCAGAAAAGTTTCCGAAATAATATTTTCAAAAATCAAATGTTGACTCACACTAAGGAAATACAGAGATTTCAGCACTTCGATTAAATATAATTTGCCAGGGTTTTTTATTCAGCATGAAAAGGGTTAAATGAGTAAGTTTGTTGTATGTAAAGCTGATTAATAAGTTTCTCATATTTACAGGTAGTTTTGAGTAAGCGTAATTACGAGCCACCCAAGTGTCAAGCCAGTAAATTAGTTTCTTATATTTACAGGTAGTTTTGAGTTAGCGTTGTTACGAGCCACCCAAGTGTTTGAACCGGTGAGAGACAGTGTTGTCTTTGGTGATAAACTAGTGCCCATACAAGCTTTCTCTTCATTTAGTAAGTAGACTGGCACCCTGTTCTAGTTAACCCTGTCCTGATTTACAAAATTTTGGACCTGTCCAAATTCAAAGGTTATGCAGACGCAAATTTAAAGTGGAGTTAATGTGAAAAATAACCATTCTGTAGGGTAGAAAATAGCGTGGAAAAAGGAGAAATTGCTTGTCAGAAGCAATTTCTCCTCTTTTCACAATATTTTCTCAATCATAAAATCACAGACACCTAAAAAACAGGGATTAAACAGCAAAGGGTTAATGATGGGTTTGACAGTGTTTATTTTAGGATTTCAAAAATGTGGAGGATTTCAGCACAAAAATTGATTCAATTGAGAAATGTGGTAATTCATGCTCTTTGGTCGTAGTAAAAAAAAATCCCCCACAAGTCCAGAAAATATGGGGGATCTTTGGAAAAAGTGGGGGGGAATCCCCCAATCCCCCTGGCGACAGCTTTTTGGTGGATCTGTAATCGGTCAGAAATGGGTTGATAATTGTAGACCTATTTGGGATAGCAGCTGGAGGCTAGGAAAGAATGTAATGGTAGTACTGGTGTGAGAAATACAAGGAATCTGTTGTAAGGTGCTCCAGCCACCGCAATTAACTGAAAAAAAATGTTGAAAGCGGCGAAAAACTGCATTCAAACGAACAAATCTGTAAGTGGCTGCCTAGTACATGTTTTACTGTATGCATTTATACACTGTATACACTGTTCTAAGCCCTTGAAATGATCACTTTACTTACCTCTATGAGTGACTCATACAATTTTTCTTGCAAATAATAAGGTATTGGACCCATAATAATTTTGCAATGTCTCAGATGTAATGAACTTTAACATTGTTAACCAAGGTTTCCTAATGATTTTCATTAGGAAACCTTGGTTAACACTGTGAAAGAATGTGTGGTCCAAAATGTTGCGGAACTATTATGGGTTAGAGCTCGTTTTAATTGTTGGGCTACTTATTATGCTCCCTTTCGAAGAAGAGGGGGTATATTGCTTTGCTTTGCGCTTGTCGGTCGGTCGGTCCGTAGACCGTTTTGTTTGGAGCATATCTCATAAAGTATGCAAGCTAGAATCATGAAACTACACAGGTGGATAGATCTCAATGAGGAGAAGTGCAGTGCACAAGAATCATAACTCTACTCATCATATTTTTTGAGCTATTGCCCTTTGTTGATTGACAAAGAATAGGCTATTGGCCTGCTTTTATGAGGGCATAAGTGTTTTACAAACATCTCTTGTTTTAACACTTGTCATGCTGAATAAAAAACCTTGGCAAAATTATATACAAATCAAAGTGCTGAAAGCTCTGTATTTCCTAATTGTGTATCAGCATTTGAATTTGAAAATATTATTTCTGAAACTTTTACGGTTTAAAAAGGAAAATCAGGTGGTATGGACTAAGATCAGACTGCACATATGTGCAGGCTGATATTAGTCCATACCTCCTGCCAATGCAGGTATATTCCGGGATCACCATGACAAAGGTTAATTGTTGGGCTACTTATTTGTAAGCTGGTTCCCTGTTTCAGATGAAGAAGAGCAGTTATTACGAAACCAGATCTTTGATCTAATAAAAACAGTCCAGGCAATAAATCTTACTGAAGGAGAATTGGCCTTGTTTAGTGCCACCTTGTTGGTTAGACCAGGTAAGGGAGATAATTATGTTAATAAGGGAGATAATAATGTTGGTTAGACCAGGTTAGGGAGATTATTATGTTAATAAGGGAGATAATTATATTGGATTAGACCAGGTAATGGGGATAATCATAATGTTTAGACAAGGTAAGGAAAATTACAATGTTGGTAAAACCATGTAAACTAGACAATTTTTAGCTTGACTAATTGGAAGAATAAGGGCACTATTCTAGTCACCTGGGCATAGGCGTAATGTTTTGGTTTAGTTAAGTTTTTATGTGTAAGTGTTAAAAATCTGTTTCTAGTATAGCTATTGCTTTGAAACTTTGCAAATACTTGCTTAGTTTAATGAGGAACTGATTTATGTCTGTAACATCTCTGTTCTAAAGCTATTGCTTGGAAACTTTGCATATGCTTTTGGGACCATAATATCAGTCTCTTGACAAAGATGCAATTCTCTGGTATTGAATTTAGTGGATTCTTAGCTCACCTGAGCACATCATGCTCAAGGTGAGCTTTTGTGGTCATTGAATGTCCGTAGTGTGTCGAATTGTGTCTGTTGTCTGTTGCCTGGCGTCAACAATCTTAGTGTTTACACTCTAGAGGCCACAAATATGTCCCAATGGCCTGATCTGTGCCAAATCACGTGAAAAGGGGCCTTAATGACAATTTTCTTGTTTACACTCTAGAGGCCACAAATATAGCCCAATGGCCTGAAACTTGGTCAGAATGATGGCCAGGTCACAAAGATGAACCCTTTTGAAAATGGGAAAGATCCATGCAAAATCAAGGGAATAGGGGCCTGACAATGTATGTGTACACTCTAGTCTGTAGAGGGCACAAATTTGGTTCAATAGTCACGAAACTTGGTCAGAATGTTGGCCAGGTCACATGAAACTTGTTTAGAAAAGGCTCATAACTTATACAGGTATCATAGGAATACCAGTAGAATAATGTCTTTCTTTGAAAAGCTTATGGTCATTTAATGATCTTTACAGCATTTAATTTTTGCTAAGGGAGGAGTCAGAGAGACGAAGGTGAGCAATATAGGTCCATCATGATCCTCTGGTAACTCTTTTTAGACTTAGAAAGTCCTGGTTAACTTTTTATGTGCAAATGTTGAATATCAGTTATATCTCTGTTTCCACTTAGGTTAATGCTTGGAAACTTTGCACATGCTTCTGTGGCGATAATATCAGCGTCTAGACAAAGATTCAATTCTCTGTTATTGTATTTAACCACAATCAATTATCTTCTATATCAATACCAGGTATAAAGTTTAAGTTTGTCTGTCTAGCTGAAAGGAAAAAAGTGTCTTTTCCTGGCCATTTATGTTTCAAAAATGTTTTTCTCTATTACAGATCGGCCGGGATTAAAGGATATAACAGACATTCATAAACTGTACGAAAAGATCTCGTCAGCTCTAAAAGTTGAACTCGGTAAAAATAATCGTGAAGATGAGGACATGATAACGAAATTAAACCAGATTACGTGGATTGTACGAAACCTCAATAGTCAGCATATAAATATATTGAACAAGTTTAAACTCAGTGAACCGGATGTTGAATTCCCCGCCCTTCATAAGGAACTCTTTAGTGTGGAGAGTCTGGAAAATTCATGAGGAATATTGTCATGTGATGGTCATGTGATGGTCATGTGGTGGTCATGTGACAGATGTGTGAAAGGGTAATGGTGCAAAAAGGGAATCCCAGGGAATAATACACATGGCAAGCTCTGTGATTGATGGATACTTGTAGTTGTGCCACTGTTGGACATTTTCAAACTATTTGACATGTTTGTCAAGTAAAGAATCAGATAATCCTGTGCAATGAACAGTGTGATCCAAGTTCTTGCTGTTAATCTGGGAACCGAGCTCTTTACACAATGTCCTTTTTAGCTCCACTGGCTGAAAGCCACTGGGGCTATTGTCATGGCTTTGTGTTCGTTGGCATCCGTGCGTCCTGTCGTAAACTTTTTCTTTAAAAATCTTCTCCTCAGAAACTACTGGATGAATTTCAACCAAACTTTACAGGAATGATCCTTGGGTGACCCTCTTTCAAAGTTGTTCAAGAAATTTTTATCCAATGAAAAACATGGATTTGATGGGCGTGGCTTATTTCCAAATATGGTAAAAAGTGAGTTTTCTCAGATTCTAAGTGATGGATACCAATCAAATTTTACATGAATGATCCTTGGGTGAATTTATGAGTCTACAAAAAATAATTGTGATCGGATGAAAAATATGCATTTTATGGGCGGAGGTCATTTCTCTATATGTTATAGAGTGAAAACTTTCAAAATCATTTTCTCAGAATCTAATTGATGGATATCAACTAAATTTTACTTGAATGAACCTTAAGTGATCCTTTATTAGTCTTTTAAAAATAATTGTGATCGGATCCAAAAAATGTATTTTATGGGCGGAGGTCATTTCTCTTTATGTTATATAGTGGAAATTTTGAAAATCATTTTCTCAGAATGTAATGGACGGATATCGACCAAATTTCACTGGAATATTCCCTGAGTGACCCTTTATCAGTTTACCAAAAATTATTGTGATCAGATGAAAAATATATATTTTATGGGCGGAGGTCATTTCTCAATATGTTATATAGTGGAAACTTTGAAAATCATTTTATCAGAATGTAATTGATGGATTTCAATCAAACTTTTTGGTATGATCTTTGGTTGACCCATTATCATGCAGCCAAAAAATATTTTGATTGGATGAAAAATCCGCCTTTATGGGCGGAGGTCATTTCTCTATATTTTATATAGTTGAAACTTTGAAAATCATTTTCAACATCAGTAGAACCCAAAATATCTAAAAATCTAGTCAAAACTTTTATTTGCTTTTACAAGAATTTCAAGCCTGTGGAGCGACACAAGCCATTCATGGCTTTCTAGTTTTATAATCATTATATTTTATGTTTTAAAACACCAGGTTACTCACTTTAAATTTACGGGAAGCAGATTCAGCAAAAATGAAATAGTCGAAAATGTCATAGAATAGGCTTTGCTTGATAGTTCACATGCAAAGCAGGATACAATTTACAAAAGGTTGCCAACCTTTTTACCGGGACAGCAATTTGGTTGGCTTACTATGGTGAAAACGAGCTATTAGATTATTTTTCTGGAGTTTAAAAAGAAATATTTTACTTTGCCTTATTTAGGGTAGTGTAAGGGCTCAGTGGTACTAACCTAGTAGGTGCACGCTCAAAATCTGTAATGCTTTAAAGGTCTTCTCTCAAAAAAACACAAATGGTTCTGACCCATATAAGTGTGCCCAATTCAAGATTGAAAGTTGGAAATTTTCAAGATTTGCCCTTCAAATGTGGGTAGTCATGGTTTCTGCCCTGCTTTCAGGATGGCAAAACGGTGCAAACTGTCAATTATACCCTGTTCTGCATGTACTGTATTGTGCAAAGCAGGGTATTAATGGCAAACAGTTTGCACTGTTTTGTCATCCTGAACGCAGGGCTGATTAAATAGCATACACTGCAGGGATAATGAAAAATTGCTTCAAATTCTTCATGAGGCTTACCACAGACAAGTGACCAAGAAAAATGTACTTTAGTAGAAATCCCTTGTTGGACAAGTTAGGTATTGGAATTCCACAACCCTGTATCCAGCCCTGTGTTCAGGATGTAAAAGCATTTCGCGAGCCCTTTGAGATGCTAACCTGCTTTGCACCTGCACATACATGCAAAGCAAGTATCATCTCGAAATGGCTTGGCTAACGTTTTCGTTTGAACAGATGGCTGGCTAAATGCAAAAGAGGTTACAGATATTACATCTAGGTCTATGTGAAGCGCACAAGATGATTTAGAAATCATTTTAGATTTTTATGTCCACACATCAATAGATCATGGACTTATTGTTTTACCACTGTCCAAATGTCTGTCTGCAAACTACAAAAACTGAAAAGTTTCCTGTATATAACTTCAAAAGTACTTGAGATGTAAAGTTCATACTTGCAATCAAGGTCAAGGTAGTCGGTTAAGGTTAGTGATGGACAGATTAATCGATTAAATTCGATAGTCAGTTGGTTCGGGCTTCTGATAGTGATGATCGACTAAGAAATTTCATAATTGATTAATCAGTTCCTAACACATAAATGAAAAACCATTATAGTTATATTGTTTTCAAATCCAACATCAATTTGATGGCTCAGTGTGAAGCAGTTGTAACTGCCTGTATATTCATAGGCAGTTACAACTGTTTCATGCAGAGCCATGAAGTTGATAGAACAATCTGCAGAAAGAGTCTTTAGGTCATGAGTTCTAACTAAAGTTTCATATTCTATTCTAAGTATGATACTGAGAGTGCTGTATCAATTTCTAAGAAAACAATTGTACTAGTTTATTTAGTCTTCAAACTAAAAACCATAATTGTAATTTGAAACCCATTGCCCAACACTAGTTAAGATCAAGGACAGATATCAATACCAAACTTTAATAAAAAAAATGCTGTTTCTGGGACATTAGTATGTAATGAATACATTTGTTTTTTCACACCTATGCGGAGATAAACAATAATTGTTTTTTTACCCATCTTTTAAATATCAAGCTTTCATTGATAGGGATCATCCAGGGTTCGTGCTAGCATTCTAAATTTGGGAGTCATTGACCCCTTGACCGTAAAACTCTGGGGGGTCAAAAATGGTTATGAAATGGTCGAAAAAGGGCAAAGCATGAAAATTTATCAGTCTTTAAAGTTATCTTTATAACTGAAACAACATAGACAATAAAGTGTAGGCACACTTTATTGTTTATGTTGTTTCATTTATATAGATCTTTTGTTTGAGTATGAGGGAAACAATTGATCTATATAATCTTTTATATTGCATAGGTTGCACCACTGTAAATTCAGTGGGTCAAATAAACCCATAGAGGAAATTTTTTGAGGGTCAAAATGTGATTTTTGGGAGTCAAAACCCTTGTTTAAGGGTCAAACACGAGCCCTGATCATCCATGATTTTGTTTGTTTTCTCTCATCAGTATTACTTTGTTATGTTGACTCCATACCTACGGGACTGGGGGACAAAACTGTTTAAATGTTTCTGTCAGCCTGTCAAGCCTATTGTTAAACTATGTTAATACTAAAGCAGGAATTTGCCGGGTTAAGCATGGACATTAAGAGATACTGTTTGCACCCTGATGTCATCGATGATCGCATAAGAGGGTAAAAGATCAAATTTGAATTCAGGCTGTGTCTGTGAGACAAACGAAACTTTTAATATTTTTATGCCCCCGTATTGAGAGATCTGGGGCATATTGTTTTACTCATGTCTGTCTGACTGTCCATCCGTCTGTCTGTCCGTCTGTCCGAAAACTTAACCCGAAAACTTAACCTTGCCAATATCTTCAAGCCTATTCAAGATACAAAGCTAATATTTGGCATGAAAATAGATCTCAATGATCCGCATCTGCTGGTACCAAAGTCAAGATCATGTGACAAGGTCAAGGTCATCTGTCAAGGTCAAACTTTGAAAAAAAATGCCGTTACGGGGGCATTCATGTTTCACAAACACATCTTGTTCATCTCTATATTTGGATGTACATGATATCAGAGCTACTGATAGAGGGCGTATTTGGGATTTCAATTTTGAATATTTCACTAGTCCTTGCTCAAAACCTTTGTCGTGGTTGCTCATTAGAATTGTCTCGACGAGACAATTCAAATAAGTACCCAAAACATAGGGTTTTGTTGAGAAATAAAGATTTTATACTGGAGTTACCCCCGCTTATCTGTTCCTCTTGCATATCGTCCAGTAAGAAAGCCTAAAATTTTGTCTTTTTGTTGAAAATGCAAAACATGTTTTACTTAATAAACTGCATGTAAGGAATCTTATCAGGTGAAAATTGTATTCTTTTAATTTGTAAATACTGTAAATAAAATCTGTACATAAGAAGAAGACAAAAAATACTATATTGTTGTCATTAATGAAAAAAATAAAATCATGTATGAAATTCAGAACAGAAATATTTTGTTAGGTTGTTTGTTTTGAGTATCCTCGATTGACAGTTATTGTGGTTGCTTTTTTAGCTGGACTTTTCGAAGAATAGGGGGGCTATTCCGGTCACCTGCGTGTCCGCGTAATGCATTGGTTAAGTTTTTACGGGCAAGTGTTTAAAATCTCTGTTTCTATTAAAGCTATTGCTTTGAAACTTTGCACATGCTTCTGTGACCATAATATCAGCCTCTAGACAAAGATTCAATACTCTGATATTGAATTTAGTGGAATTTTAACCCTTTTCAGACTTAGAAATTGTGGTTAAGTTTTTACGTGCAAATGTTGTTTATCTGTAATATTTCTGTTTCTATAAAAGCTATTGCCTTGAAACTGTACACATGCTTCCCTGACCATAAAATCAGCATCTAGACAAAGATTCATTACTCTGATATTGAATTTAGTGGAAATTTAACCCTTTTCGGACTTAAAAATTCTTGGTTAAGTTTTTATGTACAAATGTTATATATCTGTAATATCTCTATTTCTACTAAAGCTATTGCTTTGAAACTTTGCACATGCTTCTGTGACCATAATATCAGCCTCTTGACAAAGATGCAATACTCTGATATTGAATTTAATAGAATTTTAACCCTTTTTGGACTTAAAAATTCTTGGTTTATTATACCCCCCCACCTACGAAGTAGAGGGGGGTATATTGGTTTCACCATGTCTGTCTGTCTGTCCGTCCATCCGTCCGTCCGTCCGTAGACCTTTTCGTTTCCGGACTCTAACTCAAGAACCAAATGACCTACAATCATGAAACTTTATGCAAATGTTCCTTATGACCCAAGGAAGTGCCCTATTGTTATACCCCCCACCTACGAAGTAGAGGGGGGTATATTGGTTTCACCATGTCTGTCTGTCTGTCCGTCCGTCCGTCCATCCGTCCGTCCGTCCGTAGACCTTTTCGTTTCCGGACTCTAACTCAAGAACCAAATGACCTACAATCATGAAACTTTATGCAAATGTTCCTTATGACCCAAGGAAGTGTCCTATTGTTTTTGGGTCATGTAGGTCAAAGGTCAAGGTCACAGTCAGCCTTAGTTCAATTTTCGTTTCCGGACTCTAACTCAAGAACCAAATGACCTACAATCATGAAACTTTATACAAATGTTCCTTATGACCCAAGGAAGTGCCCTATTGTTTTTGGGTCATGTAGGTCAAAGGTCAAGGTCACAGTCAGCCTTAGTTCAATTTTCATTTGCGGACTCTAACTCAAGAACCAAATGACCTACAATCATGAAACTTTATACAAATGTTCCTTTTGACCCAAGGAAGTGCCCTATTGTTTTTGGGTCATGTAGGTCAAAGGTCAAGGTCACAGTCAGCCTTAGTTCAATTTTCATTTCGGGACTCTAACTCAAGAACCAAGTGGCCTACAATCATGAAACTTTATACAAATGTTCCTTATGACCCAAGGAAGTGCACTATTGTTTTTGGGTCATGTAGGTCAAAGGTCAAGGTCACAGAAAATTTTTGTTCAATTTTCATTTCCGGACTCTAACTCGAGAACCAACTCGAGAACCAAGTGACCTACAAGCATGAAACTTTATGCAAATGTTGCTTATGATCCAAGGAAGTGCCCTTTTGTTTTAGGTCATATAGGTCAAAGGTCAAGGTCACAGACAATGTTTGTTCATATTTCATTTCTGGACTCTTAACTCAAAAACCGAGTGACCTAGAATCATAAAACTTCATGCAAATGCTACATATGACCTGAATATTAGTTTCAAACACATCCTGCACTAATAGCACTTGCATTCCGACAAAGCGCTTGTGGGGGGTATTAGTCCGCTCTGCGACAGTTCTAGTTTTTAGCTCACCTGAGCACGAAGTGCTCAAGGTGAGCTATTGGGATCGTAGAATGTCCGTCGTCCGTCGTCAGTCGTGCGTCGTCCGTCGTGCGTCGTCCGTCGTCCACAATTTCTTTAAACATCTTCTCCTCCTAAACCAGGTGGCCAATCTTGATGAAATTTGGCAGGGATGTTCCTTGGGTCAAGCTCTACCAAAGTTGTTCAAATAAATGAAATCCACCCTTAACTTTCCCTTTACCCTTAAAAAAAAGGGTGAAAATATGAAAATCTTTAAAAATCTTCTTCTCTGAAACCAGAAGGCAGACAGCTTTAATATTTGGTATGTAGCATCATCTAGTGGACCTCTACCAAGTTTGTTCATATCAAGACCCTGGGGTCATAATTGGGCTTTGCCCGGGCCCAACCCTTTTTACATAGAATCAAAGAGCGAAAATCTTTAAAAATCTTCTTCTCTGTAACCAGATGGAAGACAGCTTAAATATTTGGTGTGTATCATCACCTAGTGGGCCTCTACCAAGTTTGTTCATAACAAGACCCTTGGGTCATAGTTGGGCTTTGCACAGGTGCATCCCTTAACCTCTTATGAGCATGAAGGGTAAAAAAATGAAAATCTTCAAAAATCTTCTTCTCTGAAACCAGAAGGCAGACAGCTTTCATATTTGGTATGTAGCATCATCTAGTGGACCTCTACCAAGTTTGTTCATATCAAGACCCTGGGGTCATGTTTGGGCTTTGCTGGGCCCAACCCTTTTTACATAGAATCAAAGAGCGAAAATGTTTAAAAATCTTCTTCTCTCTAACCAGATGGCAGACAGCTTTAATATTTGGTGTGTAGCATCACCTAGTGGGCCTCTACCAAGTTTGTTCATATCAAGACCCTTGGGTCATATTTGGGCTTTGCACAGGTGCATCCCTTTATCTCTTATGAGCACGAAGGGTAAAAAAATTAAAATCTTCAAAAATCTTCTTCTCTGAAACCAGAAGGCAGACAGCTTTCATATTTGGTATGTAGCATCATCTAGTGGACCTCTATCAAATTTGTTCATATCAAGGCCCTAGGATCATATTTGGGCTCCACCTTGGTGCAACCCTTTTCACATAGAATCAAAGAGCGAAAATCTTTTAAAATCTTCTTTAATCTAAACCAGAGGGCACACTGCTTTCATTTTTAGCTCCACTGGCTGAAAGCCACTGGGGCTATTGTCATGGCGTTGTGTCCGTCGTACGTCCGTCCGTCCGTCCGTGCGTGCGTCCGGTCGTAAACTTTTCTTTAAAAATCTTCTCCTCAGAAACTACTGGATGGATTTCAACCAAACTTCACAGGAATGATCCTTTGGTGACCCTCTTTCAAAGTTGTTCAAGAAATTTTGATCCAATGAAAAACATGGATTTAATGGGCGTGGCTTATTTCCAAATATGGTAAAAAGTGAGTTTTCTCAGATTCTAATCAATGGATACCAATTAAATTTTACATGAATAATCCTTGAGTGACCCTTTATCAGTCTACAAAAAATCATTGTGATCCGATGGAAAATATGCATTTTATGGGCGGAGGTCATTTCTCTATATGTTATTTAGTGGAAACTTTGAAAATCATTTTCTCTTAATCTAACTGATGGATATCAACCAAATTTCACTTGAATGATCCTTGAGTGACCCTTTATCAGTCTACAAAAAATCATTGTGATTGGATGAAAAATATGTATTTTATGGGCGGAGGTCATTTCTCTATATGTTATATAGTGGAAACTTTGAAAATCATTTTCTCAGGATGTAACTGATGGATATCAACCAAATTTCACTTGAATGATCCTTGAGTGACCCTTTATCAGTTTACAAAAAATCATTGTGATTGGATGAAAAATATGTATTTTATGGGCGGAGGTCATTTCTCTATATCTTATATAGTGGAAACTTTGAAAATCATTTTCTCAGAATGTAACCGATGGATATCAACCAAATTTCACTGGAATGATCCTTGAGTAACGCTTTATCAATTTACCAAAAATTATTTTGATTGGATGAAAAATATGCATATTATGGGCAGAGGTCATTTCTCTATATGTTTTATAGTGTAAACTTTGAAAATCATTTTCTCAGAATTTGATTTTTGCATATCAATTAAATTTCACTGGAATGATACTTGAGTGACCCTTTATCAGTGTATCAAAAATTATTTTGATTGGATGAAAAATATACATTTTATGGGTGGAGGTCAATTCTCAATATGTTGAAAATTATTTTCAACATCAGTAGAACCCCAAGTATCTAAAAATCTAGTCAAAACATTTATTTGCTTTTACAAGAATTTCAAGACTGTGGAGCGACTCAAGCCATTCATGGCTTTCTAGTTGGTATGTAGCATCAACTTATGCACCTCTTACAAGTTTGTTCATATCAAGACCCTTGGGGTCACTTTTGGGGTCCACCTGGGTGCATCCCTTTTCACATAGAATCAAAGAGCAAAAAGGCATATCTGTCTTGCTCTTCGCTGAAACATTCCATGGTTTTGATCTTAGGCAATTATCTTCTTTTTGACATCTGTCTATCTATTTAATGTGATGTCCTAGGGGTCATAGAGACTCAGGTGAGCGATCTAGGACCATCTTGGTCCTCTTGTTTATAGCAAATGTTGTATATCAGTTATAGCAATATTTCTTCCTAGGCTTTTGCTTGGAAACTTTACACATGCTTCTGTTACTATGATATCAGCTTCTAGACAAAGATTAATTACACTGATATTGGATTTCATCGATTTTTAGCCTTTTTTCAGACTGCCAAAATTCTTGGTTAAAGTTTTACATGCAAATGTTGTACATCAGTTATATCTCTAATTCTAGTCAAGCTATTGCTTGGAAACTTTGCACATGCTTCTGTGATCATAATAACAGCCTCTTGAGAAAGATTCAATTCTCTGGTATGAATTTAGTGGATTTTAAACCCTTTACGGACTTAGAAATCTTGGTTAAGTTTTAGCATGCAACTGATGTACACCTGTAATATTTCTGTATCTACGAAAGCTGTTGCTTGGAAACTTTAAACATGCTTCTTGACCATAATATCAGCCCACAGAAAAAAATTACTTACTCTGCCATTTAATTTCGAGGAGTTTTAACCCTTTTTGGCCTTAAAAATCTCGGTTATGTTTTTATGTGCAACTGTTTTATGTTAGTTGTATCTCTGCTCCTACTAAAGCTATTGCTTGGAAACTTTGCACATGCTTCTGTGACCATAATATCAGCCTCTAGACAAAGATACTTTTCTCTTGACTTGAAGTTTATTGCATTTCCAATGTAGATATTGATTTGCACTAGGAATAGTCGAGCTTCGCTGTCCTCCGACAGCTCTTGTCAACCACTGCCCCAATCAGAAAGCCTCATCAATTTTACGGAATATGCCTCAGCAATTAAAAGGGCAAAGTCATGAAAGTTTGTCATATTGTACATGGTTTTATATGACGTCATGAACATTACTTAATATGAAGTTGTAAGAGACAAAATCAACCACAGGTTAATTTAAGTGGGTATAGTATAGTTTGAAAACAAAAAAGTTTGATAGTGTTTGTTTTCAAATTATAACATGCCAAAAAGATCTCCACAGAATATCGGAAGGTATTAAAGGAATTTTTTATTCTTCAAGCGTATTTACCAAAGTACCACCAAAAGTCGAACCACCTAAAACTGTCAAAAGTTACTATACTTACATCAGATTTTGGATGTTCGATCCCCGACGGCAGCACACATTCTTTCCGACTATTTGTCTCTCACCAAAGGGTTGATAATTGTAGACCTATGTGAGATAGCAGCTGGAGGCTAGGATAGGATGTGGTGGTTGTACTGGTGAGAGAAATACCAAGAAACCATTGTTAGGTGCACCCGTCGCTGCAATATAACTGAAAAATTTGTTGAAAGCAGTGTAAAACTCTATTCAACCAATCAACATCTTGGCTTGTTGAGCAAATGAGCTTCTCAAGCAGCTCTACTTGAAAATAATCCTGCAGCATTTATAGCATAAAATGGAGGTAAATCACTTGCAGCTCATATAAGCACAAAGTACTCCAGGTAAGCATAGAGTCTAGGCTCGGTGCAGCATCAAGCATCAAAATTTACCTTGTAGACACTGCAGAGGCTACTTCTTCTCTTTAAATTACCCGGTAGTTCAATAATACTTGCACAAATCCTATATTGTGGGTGCTCATTAGAATTGTCTTGTCAAGACGATTCAAATGAGTACCCACAATATAGGGTTTCCTTGATAAATAAAGAATTTAGACTAGCTTTACCCCCTCTTTTCTGTACCTCTGCTCTGGCAAACGTTTTTCCCACAATAATATAGTGTAAAGTGGGTGTTTTGAAACTTCTTAAAGTTTGTCTATATGATTAGCTTGGAAAGTTGATAAACAAATGGTTCAGAGGGGTCAAGTCTTATAGGCCATGTTTTGGCACAAATATCTTGATACTTTGTACAAATGCTTGTGTATATATCTTTGACAAGTTTAAAGGTGGGTCAAAGGCAGTATTATGGTAAAGGGCCTCATTTTTGGCTCAAATATCTTGAAACTTCTTACTTGGTAAAACTATTTGCCTTCATGATGTCTCGGACATCTTTGAAATTGGATCACATCGATGCAACCCCTTGTGTATTGTCAAGCATCAGGGCTTGTGCTAGCTTTTTAGCTCACCTGAGCACGAAGTGCTCAAGGTGAGCTTTTGGGGTTACTTGATGTCCGTCGTCCGTCGTCAACATTTACCTTGTGGACACTCTAGAGGCCATATTTTTAGCCCAATCAACCTGAAAATTGGTCAGAATGATTATCTTGATGAAATCTTGGACAAGTTCGAAATTGGGTCAAGTGGGGTCAAAAACTAGGTCACGGGTCAAATCTTAGAAAAACCTTGTGGACACTCTAGAGGCCATATTTTTAGCCCAATCAACCTGAAAATTGGTCAGAATGATTATCTTGATAAAATCATAGACAAGTTCAAAATTGGGTCAAGTTGGGTCAATAACTAGGTTACGGGGTCAAATCTTAGAAAAACCTTGTGGACACTCTAGAGGCCATATTTTTAGCCCAATCAACCTGAAAAGTGGTCAGAATGATTATCTTGATGAAATCTTGGACAAGTTCGAGATTGGGTCAAGTTGGGTCAAAACTAGGTCACGGGGTCAAATCTTAGAAAAACCTTGTGGACACTCTAGAGGCCATATTTTTAGCCCAATCAACCTGAAAATTGGTCAGAATGATAATCTTGATGAAATAGCGGACAAGTTCGAAATTGGGTCAAGTGGGGTCAAAAACTAGGTCACAGGTTCAAATCTTGGAAAAACCTTGTGGACACTCTTGAGGCCATATTTTTAGCCCAATCAACCTTAAAATTAGTCAGAATGATAATCTTGATGAAATCTTGGACAAGTTCGAAATTGGGTAAAGTGGGGTCAAAAACTAGGTCACGGGGTCAAATCTTAGAAAAACCTTGTGGACACTCTAGAGGCCAAATTTTTAGCCCAATCAACCTGAAAATTGGTCAGAATGATAATGTTGATGAAAACTTGGACAAGTTCGAAATTGGGTCAAGTGGGGTCAAAAACTAGGTCATGGGGGTCAAATCTTAGAAAAACCTTGTGGACACTCTAGAGGCCATATTTTAGCCCGTCAAAAACTAGGTCACGGGGGTCAAATCTTAGAAAAACCTTGTGGACACTCTAGAGGCCTTATTTTTAGCCCAATCAACCTGAAAATTGGTCAGAATGATTATCTCGATGTAATCTCGGACAAGTTCGAAATTGGGTCAAATGGGGTCTTAAACTAGGTCACAGGGTCAAATTTTTGAAAAACCTTGTGGACACTCTAGAGGCCATATTTTTAGCCCAATCAACCTGAAAAGTGGTCAGAATAATTATCTCGATGAAATCTCGGACAAGTTTGAAATTGGGTCAAGTGGGGTCAAAACTTAGGGCACAGGGTCAAATCTTGGAAAAACCTTGTGGACACTCTAGAGGCCTTATTTTTAGCCCAATCAACCTGAAAGTTGGTCAGAATGATTATCTTGATGAAATCTTGGTCAAGTTCGAAATTGGGTCAAGTGGGGTCAAAAACTAGGTCACAGGGTCAAATCTTGGAAAACCTTATGGACACTCTAGAGGCCATATTTTTAGCCCAATCAACCTGAAAATAAGTCAGAATGATTATCTTGATAAAATCATAGACAAGTTCAAAATTGGGTCAAGTTGGGTCAATAACTAGGTTACGGGGTCAAATCTTAGAAAAACCTTGTGGACACTCTAGAGGCCATATTTTTTAGCCCAATCAACCTGAAAAGTGGTCAGAATGATTATCTTGATGAAATCTTGGACAAGTTCGAGATTGGGTCAAGTTGGGTCAAAAACTAGGTCACGGGGTCAAATCTTAGAAAAACCTTGTGGACACTCTAGAGGCCATATTTTTAGCCCAATCAACCTGAAAATTGGTCAGAATGATAATCTTGATGAAATCGCGGACAAGTTCGAAATTGGGTCAAGTGGGGTCAAAAACTAGGTCACAGGTTCAAATCTTGGAAAAACCTTGTGGACACTCTTGAGGCTATATTTTTAGCCCAATCAACCTTAAAATTAGTCAGAATGATAATCTTGATGAAATCTTGGACAAGTTCGAAATTGGGTAAAGTGGGGTCTAAAACTAGGTCACGGGGTCAAATCTTAGAAAAACCTTGTGGACACTCTAGAGGCCATATTTTTAGCCTGTCAAAAACTAGGTTACGGGGGTCAAATCTTAGAAAAACGTTGTGGACACTCTAGAGGCCTTATTTTTAGCCCAATCAACCTGAAAATTGGTCAGAATGATTATCTCGATGTAATCTCGGACAAGTTTGAAATTGGGTCAAATGGGGTCTAAAACTAGGTCACAGGGTCAAATTTTTGAAAAACCTTGTGGACACTCTAGAGGCCATATTTTTAGCCCAATCAACCTGAAAAGTGGTCAGAATAATTATCTCGATGAAATCTCGGACAAGTTCGAAATTGGGTCAAGTGGGGTCAAAACTAAGGGCACAGGGTCAAATCTTGGAAAAACCTTGTGGACACTCTAGAGGCCTTATTTTTAGCCCAATCAACCTGAAAGTTGGTCAAAATGATTATCTTGATGAAATCTTGGACAAGTTCGAAATTGGGTCAAGTGGGGTCAAAAACTAGGTCACAGGGTCAAATCTTGGAAAACCTTATGGACACTCTAGAGGCCATATTTTTAGCCCAATCAACCTGAAAATTAGTCAGAATGATTAGTTTGATAAAATCACAGACAAGTTCAAAATTGGGTCAAGTTGGGTCAATAACTAGGTTACGGGGTCAAATCTTAGAAAAACCATGTGGACACTTTAAGAGGCCATATTTTTAGCCCAATCAACCTGAAAATTGGTCAGAATGATTATCTTGATGAAATCTTGGACAAGTTCGAAATTGGGTCTAGTTGGGTCAAAAACTAGGTCACGGGGTCAAATCTTAGCAAAACCTTGTGGTCACTCTAGAGGCCATATTTTTAGCCCAATCAACCTGAAAATTGGTCAGAATGATAATCTTGATGAAATCTCGGACAAGTTCGAAATTGGGTCAAGTAGGGTCAAAAACTAGGTCACGGGGTCAAATCTTAGAAACTATTTTCAGATTATTAATTCAGGTGAGCGATTAAGGGCCACTATGGCCCTCTTGTTGAATTAGGGAGTCATTGACCCCTTGACCATATAATTCTGGGGGTCAAATCTGGTTTTGAAGGGGTCAAGAAAGAGCAAAACATGAATACTTAATGGTCTTTAAAGTTATCTATATAACTGAAACAACATAAACAATAAAGTGTAGATACACTGTATTGTTTATGTTGTATCGATTTTATATAGATCTTTTTAAATAGTATGAACAATTTATCAATAAAATCTTTCATATTGCTTAGGTTGCACCATTGGAAATTCAGTGGGTCAAAATGACCCCCTGCAGTGATTTTGGCCCCCTGCAGTGAACTTTTAAGGGTCAAAGTGGAATTTTTGGGAGTCAAAACCCTGGTTTAAGGGTCAAACACGAGCCCTGAGCATGATCTGTAAAGCTCGACCTAAAGTATCAACGTCTTTGACTGTCCTTTCACACACTTGATGTGAATGCAACTCTACTTACATTTATCCATGGACAGGATTTATATTCAACTTTTACAATGTGGTCTTGTTAAGTATACTTTGGTATTTTTTTGGGCTTTCAGTCAAATTCCTGACAAACAATGGGTTCTGTCCTGCTAAGTATTCTTTGGCAAATTATTTGGCTCTCAGTCAAATTTCTGGCAAACAATGGTTTATAACCTGTTAAGTATACTTTGGCAAATTATTCAGCTTTCAAATTTCTGGCAAACAATGGAATGTCCTGTTAAGTAAACGTTGGCAAATTATTTGGCTTTCGGTCAAATTTCTGGCAAACAATGGGTCATGTTAAATTTTCCAGTAGTTGTCATAGCCCGGTCAGACTTTGAGTATTCAAACATTGGGTCATGGGTTCAATTCCCATTGGCAGCTGAAATCCTTTCTGGCCTTTATTCTCCCAAAAATGGGTGAATATTAGTAAACTTAAGCGGGATAGCAGTAAGAGCTAGGGAAAGATGTTATGGTAGTAGTGGTGGGGGAAATACCAGGCATCCATTGTTAGGGGCTCCAGTCATTGCAATTTAACTGAAAGATTTGTTACTATTCTTACATCAGATTTTGGATGTTCGATCCCGACGGCAGCACACATTCTTTCCGGCTATTTGTCTCTCACCAAAGGGTTGATAATTGTAGACCTATGTGAGATAGCAGCTGGAGGCTAGGATAGGATGTGGTGGTTGTACTGGTGAGAGAAATACCAAGAAACCATTGTTAGGTGCACCCGTCGCTGCAATATAACTGAAAAATTTGTTGAAAGCAGTGTAAAACTCTATTCAACCAATCAACATCTTGGCTTGTTGAGCAAATGAGCTTCTCAAGCAGCTCTACTTGAAAATAATCCTGCAGCATTTATAGCATAAAATGGAGGTAAATCACTTGCAGCTCATATAAGCACAAAGTACTCCAGGTAAGCATAGAGTCTAGGCTCGGTGCAGCATCAAGCATCAAAATTTACCTTGTATACACTGCAGAGGCTACTTCTTCTCTTTAAATTACCCGGTAGTTCAATAATACTTGCACCAATCCTATATTGTGGGTGCTCACAACATAGGATTTCCTTGATAAATAAGGCATTTAGAGTGGCTTTACTCCCTCTTATCCGTATCTCTGCTCTGGCCAATGTTTTCCCCACAATAATATAGTGTAAAGTGGGTGTTTTGAAACAAGATAAGCTTGGAAATTTGATAAACAAACTGGTAAAAGGGGTAAAGGCTTATAGGCCTCATTTTTGGCTCAAATATCTTGACATTTTGTACAAATGCTTGTGTATATATCTTGGACAAGTTTAAAGGTGAGTCAAAGGCAGTATTACGGTAAATCTTGTATGCATTCAAAGGGCCTCATTTTTGGCTCAAATATCTTGAAACTTCTTACTTGGTCAAAATATTTGCCTTCACAATGTCTCGGAAAACTTCAAAATTGGAATGCGTCGGTGTAACCCCTAGTTTATTGTCAACCATGATCTATAAAGCTGGACCTAAATTATCAACCTGTTTGACTGTCCTTAGACACACTTGATGTTAATGCAACTCTACCTACTTTATCCATGGATTTATATTCAACTTTTAAAATGTAGTCTTGGTAAGTCTACTTTGGTAAATATTTTGGCTTTCTGTCAAATTTCTGATCATGTCCTGTTAAGTCTACTTTGGTAAATATTTTGGCTTTCTGTCAAATTTCTGATCATGTCCTGTTAAGTCTACTTTGGTAAATATTTTGGCTTTCAGTCAAATTTCTGGTTATGTCCTGTTAAGTCTACTTTGATAAATATTTTGGCTTTCTGTCAAATTTCTGATCATGTCCTGTTAAGTCTACTTTGGTAAATATTTTGGCTTTCTGTCAAATTTCTGGTTATGTCCTGTTAAGTTTACTTTGGTAAATATTTTGGCTTTCAGTCAAATTTCTGGCAAACAATAGAATGACCTGTTAAGTATACTTTGGTAAATAATTTGGCTTTCAGTCAAATTTCTGGCGAACAATGGGTCATGTCCTGATAAAAATACTTTGGCAAATTATTCAGCTTTCAAATTTCTGGCAAACAATGGAATGACCTGTTAAAATAACTTTGGCAAATTATTTGGCTTTCAGTCAAATTTCTTGGCAAACAATGTGTCATGTTCAACTTAATGGTAGTTGTCATAGCCCAGTCAGACTTTGAGTCTCCAAGCGTAGGGTCATGTGTTCAATTCCCATTGGCAGCAGATATCCTTTCTGGCCTTTATTCTCCCATGAATGGGTAAATATTAGTAAACTTAAGCGGGAAAGCAGTAAGAGGCTAGGGAAAGATGTTATGGCAGTACTGGTAGGGGAAATACCAGGAATCCATTGTTAGGTGCTCCAGCCATTGCGATTTAATTGAAAGATTTGTTGAAGCAGCGTAAAACCCCATTCAAACAAATAAACAAACTCTCTAACAAATATATTTTTACCTGTTGACCAGAGTCTTAGGCTGTTGCATATTGATATATGTTTATAGATAGTTACAAATGTTTTGTGCGGAATCATCACTATGTGAATTTGTTGGAAATGACATGCACATAAACACAGAAATTAAAACCAATGCTAAACCTGATTCTAACGAATCATGTAAAATAATGATTAACTACAGCAAAAACTAGCAGTAGGTTAGGTTGCCCATCAGTTATTTTTCTTATCATGCTGAGACATCAAATTTTTTTCTATGAAAGGTTTTATCATACGCTGGATTGTATTTCTAGGGGTTGTGCAAAAATATTTGCAATCTGGGGGAAGAACAAAATTTCAAAACAGTAGGTCTTATGTTATGACTTTTATTACTTAATTTATAATTATATCTACAAACATCTTTTAACTCATTATCAGATCAAAAAGTTCTGTTGCAGATAATAACTGTAGGGCCCGAGGTTATAACTTTTCTCGGGCTCAACCAAGAATTGTCTCAAATTTTGAATTTAAATAAATGTATGAAAATAAAAGATAAAATTAATAAATTGTTATTTATAACAACTTATTAATATTATCTTATGTGTTAATACATTAAAATCAGTATTATAACAGAATTATGGCTTTAATCTCAAATTGATATTTAAGAAAATTTTGAATTGAGAATGAAAAAAGTTTTATAACCTTGGGCCCAGAATGATAAAATTCAGAAAATCATTGTGATTTTAGGTAAAATACCGTAAAAATGAAGATATTGCTTACTGTGATCAGTTTTTTTTTCATTTTCAACAATCTTTCAGTAGCTTTCTATAAAAGACATGATTATGGTAGAATAGACATTGAAAGAATGTGTAGACTGCCGAGGACACAAATTGAACTAAGCAAAGCAGACCATTACCCCCCACCAGGACTTTGTTCCAGTTCTGGAAATGTGACCTTGACCTTTGTAGTACAAAAAGATTAGAGCGATTCCTTGAGTCAATGGCAACTTAATATATAAAGGTACAATCCTGGGCATGCTGAAACCGACATATCGCTGCTTTAAAAGGTCAGCCTGCACATATATCTCTTCCATCAGCCCTGTATTCAGGATGCCAAAACAGTGGAGTTTGCCAATTATACTCTACTTTGCATGTGTACAAAGCAGGGTATAACTGGCAAACTATTTGCACCGTTTGGTCATCCTGAATGCAGGGCTGTATTTACTTTTGAGATTGAGTGTATGTACATTCAGGTCAATCAAGCAGCAATCTACTTGTTATATACAGGTACACTTATTGCCACAACTTGCAGTTATATCGCGGCAACTGGAGCACCTAACAATGGTTTCCTGGTATTTCTCTCACCAGTAAGACCATCACATCCTTTCCTAGCCTCCAGCTGCTATATCACTTAGGTCTACGATTATCAACCCATTGGTGAGAGGATTGATTCAGAGAATGAGTTCACATGTGTAACCCTAAGAATGAGTTTACATGTGTAACCCTAAGAGTGAGTTCACACAGTAACCCTAAGAATGTGTTCACATGTGTAACCCTAAGAATGAGTTCACATAGGTAAGCTTAAGAATGAGTTCGCATGCATAACTGTGTAAGAGTTACATAAGAATGAGTTCACACATGTAAGAGTCTCATAAGAATGAGTTAACATGTGTAACCCTAAGAATGAGTTAACACATGTGTTACCCTAAGAATGAGTTCACATGAGTAACCCTAAGAACAAGTTCACATGTGTAAGACAAGGTTATCTCTAATGGCAATTCATTATTATAGAAAACGGGTTGCTGTGTGAGAAACAGTTATCTATAAAATTATGCACATTTATAAGTATACACCACGATGGCTCAGCGTGAAACAGTTGTAACTCCCTATAAACATATAGGGAGTTACAACTGTTTCGGCCTGAGCCATCAAAATGACAAAATCATCAGACTTTGAAACAAGTGGAAAGGGAAATATAGTCGAAAAAGAGAAATGCTTAATAACAGTATTTTCTTCTTTTTCCTCACATTTATCTAAAAACAATCGTTTCTTCTACTATATACATTGCATATTACACATCTTTTTACATTATTCTTAGAGCCTTTAACACTTTTCTGTTGTACAAAATTTTGGACCTGTCCAAATTCAAAGGTTTTGCAGACGAAAATTTAATGTGGATTTAATTTGAAAAATAACCATTCAGTAGGGTAGAAAATAGTGTGGAAAAAGAAGGAATTGCTTGTCAGAAGCAATTTTTTTATTTTTTCACAATGTTTTCTCAATCATAAAATCACAGGCGCGTAAAAAGCAGGGATTAAACAGCAAAGGGTTCAAAAACCTTGTTTATTTGTGTAGCTAATAGTAAAATTGACAAATGTCTATTTAGGCTTCTCCATCAAAAAGACAACCTAAAAGGAAAAAGGAGACTAATCAGTCGATAAATTTTGCAATCGGTCACATATTTCCTGAATTTATAAAATGCTACCTTTAAATCACAATTAAATCCAAGAATTTAACCCTTGTCATGCTGATCCCAGAATATTCCTGCTCTTGAAAGAGCTATAAACAAAGACATCCCTGCACATATGTGCAATCTTATCATTCTATAATAAACATTTTTTTCCTTTTAAAACTAAAAAAGTTGAAAAAAACATGTAACTATATAAAATATCCATGTGATAACATCCTATATGATATTTTTTATGATATTACATGGATATTTTTAGAACAATGACATAATGCAGTTAATTTAGAAATTTGCATTTCTGTTAGAAACACCGACGAAAACACAGAAAGTAGAGGTTTAAAGATAAATGTAATACTTACAAAGAGTATTGTATGAAAAAAATATCAAACACAGTTGTGGGGGATCGATAATTGTCTAGGCAGAGCCTAGACAATGATCAATTCCCCCAACCTTGTTAGATATTTTTTTTCATACAAAATACCAAGTACGTATTTTATATTTATCAAATACTGTCTCACAATAAGTGCATCCAGTGCTTTCCAGACTTTGATCCAGATGATGCAATTGTGCCAAAAATTTCATTCAACATGACAAGGGTTAAATGGATCTGATTTACCGTGGACCACGAAAAAGAGGATGAGTTTTAAGAACATTATATAACAGGTTTTCTATTATGGAAATTGTAAGCCCATTTGATAAGTGCAAACTTAATTACAAACTGAAATTATAATAAACCTACCAACCAACAAGGTGGTGATTTGTCACAAGAAATTCTACTAGGCGGCAAAGTATAAAACCAAAAGGAAAATAAATGTGACCTGTCACACTAAAAGGGACCATCTGGGAAGTGAATAAAGTGTAGACCCTTGTCAGACTGCGCAGATTGCGCAGACAGACTAAAGTCGAAACTTTTCGCAACTTATTAATTTTCTTAATCTAGAATAATCAATCAACCTTCCTGTGAATTTTTTTTACATAAGGCCTCTGGTTGGCCTGTTCTTGAACATTTCTTATTTTAAAATATTTATTTTATAAAGTTCCATTTTCACATGACAGGTCACAAATAAAAATCCAAGCTAGATAGAGTTATGCAGCTTATTCACTGCACTCAGTATTCATGAAAGGAACGTAACTGCCAAGTTTCAAGTCAATCTGCTTTGAGTTCAGGATGTAAAAGCACCTCGCAGACGCTTTGAGATGATACCCCGCTTTGCATGTGCACATACATGCAAAGCGAGGTATCGATTCGAAAGGCAGCAGTCAGCTTCAAACAAAGAAGTGGACAATGCCTGCCCCCTGGACGCTTGGCCACCAGACTTGATCACAAAATATGTAATGTCTTTCGATGGACGCATAAAAAGTGTTCAAATTCACTTGATAAAATCCATAATCAGTACAAGTTTTGATACTTATTGTACAGCCATAGCCAGCTGATAAAATTTAGACGAATAGAAAGAAGAAGCCAACATATCTTAAAGCCCCAGTCTGTGTTTGTGAACATTTCAGAAACGCAAGACAATAATCTTTAATGACTATGAACACAAAAATTAGACTTTAATTCTCAAAGATTAGCTTAAATTTGTCATTCCAGTATTCGGTAATGCAGAATTTTATGACGCTTATATCTAAATATAGGCAGATCTTGATGAAAATTTATGACCCGCAACATTTCAGACTCCAATTTGTATAGAGCCCATTACCACTCCTTTGCATGGGTGTATTTCACAATAACAAAATCTCATTTACATATATCACTTTATAAGGTAGATTATGCGTTTTTAGAAAAAGCCATTGTTTGTCAATTGATTTGTATTTTTTATGTAACTCATCTTTCATAAGACTAATCAAGAATAATTTTTCAAAGAATGTTCAAATAGTGATTTTTTTTACTCTAAATGCAGATGTGGCCTTTAATTGAAATTACAGTTAAACTTCAGTAGCTCGAACACCTTGGGGACTTGATAATTTGTTCGAGAGATCGGTTGTTCGACCAATCCAAAAAACTATAAAGGTACCAGAAGATGGGAATGCGCCACATCCGGTAATACATCGTATCCGAATATACGTATACTTATTTGGTTCTTCAATTTCACTTTTTAATTCACTGGTTTTTAGGTTTTCAAAATTGATCCACGGGATTTGTGTTTGAAAATGAATAAAGAAAGAAAAATGATGAAATAACTTTTGACTAAAGAGTCTTATTGTTACATTCCCTTTGTTTACAAAAAAGATTTCCGTAATATTATTCCTGTTACGTACGCGGCCTCAATTGCAAGTGAGAAATTAATTAAAGTAAAATTTAAACAGCGTTCAAATTTTTAACTTTAAACCTTTGTCGAGTATATAAATTCACGTCCGTCTTTGAGAAATTGTAGATCCATGTAAATTTCAAACCCTAATTTCAACACGAGTCTCTCGTTTGGACCCTTCTTGTCATACTTTCAAGCAGACGTTACGTATCTGTATGTAGTTGGTTTTTTTTTGGTTTTTTTTTTGACATCGCTAAGTTAACCAGTCACTGAAATATCAACAAGAGACAATATATAATAATGAATTTAAACAGCAGATGGCCAAACAACAACTTAATTCAATTAGATAAAACAGTGTATTTTTCACCGTAGGGTAATTATGATGCACGGTGCGTAATTGACAATAAGGTGTCAAAAAAGGATAACGAGTTGAAAAGTGTGAAAATCACCCTAATATGACACATTGGTATAAGCGATAGACCCTTTGTTCGAATTTTTCCAGGTGAATTATATAGTATTTTTAACGTCCGGACTGAAGAATGTGTTCGAGAGTTCGACCGTCCTGGTGTACGAGTTTTCCGAGGTCGAACACTATAAATTATGAGCGAAATCTGCCGGGACTGAGATCCTTGTTCGAATTTTCCCTAGTGTTCGAGATTACCCTTGTTCGAGAGACCGAAGTTTGACTGTATGTTTTTTCAGTTCTTTTCTGGACATAAAACAACATTGTTTCTCTCAATTTTTCTTAAGGTGCATGCTAATAATGAGGGTTGTCTGGGAGTAGGTTAAAAGAATCTGAATGTTAACAACTTCATTTGTAAAATATTGATTTATCTCCACCGAATGCCTGGAATACAACTGATTCACCCGACTGAATTTAGATAAAAAGTTCAGACTCGATGAATAAAGTGGAACAAATCATGCGATTTTTCAATCATGCAACTTAAAGGCATGAGTTCACCCACTTCATCGGTGCAGTTTATTCTTGCACTTAATTAAGTTCAGATTTTTACAAGCAGAGCTACAGATAGAGGGGGTATTTTGATTTAAAATTTATAATTTCAGAAGCCCTAACTTAAACTCTAGACTATGTTGTTGATTCTCATTTGAAACGTCTCATCGAGACGATTCAAATGAGTACCCACAACATAGGGTTTTCATTGAGAAACAAAGATTTTAGGTAGGCTTTACCCCCTCTTATCTGTACCTCTGATTACAAGCACTTGGTGTAAGCAACCGAAGTCCACCCCTGGTTTTAGTTTACACGTTATACACTGTGTATCTCAATGATTTTGCTATAAAAACAACAACAATAATAATAATATTCTGTATGAACACGTCACAGTATCGTACACCGCCAACCTGACTTTTTTGGAGCATTTGTATTGGCTGTAAGTTTGTGTCCCCCGCCACCTTTAGGCGGACTTGATGCATCCTGTAATGAATAACAACATGACATCAATATTATGTGAGCGACTATTTTTTTTAAGCATTCACTTTTATCAAATGACCATCATAAAAAGTCCCTTCACCAAAATCTTTGGAAAAAGCGGACATTCTTAACGAAAAATTAATTGTTGAATGTTATGATACAATCCATATATGCTATCAAAATGAACTGTCTTATTTATCATGAAATTTAGCAACTAGTTCCTCTGTGTTATAGAAAGCTTTTTTAGATGAACATTCAAGCCAAGTTTCAAGTAATATTTTCAGAGAATACAGAGATTTTACTAAGGTTTTGAAATAGCTCAGTTAATAATGCATAAATATGACCCATTTTATATGACAGAGTTTTGCATTTTTGCACAAATTCTGGTCAAAAGTTGTAAAGAACTCTATAGTACTCACAAACTGCTTATAGTTTTCACAAATTTCAAGCAGTTTGCCTGTAGTACTCACAAATTTCAAACAGTTTGCCTGTAGTACTCACAAATTTCAAGAAGTTTTACCTGTAGTACTCACAATTTTCAAGCAGGTTTAATTTGCCTGTAGTACCCACAAATCTAAAGCAGTTTTGCCTGTAGTACTCACAAATTTCAAGCAGTTTGCCTGTAGTGGTGCTCACAAATTCCAACCAGTTTTGCTGTAGTACTCACAAATTTCAAACTGCTTTCTCTGTAGTACCCACAAAACTAAGGCAGTTTTGAAGATATTTTTCATAATTTCAAATAATTTTGACACTAAAACTCTTGATTTTTTTCAAACAGTTTTGACCAAAGTTCTCACAAATGTTAAGTAATTTCAGGCAGTATTACACTCACAAAAATCCTTGCATTCTCGGCAATAGTACTCACAAGTTTCAGGTAGTTTCAACTACAGTATTCACAAAATTGATTTCAGACAGTTTTACTTAAGTACTCACAAATTTCAAACAGAATTGACTCACCATTTTTCTGTCCATCTTGGTTTTTATATCCCTTGCTAAGGTAAAGAAGGCCTCTTCAACATTTATACTAGCTTTTGCACTGGTTTCCATGAACTTGATACCATGTTCTATTGCAAGCTGAAAATAGACATACAGTATAAAAATTATATAAAGAGGTTGGGAGAATTGATAATTGGTGAGGCTCTGCTGAGACCATTATCAATTCCCACAACAGAGTAAGATATTTTTTTATACAATACAATGTTCTATTGCAAGCTAAAAACAAAGAGGGAATTTTGTATAACTTTCTTAGAGGGAAATTATACTTAGTGTTTTGTATGAAAGAAAATATTTAACGAGGTTGGTGGAATTAATAATTGTTGAGGCTATGCTGAGAAAATAATCAATTCCCACAACTGAGTTAGGTATTTTTTCATACAATACACTAAGTATGTTAAATATTCATTTTATAACCACTATTTGCCTTGTTTTCATCGATGTTTCTAACAGAAATGCAAGTTTCTAAAAATAACTGCATTATGTCATTGTTCTAAAAATATCCATGTGATATCATAAAAAATATCATATTGGATGTAATCACATGTATGATAGTGTCTAAAAACATCAATGCTATCTGCCTGGTGTGTGTGATGACAAAACAGTGTAAACTGTTGGCAAATTATACCCCACTTTGCACTCAAAGCCTCTTCTAACAGAAGACACCAGTACTACAATTACATCTTTCCCTAGCCTCTAGCTGCTATCAAACTACGGTCTACTTTTAGTTCATGGAACTTAAATCAAATTATTCACTGAAGAAATTACCTGTTCTCCTCGTTCTTTGCTGACCTGTCTGCGATCATTCATATCACATTTGTTACCCAGGATCATCTTCTCTACATCTCGAGATGCATGCTGGAATAGTTATAGGGAATGTGTAATAAATACAGTAAAAACTAATTGACTATCAACAAGACAACAATCTGATTCAAAACACAGAGTTCTGTCTGTGTGTGTGATTTATGAAATACTTCCATTTTCCCATTGATGTGTCCATGAAAAAAGTCTGATAGGGGGGAGCTATATGCAAAAGTAAAAGTCCAAGGGCAGATAACTCCCCCTCTCATCAGACTTAATTCATGGTGAAAAGTTCAGCTGCAGATGCTGGATAAGGTAAAAATTCCAAGTAAAAAAAGGGGCACATCTCTCACAAAAATGATTCCAGAGATATTCCCTTTGGTAGGATGGGTAGCTCTTCTGATGGTGAACACACATACCAAGTTTCAAAAAGATATCTTCAATAACAACAGAGACATGACCAAGATTAAACTTTGTCAAACCGATTTTTATTTTTTAAATATCCTGTTTGACATTCATATATTTTTTACAGAAAGATACTTTGTCCTTTTTGTTTGTTTTTTTCTTACTTTTTTTGTGATGAATCATAAATACTATTAAAAATTCTAATTAAGTTAAAGATCCTTATACTCTTACATTTTTCCATTTTGTACCCTGAGATTTGCAGTCAAGGGGGTAAATGACAGGTGGATTTCAAAGGCTAGTAAAACCCCAGAAATGTTCTAACTAAACATAAATATCAACATTTCCGGTTTAACCCTTTCCTTTTTTACAAAATTTTGGACCTGTCCAAATTCAAAGGTTTTGCAGACAAAAATTTATAATGGATTTAATTTGAAAAATAACTATTCTGTAGGGTAGAAAATAGTGTGGAAAAAAAGAAATTGCTTGTCAGAAGCAATTTCTTCTTTTTTCACAAGTTTTTCTCAATCATAAAATCACAGGCACGTAAAAAGCAGGGATTAAACAGTAAAGGGTTAACACCGAATTACAGAAGGTATAAACATAGATAGTTCAGAATGTGTCAATTGAAGGTAGTGGGCCCATAATGATAGTGCAATGTATTGGAAGTAATAAACTTGGACAATGTTAACCAAGGATTCCTAATGATTTTCATTAGGAAACCTTAGTCAACATTGTTAAAGATCATGAGTTCAAAAATGTTGCGGCACTGTCAAAGGTCCACTACCTTAAGTTACATGCTGTAACATCTTCTATACAAACCTCCTCGATATTTCTGATCCAGTTTCTTATGTTGTCAAATGACTTTTCATTTGTAATATCATATACTAGCATTATACCCTGAAAAAATAAAAATAACATAAATTAAGACAAGAGGACCATGGTGGTCCTACATTGCTTGACTTCATATCTTTGTCTAAATTAAAATTTATCAAATTTTCCTGCAAAAGTTGTAATAATAATTCTAAGATTTGAGGCCCCTAGAGTGTATACAAGAAAATTGTCATTAAGGCCTCTTTTTCCCTGATATCAAATATATCCTACCTATTTTCAAAAGGTTCATACTTGTGACCTGACAAACATTCGGTCAAAGTTTCATGAAGATTGGACCATATTTGTGTTCTCTTGAATGTTAATAAGAATATTGTCATTAAGGTCCCTTTTCCCATGATAAGGCATAGATCCTCCCATTTTCAATAGGGTTCATCCATATGACCTGACAAACATTCTGACCAAGTTTCATTAAGATTGGACCATATTTGTGGCCTCTAGAGTGTAAAGAAGAAAATTGTCATTAAGGCCCCTTTTCCCTTGAGATGGCACGGATCCTTCCTGTTATCAAATAGTTCATCCTTGTGACGTGACAAACATTCTGACCAAGTTTCATGAAGACTGGAACATATTTGTGGCCTCTAGAGCGTAAAAACTCATTTAGTCCCCTTTTCCTGTGATATGACACAGATCCTTCCCATTTTCAATAGGATTCATCCTTGTGACCTGACAAATATTCTGACCAATTTACATGAAGGTTGAACCACAATTAAGGCCTCTAAAATGAAAACAAGAATATTATTGTCATTTAGTCCCATTTTCCTGTGATACAACACGGATCCTTCCCATTTTTGATAGGCTTCATCCAAATGACCTGACCAGCATTCTTACCAAGTTTCATGAAAATTGGACCATATTTTGATTTGATTTGATTTGAATTGGGGTTTAACGTCGCTTTCAACAATCTTTCAGTTATATCGCGACGACTGGAGCACCTAACGATGGATTCCTGGTATTTCTCACACCAGTACTACCACCACATCCCTTTCCTAGCCTCCAGTTGCTATTCCACATAGGTTTACAATTATCTACCCATTGGTGGAAGACAAATGTCGGAAAGGATACGTGACGCGGCCGGGGATCGAACCCGTGCAAATATAGACCCCTGGATTAGAAGTCTGGCGCGCTACCAACTGCGCTATTGCCGCGGCGGACCATATTTCGATGGCTCTGTGCGAAACAGTTGTAACTGCCATAAAATGTATAGGCAGTTACAACGGTTTCATGCTGAGCCATTGATTTGTGGCCTCTAGAGGGTAAACAAGAAAATTTCATTAAGCCCCCTTTTCCTGTGATATGGCACAGATCCTTCCTGTTTTCAATAGGGTTCATCAGGGTACATCATGAAGGTTGCGTAACAATCACTTGCAAATTAATTCGCTTGAAGAGAATTTGGCCTAAAAACTACACATTGTCTCATTTTGCATTGAAGAAATAGAATCATCATTTGTTTTTCCAGTAAGATCAATTTTTCTTTAATGCTTTTTGGTGGTTTATCGAGAAATAACGGTAGATTATCACTTGATAATCTCACCGCAAAAGCAGTGAAATTATCAAAAACTTATACCCTGCTTTTGTGCAATTCATCCCATCTGACGTCATCTATGCAGGGCAAACTTAGTGACGTCACAATGAACGTTGCGTAGAAATCACGCGCTTTACGAAAATATTTCCTAAAAATTTTGTCTCATTTTTGCATTAAAGAAATAGAATAATCGTTTGTTTTTCGAGTAAGATCGATTAATATTTCATTTCGTGAACAACAAAAGCTATTTTTCATGAGAATACAGCTTTTGTTGTTCGCTCAATGAAATATAAATTGATCTTACACTGAAACAAATGATTATCCTCTATATTTATATTTAGATATTCAAATCCCAGTTTAAATATAGATACCTACCATAGCACCTCTGTAATAAGCTGTAGTGATGGTTCTGAACCGCTCTTGACCTGCCGTATCCCTGTAACATAAACATGAAGGTCATTCATACTTGACCTTGGATTGTGACCTTGAATAAAGATAAAGGTCATTATTCATATTTGACCTTAGAATGTGACCTTGAATAAATATTGAGGTCATTATTCATACTTGACCTTGAAATGTGACCTTGCATAAATATTAAGGTCAAAATTCATCTTGAACTTGAATTTATATGTATAGGTCTGTCATGCTTCTTCTCAATTGCAGAGTTTTTTAGGGACACATGCTTTATATGTGTTAGACTCCCAAACAATGAGTCAGGACCCAAACAAGTATCATATGTGAGTCACATGGACCCTCTTGTACTCAACTTTAAAAAAGATTTCAAGACATTTTTTAAAAGTATACTATTGTATGTGAGTCCCATGGACCCTCTTGGACTCAACTTTATAAAAGATTTGAATATTATTTTAAAAAGTGTATCGGAGAAATTGAGTGGACACGAAAATGCTTCAGACGGATGGACAAGTGGCAGGACAGACAAGCTCAGACTTAAAAAAATCTCTTAACATAGTTTTTGGGTGGTTAATATATGTTTAATTATAGCTATTAAGATACCATATTTTGTTGATGCCAGACTGCAATCCTACTATTTTATTTTATATTTGACCTTGATTGAATGTCAATCTTCTTTCTTGACATTGAATTCATGATTATTTGGGTTATTCTTTTCCATTTTTTTATATTTGACTTTAAATATTTCTGTAGGTATTCATTCTTACTTGACCTTCAAATGTGACCTACCACATATTTGAAGCTCAACGACCATAGTTTGACCTTTGAATGAGACCTTGAAATATCTTTATGTCAAACTCAATGCTTGACTTTTATATCTGACCTCTAATATTTCTGTAAGTCAATCTTCATGCTTGACAATTATATAAGACTGGCCGATTTTCTCACTTATAGGAAGACTTAAAATTTAATGTTGCAATGAAAACTAAAAAAATTCTGTCATCTTAACCCTTGTCATGCTGAACCCGGAATATACCTGCTTTGGCAGGAGCTATAGACAAACATCAGCCTGCACATGATGTTAGTCTTTGCCACCTGTTTCTCACTTTCAAACCAGAATTGTCAATAGATTTAGTTCTTCAAATAAAGATTGACAAACAATTGGTACTTTCAGTGCCTGTCTTTTAATTTTGATGAAATTTTTTAGCCAAAATTTATTCAGCATGACACGGGTTTAGCTTGTTTAGAGCACAACTCCTTCATTTATGTAAAAATTTCAAAGATAATTTGACAGTTTTTCTACATATAATTAGATTTCAAAAGACAATTGCTACAACTACAAGATGTTTAATAATCATTATCTGCATTTCAGGTGAAACTGACAGAATATTCTTCTTAATATTTAACTTTCTTTCAAGTCATAAAAACTTGGAAATATTTCAAGGTAACATATATTTTCCCAAACAACCCTTTACCAAATCAGGTTTATGCAGGGTTAGAAATCACCTACACCACCTGTTTCACACTTTCAAACCAGAATAGTCAATAGATTAAGATTTTCAAATAAAAATTGACTTACAGTTGGCAATTTCAGTGCTTTTTGCCTTTTGATTTTGATGAAAATTTTTAGCCAAAATTTATACAGCATGACAAGGGTTAAACTCCTTCCAGAAATATTCTGGACACAATATGACGCAGGTTAGGATATAAAACTGTACATACCATATTTGTAGTTTGATTTTTTTACCATCAAGTTCTATGGTTCGTATTTTAAAATCTATACCTGAAATATAGAAAATATGTTTGTTTGTTTGGGATTTATCTTTGCTTTTAACAATTTTTCAGTCACAACATGGTGGCTGCAGCACCTAGATCAACACTAACTTCTCAGAGTAAGGATTCCATTGGACTCCCATGTTATGAAATCGGTGAGTTCAAGCTCAGAATATGGAGTCCGAATTTTCATAATGGGAAAAATCAATGTGGAAAAGAAATTGGTTGTTATAATCATGAATAAGAGGGACTTTGGCCCTGGTCGGCTCACCTGAGACAAAGTACCTAAGGGTAACTTGTATTACTTTTGATTCAGATGATAAAGTTATTGAACTGTAACAAATTTATGTGTAAAGGAAAATAATCTTATGGTCAGACCAGCAAGATTCCACAGTCTCAGTTTTAAAATTTCTGTTTGATATATATGAGCTGATGACTAATGCCAAATTTAGAGCCTGTAAGGTTCCTACCTCATCATCAGAAGGTTTAAATTTCAAAATTGACCAGAAATACTACCCTCTCCCCCAGTACTCTTCACATGGTAGCCAAACATTCATGGTCATAGCTATGTATAATAGGGTCTATGAGCTGATCATCTGTGTCAAGCATAAAGGCTGTATGGATTCTGGTTCGGAAGAAGAAGAAGGTTATGGATTTAAACATTTTTAACAAAATACTACCCCATTCCCCCTGGTGGCTCTGCACCTGTAGGCCCAACAGTTATGATTTTAGCTATTCTAATTATGGTTCCTATGCTGATCATACTTGCCATTTTTCAAGTCTGTAAGTCTGTAGGAATTGCTCTGAAAAGCTACCCTCCCGCCCCCCTGGTGCCCTGCATCATTCTAAATCATTTACTCTGCGCACCATTCATTCATTCCTTCCAAACACGCACTTGAATTGATCAGAAATGCTCCAAAAACAATTTGAAATCATTCATGACGATCAAATTATTTTATAAAATTATTGGCTGATGTGGATTTTAAAGTATTTGAGTCCACAACAACACACAAACAGAAATGTATGTAAATATTATTAAAGGGAGGTGATAAATATCGCTATAGCCTATAGCCTAATTTTGTTAATCCGAACAAAATTAGTGAAATTGGATTTACTCCCTTGAACTATACCCAAAACTTGCTGCACACATTCATTCAATTTAATTCCACAAGCATTCATCTTGTCATTTTTACAATGTTCTTTACTGTAAGTTAATTCAATGCTTGTGCTAGCTTTTCAGTCTCTGTAGTCATTGATTGAACCCTAGACTGTAAATTTCTAGGGGTCAAATCTAAAAAACAAAAGGATAACTAATGAGTTACTAGTACTATTTCTGAGTTATGCCAATTGACTTCTTGAGTTTTCTCATTCACATCTCTATAAAGTATTTATATTTCATATGACTCTCTTATTAAGATATGAAAACAATTAAGAATCTAATACAATTTAAATCTAAAGCAGTATCCAATTATACACAAGTATACCATTTTGAAAATTCAAGGGGTCAAAATGACACACTAATAGTAAATTTAAGGGGACAAATTAGATAACATTCAGATATTTGTGGGTCAAAACTCTGGTCTAAGGGTCAAACATGAGCCCTGATGTCAAAAATAACACACAATTTTCTGCGTAATTAATGAACTGGCAGGGCGGGGCTTAACCGTGACGTAATTTGGTGAGTTTACTTTTTAATGGTTTGGGTTGTTTCAAATTTTAGTCAGTAATTATCGTTAACATGTGCAAATCACTGTATCCTAAAACCTAAAGGATTCATGTGCTTTGAGAAGGTGAACACATTTCATTGTTTGGTTTTCAATGCCTCGTAACTTCAGCTTGATTAAGCTGAAGGTATGAGGATTTGGCTACCAATCTACGATTCAAGGTCTCAGTTATTTATGTTGACTCTCTTTAGAAGTAGGTTATTCTAGATAACTAGAAAGCAATGAATGGCTTGAGTAGCTCCACAGGCTTGAAATTCTTGTAAAAGCAAATAAATGTTTTGACTAGATTTTTAGATATTTGGGGTTCTACTGATGTTGAAAATGATTTTCAAAGTTTCAAACATATAACATATAGAGAAATGACCACTGCTATTAAAATCAAAATAATTTTTTGCTGCATGATAATGGGTCTACCAAAGATCATACCAAACAAGTTTGATTGATATCCATCAGTTACATTCTGAGAAAATGATTTTCATAGTTTTCACTATTTAACATATTGAGAAATGACCTCCACCCATAAAATGCATTTTTTTCATCCAATCAAAATAAGTTTTGGTACACTGATAAAGGGTCACTCAGGGATCATTCTAGTGAAATTTGGTTGATATCCAAAAATTAGATTCTGAGAAAATAATTTTCAAAATTTCCACTATATAACATATAGAGAAAAGACCTCTGCTAATAAAATGCATATTTTTCATCGAATCAAAATAATTTTTTGTAGACTGATAAAGGGTCACTCCAGGATCATTCCAGTGAAATTTGGTTGATATCCATCAGTTACATTCTGAGAAAATGGTTTTCAAAGTTTCCACTATATAACATATAGAGAAATGACCTCCGCCCATAAAATGCATATTTTCCATCCGATCACAATGATTTTTTGTAGACTGATAAAGGGTCACCCAAGGACCATTCATGTAAAATTTCATTGGTATCCATTAATTAGAATCTGAGAAAACTCACTTTTTACCATATTTGGAAATTAGCCACGCCCATAAATTCCATGTTTTTCATTGGATCAAAATTTCTTGAATAACTTTGAAAGAGGGTCACCCAAGGATCATTCCTGTGAAGTTTGGTTGAAATCCATCTAGTACTTTCTGAGGAGAAGATTTTTAAAGAAAAGTTTACGACCGGACGCACGCACGCACGGTCGGACGGACGGACGGACGCACGACGGACACAACGCCATGACAATAGCCCCAGTGGCTTTCAGCCAGTGGAGCTAAAAACTGATTTCCTTTAACCTTCAGTGCAACGACCCGTTACTTAGGCTCCGCCCTGCCAGGGCAATAATCATGGATAATACCTATGGTACTGATGTAGACCTGGCTATATTTATTATCGCAGAATCGAAACAATAACGAGGATTTTCCAACAGCAGACTCGCCAATTAACAAAGCTTTAATTGTGTACAGCGGTGCATCCTCTATAAGTGTTGGATATCTATTTTTAGAATGTGTCTCTGAATCGTCACTCTGTAACTCTATCACCATTTTTATGCCCGATGTTCACTCACTGTTATCTTTAATTTATCAGTTACTATTGTCATTTTCAATTTGATATAACTCTTTTCATAACTTAACATTGTTTCACATATATTATTCTAGTATATTTACCATCCATAATTGTGAATAGACTCCGTTGGAACATTAACATTAATTAGCCTTCAAAATATGTTCAAAGCATTACGGTTAAAATATTTGAGCCTGTGCGTGGTATTCACAACAATATCAAACACGTGCAATGCACAATCTGAACAATCTGACCAAATTCTTCACTATGCGTTATGTAGATACCCTTACAGAAATACAAAGTTTGCAAGAACAGTTAGCAGCAACTTAACATGTGTTTGCGGCAGAAAATCCATTTACTGCAAACATTCTGCAAACACCTTAGATAAAAAAAATATGTTCCTGCAAACTATTCGCAAACAGGAAGTTTGCAGTAAGTTTGCGAGAACACATTTTTTCATTAGTTAGATCATGCACTTAGCAGGAAGTTTGCAAGAAGATGAACTTTGAAAAAAAATCTTATAAGTTTCAACACAATTGGAAATAGCTATTTTGAGTCATTATTAAACCTTCCCATGCTTATCTAAGTATTTTCTGCTGTAGGCCGACAAAAGGCTTTAGCAGACAGTATAGACTAAGATCAGCCTGAATATATGTGCATTCTGATCAAAGCATACACTGTATCTTAGTGTGAAAATACTGTTGGAAGAAAATTTACTAAGAATTTTTTCTTATTATATCATCCAGTCCCTTCATTATACCAGTACCTAAAGCAGCCGAATACTCCATTTTTAAACTAATATATCATTTTCATTGAATACTATTAAAGATATATGAATTTTTGTGCACATGCTCAAAGAAGGTAACTGTAAATAATTCAAAAGCCATCCCAAACATGAAAAGATACCATCTTGGTAAAGTATAAAGTGAATATTAAAATAAGAGGTCAGATCAATCATCAGAGGTTCAACACTGAAAACATTTATATGGTTAAGGAATATTCATTCTAAATTCCGAAAATTCATAAACCGGAAAAGTTTTAAACCCAGCCAGCCTACCCAGTGTACTCCCTCCCAAAGTTGAAACTTTTCACCCTTCTAACATGGTTCTATTTTGCTTAACAGCTCACATATATAAATTTAACTACTTCATCATTGCTGCGAACTTGCTGCAAACTGTTTGCGAGAACAGTTTGCCGCAAATTTGCTGCAAACAGTTTGCAGCAACTGTTTGCAGCAAATTTGCAGCAAACTGTTCTTGCAAACAGTTTGCAGCAAGTTCGCAGCAGATTAGAAGCCACATTAAGTTTATTACTATATAAAAAGATCATCTCATCCATCTGCCTCAGTGGTCCAGTGGTCGAGCGTAGCAGTTAAAAAGGTATGGTTTATCAATTTCTACTTAGATAGGGTAATAGTATAGTGATCTAAGGTATAGTTGAAGGTCAGCATAGGTCTACTCTGACAAATGAATATAGAATCATGAAATTTGAGAAAGAAATCTCAGATTTACATATTAATAAAATATTTTTGTGACCTTTACTAGAAACCCCGGTTCAAATCCTGCAGACTCCACAATTTTTTATTTTTTTTTTTTTACTAAAAACCTTCAGAAACCAAAACATTGCACATTAAATCATTTATGACCCATGGATTACAAAAGAAACTTATTAGAAATGGAAAAATACCTTATTTATAGTAAGAGAGTTGTTCAAAAAATTGTTTGCAGGATGTTTGCGGCAAGGTTGCAGAGAGTTTGCCAGAACAGTTTGCTGCAAGTTTGCAGCAAACTGTTCGCAAGAAAGCTCATTTGCATACGAAAAATGAATACGCAGCAAATATTCCGCAAATATTTGCTGCAAATTTGCAGCAAATTTGCAGCAAATTTGCCGCAAATTTGCAGCAAATGTTTGCAAGAGGCAATATATTTTGGTAAGGGTAGATAAGATCTCAAAGTATCTGTAGACCATTAGGTAACTTTATATTTACAGTATGTGGCTGTCTATTCTAATCAATGTTTACACCTCACAAGTATTTAAAATTGTTGGAAATGTCATGCACAGGCTCAATTTTTGTAGACATACAGTATTTGATACTCTTGTCAATGAGACACAGCTAAGAGAGGGTATATTTCAGTGTTATTGACCTGATATTGACCTCATTCAATGAATAAAATGTCATTATTTCTAATTCACTTTACATCAATTAACATGACATTGTGCTGTCATTGGATTAAACTAAGTAATGTTATACATGTTTTATTTACAAAATGATTAAATTTGTTAGAAAATTATTTTTTAGTACTCAGAAAAACATACAACAGGTCAATATTAAGTCAACTAAAATAAGCTATTACACTAGTCAAATCTTTATTTCTCAAAGAAACTCAATGTTGTAGGTATTCATTAGAATCGTCTCAACATGACTAATCCAATGAGAACATACAACTCAGGTTTTGTCCAACTATTTTTGAAATATTTTAATCCAAATTCAAGAATACTAAATTAATCACTGACACATCTAACTATCCTATCTATTTGTCACCCTGTACATAAAATCTGTTATCTGTTCTCTGATAAGGCAATTGTCTTGATCTGTCATACAAAATAGAACCATCTGCTAACTTAATACTGGCTGTGTCCTGCTAGCTCAGTCGTGTCATCAGCAAAGCAAGAAAATCATGGCAGCCATTACCGTTTTGCTAGAATTTTCTTTGCAGTGTATTACGACATGATGGTACCTTTGTCAGGGTTTTAGTCTGACATCAACAAAATAGGGTCCGGAGGACTCAATAATTAGGATCTTAGGGGTCCTTTCTTAAATTATGGCAGTCCCTGCTTTAGGTAAAGACTATTTCTTTATCTATATAAATCTTTCTTTTTTGGAGATTTAGAACTATATTCCTGCTTAAAGGTAAAGAAATTGAAAGAAGTATATTAATGCTTTAGGGCTTCACTTCAGGGAAGAATTGAAGACTGTTTAAAGCAGTCTTCAATTCCTTTCTGAAGCTCAGCCCCCCCCCCCTGGACTCACATCAGATAAGTTTTAGGGTCCTGGCTTCGTAAATTTGTGTCTCAGAAGCACAAAATCTACGTCCTTTTAAACCTTGCTCCGTCAGGGTTCAACACTACCTCCGTTTTGACAGTAGCCTGGAGGAGGTCAGGAGGTATAAGCCCTAAATTTTACTGGTCCTGTCTGATATTAATAATAATAATGTCTTCCATCTATTTCATGGCAATGTAAGGAATAAATTTTGAAAAAATCTGTGTGGGAAATGTAGCGATTTCTTCTTTTCCACAATATGGTCCATAGGGCAATGAAACATTTTTTTATTAGAAAGGCAGCTATTTTTCAAAATTTGACAGCTTGGATATAATATGGTCATTAACTGAAGGATCTGCAGCATGTTATCCCTGAAATCAACAGGTTTTGGGCCTAAGGACTTGCATTAGTGTTGATCGCTGTCTTGTAAGTGTATTGGCGTTGTTAACATGTGTCGACAACCTTTTAAATTCCTTGAAAGTGTATCGGGGCCGATACGCCATAAGCCATGGATAGAACACTGATGATACAGTCAATCAACCAGTTCCAAACCATGACCAGTTCCAGTCCCCTTCATTATATTATTAAAACTCTTTTGTCAAAAGAAATGTCAGCTACATGTATTTAATTGTTTGTGTCCAAAGGCCTATCATATTTCTTTAGCAAAATATATTTTTCAGCAGTTTAAATCATACATCTTCTCCAGAAGCTTGACTTTTTCAACATGTATCTATAATATTTTTTGTAGTCTGAAACATTTGTAACATAGTATGGTCCAAAATTAATTGAAATAGTATCTGTAGAGATTTTTTAATGAGTTTCCTTAAAAAACTCAATTCTTGATAAAGTATTATACCTTGTCTCAAAATATGCAAACTGAAAATAGGTGTCTATTCTAAAAATTGAAAAATAGGGATGAAATCCCCCCCCCCCCCCTTCTTATGAAAAATGGGTGAATTTTCAAATGAAGAGGGGGATTTGTATACAGCAACAATTGTGATGCCTAGATAAAGAAAATCAATTGCAAATTTGACTCTTTAACAAATTTTGTTTGGAACTTGCAGACCTTCGAGGCCTTCCATTTATTTTCAGTTAAACTCTCAATAGGCTCTTCTCTGCTATATTCACATTCCTCTGTGCTCGTGGACAGTTACGGCTCAGAACATACATTTCAATCATGATTTGGATTGCCTTTGGGAAAGAAATCTGTGATCTGAAGATTTTTGATAAGTCAGGTCATAAAAAATACATGTACAATTGGATGGACTAATCAACAGAAAATTTATTTACATGAAATTATTTTTGTGTGATTAATTGCCCCATTCAAAATAACGCAGACAGGGAATATTATTTGATTCAAAATTATTTTGTGTGTAAATAATCCAAGCTGAATAAAACGCACTCTTATATTAATTCTTAAACAAGTAACTAGTTTGCAAATGCAAAAATAAGTTAAAAGAAATCCTGATTATGTTTGACCAAGCGCGGCAAATGACGTAACTCAACTGTGCACATGTATATCAATATTTTAAATATGATCGAATTACGTTTGCACATCATTTTTATACTTTTTGTTAGGTGCTGTAAACAAGTTTGTGGATTAGCGAGTCTTCAATTTCTTATGCGGGAATATGAAATGTCAGCTGTAAAAAAAGCATGAGTCTTAAAAATAAGCCTGAATCAAAAATAGAAACTGGAAAATGTGATTGTTCTGAGGAATCATATTAAAATCGTTATTGAAATTGTTCTTACATAAAAAATATTGGCCAACACTACAAATGATCATCTATGCAGCATTTCTCAGATAAAAAGTATTTTAAAACTATTCCTGACAGTTGTAATCCATAGTTTACGCCCCATGTTTTAAACTGGTTCAATTGGACAGGAACTGGTTCAATCAGGGCTTGAAAATTCTTGAAATTTCTACTCGTCCTGCTATATAAGAAAATATAGTGATACATAACTTCATATGAGAAATTTTGCAAAATCCACTCGTCCTGCTCATATAGACAAAGAAGGAAAAAATCATGCAGGGCGAGCGGACGAGTAGAATTTTCAAGCCCTGTCAATTTCGTCACTCATATTAAGGAAATCTTTTTAAATCAAACATAATTTAGTGTGTGTTGTGACATTTAAAACCCCTTCCGTCACATCCACTGGAGTGTGACAAAGGGCGGGAAAATGCACGAAAAACATGTGCACCAGTCTCTTCTTCAGTGCTCTCAATAAGCGGATGTCGACGTAATATACGTCCAGAATTTCAGAAATTACGTCCGGAAAATCAAACCCGGACGTAAAAAAACATCCGAGATTCGAGGGAAACGTCCTGTAATTTGACCCCGGACGTTTTATGAATTTACCTAATAAAGGATTAACGTAAGTCAACACGTGCAAAAAATCAATAATCAAGGCGAGCATACACAATATAGCTGACCAAAACAAGCCATGTGTAACGCACAGGGTATTAAACTGTCGCTATAACAACCAGTCTCTGATTACGCAATCTTGTTGGGTTAGCGACGCGTCATTACCGCTTCTGTCATTATCTTTCTTAGTCGGATACAGATCGCGAGGGTCCTTTGATAGGATTATTGAAACAAAAAAAAATCAAATCAGGGGAAAATTTGTTAAATCAAACGTAGTTCATGCAGCTCAGACCGATAAAATTTCTAAATATTGCTTCCTAAAACTCTTAGAATAGATCTACGGGTAATTTATCCGAAGTGAAAAAGACGCTACCGGAAAACATTTACAAAAGGTCATTCGACTGTCCTCGTTTAAATGCGTGTGCGTTAGAATCAGCATCTTCGGAGAACGTGGGGAAATCCAGATGACGTCATTTAAGTTTTCTGCAACATGTCTGACGAGAGATTTGAAATGACGAATTTTTCTTGACTTCTGCTTTTTGGATAATTCTGCGAAAGTTTAAATAGGCCTAGAACTTTAAGTTTTATTGGTACTCTACCTAGAACGTTCGCCACCTTTGGAACGACAGGCCGAGGAAAATTAAAGCTGCATTACTTTCCGTAATATCGCCGGATACCAAAACATCGTAACTAAAATTTGAGTAAGCCGCATTTCCTAGGCCCACCACGCAAGATACAGCTAAGGACCAATTCCAAATAGAAAGTCAACACGTTCACATATTAGTTTCCATAATTTATTCAATGAAAGTAATAAAAGGGGATTGTGAAACCAAAGCTCTAGAGCTTTAAGTCAAATCTACAAGTTTTAAGGCTTGGAAGTCATTTATTCTTAGAGAACCAACCAGAATCATGGACTTTAGGAGCAAAAATTTAACTTGCATTTAACAAGGAAACGAGCATTTACAAAGTGTACAGAAAAAGGAAGGTGAGTTGCTCTGCGGAGGACGAAAGGTAAGTTTTTACTTTACCTAAGATTTTAATATTACACTGTTTTTATCATTGCACAAGCATTGTGCCACGTGTTGTGTAAATAAAATACACAACATGTGTTTAACTATGGCTTATTTTGAAGAAAAATGAATTATCTTCCAAATCATACCAAGATTTTAAATAAATACGAGACAAAAGTCAAGCAGGGCTTTCAAAGTGAAAGTGGACCAGAACTTGTTCTGTATCTGTATGTATAAGTTGTAGAATTATTAAATTCTTTTATAATGTTAAGGTTCAATGACTGTACACAAAGCTAAGCATATAAATTGCAAGCATTCCTAATTTCTGTTGTCAGGTGCATCAAGTTTATGTGGGTTGAACATCAAGTATTCTAACACAAATTTTGAACTATACAATCTGGTGCCCCGTTAGATCTTGCTTTGTTTACCTTAAAAATTACAAAACCGTATCTGCACCAATACAAGACCATAGCTTAAAAGAACGGTAACCAGTCAAACCGGCCCCTCGTCAAACCGGCCCCCGGTCAAACCGGCCCCAAAACGGTCAAACCGGCCCCCAAAAATAGTCAAACCGGCCCCTCAACTCAGAAAACGGTCAAACCGGCCCCAAATCGGTCAAACCGGCCCAAAGAAATAGTCAAACGGACCCCTATTTATTTTCATTTTTTGTTTGATACAATAATTTTACTTTAATATTTTGAACCTACGATCTTTTAGTAATCTTGGTCCATGATATACATATTTTAGAGTCCCCACATAAAAAACTTAAGCATAATTATATTATTTCGTGCGCTAAATGTATGTTGTAAAAAAAAAATATAATGTGATATTTTGAATAAAAAAATCGGCTTAATTGTACAGAATTATTTTGTCAATACAATGCACAAGAAATATGTAAAAGAACATAAAAGATATTACCGCGTTTGTCTTCTTTTTTACACACGCTATGCATTGTTTGGTTTAACTCATGTTTTCTTAGTGTTTGATGGTTTAAGTTATAACGCAATTAAAGGCCGATGCCAATCAATAATCTGTAAAGGTGTTTGTTGATTAAATTAATTGTACAATTAAAGATCAATGGTAAACAATAATCTGTAAATCATTGAAAACGTGCCTTTAATTTAACTCGTTTTCGGCATACAAACCTTTTTAATTTTGTTTCACGCTATTGAAATATCAGTATGTCGCGTACAGAGTTTCCATACAGTGATATTTATTGTACAGACCGTGGCTTTAAGAAAGCCACAATTGTTTGACGGATCGAATTTTTTTATTTAAAGGGGAGCAACAAGAGCAACACTTCAAAGACGATTTGTACTCAAAACGGCTTTATAAACTAATAACTATACAAAGTCAACGTTTGAAAAAGAATAAAAAAAAGTTCGAAAATAGCCTCATGAAAATTACATTACGAGTGACTGATTTAAAATTGTCTTTTGTTTATTATTTTCTTGATTATTTTGTTGATTATTTCTGCCAAAGAGTTCGAGATTTAAATGAATAAATAAATTTTTCGTAGTGTCTCTTTTTTTCTTAGACGACACTCAACACAACTTTTCAAAAAAAAATATCACGGTGCATTGCGTTTCTATAGAATTACCACTTTTTATTGTCTTAATTATATTGGGGCCGGTTTTAGGGGCCGGTTTAACCGATGGAAAATCGATATTGGGGCCAGTTTGACCGATTTGGGGCCGGTTTGACCGGGGGCCGGTTTGACGAGGGGCCGGTTTGACTGTAAAGCAAAAGAACAGTTCATGCTTATAACAGAGCCTCCCACCCTCAAGTCAATACCCACCAATCCCCACTATTGAGTCATTTGGACACAGTTATTTGATGTCTGACTAAATCCTCGATTAAGGAAAGTTGAGAAAGTTCATTTTTGTCTCACCTATTGTCGATATAAAAGTTGCGTTGAAGGCGTCTTCTGAAAATCTGAACAATACACACGTCTTCCCCACGCCGCTATCACCTATCAACAACAGTTTAAATAAATAATCGTAGGTCTTGGCCATCGTTAAAACAGAAATTTATAAAGTTTTTTAGACAGGAAACTCCCTTCATTTACGATTTTAACAATTTGACGTCAGAAAATTTCCCGGTGCTCATGATAATTACTCAATCTAAAATATTTCAGCAGAATGCTAAAGTCCGGAATCCTCCGAAATACCAAAGTAAGACTGCTATTTTAATTTACCGAAAGCACGGACCCTGAATATAGTTTATAAATATTTAGAATCCTTGCTGCAGTAAGGACGTTTTAGTACTATTCGAAGTTCATGCTTACCATATCTTTGTCGGCGAAATTTCAGGACCAAGATCCGGACCTGGTAGATCTACTGATTGAAGTAAAAAAACTTTTGTCAAGGTTATCATCAGAACTCTTTAGCATAATTATGGTGTTTAGCAGTAGCGGAGACAGTAAGGGTGCCAGTCAACTCGTTCCTCAGTCAACTCGTTCCTCAGTCAACTCGTGGCGATTTTGGTCAACTCGTTCCCCTGAAATAGTCAACTCGTTCCCCAATCGATTTTTCTTCGGTCAACTCGTTCCCCCTAAATCATAGTAAATTTTGTAAAGATTTCTATCTCCCCTTTTGTTTGAAGATGATACTGATATTCTAAAATAGTTATTTTTATACTATTTATAAAAAAAATAATAAAATGGAAAAAATACAGTAATACTAACCCTTTAACCTAAAACGAGGAAACCGATTTTCCCGAAAAATTGAATAGAAATCAAAACAATGTACATTTTACAAAAAAAGGAATAATACAAACAATAATCATAAAGAACAAGAAACAATATTGTGGAATTGAAGAAAAAACAACGCATTCTTGATGTTTTATTTTTATTTTTCAGAACTTTTGAATGACCGACAGGAACTAAGAAATATGCCTATATCTAAGATGAGAAAAACATTGATTTGAAATTCAATCGTAATCTATCAAGAGATAAAGACAAAAAACAAATGTATTTATTTTAGTTTTCATTAAATAAATATATATATATAAAAAAAAAAGGAGTGCGTTTCTGGTTTGGCAAAACGCAGACAACATCGTGATAACAGCTTGTCATTCAAATTGTCGCTACATTATTTTGGACTTGCATCCCACAATTCACATGCTCAAAATTACCCATTCTCGCTCTGTGTCATAATGGTGCCTTAATATAGATATTAAGTAATGTATGAACTATTAAATAAATGTAAATAAAAGAAGTAATTCCTATAATTGATGCCCTGCGTTTTCTCTATTAAAAATGTCTTTGCCCATAAAATGAGTCACTACATTTCATGATGATAACTGGGTGAAATAATGGGGGGAAAGGAGAAATGTGTTTCAAACATGTTGCTCCTTCATAAAAAAAGAGAGAACCAAAACACTACGTTTATAAAATTAAATAGATCATTATACATTAAAAACCAAAATGCATTTAAGATATATCTGCTACATTTTTAGCTACGTTGAGTATACATTTCTACCAGTCATCTTATAAATCATACACAAATAAGGAGGAAATGGGAAGATAGGGTTTGTCTATTGTCCATATTTTAATCATCAACATCGTAAGGCTGCTTGTATATTGACGGCTCTTTCAAGAAATATCTGCATGGTTGATTAGTTGACTGCATATTAAGGTTGTCGTTTGTCGGTTGCACCAGAGTATACAAGATAATCGATAGAAGTGTGAAATCAATTAAAGGTGTTGAACACACTTTTCACCTCATTTAAAGAGCGTCGTAGTAATCTTGGTAAGTTCAAGACTGTGATTCTTAGACTTAGACATCCGTATCCGCACAACTTTCATGTGAAAACAAGAGAATGAAATATATTCAAAAGAGGGTTAAGTTGGTCATGTTCCTCAAGATTTAAAGAAACTATTTATTTTAAGTTTTCGCAAGTGATAAGAAAAAAATTCAATGAGTATACCTTGGTTAATTCTACCCGAACATGACCTTTGTGGAAAAAATAATTAAATAAGAATTACCGACATATTTTATCAATTAACAAAATATATTACATTCAATGACGTTTGTCATTTCTATGAAAGCACGCGCAAAGCCGAGTAGGAATAATTAGATTTTTATTCATCTAAATAGCAGAGGTCAGATTCGGGTCAATAGAACCGAGCTTTAGGCATACTAAATTTCAGACTAATTAAAGCTATGGCTTAATCATTACAAGAATTTATACACACAATGGTATTTCAATCCCGATCAGCGGATTGACAAACGTCGCTGACGCCAAACTACGAGAACGTTTCTTTAACATTTTTTTTTACTGTGAGTCAACATTTTTCCTTTATCTTTTTTTTCTCATTTTTACCCTCTGCCAGAAAGAACCTCTTGATTTGCAATGTCAATTCGTGGGTATCTTTACTATAATTAACGATTTTCCCTTTGTCTGATGTTTTCATTTAAACATGTGGGACATCACAGCCCGTGCATAAGTTGTAGAATATTTCCCATGATTCAAAATTAATACAACAGAAAACAGAAATATTCATGAAATAACGATAAATTATGATAAGATCTAACTTTGAAATGGACTTAGCCGGAAAACAGATATTCTAGTAGTTTTTAAAGGGGTCAATAAATCGCAGAATAACGATCTTCAAAATTGATAAGATAAAGTTTGCATTAACATAACATTCCAATCAATATGATAAGAACTAATCCGTTGATATGTCGCTAAAAAAAGGAGGATTTTTTAGGAACGAGTTGACCGAGGGAAAATCGATTGGGGAACGAGTTGACTTTTTGAGGGGAACGAGTTGACCAAAATCGCCACGAGTTGACCGAGGAACGAGTTGACTGAGGAACGAGTTGACTGTAAGCCGACAGTAAGGGTGGGCGGGATGGGGGGGGGCAAACTAGACTGGTCCCACTGTCGTCTTTCATGTTGAACAAAATTAGCAATACGTATTACCTCCCTTTAATAAAATATTCATACCAGCACTATAAATAGCTTCCAATTCTCCAAGAACCTATTAGACACTTATAATTTTAATTTTATCAGTGAAATCGCTATTTTTTCTAGCTATACACATTTTGAATTAAGTTGTTGATCTTATCTTTTAAGTGACTTTGGAACGTTTTTAAATGGTTTGAGTGAGTGTTTGGAATGAATTAATGGAGCGCTGAGTGAGCGATTTAGAACGCTTTTGATTGAGATTAATGTCAATTTCACGCTGTAACTAACTGTACGAGTCGACAGTAGAACCAGTCTAGGGTCAAACGACCCCATCTGATACCTAATTATTCCAACCGGGCATGCCATGGGGAATTTCAAGGCTAGTAGGCGGGCCCACGAAGCTCAAAATGGTCATCTCTCAAAGTTTCGGGGATCCTGCTTTAGGCTGAAATTAAGACTTCATTTCGTTTTAGCTATCCTCAGGTTTTATGTAGATATTGAAATATTTTATACAGAAGGTGTAAGATAAATACGAACCTTTGTCGGGAGATCCGCAACTTCAGACACATGGCCAAGTTATTTCTGGCCCCGATCCGGGGTATTGTTGCCCCATTTATCACAGACAGCCTTGAATCGGCATTTCGATATTAGATAGCCAGACCAGTGTACACCCGACCCGAAAGCGGACCAGAAATAAGATGGCCCACTGACAACTGAAGAGTGTTTCACACAGTCTTCAGTTCTTTTCTGAAGTTGATTTCAAGGGGTCCTTCGGACGGAAAGTTTAAAGAGTCCTTGCTACTTATTCGTGAACTTGAATGATGAGACCAACAACTACATTTAAAATGAAAATTGATAGTTAAAACCCACGTTTTCACTGACTTTACTGAATTTTGTAAGGGTATGGTTGGTTCGTGAAGACATAGAATGATGTCAAAAGCACCTGCAAATATATTTATTAAATGGAGGTAATAAATATCGACAAGTTCGTCCACTTCGGACGAAATAGACGATTTTTGATTACCTCCCTTGAATTTCACTCAAAACTTGCCCTACACAAAAATTCAATTTCATTCCCAAATCATTCCAAAACCATTCATCTTGACATTTTCACAATGTTAGTTACTGGATTTACCAGGAGTCGGAGTAGTGAGTAGGAGAGTTTTGAAGTGATGGGAGTGCGTGTTCTGAATGCAAACATCGGCATGGTGCGCTGAGCGAGCGAATGAGAAGGGTGATAATGATCGATCGAGTTCAGTGACAATTTCACCATGTTACTAACTGTATTTCCATATAACTGTTCCGTCATTGCATTTCCTTTATTGTAAATATCCGCAATTGCGCCGGACTTTCAATGACGAGGGCACAAGTTCGAACCTCGGGTATATAACAATCGCGAGTCTCTCTAGGAATTGTCTCTGAGCGCCCGTGGAGGCTCCGCGAACAGTTTGCTTGTTTGTATAGTAATAGCGTGAGAAATACCGGCATAAAACTGAATCCATGGTTAGATGCTCCAGCCCGCGGAGGCTCGAAAAGTTTGTTTTGATAGTTATAGTGTGAGAAATATCGGTATATATTTATAAGGAACCCATGGTTAGATGCTCCACTCACCGTTACCAATGGTGGCGTAACGAGCTTCCTCGAGCCTTTTTCCCCACTGCGGCAAAATCTGGGGACAGAGTGTAAGGCCATATGACGAGAAAAGCCTCACATAAAGACGTGACCAATTCAGTGTACATGATGACAAAATAGTTAACTGAAACTGTTGCAAAGTTTACTCTGCATTGCACGCAAGTGCATGTGCAAGGCGGGGTATAAGTTGCGAAAAGTATGCACTTGTTGGCACCTGAACGCAGGGCTGTTACATAGAACAAACGGTAGGTCCGCTTAAGTCTCAATGTCGTCCTCGTTAGATACACAGAGGATAAGATACCTACTTTTTATCCAATTAAAGATCTATCTATCCTTCAAAGAATGACCAACAAAATCTATACTTTTTCTGGTGTGGCGAAGCCACGTATGAAAAAAAGGATAATTTGGCCTCTGGTCGCTTTATGTACAAAATGTATAGTCTAGGCTAATCATTGCTTACAAAAGCGAGTAGAGTTTGAATATTTGTTCCAGTGTAAGATCGACTTATTTTTCTTTAAGTGAAAATCAAAACTATATTTTCACGAATGGCCACGAGTGAAAATATAGTTTATGTTATTCACACAAGGAAATATTAATCGATCTTACTCTGGAAAAAACCCCGATTATTCATTTTTTAATGCAAAAATGAGACAGAATGTGATACTTTTAGGACAAATATTCTCAAAGCGCGTGATTTTGCAAGTCTTTGATAGGTAACGTTCATAATGACGTCATTTATTGGGCTCTGCTTAGATATCGACAAATGAGGTGAAAGAACGAAATCGGGAGGGGGGGGGGGGGGTGTTAGAATTTTTGATAATTTCACATGTAAAGCGGCGAGTTTATGAAATGATAATCTACAGATAGTTCTCGATAACTCGCCGAAAAGCATTAAATAAACATGAATAGTGCTGAACCGAATTTATTTTAACAATAAAAAAAGGAAAACCACTGTGCTAACGGGTTGGCTGAGGAAGGGCTATAATTAATTACATCGTGAAATTAACATTCATCTCGATCGAAACCATTCAAGTTCACTCGCTCAGCGCTTCAATCATACATTCCAATCACTCAAAAACGCTCCGAAATAATTCAAAGGACGCTTCGAAATCATTCAAAATGATCAACAAATAAATCAAATTACCAAATAATTGAATGATTTTATGGGGTGGTGTTGATCTTTAAGCGTCTTATTTTACCTTGAAGACACACAATCAGAAAATACATAGATTTCATTAAAGGGAGGTAAAAAATATCGATTATTTCGTCCAAAAGGACGAAACTATCAATAATTGTTTCCCTCCCATTGGAAACCCATCAAAACTCGCTCTACACACTCATTCAAATTTATTCAAAAATCATTCATCTTGTCAATTTCACTATGTAACTACCAGGTTACGAGTCGAGCGCGCAAACCACTCGACATACGAGCTAGGTTATCAAAGGGAGAGTTACGTACGGGGATTAAGTTACACTTTCTCGATTCCTTCAGATGTCGGTGCTTACAGTTTTTAATGAAGCATTTGGAATCTTCTTGTGTAAGTTTTAATTTCAGCAAGCTATGCTCCTGGCCTCATATCCAACCACATATCTTGTTGTTGAAATATATTAAACAGGTTGAGAAATAAAAAGTCTTGGATATTAAACAAAGGGCGGGTCTTTGGTGATCTCTAAATCAAACACGTGTCAAGCCGAGCATTTGGTTCGAAAAGGGAGAAAAAAATTAAAGAAACTCAAATATTATAAAATAGAAAATATTTTCACACAAATATTCATGTAAATTGTCACACAAATCATGAAATTGTAAATATTTACAAGCAATCGTACTAGCGTTTATCAGCAATCGGTTTTTTTCTTAGTTAGTGTCCTATCAAGTGTCCGTGAAGAACAGCTGTACGTAGAGAATCAGCCTGTCGCCACTGATCAAGTAATTGCCGTCGCGAGTCTTCACCCTGTGCTTTTAGAACTCCAATAACAGGGTACGTACCAACAAATTAGACTAAATTAACATTTAGTATGGAATTCTTTCTGATGAATTGTCGAGACTTCTAAGTGAATTATCAATTTGAGCTTGTGCGCGAGATTGCCAACAATTTAAAATATGTGCAAAGCAAAGACTCTGACCAGCCTGTGCATCCGCACAGTCTGACCAGAGTCTTCACTATGCGTTTAGTAGATAGATAAGGTCGAAAAGTATCCGTTGAACATCAAGTAACTTTATTTTTATAATATGTGGCTATCTACGCTGCCCAATGTTTGCACCTCAAGCATATTACAAATCGTTGGAAATACCACGCATAAGCTCATTTATTTTTGATTAAACACTGAGTAGTCTCACAGTGTCGTCTCTCGTATATTGTCCAAATTCAAAGGTTTTGCAGACGAAAATTCAAAGTGGATTGAATTTGAAAAATAACCATTCAGTAGGGTAGAAAATAGTGTGGAAAAAGAAGAAATTGCTTGTCAGAAGCAATTTCTTCTTTTTTCACAATGTTTTCTCAATTATAAAATCACAGGCACGTAAAAAGCAGGAATTAAACAGCAAAGGGTTAAGCGTCGACAATAAGCCGATAAAAGTCTGTGTGTAATGGCATAAATTTATAACAACAGCCCAGCGTCACTAGCCAAACGTCCTGAATTGTCTGTTAGTTTGAAAGGAGTTATCGGGAATAAATCGTTGTTGATTCTGTAAACCTAAAAATGATCGTTGTTGTGGATTAAACTGATTTATGGCACCACCGAAAAATCTTTGATTGGGAAAGTTACCTTGACCGGTCTGGAAATTTCGGTTGGGGACATTGTTTGAAAAGCTATTTGGCCTGAAATTTTGAAATCTTCCGAAATTCGACGGGTTTTGGAAATCATTGTTTTGTAAAGATCTGAAATCGTTTTGGCCATTTGGTCGTACCTGTGATTCCAGTGAAAAGTCTGTCTGTTGAAAACCATTTGGAATATTTCTAAAATTATTGTTAGGATTAATATTGAAGTTATTATTGGGATTATTATTGAAGTTATTATTGAGATTAGTGTTGAAATTATTATTGGGATTAGTGTTGAAGTTATCATTTGGGTTAGCATTGAAGTTATTAAGAGGACTATTAGGTGTTAGAGGCCTTAAGTTTTGTCCACGGTTGAATGATCCTGGTACCTGATTTTGTGTACGTGCAAATCGGTTCTGTCCAACTGATTGTGCGGTGTTGATTCCAGAAACTTGGCTGTTAAATCCGCTAGATTGTAATGGATTTCCGGGATTTCCTGTATTGACTAGATTATTAAAATTTCGGTTAGCAATATTGTTCTTTGAATTTACGTTTGCAAAAATATTATTTGTATTTGGATTAACCAGATTATTGTTTGTATTTGGGTTTGCAAAGTTATTGTTTATATTTTGGTTAACCATATTATTGTTTGCATTTGGGTTAACTATATTATTGTTTGTATTTTGGTTGGCCATATCATTGTTTGTATTTGGGTTAGCCATATTATTGTTTGTATTTGGGTTAACCACATTATTGTTAACATTTGGGTTAACCATATTATTGTTTGTATTCGGATTTACAAAATTAGTGTTTGAATTTCGGTTGATTATATTGTCTGTATTTATACGCACCATGTCGTTATTTGTATTTGAGTTTGCCATGTTATTGTTAGTATTTTGGTTGACCAAGTTTGTGCCTGATCTAGGTATACCACCCATTCCAGATCTGGCCATGTCGTTATTGAAACCGGTATTGACGGCGTTACCGTCTGTTCCGGTTCTTATCAAGTTTTCACTTATACCTGGTCTGTTACTATTTGCACCTGTATTGAATGTTTCAACATTTGTCCGAGGTCTAATCATGTTATTATTTTTACCTGTATTGACCATGTTGTTGTTTACACCTATATTGGTCATTTCACTATTCATTCTAGTTCTACCTATGTTATCATTTATTCCTGTATTTAACATGTCTCTGTTTGTACCACCTCCGACCATGCTATTATTAATATCGGGTATGCTTCCGCTTGTTCTAGATCTGACCACATTATTATCTATATCTTGTCTAACTATATTACGATCAATACCTGAATTTATCATGTTATTTTCTGTGTTTTGATTTACAATGCTGTTCATAGTCCTGGGTCTGACCAAGTTATTGTTTGTTCCAGGTCTATTCATATCATTGTTAGCAGCTAGATTTACAAAGTCACTGTTTGTGCCTGATCTTACTATGTCATTGTTTGTACTAGATCTTATCATTGTGTTGCTTAAGTCAGATCTTGCGACATTTTCATTTTGTCTAATTCCATTACTGTTTGTTCCGGGGTCTGCTAAGTTATTGTTGATGATACTATTGTTTATATCTGGATTGCCAATGTTATCTGTTGGTATACGTCTGTTCATGTCATTATTGGAACCAGGTATGACCATGTTATTGTTTACACCGTTCAATACCATGTTATTATTTATGCCAGGTCTTGTCATGATATTATTTGTACTTGGCCTGATTCTGTTATTGTTCGTACCTTGACTTGCATTATCATTTATATTGGGTCTGGCAATATTATCAAATGTATTTTGGTTCACAATATTGTTTGTTCCTGCGCTGATCCTGCCATTGGTTGTACTGGATCTAACAACATTACTGCCTGCATTAGGTCGGATTAAATTATTGCTTGTCACAGGTCTAAACACGTTGTTGCCTGGAGAAGGCCTATTCATTCCATTATTTGTAATAGGTTTCACCATACCATTGTTTGTGCTAGAGGTAGCTGTGTTCCGATTTGCTTCGATATTGTTCACAAAAAGTCCAGGCATGTTATTCGTACCAGTGTTGATCATATTATTATTTTCCAACCTGTTACCATTTATACCAGCGTTGATTCTATTCATTGAATTCTCATTCGGATTAATATTACCGTTAAGGAAGTTATCATTTATATTCTGAAGTCCATGGTTTTCAGTTTCAAACCTGCTCTGGTCAAGAATTTTGGTGTTCACACTATTTACTGGATTTCCATTCCGATCAAAATTACCGTTTACAAAATTGTTATTTATATTTTGAAATCTGTTTCCGCTTGTTTGGCCATTTTCTGTGACCCCAGGGCCACGATTGACTGTCGATAGATCTGTGACGTCATTATTGAACTGGTTTATAACCTGCACGTTAGGTTCCGTCTCGAAATGGTCTATGACTGAATTGTGATGCTTTGTGACACGTGGGCCGTTACTGAACGGTGTTGGTACCTGGTTGATGGTTGGTATTGGGCTTGGGCGGAAATCGCTTTGTTGTATGCTGGTTCCCTGTACTTCCCAATTTTGTGGTCTGATATCTGGTTTATTCTCTTGGCTATTTTGTTCACTGGAAAAACCTAGCTGGGTTGTGCCTGGTGTATTTATATTGTCATTTATTGGGAATGGTGCTTTAGGATATAAACTTTCAATTTGTAGGTCCGTGGATTGTGGTGTGTACGATGGTGGAGTGGTTATCAAATTGTTGTTGTTGTTGCTATCCGTGTTGTCACTTGTTTGAAACTTGCCGACGGTTCGAGGTTCTATAGTTGTCGTGTACTGTCCAACATTTTTCGGAGTATTTGCAGCCAAGTCGGCAAAGTTAAGACCGGCGTTTCTGTCAGGTACGTTACTCCCAGGTGTCAGATACGATATATTATTATCAGGAAGTGTAGAGCTACTTGTTGGTCTTGTACCCGACGGCGTCAAGGGAAGTAACTGTTTTACTGTTGAGAGAGGTTTCGTGGGTGGCATAACCTGGCTGTTTGACGAATCTACGAAAGCGCTTTTAGCTTTAAATCCTGGTTTTCGATTGGTACTTTCATCAATGAATTTGGTTTTAACCCTAAATATCGGTCTGTTCGAGTGGTCCACGAATTTTCCGGACAGGGAGAGCGTGGGTGTTCGGATGTTATCTCCCCTGGACACACCAAGTTGCTTACTAGCTGGACTCTCTGGATTTATGTCTGCAAAGAGAGAAAGCGGCTGTAGTTCTCTGAGAGAACCTGTCATAAGAAGAGAGAAAAAAGACTGGGACATATTTAATATAAAAATACATGGGAGACTTTGGTGGGTTATCTCCTTTGTTTGCACTGTGGATTAAATCAGAGGTGTTCCAAAATCGTTAGCGGTCCTTTCAGAAATTTTCCTTGGATTTTATCCATAGTTTCTTTTGGGAAGTTGCGAATTTTATTTTTGTATATACAAAATACTTGTTTATGCAATTCGTATTAATGATACAGTTTTCAATAGCAAAGAAGAAAATAATTATTTTTTTTACGTCAAATGAATCTTAAAATTGCGCATTATTTGATTTAGAGCTTATCTTTAAATTTTACAGTGCAAAGAAAATAGGGATAAAACCCAAGTAAACCACTGATTTGGACCCTTCCTCCTATGGGAGTATTTCAAAGGGAGATAACCAACCGATATCCCTCATTGTGCCGTTTTATAATAATAAATCGTAGGCCCAAGTAACCTATTTGGAAACATATTTATTACATAACCTACGTAGCGGGAGTGAAATAACCCGGTTGAATATTTTCAATATAACATGGGTACGTGTTATTTCACGTGTGGAATTACTTTGCAATTGAGCCAATAATATATATAACACAACGTTACATTTTCATTGTAAAAATGACGTCATAATGCATATGCTTGCAAGAGTCTTTTGGCAAACGCCGCGCGTTATAGGCCTATGTTTCGCTGAATCGATACATTTCTTGAATTTCCCTGATTTATCTAAAACATTAAGACCTTATTATAAATAAAGTATCAAAGTTGTGCTCATTGTGCTTGAATAAATTTTGCCTTTCAAGGCTACACATTCAATATCGTCTATTTATTCTATACTATAAGGCTGATTACTCGAACGAATAGCAGTCCCTGTTTATGACGCCGATCCGCTGTCACTTCATGCCAATTTACATGTGAATATATATCTACAGAACACACTGGGTGCCACGGTGCATGTAAATAAACATGTAAAGAAACGTACAAAAATCGGTCCCACCTCGACCGGGAATCAAACCTCGGACCCTCTGCTTGCCGGGCAGATGTGCTTACCATTACACTACCGAAGACGTTCCGACGTTTGTGCGTATAAATTGTGCTTATAAACCTAACATAGCGCTGACGTCATAGGTGGCCTTTTATATTTATATACGTCTTAATTTTTGGTCAAAAATGTGTTGGATTATTTCCCATAAATTGATTTTCATTTTATAGCATCCCATCGATTAATGCATGTCATAATTTTCTTCAGAATACTTTTATTCTACTTTATTTTCTATTCCTTTTATACTTAAGGAAGTCCATCCCAAGAAGAAAAACTTGAAATTAAATCGGCATGCCAAGTTTTCTCCGATGGTGTCTTTTCCCGCAACGTTTCGGAAATATTGAACTTTAACAGTGTTAAACGAGGTATTCTATTGATTTTCATGAGGATACCTCGGTCAACACTGTGAAAGTCCACGAGTTCCAAATTGATGCGAAACTGTTACGGTCCTACCACCTTAAGATTGATAGCAATAGAAATTTGCGCAGTACTTTCGTCATTGCAGTTGAACCTTAAGAACATGTGCCCCCTTTTTTTAATGAACTTGATACGGAAAAAAAAAAGAATCAGACGTAAGTCAAAATCATGAATCGAACCTAGCGTTTTAATTCATCGTTAAATTATGCATTCAATATCTCATTGGAATCGTCTTTAGAAGACGATTCTAATGACATGATGCATGGCAGTATTCCATATTTAGTTACTACTGTCTCAATTACTTGAGCAACTTGAATTTTCGACTTACGCAAAAAATACTAGTAAGGTGTTTAGTAAAACAAGTCTGTGTCTCCAAAGTTTTGTTGAAAGCCTTCGATTAGTTAAAGAGGAAAAGATGTTTAAAGATTTCAATGTCAAAATATATGGGGAAAAATAAAATAAAATAAAATAAATAGATAAATAAATAAATAAATAAATAAATAAATAAATAAGTAAATAAATAAAAATAAATAAATAAATAAATAAATAAATAAATAAATAAATAAATTAAAATAGATAAATGAATAAATAAGTAAATCAATAAATAAATAGATAAACAAATAAATAAATAGATAAATAAATAAATAAATAAATAAATAAATAAATAAAGAGGATCGGCAGAGGAGCAATTTTGGCAAAGTTTTGTTGAGATTGGCTCAGTGTGTCAAGAGAAGACTAAATTTTAAGAAAGTAGAACGGATGACGAACGACTAAAGACAGGCTCAGTTAACAAAAGCTCTGTTTGATTATGCTATGCTCAGGTGAGCTAGAAGTGGAAAATGCTTTGTGAAAACGAAATATCAAGACATCTTCCGATGGTGCCGGACATAGGACCGATATCAAATGAGCCTGTGCGTGACATTTTCAAAATTCCAAATGTGCGCAAAGCAAAGCTTCTTGCCAGTTTGTGCAGCCGCACAAACTGGCCAGAATCTTCACGATGCGCTATATTGATATATAAGTTCTTAATCCATCTTCATGAAGCCTTATATTATTATTATAGCACTATGTCGTTGCCAACACTACCCAGCGTTCGTACCTCTCGCAGGTGTGAAATTGTTGGAAATGTCACGCACGGGCTTACATTGTATTGTAGGGGGAATAACTACTTTAAGTAGATTCTTTACCATGAAAGCAATTAACAAGCTTCTTTCCAAATTCAAATCATACCTTGTATTCCTAATGTTGAAAGATCAACTTGCGTATTTGTCTGTACATCTGTCCGTGTGTCCGTCTGTGTATCAGACGTGAAGGTATATGGCCACGTATTGTCGGATACCGTTCCTGGGTCCTTCGTCAAGCTCATAGGAGCGGGCGGTTGACCGGCCTCAGTAGGCAGTACAGCTGACGGCGTGTTGGGTTGGCCAAAATTGTAAATACTGGATAGATCGTCGAAGTTGTTGGTACTCGATGCGAGATTTGTGTTCTGAAATCAGATGAAATTAAATGTATCATCAGATTAAGGGTTGCTTATTTCAATGGTCGCCTTTGATAACGGACGTTTGGTATCTATAGACAGTTGAGTGAAAACATATCTTAATTGGCCCAAATCATTAGTTTATCGTATGTTAATTCGCGGCAAAGATTTGGTAAAATTATTACGTGGTAATACACCGAGATTTTACACCAAAATACACCGAGATCTCACAGCAAAAATACACCGAGATTTTACGCCCAAAATACAACACCCCAAATACACCAAGATTTTACACCCAAAATACACCGAGATTTTACACCCAAAATAGTCTTACATGATTAACATTTCAATAAACTAGGTCAAATAATTGCATTATTTTAATGGCTGGCGTCTATATTTAAGCGTCTGATTTGGCCTTGAAGACATAAAATCAGGATAGTACAGTTAAGAAAATCGTAAAAATTGACAAGAGGAATGATTTTTAATGATTATGGAATGAAGTTGGATGAGTGTGCTGAGCGGATTTAGTGTGAAAATCAAGGAAGGTAATCAAATATCGGTAATTTTATACAAGATGAACAAAATTAGCGATATGTATTACCCTCCTTTGAAAACTATGCATATGTGTTCTATAAATAGCCTCCATATTTCTTAAAAAACAAATCAGACACTTAAAATCGCGATTTTTTTAGCTATATTTGCTTTGAATGTAGTTGTTTATCTTACACGTTTTAGTGATTTTGGATCGTTTTTGAATGATTTTAGGATGTTCCTAACTGTACGCTTACTGTAACAGGGGTGTGGAATTCCCATGCCCGACTTGTCCGACACGGGCTTTTCCACTTGGGGGCAAGTACATTTTTCTAGGTAACTTGTCCGTGAACAAGTAAATACCAAAGCAAATCTTGATACAGTACTAAAATATCCATGAGAAAGTCATCCTATTGTTTGCATCAAAGGGCAGAAAACATTTTCTTTAATGAACAAAATGCTTAGTTACAGCATTTTTCTTCATTAAAAATTAATGTTTTTCTCAATATTTATCAAACCATTTTTTGTGGGCAAGTTCATTTTGATCCTGGAAAAGTAGGAAATTAGAAAATCGACTTTTACTTGTCCAAGGACAAGCGGAGAAAAGTCGTATTTCCGCAACTTTGACTTACAGTTTGTAGATTGTTTTTTGAAGCTGAGTCTGTTGACCATATAGATTTGTCCTCACTGAGCGAATGGAAAAATGTCATTCCCGTAACATTCACGTTATCTGTCGGACCTGGAAAGGTAAATGAAATTACTGATACAGTATGCCATAACGATTTGTCCTAACTGATTGAATAGGGAAGTGTCATTCCCGTAAGGTTCTAGTGATTAAGTATGCCATTACCATTTGTTCCGACTGGGCAAATGGAAAACTGTCATTCCTGTAACGTCCACGTTATCCGTGGGACCTAAAAATGTAAATGGAAAAAATAGGCCCTGACAATTTGTCCCGACTTTAGAAATAGGAAATGTCATTTCTGTAATTTTCACGTTAACTGCAGCACCTGAAAAAATACCATGTGATGACAATTATTGCAAACCATATAGACTTTCCTCCTCTACGTAAATTGAACAACGCCATTCCAATTACGTCACTATGTGTAGGACATGAAAAAATACATAAAAAGAAGGATAAAGTTTTCTATATCGATTTATCCCGAGTAACTAAACGGTAAATTGTATTTCTCGCCATTTGAAGATCTCAATCAGATTAAAAATATAATAATAATAAGAAGAAGAAGAATGAAAAAGAAAAACATTCAATTTTGTTTCCAAGCAATGGGTGGATAATCGTTAATCTAAATGTGGGATGAGCAGCTAGGAAAAGATTTAGGAGAAATGCTCATTAGGGAACCTCGGTTAACACTGTGATAGATCACGTGTTCCTGAACGATGCGGAACTATTACGGTTCCACTTCCTTAAATGCTCCATCCATCGTGGTATGACATGGTACATGACTTTAAGAAAGTATTAAAAGCGACATTTAATCCCATTTAAAGTAGACCCGTAAAGTTCCGCGACATTTTGGAAGTAAAGAACTCTAACAGTGTTAACCGAGATTGCCTAATGATTTCACTACCTTTAACAAATAACGCCCAAAACAATTCTCAAACGTTTCGCGAACGATCACACCTTGAAGGCAGGGCACTTTTCAAATGTGAATATCTTTTAATTGTGCAGATTACAGGTAATATTTTAAAAGATTTTAAAGTGGAATGACAACAGCCTGCCACGCCCATATTAATGGACCAATCATAATTTCGGGGACAGTTTTTTCAGGGGGACACCTAAAGAGCAACCTTCCAAAATTTGGAGGAGAAGATGTTAATAGGATGTTTACACACGCACACAGGGAAGGGCGCACACACAGCAGACACAATGCAATGACAATAGCCCGCTGGCCCTCGGCCAGTGGAGCCAAATCTTGTGTCAAATCGGTTGTTTATAGTTTTTACGTTGCATTTAGTCCATCGTTTTGAAAATATTGACGTTTTTCTTCTAACTTTGCCTGTTGACCTATGCTTTATTTAAGATATGTTGTTACCGAACCAATTAGCTTGAGATCTTTAGAACAAAAAATGAAGGTCTTAAAAATAGACAATCAATTCAGGAATATTCAGGAACTAATTGTAAATACTTATTTTGGCGGTTTAAAAGAGTTCACACCCTGAAAGACGAGGCGTGATCAAATTAACGTGTTTCGACTTCAATTTCATTGCGCCTTCACTAATAAGTATATTTCTATGAAGAATATCTACAATTAGTGTTAGAATTGGAGAAACTCGATGATTGGGGACTAGGATGCGTCCGCAGTTAAGATCTTTGGTTTCATACTTCAGAAAAATCAAAAATGAATTAATACATTAATAAATAATTCCATTGATCAATTAATTTTAAATTTATTTCTTACAGTTAATCGAACTTATTTTGTTCGGCAAACTCACAGAACGGTCCATTTTTTGAGAATTGTATGATTTTTTTGCCAAACACAAAATTCCTTTTTATTAGCCATTTATAATCCCGACAATTGTAGAAAAAAATGAAAATGAGATTGATTCCAGTAGAGTTCAACCGGAGTTCGCATCTCAGGAATTCTTATGGGCGAAGAAGGTAAACTGGTTACAGTTAAGAACATCGTGAAATTGATAATTGCTGATTGATTTAAGAACGATTTATGAATAAAATTGAATGACTGTGCGGAACAAGTTTTGAGAGAACTTAAAAGGGAGGTAATCCAATATCGCTTATTTTGTTCAATATGAACAAAATTAGCAATATGTGTTACCTCCATTGTATAAAGTATTTGTACTTCGTAGGCCAAACAGACACTCCAAAATCAACACCAGCCATTATAGTCGAAGAATAAATCGATCGGTTTTGAATTAAATATTTGTCCTATTGAACGATTTCGAAATATTTCTTATGATTTTGGGTCGTTTTTGAACGATATGAGTGAGTCTTTTGAATGAATGTTTGAAGTGAATGATTCAGAGTGAATTTAGAATGATTTTGATCGGAATGAGTGTCAATTTTGCGATTGTATTCCAGATTCAAAATATTAGCCAAATACGAAAAGTTGCGAAATAAGTCTTTTTACGCTGTCCAATCATGTATAGACTATCTTTTCAACCTGAAATTTGAAAAATTCTCGGTGGAGTAATGTAGACTTTTCAATCTTAGTCCCTACTTCTTTAAGTTTAGTTTTATTAAGTAAACTAAGTTGGTGGATTCGTATTTTCCATGATAAAAATAAAGTTATTCTAAGCCATCTGGGCCCGAGTTTATACAACTTTTCTCATGCTCAACTGAGAATTTTCTCAAATTTTGAATTTAAATTAATATATTAAGATAAAAGAAAATATTAATAAGTTGTTTTTTATAACAACTTATTAATATTTTCTTTTATGTTAAAACATTAAAATGAGTAGTTATACAGAATTACGGCTTTAATCTCAAATTGAAATTTAAGAATATTTTGAATTGAGAATGAGAAAAGTTGTATAACCTCGTGCCCAGATTGGCGTTACCTCGCGTTACGCACAAAGCATCGATTAACGTGCGTACTCCTGAAATAATAATAATAATACAAAAAATGGAACATTACTTTTATACCCACCTGTATCTACTGTCCATATGTTTGGCGTGAAATTCTGGCCGTGAATATATCCAACAAATAATCCACATAGCACTAGTTTGATTAGAATCCTCATATTTTTCATTTTATCTTGTATAATTTCAGAAAGAAAACGTTATATAAAAATTGTAGTTAAGGATCCCTTAATATTCCATGACGAAAAAACAAAATGTAAAAATCTAATTACGACAAAATTATTCACAATACTTGTTAACAGCGTAAACGTTTGCGGCGTAGAACTTTTCACGTTTTTGAGATTCCAAATTATATTTTCGCTTTATTAGAACTATAATAAAAGGTGTGTATATGATAAAATAAACACAATTTGACTAATTACATATCAATGTCCTCTCGTGAATTGAAAACAGTTGAGAGGAATACTGTTACAAATACATTCCAAAGTAAAGGTAGTTAAATTAGTAAAGCGTCAATTCGACGTCAAAAACGTTATGACAGATAAATCGATACACACCGTCGTATTGATCAATTAACGCATGATCGAACGTATGAAAACTTGACGTTATACACGTTAAAAACGAGGAAGTGAAATAAATATATCCGTGATGTCACATAAATAACTAACGCTAAATATTGATTTTTACGTCAATTATGAAATGATATCAGTTCTAACAAAAATATATTTATTTGAAGTTCTGATTTCTAAGGGGTTGGGTTATGTTTGGGGTGAGCAACCAATAGAGATATAGTCGGTATTGCTCGAGCGACCACGTCTATTAAGCGACCGATTTTATTAAGCGACCATTATAAAACGTCCCTTCAACGTAAACAATATCTCTGAAAAAGTGGACATTTTAATTAACAATTGTTTATTGGTGAATCCTATGTTGTTGAAACCTACTAGAATCGTCTCAATGAGACGATTCTTATGGGTTTGAACATCATTAGATTCAGAAAAACCTACCCGACTGTCTATATGTGCTATCAAAATGACCGGTCTTATTTATCATAAAACATTGTATTAAGTGACCATTCCGATGAACGGCCGCCTTTGGTGGTCTCGTTGGTGGTCGCTTAACAAATTTTTTATTTCATAATCAAATTTTAGATTCCTAAAATATGGCTATAACTTTAAAACTCTTTTTTTTGTCATCAAATAAGAAGTGTACGTGAATTATCAAATCATAAGGCCAAATTAAATGCTCGCAGATCGAATTTGTGTTTGAATATGGCCTTACGTCGCTCTTAACAATTTTTTCAGTCATATCGACAAATTATGGATATTTTTTACCTCCCTTTGATAAAATTTGCCTACACGGGGGGTGATGTCCATAATCGGAGCCACCGGCTCCGCTTTCAAAATCATGTGTGGAACTTCCGCACCACGTGTGGCTCCGATGATGTAGATGTAAACATTTCATATTTTGAATGAAAAATGGGGTAGGAGGTCGGGATTTCCTCATTTTCATAATATTTTATTCATTAATCATTAAAAAGTCGAATGCTATTCGACCAGTTATACATTTTGTAATGTAAACGTACTCAAAAAATGTAAGAACGCTCGTTGGTTTTTGTTAAAAATGATTTCTTCTGTGAGCAGTCTTGAGCCAGGAATGTCAAAACACGTGGTTTTTACCTCAAAAATGCAATATTCTGAACAGAATTAATAACGCAGACCATTGTTTTCAGTATATACGAGTTTAACAAAACAACCACAATAATCTAACCCAATGTACTTGTCTTCAATATGATATAGATCAAAGAAAATAGTTTGGTTCCGATTATGTGGATTGGCTCCGATTATGTACCCTGGCTCTGAAGTTGTGGAGTGTCTTCTTCTTCTTCCATATAACATCTTCAATATGAAATTTCTACTAGTTTCATAGGGCGCTTTTTTATCATTATTCCACGATGCAAGTTACGTTCGTTACGTTCTTCATTGATATTACTTAGTACATGTACGTGCAAAAGAATTGTCAGACTATAATCCAGGATTAAATGTGAAGAGATATAAAAATTTCTTCGAAGCCTGTCAATGTTTTTCTTGCTTATTATATTTCGCACGCTAAGCGTTCCAATTTTAACAACGTCACTACTAACACTCTTCCAAAGTCGAAAATTCCATGAAATTGTATCAGATATATTTTGTGAGTGGTTTCAAAAAAAGATGTAGCGAAATTCGCGTTCATTTGATACATATTTCAAGAAATACGATTAATATACCTTACTAAAAAGGACTCAATGATTCTTAAAACTCCCTTTTTGTTCGATTTTTAGCACACCTAAGCACGAAGTGCTCATGATGAGCTATTGTGATCAAGCTGTGTCCGGCGTCCTACATCCGTCGTCCGTCACCAATTTGTGTGCACTCTAGAGGCCACCTTTTTGGCCCAAATGTCTTAAACTTGGTCAGGATGTCTGTCTCCATCAAATCTTTGTCCAGTTCGAGATTTGGTCAAGTGGGGTCAAAAATGGGATCTTGTAAATGAAAGGGGTCAGATTTTAGCAAAAGTCTTGTGTGCACTTCAGAGGCCACATTTTTGGCCAAAATGTCTTTAGACGTCATCAGAATGTTTGTCTCCATCAAATCTCGGACAAATATGGGTCAAGTGGGGTCAAAATTGAGGTCAAGGGATCATATCTTAGAAAACCCTATGTTCACTTTGGAGGTCACATTTTTGGTCCCAATATCATGAAACTTGGTCAGAATGTTGGTCTCCATCAAATCTTGGTCATGTTGTAAACTGGGTCAAGTGAGGTCAAAAAAGAGGTTAAAGGGTCATATCTAAGAAAAACCTTCTGTTCACTTTTGAGGCCACATAATTTGCCCTTATGTCCTGAAACTTTGCCAGAATGTTTGTTTGCATCAAATCTCGGTCAAGTTTGAAATTGAGTCAATCGGAGTCAAAAATGAGGTCAAGTGGTCATATCTTTGAAGAACCTTCTGTTTACTTTAGAAGCCACATTCTTGACCCAAATGGCCTGCAACTTGGTCAGAGTGTTGGATCCCATCAAATCTAATCATGGACAAGTCCCAAACTGGATCAAGTGAAGTAAAAAATTCGGTAAATGGATCAAATCTTGGAAAAAAACTTGTGTGAACTGTAGAGGTCACTTCCTTTGATCAAATGTCTTGAAACTTGGTCAGAATATTTGCCTCCGTGAAATCTGATTAAGTTCAAAAATTGGTTAAGTGGGACCAAAAATGAGGTCGATAGGTCAAATTAAGGAAAATATAGATGACATTTATTTGTTTTAACATACTGTCAGGATCTTTGTCTTGAAATCTTAGACGAGTTGGAAAGAGGGCCAAAAACTGGGACACCTCTTCAAATCTTTGAAAATCCTTCAGTTCTTTAGAGGCAACATATTTGACTCAGCTGTTTTGAAATGTAATCGGAATGATTGTCTTTTTGATTTCTTTGACTTTTGTTGAGCTATTTATGAATTTTAAATAAGTAGTTTTGACACTTTGCCACATTTGTCAAATACTTGTAAATGCCTCAGGTTAGCGCTTAAGGGTCAATGGTCCCTTATTTTTAAGCCCCGCGTAACATTTAGTTCCGAATTTTCGCAAAGTTTTGAACATATTTATATAAATTCCGATTAATGACAGAATTTACTACTTCATCTTTGGATTTGTCAACTCTTCGGAAAGTAATTTATCTAGATTTAATGAAATTAAAACTTATTTAAGACAATGAAAATCAAATCCTGAAAATGTCTCGAGCGCTTTTTCGGTATAGGGGTACCGTTTTATAAAGGCGATGTTGAAAATTAAACAGAAGTAGAAAAAATGACATTTAGCAAAACGGATCAATATACAAGGGCGAAAACACGTTTTATATATACTAAACAACAACAAAAAAACGCATCACTTAAATTTTTAGATACAACTTTTTCCATAATCTAGAGTATGGAAAATTGGATATACCAAAATAAACGTAAACTAATTATTGATCTGTTACAAAAAGGATTACGCTGAAGACATACGCATAGGAGAGTTACAGAATATTGCATTTTGGAGGTATTAAAAGTAAACGAGAAAGGTGAGACGTAAAATAGACAACGTGCGCCATGGAATGACGAGAAAACAGAGCCCCATGGAACTAACAGAAACTTCATATTGAAGGCTATGGGGCATATGGAAGAAGAAGAAGACACTCCACAACTTCAGAGCCAGGGAACATAATCGGAGCCAATCCACATAATCGGAACCAAACAATTTTCTTTGCTATATATCATATTGCAGACAAGTACATTGGGAAAGATTATTGTTGTTGTTTTGTTAAACTCGTGTACACTGAAAACAATGGTCTGCGTTATTAATTCTGTTCAGAATATTGCATTTTTGAGGTAAAAACCACGTGTTTTGACATTCCTGGCTCAAGACTGCTCACAGAAGAAATCATTTTTAACAAAAACCAACGAGCGTTCTTACATTTTTCGAGTGCGTTTACGTTGCAAAATGTATAACTGGTCGAATAGCATTCGACTTTTTTATGATTAATGAATAAAATATTATAAAAATGAGGAAATCCCGACCTCCTACCCCATTTTTCATTCAAAATATGAAATGTTTACATCTACATAATCGGAGCCACACGTGGAGCGGAAGTTCCACACATGATTTTGAAAGCGGAGCCGGTGGCTCCGATTATGGACATCACCCCCCGTGTGAATAGCTTTCTATGTCTTCACGAACCTATCATACTCTTACAAAACTCAACTTTATCAGTAATGTATTTTATCTATAGATTTTTATTTTGTATGTAGTTGTTGATCTTTTCATTTTTGGTGATTGGGAAGCGTTTCTTAATCATGATTGAGTATTTGGAATGAATGAACGGAGCGTTGAGTGTGCGTTTTAGAATAGTTTTGGTCGGAGTGACAGTCAATTTTATGGTGTTCTCAACTGTTCCCCTGCAAATAGTAAACTTTTACCCAGGGACCAACAGTGCTGATTTGCCGTCACTACCGACGCCCCAAAAAGACGGTTAGTTTTACGAGGGAAATTACATGAATACTTAATGGAACTACTGCTGAGATCCGCTGTGTTTTTTTAACGTGCTATATGTAAAGTAACGACAAACTGGGCCTCGGTTTAACGTCTCGTCCGAAAGATAGTTTATTTGTTAGTGTGCAAGCTCGGGAATCAAACCCAATGTATCGAACTTTGGATGATTTGATGTCAGGTGATCTACCGACTGAACTAATGGGGCTGACATGAGCCAATGGCACTAGAGGGCATTCGGAACATCACTCGGCCGTTTCCGTAAACTGCAACAGACCTCGGATGTATGTAAGGCGGATGGGTATTTATCTTATATCTATACAAATATCTGTGTGATAACAACCCATATGATATTTTTATGATATCACATAGTTATTTTTAGAACAATGATATCATTCAGTTATTTTTAGAAGTTAGAAACATCGACGAAAACAGGAAAAATAGAGGTTATAAGATAAATATGATACATACTTAGTGTACTGTATGAAAAAATATCTAACTCTGTTGTGAGAATTGATAATTGTCTCGGCAATGCCTCGACAATGATCGATTCTCACAACCTCGTTAGATATTTTTTTTCATACAAAACACTAAGTATGTTTTATATATGAAACAAAATTGTGCATTTTGTTTGGCGGAAACAGTGTAAGAAAAACTAGCGCGGAAACAACCAGCGCTATATTTAGAATTTTATTTTTTACAGTAAATTACGGCTGAAAAATCTTAATTTTTGAGAATGGCGAATCGTTCCCAAAAATAAAGATTTTTCAACCGTTATTTAATAATCTAAAGATATTTATATAAAGATAAGATGGTTCCTTAAGAGTGGTGTTCCGAATGGCTAGAGGGATGACTTTTCAACTTCAGGACGCGTGCGGGGCTTGTTACCATCGCACTTTTGCGATAGAATATCGACACTCGTAAGCAGCTTATCTTATCTTTTTTCCTTGACCCACACAATCCGCACGAGTACTGATTCATTTCCAGGAAGCAGAATCGAGATGGAAGAAGAACTTGTATTCCAATCGCGGTAAAATAAAAAGGGTTAAGTAAGTGGACCCGTCATAGTTCCGAAACATTTCGGAACTCATGAACTTTCATAATGTTGACCGAGGTTTCCTAATGAAAATCATTAGGAAACCTCGGTTAACATTGTTAAATTTCATTACTCCCGAAATGTTTCGGAACTATTAAGGGTCTACTACCTTTAAGCAAACCAATGACGTTTTGGTCGCTCACATCTCAAAGTAAGCACGTTCTTTATTCGAGAAATTAAAGAGTTCACGAAACGTTTACATCAAACTCATGCTGTTCTGCATTTATTTCGTTATTCAAATGGCGGCACGTGCAATGCAAAACAGAAATCTGTCAAAATACTTTCCTGTTTTACAAAATTTTGGACCTGTCCAAATTCAGATGTGTTGCAGACGAAAATTTAAAGTGGATTTATTTTGAAAAATAACCATTCAGTAGGGTAGAAAATAGTGTGAAAAAAGAAGAATTTGACAAGCAATTTCTTCTTTTTGCACAATGTTTTCTCAATCATAAAATCACAGGCACGTAAAAGCAGGGATTAAACAGCAAAGGATTAAATAAAGTTCGATGTCAGGTCAATCAATAAAACCTTTAAGAATCATAGCACTGAAAGTGCTGATAGTGAAAGTCCCTGTTCGCTTAGTAAGATGACAGAGATGTTTAAAAACCTACTCAAAATAGGCATTAAATGAAAATGAGGCCAATCGATTATATCAAGGTATTCCAACCAATCAAATTTTTCTTGCAACGCAAGTTGAAAGCCATCCAAGTATCATTTCTTTAAAATGTTGATTGAATATTTTTTATATATGGAAACAAACTCTGCTTATAAACGGGGAGATTGTCATTATAATAATATATATTCCTTCTGTTAAAGGTCCATGCAAGCTTTAGCCTCTAAGAAATGGATCTCAACAAAGAAACTATGTGAAATTGAATAAAAGGCAAGATTTGCATTATAATCATACTAATATTTTGCAGACTGATGCAGGGTTACCAAGGAATCATTTTCGTAAATAGATATTAACTATAGACGAAAATGAGTTCTTCTATTAGACATAGACAGAGACATAGACATTCTTTATTGACATAAGCTTATACAGCTTCTAGTCGTACAATGATACATACATATATAGTTCTGCAAGTTTATGTGAGTATCGAGAAACCGTTATTGACTATCATTTTCAATCTTAAATTGATCTTTGACGCCTCACTATAAATTGTAAAACTGTACATACACACGTAAAAGTAAAAGTTATTATTAGATAGTTGCATTGACAACACTCTTTACCTAACATGATTTCAATTTGAGATTTGTAGTTTAAATAAAGCAGTCACTCGATACTTTTGACGATTGGCGCTCATTTAACCATGGTGCGATTGCATACTGTTGATAGAATCGTCCACCTTAAGTAATTACAGTGCTTGTGCTTTGATTATAATAGTGGTCCATGGCGTCGTTATGGGTTGAGTTCTGAACCCCTATATTTAACTCATTCCCACATAACCGCACTTCTTAAAGCCCCTTATGAAAACAATTAAAACAAGGCTGAGGAAATTTCATTTTCCACTTTTCTTTTTACCTAAATAGCAATAAACAGTCAAATAAATAGTTAAATAAATAAATAAATGGTTAAGATAAATAAATAAATGGTTAAGATAAATAAATAAATGGTTAAGATAAATAAATAAATAAATAAATAAATAAATAAATAAATAAATAAATAAATAAAGAAAGAAAGAAAGAAAGAAAGAAAGAAAGAAAGAAAGAAACAAACAAATAAATAAAAGAAAGAAAGAAAGAAAGAAAGAAAGAAAGAAAGAAAGAAAGAAAGAAAGAAAGAAAGAAAGAAAGAAAGAAAGAAAGAAAGAAAGAAAGAAAGAAACAAAGAAACAAAGAAACCTATACTTATAACAGACGACCAAATTTTAAGACGGATCTAATTTCAAAGAAGATGCGGGCGACAAAATAAGGTGACGGAAACGTAAAAAATCTTTTCCATTTTTGGGAAGAAAACATTGTGGTAAATACATGTAAGGAAACCGCTTATTAAGAAATTTAGTTATTTACATGACAATGATTTCCTACGCGTTTTGCATCTTTGGCGTGTTTAATGGATCGATCAAATTACGCGTCAATTCATTTATATTTACCGCCGAATGATTTAATTTTAGATGATTTCATCAAAATTCGTGCATTCTGATTGGCTAGAAAATTGGTTCCGGCCTTTCCCCAATGAACGTTAACTTTGAGTACACAGCTATTTTTTAAGCTTCCGCACATAATAGTTCCGACAGAAACCTGTCCAATTTGGAAAAATGTTTACATTTTGCTTCATGATATTCATTTATGAGATATGAAGAAAGCATTTGTAAATTTCATGGAGGTATGAAACTAAAAACCTATTCACACTCATCTAAGAACTCACTTCGCGTATTCATACAGAGTAATCGAGTTTTTAGTTTCATATCTCCATGAAATCAATAAAAACTCTCTCCTCGGATCTCATTATTGAAAATAAGATACCAGCCCTGCCTTCAGGATCTTACAAGGGTTCTAACAGTTTTCCAATGATACCCCGCTTTGCACGCAAATGCGCGTGCAAAGCGGGGTACAATTGGGTAACTGTTTGCACCGTTTTGTGGTCCTGAACACAGGGCTGGTCTCTCATCTGGATCCGCACGTGAAATAGCACGAGCATACAGTTATGCGTTGATCTTGGTTCTTTTCGGGGGGGGGGGGGTTCAACCGAGAAAAAGTCACGGGTTAACTTTTCTCAGAGTGTTGTGCTACAGCGTGGCGATGAAAAAGCCGTAACTATACCCTGCTATTAATGCTGTAGTCAAGGCATTTTGTTTGCTCATTCATTAAATGATATTTGAATTTTCAAGTTTTCAAAATTGCCAGTAACAAAGACCTACATTGCTGAAATTTAAGCTTGTAGGTGTGAGTGTGAGGCGTGTCTAAGACTGAAATTTATACGCCGCAGAAGGTGCCAACTAAAGAATATAGGATAACGGCGATATATGAGGACTGTGGCAAAAGATGAATGCCCTCCGCCCGGCTCCCTTTTTATGATTCGGGCATTGGTGAATAATAAAAAACATCATAATACAGCTTGAATTTCGATGTTATGATCATTCTTCAACGGTATTTTTCAAAAGAGGATTAATTCTTTTACGCAATTGCGTAAATTGAGAAATAGGTGTTACGCCCTCATGATGGCGATGGGTCAGATATTCAGTGGCCGCGAACTATTAAAATATCATAACTACAGGTTTAAAAAGCTATGTTAACGATAGTTATCTCATAACAACACATTAGTGGATTACAGTTGACATGCATTTAATTATGCACGTGCGTATAGTGTATGCGGGAACTACGATCTTCGGAGCTATGGGAAAAAGCGCGAGAAAAGGAAAATTTTGCTTAATTACGTTCTATTCTATTCTATGTACACGATCAATCAGACGCTTGACATGTTGTTGATGACGTCACCAGAATGCACTGAGGGGCGTTTGGGCAGCCATCTTTGTTTGTAATCAAAATAAACTATTAAAATCTAGTCAAATCTGGCAACATCATTGTAGACAGAGGTTTATTAGGAATTCCTGACCAATATTGGATCTCTGTGGAAACATCTGCATCGCTTATTTTTCATCCTTTCGGTGAATTAAGGCCGAAAAAGGCTTTGTTTGGAAACTGACGTTTTCCCGGAAGCAAAACAAAAATGGGAACTAAAGATGACGAATATGATTATCTGTTCAAAGGTATATACTTTTCTATCGTTTCTATGGATTTATTGAAGAAAGATAATCTGGGAGATATTCTGTACATGTGCTGACTCTAGATTTTTGTTCAGTTTTGCATATTTTCCGACTGCAATAAATAGGGAGGGGTCGGATTAATTTTGTTGCCATCTGCACTGTTTTTGCTCATCTTCTAAACATCTTGATCAGACGAATGTGCAAGTGTTACAGAAGCTAGAAGGCCAAAATTTGGCAATCTCCTGCTTTAGCCCCCGGGGGAGCTAAACATTTCCACTATCACCTTTATGGATTTTGTTTACAGAAATTGAGTTGCGAATGACAAATATGCTAGATACACTTGTTTCAGACAGAAAATACTCTCATAGGACCAGATTGCTTTTGTTCGATTGACAATTATAAAATATCATGTTTCGTAAAATTCTTAATTCCTTAATTAAATTACCACATCTACTGCTTTACACAACTAGACATTTCGATTCATTCCGTGAAAAGATACACCCAAATTGTAATAAGTGAAAATAATTCGCTTGCTTTTATTGTACTACTGGTTTAGCCCCCGGGGGCTAAACCAGGAGTATAATATAGGCGAGCGATCTTTGAAAAGAACAATAAATAGCATTGCACTTAGGGGAGGATATTCCCTGGAAAAGGGTTTTCTTTGGGGGATCAAATATATATAAAGTGGGGCTTGGAATATTTTGGGGGAACAATATTAGAAACTTTTTGAAGATACGTAAATTCGTAGAATCAAGAAACCTGGGGCTTAAAAGTTTAGCCCCCGGGGGCTAAACCAGGAGTATAATATAGGCGAGCAATCTTTGAAAAGAACAATAAATAGCATTGCACTTAGGGGAGAATATTCCCCGGAAAAGGGTTTTCTTTGGGGGATCAAATATATATAAAGTGGGGCTTGGAATATTTTGGGGGAACAATATTAGAAAGTTTTTGAAAATAGGTAAAATCATAGAATCAAGAAACCTGGGGCTTAAAAGTTTAGCCCCCGGACCAGGAGTATAATATAGGTGAGCGATCTTTGAAAAGAACAATAAATAGCATTGCACTTAGGGGAGGATATTCCCTGGAAAAGGGGTTTCTTTGGGGGATCAAATATATATAAAATGGGGCTTGGAATATTTTAGGGGAACAATATTAGAAAGTTTTTGAAGATACGTAAATTCGTAGAATCAAGAAACCTGGGGCTTAAAAGTTTAGCCCCCGGGGGCTAAACCAGGAGTATAATATAGGCGAGCGATCTTTGAAAAGAACAATAAATAGCGTTGCACTTAGGGGAGGATATTCCCTGAAAAGGGTTTTCTTTGGGGGATCAAATATATATAAAATGGGGCTTGGAATATTTTGGGGGAACAATATTAGAAAGTTTTTGAAGATACGTAAATTCGTAGAATCAAGAAACCTGGGGCTTAAAAGTTTAGCCCCCGGGGGCTTAACCAGGAGTATAATATAGGCGAGCAATCTTTGAAAAGAACAATAAATAGCATTGCACCTAGGGGAGGATATTCCCCGGAAAAGGGTTTTCTTTGGGGGATGAAATATATATAATATGGGGCTTGGAATATTTGGGGGGAACAATTTTAGAAATGTTTTAAAGATACGTAAATTCGCAGCATCAAGAAACCTGGGGCTTAAAAGTTTAGCCCCCGGGGGCTAAACCAGGAGTATAATATAGGCGAGCAATCTTTGAAAAGAACAATAAATAGCATTGCACTTAGGGGAGGATATTCCCCGGAAAAGGGTTTTCTTTGGGGGATCAAATATATATAAAATGGGGCTTGGAATATTTTGGGGGAACAATATTAGAAAGTTTTTGAAAATAGGTAAAATCATAGAACCAAGAAAACTGGGGCTTAAAAGTTTAGCCCCCGGGGGCTAAACCAGGAGTATAATATAGGCGAGCAATTTATGGAAAGAAAATAATTACCATTCTTTGTATATTCCAATATTCCATCCATATAAAGAATTTATTTATTAGTATTTCCAAATATGCGCTTGGTTTATGCTTGACATTTGAAGAAGTTATGAATGTAACAAATTGGAAAACAAAATAAGAGAAGAATAGTTGTTACCAGTGTCAAGATTTGATTTGAAATATACATTTCCTGTCATAATTTAGAAGGCTTTCGTGTCAGTATAGATTCTAACCACAAGGAAAAAGTGTATTCCAGCAGACTCTAACTACGAGCCTGGATCCCCTAGAATGTTGGGAAAATATTGCTTTTATGTCTGAAACTCTGGAAATTTAAAGCTCATAATTATGTTACGGAGGTTTTGCACGCCTAGGGTGACACAACTTAAAAGTATTGTTAATTTTGAGTTAGACCTTCCAAAAATGGAGAAATTATGGTCATCGCATAACAAAACAACTTGATATTTAAATAAACGTTACTTAGAGCTTATGCGGATCCAATGTTACAAAAACGGAATGAGCTGAACCATGTGCAGTCTTATTTTCATAATTTGATGAAATTATAGACTCGTCCAATTAGGAAGACCTTGTACTCAGAGCAGGGGCAGATCTAGAATAGTAGCTGGTGGTGCTGATACCCTCTCAAAAATGAATAACGGAACAAATGGAATCTATTGGGCAATCATTTATCCACAGGTGGCAATTATAATCTATCTGATAATGCAAATATGTATGTCATAATAGAAAATAAATAATAACGGAATGAATAGCATCATTTTCAATGATAATTATTTCAATAAGCTGCATAATTCGACTGGTCCAAATAGGAAGGTTGGCTTCATGAAAAATTCAACAAGGGTTTTTGAATGATTTGTTCTATTTCTATGACATCAATATTATGTTTCTTTCATTTCCTGTAGAATTTTCTATATAAATAAACATGACATCAAGTTCCTGGTGAAATATACATGGCATGACATGGGTTAATGGCATTACAATTCTAAGTTACCATACAATGCTTTGACACTTAAATCAGCAATGCAATTAACACACAAGAGTAATATTGTAGAGTAAAGAGTATAATATTCATTTATTCGAAATCACGGCTGTGCTGTACCTTGACAAAATAAAATAATAAATGATCTAAAAGTCTTAAACCACTATTTTTCCATTATATGTTTGTTTGCTTAATGTTTATTAAAAATGGCAGGGAAAGTAAGATGTTGAATCTTCCCACATATACAGATTCTTTACATTCATTCCGAATATATGTTGGCTCGCTAGTCAATAGCAGCGGCAGTCGACTGTGATACCCGTCTAGGCAAAAAGTTCACAAGTTGATCAAAGAATAGTTCTAGAATAGTGGGCAAACTTATTTCTGATCCTGGACGGGTATTGTTGCCCGCTATATCAAAGTATCTCTCAGAGAGCAGCCTACCAGCTCTAGACTGGTCCAAATATGGACTATCAGAATAGCCTAGAATATGATATTCTGATAGTCGATAGTGAGACCAGTCTACACCCGACCCGAAAGCGGGCCAAAAATAAGTTGGTCCAGTGTTTTAAGTCAAAATTTAGACCTTGAAAAGTTTAGCCCCCCCGGGGGCTAATCCAGGAGATTGCCCAAAATTTGTCTTAATATGATGAGTCTTGTTTTTAGGTCTTATAGTGGTCGTTTGCCCCAACAGCAAGAAAGTTACAATCTGTTGATTTGATTAAATTGACAGTTTCTTCTCCAAATCTATTCTCTGGCAACAAAGTCAACAATGCAATGTTTTGTAGACAATCCAATTTGCATTAAATAATCTTTTAGGCAGTTGTATAATTGTTTTCAGTGGTAAGGATAAATATTACAATGAGAATTCACTTCTTAAGGTTCTGTACTCTAGCTCAAGCAAATGGATTGTCAAGTGTATGTGAGCTTATTGCAAACCATGTTGATTCAAGATTGCTAAAATAAAAATTAATAATAAATGTTATTGAAGAAGGGTTTAAATGACTCAAAAAATCATTTTTTAAATTATACTCTAAGATTTTGAGTTATTTTGACAATTTGTTACTATTTATAGATCTGACATACATAGATCTAGGTTCCAGGTGTAAACTGCCATGTTGTCAAAGTCGCATTATGACTCATAGAACTGTTTATAAAAGTTTTGTTTGTACTCAGTAATTTAAATTGAGGTAGATAAATTTTGAAAATGAGTCATAAACAACTAAGGACTAAAATTACAAGTTGATGTCACTGTGTTTACATTCATAGAGGGTATAAAGGCATTCAATTTGATCATCTAATTTAGTTCAAGTGAAAATATTAAGCAAGAAAGAATTGACTTTTAAAAAAGTTTGGAAATTTATGATGCCTCTAGGATACATTGACCAGGAGAATCGTTATGTTAGAAAGTGTAGACATAGTGACTTTATAAGTCATTATTGTGACCATGAGTATGCATTCATATTTAAAGGTAGTACTTCATCCAATTTTCTAATCATAACTCTGGGTTCGACACTAAGGGGTGTCTGGGAGTCCGAGTCTCCTTGCTTATCAGTTGGACTCCTTCTATTTGCAAGTAAGGAGTCCAATCGACTACAAGGGCCATATTACAATATTTTGAAATACAAATGCACAGAGCAGTGTCCTTTCTAACATTTGCCAAAACTATATATAATTTCACTACAAAGCTTGATGAAGAAAACATTTGCATGTATCCTGTTCTGTTTTGAGAAAAACTCTTCTTTGGTAGAACATTGTGGAAAATGAGAAATTGCTATTAACAAGCAATTTCTTCTTTTCCACAATGTTCTCTCATTATTTGGACTCCTTACTTTGAGCTTGGACTCCTTGATTTCATGTGTTAGGAGTCCAATTGACTCCTTAACCTCAGGAGTTAGTGTCGAACCCTGTAACTAACTTGGATTCAGACTAGTAGTCCAGATTGTGGCTATAGTACAGTTGTCTACTTGACAGTGTGCCAGAAGTAATGAAGTCTCATATTCAAATGTGCTTTAATTAGTCCCCTACCGGTGTTCACACCGGAGGGGACTATAGATTTGCCCTCCGTCTGTCCGTCCGTCTGTCGTCTGTCCGCTCAAATCTTGATCCCGCGATAACTTAATAACTAAACAAGCGTTTTTGATGAAAGTTGGTATATGACTAGATGGCAATGTGTAGATTATGCACATCATTTTATTTTTGTTTTTTGACTTAAATTGAGGTTGCTATGGTTACAGAAATAGTGAAAATATGGCCAAAAATGGGATCCTGCGATAAGATAATAACTAAGCAAGCTAGTTTGATGAGACTTGGTATATGACTAGATGGCAATGTGTAGATTATGCACATCATTTTATTTTTGTTTTTAGACTAAAATTGTTGTTGCTATGGTTACAGAATTAGTGAAAATATGGCAAAAAATATTGGATCCTGCGATAAGTTAATAAGTAAGCAAGCTAATTTGATGAGACCTGGTATATGACTAGATGGCAATGTGTAGATTATGCACATCATTTTATCTTTGTTCTTTGACAAAAAGTGTGGTTGCTATGGTAACTGAAATAGTGAAAATATGGCAAAAAATGGATCCTGCAATAACTTAATAACTAAGCAAGCTAACTTGATGAAACCTGTTTTAAAATGTAAAAAAATTTATAAGCCATGTTAGTCAGGGTGGTGATGCAGCAGTATTAATCACCTCCAGTGAAAGTTCTCATTTCTTACCAACAAGACTGAAGAAAAACATCTTGGATCAGACAAGGTAACTGTTATTGATACTATTTCTTGCATCTGTCTATTGCTTGCATGAATTGTATAGTGGGCACAGCAGAGACAACAACTCATGTAAGTCTTGTTTAACCCTTTCCAAAACAAGACCTGGTTTTGACGTCCCTGATAGAATTGGCGTGGGAAAACATTGAGACAAACAAAGCCGGTAGGGGACTTATGTCCATGTCCAACATGGCTCTTGTTCCGTTTAATTATTGTCACTACCATAGCATAATTATGCTCATTATGGGTGACACCACCAGAAGATTGTTATTTGATACAGGGGATAGTGCAAGGGTACATGACGAAACTACTGCTGATATCGGCCATGGTTCTTTAACATGCTCGATATAAAGCAACATCTCACTGTAGTGATTGTACTTTGGTTTAATCTGAAAGATAATTAGTTTCCTAGTGTGCCAGCTTTGGAAATCGAACCCACGGCAGGGAGAGGACAAGTGGGGGCCCAGTTGCCCATGGCCCCTATATTATGGGCTGGGCCCCAAAACAATTGGACAAAATGCCCATTCCCTAACCTTAAATATTGAATTTTGGCAGTCTTGGCCCCTAAGTTCAAATTGTCAGACTATTCCCTGCATACCCAACTGTGAAGTTAGACCTGTGCCATATTGGCTGAGCTAATGGGGCTGACTCTGGTATTCAATTAAGGCAGCCTTGGGTTTTGATCTTGGTGATGACTAATGTCTCCCACCTTTAACAGATAAACCTATGTTGGCTTTAAGAGGACGCTGTACTAGTAGTTTTGCTGTCAGAAGTTTCAAGAATTTATCATACTTGACCGCTCCTGCTATCCCAACTTTTAAAAATGGCACTTCACACCATGTGAACAAACAAAAGAAACAATGAACTGAACACTACTGTTTATGAAAAATTGATTAACCAATCAAATCACTTGATATAAAGACATGCTTGTGCATTTTCCGCCATTTTGTTTCAATACTTTTCTTGAAATGCAGGATTTAACACTCAGTTCTGTGAGTGAGGAGTCAAGTGGGCTCTCGATATATAAACGAAATCAAGGAGTGCAAGGCAAAAGTTTCATAAATGGGAAAATATTGTGAAAAAATAGTAATTGCTTGTTACACAATAGTTCCTTACCAATTATAAGACAGTCAAAATAACTAGTAGATCTATGCAAGCAAATTTTATCTGCAAAAACTTTTGCATTAATAAATCTAAAATTTGATTTTAGAAGTTTTGAAAAGGTAACACAAACTAAGCTGCTCATATCGATGACTCAGCGTGAAGCAGTTGTAACAACCTATTCAAGCCGAGCCATTGATTTGATGAGTGAAATATTCTCAAGTTTGTATACTGTAAAGGAACCAAAGGACTCCTTAAGAACTAAAGAAATAAAGGAGTCCCGTCTAAAAAATAAGTAGTCTTGGACTCCCCTAAGTATTTAAACCAAAGCCTTAGATGTGCAAATGACCTTCTGTAAAAGAATTGTCCTAGAATTCACATTTTGTCTTGCAATTGCATTAAAGAAATAGAATAATCGTTCGTCTTTTGAGAATGATTGATTTGTATTTCATTTTTGAACAACCAAACCTACATATTCACTTGTGGCACCACAAAAGAAATATCAATTGATCTTACACTGAAACAAATAATTATCCTCCGTCTATTTCAGTTGTGCTGATCGGTGACAGTGGTGTAGGAAAGTCCAACTTGTTGTCACGATTCACCAGGAATGAGTTCAACCTTGAGAGTAAAAGTACTATAGGCGTGGAGTTTGCTACAAGGTGAGATTTTAACACCACCAGATTGAAGGTGCGAAAAGATCTATTTTGAATATGAATAAATGTAAATGTGATGCCATTGATAGATAGATGCATATTGTTTTCAATATTTGTCCCCAAAATACTTTTACATTTTGCCCTAACTTTCCATTGTTTAGTGGTACAGTCTTCACATTTCACAAGTGTATGGCTTTTGACAAGACTTATCTGTATCATCTTCAATTCAAGATCAATTTTTAAGGTCAAATATGTTGAATTTCACTGTGCAGTCAATTACAGAACTGAATTTAGACCTGCTTTTGATTACCGTATCATATCAAACTACTATTTCTAAAAACAGCATCTTGGAAAGGGGTCAAGCTGCTAATGAAGTTGATTAGTAGTTATTATTAACTCACCTGAGCACTACATGCTGAAGGGGAGCTTTTAGGATCACCCTGAGTCTGTTGTCTGTCGTTCGTCTTCCGTTGTCAACAATATTAAAAACTTCTCCTGAACCACTGGGCCCATTTTCCTCCACACAATCATTCAATTTCAAAATTCATTCTGAAATCATTTCAAATTCCCTCACATTGTCCATTTCACATGTTTTTTAAACTATTTGAGCCTGTGCGTGAGATTTCCAACAATTTTAAATAAGTGCAAAGCAAAGCCTCTGACCAGCCTGTGCATCCGCACAGTCTGACCAGAGTCTTCACTATGCGCTTAGTAGTTAGATAAGGTCTCAAAGTAACTGTAGACAATCAGGTAACTTTATATTTACAGTATGTGACTCTCTGGGCCTCTCAATTTTTACTCGTCACAACCATTTCAAATTGTTGGAAATGTCACAAACTGGCTCATTTATATTTACAGAAGTATACAAGTTGATGGTAAAACTATAAAAGCCCAGATCTGGGATACTGCAGGACAAGAGAGATATAGGGCCATCACTAGTGCGTAAGTAATCATTTATGTCAAGATTTTTTATGCTCAAAGATTTTGTGAATGTCTTTGACTCCCAATCTACAGGGAAACCTGGTTCCAAAGAATTTAGAAAAGGGCACTCATCCTGCAGGGGTAGTCAGTATTTATTCTAGGATTTCAAAAATGTGGGGAATTTCTGCGCGAAAAATTGAAAAATATAGTAATTTGTGCTCTTTGGTAATAGTAAAAAATCCCCTACAAATCCAGAAAATATGGGGGATCTTTGTTAAATACATGGGAACCCCCCAATCACCCTGCCTAGAACAAACACTTGGGAAGTGACTTGAAAAAATAACTAGTCCTGCTTTGACTGTCATGGGCCCTGGGATAGGCCAAGAAATCTTTGAGAAACTGCCTGATATCTGAAGACGTCATTTTAGAGTGTGGACGAAAGGAAAGTACAAAATTAATGACACCAAAAAACGTTTCTTACAGGTAAATATGAGTGGACAAATAGATTCTTGAAAATTTGTTCTGTCAAAACAGCAAAATACCACTTAGTTTTAACTACAGTAAAATATGTATTAAGCTACTATCTTTTCTAGATTTCAGATAAGAATCTTAATTTTTAAACCATCTTTAGTTCCTTTCTGAAATTGAGCCCAAGAGGGTCCATTTGACTCACAGTAGATTGTTTAGAGAGTCATGTCTACTTATTTCTAAGTGTCAAAATCCAAAACCTCTGCAATATGACTGCAAAATTGTTCAAAGCACCACAAATTCCTTTTCAAATCATAATAATAATGATAATAATAAAGACTTTATTTAACAAGGCAGCACAGTTTGGTAAACCCATTCTTCCCTGTGAGCCTCTACAAATATTTGCAAAAGAGCAACACAGTCCAAAACCCCAAAGTTTCTTTAGAGCCACTTGAGCCTTACAGGCCACAAGGGACCTCTTTGTGTTAGACTAATAAAGGTCAATTCTCTGTTTTCAGGTATTACAGAGGAGCTGTGGGTGCTTTACTAGTATATGATATTGCGAAACATTTAACATATGAAAACGTGGAGCGATGGTTAAAGGAGCTACGTGATCACGCTGATAATAATATTGTAATTATGCTTGTGGGAAACAAAAGTGATTTACGACATTTACGGGCCGTCCCCACAGACGAGGCCAAGGCTTATTCAGGTGAGTATCATAATTCAGTGATCGACACTAACCTCAGTGAGTAAGGAGTCCATCAGACTCCCAACTTATAACCCTTTCCTGTTTTACAAAATTTTGGACCTGTCCAAATTCGAAGGTTTTGCAGACGAAAATTTAAAGTGGAATGAATTTGAAAAATAACCATTCAGTAGGGTAGAAAATAGTGTGGAAAAAGAAGAAATTGCTTATCAGAGGCAATTTCTTCTTTTTTCACCATGTTTTCTCAATCATAAAATCACAGGCACGTAAAAAGCAGGGATTAAACAGCAAAGGGATAAAATCAAGAAGTACTTGCTCAAAGTAAGGAGTTTGAATTTACTTCATGGGAGAAAATCATGGAATGGAAGAAATTGTTTGTCAATTTATTCCTTACTACAAGTATATCCCTCCAAAGTAATGTAGTTGTAGTGAAGAGATCTACAGTTTTACAAGGGTTGAAATTTTTATTTGAACTGCACAATGAAGACTTAAAGGGTTGAAAATCAAACTGCTTTGTTCCTTGCCCGCCGCCATGCGCAGTTGGTAGTGCGTCAGATTGTCAATCTAGAGGTCCTAGGTTCGATCCCCGACAATGGCACTCATTCTTCTGTCTATTTGTCTCTCACCAATGGGTTGATAATCGTAGACCTATGTGAGACAGCAGCTGGAGGCTAGGAAAGGATGTGATGGTTGTACTGGTGAGGGAAATACCAGGAATCCATTCTTTGATGCTTCCAGCCGTCACAATATAACTTAAAATGTGTTGAAAGCGGCGAAAAACTCCAATCAATCATCAAAATATTCTTCTATACTCTCATGTGATTCGTGACAGTCCAATGAATTCCTAGTGAAATGAAGGAGTCCCAACTGGTAAATAAGGTGTCAAAGATTCCCATTTTATCAGCTTCGCGGAAATGACAATTTTTATTACCCATTGAAACATATTTCAGAGATATTTCTGGAATATTTAGGGTGAGCCATTGAAATGGGCCAAAGGCCCATCTTCCTTTCATTTACATGTAAAATCTATGATTTTGATGGGCCATTTTGAAAAATTGATGGGCTGAAGAATCCTTACAGTGGTTCTAAAATATTTTAAAAGTCTGCTTGTCCAAGGACAAGTAACAATCACAAACTGGCTTGTCTGTATCTTAAACCTACATGTCCATTGAATTTTGAAGAATCTTCAAAATATCGAAAACAAAATTGACATTTCTAAAAAAACTAAAAGTATCCTAGAAATAGACTTGCTGTCCACATTGGATGACATTGAATTTCAGAAAACATCCAACTTCTTTTTAAGAAAGTGTTTTTCTCTGGATTCCTAATACAATTGAGGAGTCAAAGCTTAAAGCAAGGAGCCTGAATTTTCATAATGGAACAACATTGGGGAAAAGAAGAAATTGCTTGTTATAGGCAATTTCTTCTTTTAAACCATTTTCTTCCAAAGAAGTATTTTTTTCTTCAAATATCCATCTATGGGGTACAAAGAAATGTTTTCTTCAATAACTTTTCGTTTCAGAACTTTCAAGCATTAGATATCACATTTTGATTGTGTACAAACTCTATGTTAACACTAGTCCTATCATATGTCCGTACAATTTTTATACCTCCCGCATTGAAAGATTGGGGGTATTTTGTTCACCTTTGACCGTCTTTCTATCCATCTGTCAATCTGTATGTGTGCAAAACTTAACCTAATAACTTAGCATTGCTTATATTTTTTCCATTCTAATCAAGATAAAAGCCTCACATTTTGCATAATGATAGATTTCAATGATATATGCCTCACCAATTGGAAATTAATCGACAACCTATTTTAGATAGTAGCCGGAGGCTAGGAAAGGATGTGGTTGTTGTACTGGTGAGAGATATACAAGGAATCCATTGTTAGGTGCTCTAGCCGTGTTATTTATCACAGAAAAAATGTTGAAAGGGGCGTAAAAGTCCATTCAATCAATTAATCAACTGTCTTCCAATTTTGCATACAGTAAGAATAAGTCATGAAATAAGATTAGAAGGGTTAAAAATGTTTCTTTCTATTTCAGAAAAAAATAACCTGTCTTTCATTGAGACTTCTGCGTTAGATTCCACAAATGTAGAAACAGCCTTCCAACAAATATTAACAGGTAGGATATTTGTAGTCTTTCCAACTATTTGTCTTTCACCAATGGATTGATAATCGTAGACCTATGTGAGAAAGCAGCTGGAGGCTAGGAAAGGATGTGATGGTTGTACTGGTGAGAGAAATACAAGGAAACCATTGTTAGGTGCTCCAGCCGCTGCACTGTAACTGAAAAAATGTTGGAAGTAGGGTAAAATTCCATTCAATCAATCAATAGATTCCACAAATGTAGAAACAGCGATCCAACAAATATTAACAGGTAGGATATTTGTATGAAAATGTGACCCGTCACACGAAAAGGGACCCTCGGGGAAGTGCGTAAAGTTTCGACCCAAGTCAGACTGCGCGGATTGCGCAGACTGACTAGGGTCGAAACCTTTCTCAATTTGCTTATTTTTAGCTCCACTGGCTGAAAGCCACTGGGGCTATTGTCATGGCGTTGTGTCCGTCGTGCGTCCGTCCGTCCGTGCGTGCGTCCGTCCGGTCGTAAACTTTTCTTTAAAAATCTTCTCCTCAGAAACTACTGGATGGATTTCAACCAAACTTCACAGGAATGATCCTTGGGTGACCCTCTTTCAAAGTTGTTCAAGAAATTTTGATCCAATGAAAAACATGGATTTTATGGGCGTGGCTAATTTCCAAATAAGGTAAAAAGTGAGTTTTCTCAGATTCTAATCAATGGATACCAGTTAAATTTTACATGAATGATCCTTGGGTGACCCTTTATCAGTCTACAAAAAATCATTGTGATCGGATTGAAAATATGCATTTTATGGGCGGAGGTCATTTCTCTATATGTTATATAGTGGAAACTTTGAAAATCAATTTCTCTGAATGTTACAGATGGATATCAACCAAATTTCACTGGAATGATCCTTTAGTGACCCTTTATCAGTCTACAAAAAATCATTGTGATTGGATGAAAAATATGCATTTTATGGGCGGAGGTCATTTCTCTATATGTTATATAGTGGAAACTTTGAAAATCATTTTCTCAGAATGTAAGTGATAGATATCAACCAAATTTCACTGGAATGATCCTTGAGTGACCCTTTATCAGTGTACCAAAAGTTATTTTGATTGGATGAAAAATATACATTTCATGGGTGGAGGTCAATTCTCAATATGTTAAATAGTGGAAACTATGAAAAACATTTTCTCAGAATGTAACTGATGGATATCAATAGACATTTTTGGTATGATCTTTGGGTTACCCATTATCATGCAGCCAAAAATTATTTCGATATGATGAAAAATATGTCTTTTAATAGCAGAGGTCATTTCTCTATCTGTTATATACCGGTAGTTGAAACTTTGAAAATCATTTTCAACATCAGTAGAACCCCAAATATCTAAAAATCTAGTCAAAGCATTTATTTGCTTTTACAAGAATTTCAAGCCTGTGGAGCGACTCAAGCCATTCATGGCTTTCTAGTTTGAATCAAGAATGGTCAATCTGCCTTCAAGTGAACGAATTTTTGAAATGCGATCTCTGGTTGACCTATACTGGACCCAATCTCTTTTTCCAATATTTATTTAACAGAGTTCCCAGATGGTCCATTTCGTGTGACGGGTCACAAATATTACCCATCACATAAAAAGGGACCACTTAAGCATACATCCTTTCCTTTCTTCCTTTGGTATAGTGTGAGTCTAAAATATTTATTATACCCCCAACCCTTATCAAGGCAATTCAAATGAGTACCCATTACAGGTATATAAGATTTTTGAAAGTATTAATATATTGCAATATTTTCATTTGAAATCCAAAATACTCATTCTGTCTTTGGTCCTATTTATTGCTTATATTGATTTACTCGGACATAAGTAAAACAATATGCCCCTGATCTCTCGATACGGGGGCATATTGTTTTACTCATGTCCATCTGTCTGTCTGTCCATCCGTCTGTCTGTCCGTCCGTCTGTCCGAAAACTTAACCCGAAAACTTAACCTTTGCCTTTTCTCCAAAAGTATTTGACATACAAAGCTGTACTCCAAAGTCAAGGTCATGTGACAAGGTCAAGGTCATCTGTCAAGGTCAAACTTTAAAAAAAATGCTGTTACAGGGGCATTCGTGTTTCACAAACACATCTTGTTCAAAATCAAAGTCTTGACATCCCCCAAAATTAAGGTCAAGGTATGATTCCCCCAGAAGTTTGAAATAATGGTATAAATCACTTGAATTGGAAAAGCTAGCAAAAGCCCTGCTTTAAAAATATGACACCTCAAACAAAAAGGAACCTTTCTGCAAATTTGAAAGGCATGGACACTTTTCAAACTGCCTAGTGTTACAAGCATGGACTTTTGACACATTGATTGTTAGAATGGTTTTCCTGTCCACTTTTACAGTCAAACCTGTCTTGGCAGCCACCTGTATTCAGCAAGCAACCTATCTTAACCCTTTGCTGTTAAATCCCTGCTTTTTACGTGCCTGTGATTTTATGATTAAGAAAACATTGTTAAAAAAAGAAGAAATTGCTTCTGACAAGCAATTTCTTCTTTTTCCACACTATTTTCTACCCTACAGAACGTTTATTTTTCAAATTATATCCACTTCAAATTTTCTTCTGCAAAACCTTTGAATTTGGACAGGTCCAAAATTTTGTAAAGGGTTAAGCAAGTGGCCAGAGAGTTCTCAAATGAACCAATTACGCTGATATTGACCTGTTTTAAGCAAGCACCTGTCTTACCAAGCACTTTTTGAATGTCCCTTTGGTGCTTGCTTAAGACAGGTTTGACTGTTTTGCTTTGGTGGTGAGTTAATAAAGTAATAATCTACTTTTATTTGGTGATACTCCAAAAGTATTAAAAAATGTTCTCTATTTTTTTTCAGAAATTTACAAAATAGTTTCACAAAAACAGATACGTGACAACCCTGATGACGACAATTCCCCGAGTAACAATGTACAGACTATAACGGTGGCGCCCACGGATATGAACACTCCCGCTAAAAAATCGTGTTGTAATGCGTGAAGGTGTGATCAACATTCGTCATCGTGTATTGTGTTATATGTATATAGGGTATGCACTGTGAAACAGGATTCTTTCATATTTACAAAAATTAACGGTTCAAATCTGATTGTTTTATTCATTACTTATCAAATATTACTGGTTATAAAGAGAATTCAGTCTATCGGAATATCCAAGGTTTAACAAACAAGTCCTAACAAATTGACCTCGAATGTGAACTTTGGGATCATCTTTGAATCCTTTCTGCAGCTAATCACAATGTATGTCTACTTTACAAAAATGTTTGGAGGAGACAGTATAGGCCAAGATTAGCCTCCATAGACATGCAGTCTGATCTAATCCTACACTGACTGTTGTCTACTTAATGATTTATGTGAATATGAACTTATGTGATTCAATCTGGTTGAATTGTGAAATAATTGGGCATTTCTTTCTAAAGCAAAGTTTAATTCAATAAGATGATGGTTTGATCAAATATGACAAACTACAAAGTTTGTTTGATCAGTAATCTAATGTTTCATTAAGCATACCATATATACAAGAACCGAGGTTTAAGGTGTAATGTTCATTACCAAAATGTGATTTGTCTAAATTATTGTAGGCACAGGACTCTTTACTTAAGAGTGAATTAACAACACCAAAATATAACATATGAAACTGTTAAAAAAAGAGCTAAACTCACACACACTGGAAAAAACCCTCAAAAGGAGGGGTAATGTGATTTATGTCTTGGGAAATAAATGGTATTGATATGTGTGTGACCTACAATGGTTTACGACTACAGTAAATAATCTTGTATAATTATATCATGGATGACTCTGTCCATAGCTTGGTTCAAAGTATGAAAGTGATTGTGTGTGGGTAGACCAATATGTGGTAAATAAAGCTTTACTCAAGCTGTATTGACGACATTTTGGTTGTCCAACGATGGTAACTGTGTTTGTGTATCATGTATGAAAGTCAGAAAGTGTTTGTTCTTTTGTGGTAAAATTATGGTCTAGAGTGAATGCATAGTTTAACTGGGTGTTAATTGTGTTGTTTGGGTTTCTATTAGAACTGTCTTAAGATACAGCAAAACCTTTCAATATGGACATATTAAGCTTTTGAAGCTACTGGTAATGTGCATTGATCTGTATAAATGAGGTGAACAAAGAAATGCTGCTCTGAATTAATAATCTTTGCAGTGTCAAAGCAAATGGGCTGTGGGTTAATGAGATAAACTTGTAATGAAATATTATCAAGGATCATTCAATAATTCTTGTCTAGATACGTTTGAACATCAAATGTGTGAATAGATTTTATTCTAGTAAAAGATCATTGTCAAAACATGGTAAAATATTTTATATACATGGTATTATCCATGATTAATGCCCTGGCAGGTCGGAGCCTAAGTAACGGGTTGTTGCACTAAAGGTTAAGGGAAATCAGCTTTAATCTAAAATAACCTACTTCTAAAGAGAGTCGACATGAATAACTCGAGACCGTAAATCGTAGATTGGTAACCAAATCCTCGTAACTTCAGCTTAATCAAGCTGAAGTTACGAGGCCTTGGTAACCCAACAATGAAATGTGTTCACTCTCTCAAAGCACGTGAATCCTTTAGGTTTTCGGATACAGTTATATGCACGCCTTAACGATGATTACCCACTTAAATTTGAAAGAACCGAAAGTATTGAAAAGTAAACTCGCCAAATTACGTCACGGTTAAGCCCCGCCCTGCCAGTTCAGTAATTACACAGAATAATACATTGTCAATACATGGTAAATTAATTATGAATTTAAATGAAGCAGGTCTTCATTGGAACACAAAGAGGACAGAAACACAAAGATATATGAGCCTGTGCTTGAGATTTCCAACAATTTCAAATATGGGCAAGGCAGTGACTCTGACCAGCCTGTGCATCCACACAGTCTGATTAGAGTCTTAACTATGTGTTAAGTGAATAGATAAGGTCTCAGAGTATCTGTAGACCACCAGGTAACTTTATATTCACAGGTTGTGGCTGTCTTTGCTGCTCATTGTGCACCTCACGAACATTTCAAATTATTGGAAATGTCACACATAGGCTCATGTGACCCAGCACACTAAAGGGAGCATCTGGGAAATCTGTAAAATAAATATTTTGAAAAGTGATTGGATCCAGTATGGTCAATCAGAAGGCACATTTTGTAAATATTTACTTGAACATGGCATCCTAGCCGAAGACTTCATATTTAACACTTAACCCTTGTCATGCTGAACCCGGAATATTCCTGCTTTGGCAGGAGCTATAGACCATCATCAGTCTGCACATATGTGCAGTCTGATGTTAGTCTACATCACCTGTTTCTCACTTACAAACAAGAATTGTCAATAGATTTAGTTTTTCAAATAAAAATTGACCTACCAGAGCTACAGATAATTTTTTGTCTTAAAGGGTTTTTACCCCCTATTTTTCTGTAATGCTGATTTATAATGCAGCAATACTGAAAAATATTTTAGGGTTAATATTAATTGTTCTCATCTTTAATTGTTAAATAACAATTTTAGCTATTAACATCCTGAATAATATATTTGAGAAATATTTTTCAATTGCCCTGCTAAATATCTGTGATGGTGTCACAACTCAAATTCTTATATTTAAAGGATGTTCTGTTAAGCTGCCACCAGTCTCGAGTTGCATTCACAGAAAGAGAATCCATGTTTCCTTGCCAAACATCCCTGAAGGGAAGGGATGAATTTATTATTTTGACAAACATACGATGAACAATAGCATCAGGCCCATTACCCTTTGATATTTAAAAAAAAAATCAAATTGACGACAAAGGACCCAGAAAAATTGGCCTGACAGTCCTTTGTGGACAATAAACTGTCAGACCAAGGCCAAACCTGTTAAACTGAAAATCTTATTGGCAAATGATATCATCCTTGTTTTCTTTCCTCTTTGAGAGAGAAAACTTCTGGAATTGATAGAAATAACAAGCTTGTCAAAATCCTATCAATCTGTCAGTGCTTTCAGTGCTTTGATTCAAGACTTATGAATCCAAGGTCAACAGGATTAAAAATAGAAACTGTCTTTGTAGGTCACAATGTTACAATCACTTGTGGTTTTGATTAAAAATAAAAATGGACACAATTTTGGTGGGTCGAACATTCTTGGGTACGAATAAGTGGAAAATTAATTTAGTCTTTGTGCTTTTCAAACTGGAAAAATGCGAAAGATTCAGGTAAAATAAGATTAGCTACCAATAATTCTTTCTTAAATTGATCCCAAAATCATCTTTTCTTCATCTTTATAGATATGATTTGTAAAAGAGAATTTGCGCTCTAGCGGTTCCGAAAGTCGTAAGAAACTGTTGATAGAAGAAATGTAGACCCATGTAAAATTTAAGATTAATGTTTGTTTCCTTGAAAAATTTATTCAGAATACTATTTTCAAAGGTTAGAGAAATTTTTAACTGTTAAAACAGATTGTTTGCGAAGAAAATAGTGTCGGACATTCGGAACAGAGCAGATCCGTTTTTTGCCACAACTGAAATGGTCGTCTACTTCTGTGTCAACTGTTCGCTTGGAATTCGCCAATGTTTGGATGTCATTTCCCATATTTTGTTTGGGAATATTAAGTCCAGATTTTCACGAATATCAAAATTATAATAGACGGAAATCAGCACTGGACACTCTCGAAAGGTGTCATCTGTAGGAAATTTGAATTATGTTCAGGCATCATACGTACGAAAATACGCATTTTGAACCATTGGTGATGCTGATCGGAGATTTGAAATGCGTTTTTGTACCCCCTTAAATATCTTCAAATGCGTTTTTGTTGATTTTAAATGCGTTTTCACGCAAAAACGCATCTTATCTGTAGCTCTGCCTACAGTTGGTACTTTCAGTGCCTTTGCCCTTTGATTTTGACGGAAATTTTTAGTCAAAATTTATTCAGCATGACAAAGGGTTAATGAAGGCACTCTAACTTCTCAACATCAGCTCTGTATTCACTTTTAGTTATCATTCAGTGTAAATGCTGTCTTGTGTGACTCAATATTAAAAAAATCACTTTATTACCTCTTTTAAAAAAAATTTTTCCTGAAAAATACCATTGTTTAACTACAAATGTAACTAACTTTCAAAGAAAAAAAAAATTCTCTAATGTTCTCTGAATGTAACAAATATTAACCCTTGTCATGCTGAACCCATAATATTCCGGCTTTGACAGGAGGTAAAGACAGTATGTGCAGCGTGATCATAGTCTATACAACCTGTTTTTCCTTGTTTATCCCACAAAAGGTTGAAAATTATATTTTTGAAATCAATACTTACTCGCAATAATTGCATCCAGAGATTTCAGCACACTGATTTTATTTCAATTTTTGCCAAGGTATTAATTTAGCATGACAAGGGTTAAATGACATCTGTGTGTGTTTAGACATAGTCAAATGCCTTAGTCATAGAGTAACATTACTTGGATCTATCATTCCTGAAAAGGCCTTTGTTAATGTAGATAGTCAGCCTGCAATTTTCTTTTCAATAGGTTCTTTTATGCTCCCAGCATGGAAAAATCAGGGGCAAGTTTTATTTTTACTGTGTCCGTTTGCCCCCCAAAAAACTGTAAGATTGGTTTAAATTTTGACCGGTAAGTGATAGAGACTTAAAATTTGATATTTGTGACCTGTCAAATGAAAAGGGACCATCTTGGTAGCATGTAAAAAGTCGACCCTAGACAGACTGGGATTGGAACTTTTCACACTTACTATCAATATACCTTTCTGTGAAAGATTTTTTGAAATGCGAACCTCTGGTTGACTTATGCTGGACCCAATCTCTTTGTAAGATATTTATTTTACAGAATTCCCAGATGGTCCCTTTTCGCGTGACGGGTCACATATGTATTGCTTGTGACATGATCTTTTGGTATTTACATCTTATTTTGTGGTTAGACTGATCCCTTTACATGTTTTATCTTGTTGGTTGCCTGATGTTTTTATACATGACTCAAATTATCTATACTGATTACTAATACAGGTTGAAACAATATTTGTGGCATCATATAAGGTTCTCATTACCTGGATCTATTATCAACAATTCTTTTGCACATAGACAGAAGTAACACTGAAAAATATGTGTGTGTCAATCACATGGATAATTCTGGCTCAGAATATCGTGTGCAAAATATCTCGTGTAGGCAAGTCTAATAAGAAATTAAGAATACATGAAAATCTGGGGATAAATTGCTTTGATATTTTTCTCTCATTTAGCCAGTTTCAATGAGATTTCTGGCAGAAAAATGAGAGAATCTCTCAATATTTCAGCCCAAAATGATCCCTGCAATCATATTTATGCTTTATGTCATACTGGTATTTAAGAATGATGAACTAATGAATTAAGATTTTAATGCTATAATGAGACTATTTGAGAAGTTGACCTTAGGTCAAGAATTTCCACAATTTCCAGGTGGTCTCCCCTTCTCAATGTTATAATTTCGGATCTTCTATGGGAACTGAGTACATATCTATTGGGTTTTTCGTTTTAATAACAGAGACACTTTTAGAGGGGGTGGCTCTGAATTTTTAGATTAAAAATATTACAGCTATAAATGTATACTTGCCTGGATCAAGTGTTTTGTTACTCATTTGAAATGTGAGACTCACCACACAAAAAGGGACTATCAGGGAACTCTGTGAAATAGTTATATGGAAAAGGGGTTAGGTCTAGCAAAGGTCAACCAGAAGTTGCATTTAAAAAAATTCTCATACAGAAAGGTAGAATAATTAATCAAGATTCAGAAAATCCTGTTTGTGAAAAAAATTGAACGAAATCTGTTCAGTCCAGGCAGTCTGACAAAGGTCAACTCTCTACACATTACACAGATGGTCCCTTTTTGCCTGACGCGTTGCATACATTATTAACCCTTTCCTGTATAATCCCTGTTTTTTACGTGCCTGTGATTTTATGATTGAGAAAACATTGTGGAAAAAGATGAAATTGCTTGTCACAAGCAATTTCTTCTTTTCCCACACCATTTTCTAACCTACTGAATGGTAATTTTTCAAATTAAATTTTGATCAACAAAACCATTGAATTTGGACATGTCTAAATTTTGTTGAATGGGAAAGGGTTAAAACTCCACATGAGTGCCCACATTACATGGTCTGGCTTAGAAACAATAGTTGCCCCCTCTTGTGTAGGTTTCTGTATTTTGTATATTTCACTTCGACCATTGAACAAGATATATAGTATTTAATACATGTATAAATAACTATGGAAAGTTGTTTATTGTTCTTTCCCTTGCTCAAACTCAATGCAAATTTACCTTAAGAATGAATTATTCTTTGACTGGGAGAAACTCTTTATCTCAGAGCAAAGTCACAATTGACTATTGAAAACTGTAAGTGGTCTAACTGATAAGCCAATGACATAGAACCATGTTTTTCAGTTGCCTTCACTAACTACTCATCTATGGTACCACAGTAAGGTCGCAGTATCAAGGCAAGTCCAGAAATAAGAGACTCCCATTCATCAGTTGGTTCTCCCTCTTTTAAGCTAACCTGAACAAGTTGAGCTTTTTTGATTACTTGATGTCCCTCATCTTTTGTGTTATCCATCATCAACATTTACCTTGTGGACACTAGAGGCAATAATTTTTGTCCTATCAACCCAAAAATTTGCCAGATTGTAGGACAAGTTTGAAATTGGGTCAAGTAAGGTAAAAAAAACTAGGTCAAATCTTAGAAAAACCTTATGGACACTCTAGGGGCTTCAGGGTTGCATCCAGAGCGCAGGTTTGCGATAATCCCGCTAAAATAATCATAATCCCGCATAATTAACATTTCTTTGCGTACCCGATCCCGCTAAAAATTAATTGGCCCGCAAAAATTACATTGCCGTGCGTGATTATATTTTTAGCTCACCTGAGCACGAAGTGCTCAAGGTGAGCTATTGTGGTTAGGTGGATGTCCGTCGTGCGTCGTGCGGTGTCCGTCGTCCGTCGTCAACATTTGCCTTGTATGCACTCTAGAGGCCACATTTTTTGCCCGATCAACCTGAATTTTGGTCAGAATGATTGTCCTGATGAAATCTCGGACAAGTTCGAAATTGGGTCAACTGGGGTCAAAAACTAGGTCACAGGGTCAAATCTTAGAAAAACTTTGTATGCACTCTAGAGGCCACATTTTTTGCCCGATCACCCTGAATTTTGGTCAGAATGATTGTCTTAATGAAATCCCGAATGAGTTTGAAATTTGGTCAACTGGGGTCAAAAACTAGGTCACAGGGTCAAATCTTAGAAAAACCTTGTATGCACTCTAGAGGCCACATTTTTTGCCCGTTCAACCTGAATTTTTGTCAGAATGAAATTCCTGATAAAATCTCGGATGAGTTCGAAATTGGGTCAACTTGGGTCAAAAACTAGGTCACGAGGTCAAATCTAAGAAAAAGCTTGTCTTCCCTGTAGAGGCCAAATTTTTTGCCTGATCAACCTGAATTTCAGTCAGAATGATTGTCTTGATTAAATCTTGGACGAGTTTGAAATTTGGTCAACTTGGGTAAAAAACTAGGTCACGGGGTCAAATCTATGAAAAACGTATGCACTCTAGAGGCCACATTTTTTGCCCGATCAACCTGAAATTTGGTCAGAATGATTGTCCTGATGAAATCTCGGATGAGTTCGAAATTGGGTCAACTGGGTCAAAAACTAGATCACAGGGTCAAATCTTAGAAAAACCTTATAAGCCTTCTAGTGGCCACATTTATTGTCCAATCAACCTGAACTTTGGTCAGAATGATTGTCTTGATGAAATCTTGGATAATTTTGAAATTGGGCTTACCAGGGTCAAAAACTAGGTCACAGGGTCAAATCTAAGAAAAACCTTTTATGCACTCTACAGGCCACATTTTTTGCCCAATCAACCTGAATTTTGGTCAGAATGATTGTCTCGATGAAATCTTGGACGAGATCAAAATTTGATCAACCGTGGTCAAAAACTAGGTCACAGGGTCAAATCTAAGAAAAACATTATTTGCACTCTAGAGGCCACAATTTTTGGCCAATCAAAATGAAATTTGGTCAGAATGATTGTCTAGATGAAATCTCGGATGAGATCGAAATTTGGTCATGGGGGGTCAAAAACTAGGTCACGAAATCAATTATAAAAATCCTTGTTGGTCAACCTTAAAATTGTAAAAAAAAGGATTCTCAAGTTGTATAGAAGCAACAGCTTTGTTTAGCTGAGTCATTCATCATTCTACTTCTAATACTTCATTTGAAAATTTCAGACAGTTCATTCAGGTGAGCGATTAAGGGCCACTATGGCCCTCTTGTTTGAAGGTAAGATAACAAGTCAATTGGACTGGCTCGATGGCCTAGTGGTAAATGCACTCGACCCGTGACCTGGAGGTCCGTGGTTCGAGCCCCACTGTCGCCGGGTGTGTTTATGTGCAAAACACTTAAAAGCCAGTCCTAGTTCACTCAGCTGTAAACTTGGGTAGCAGTGAGTTTAAACCACTGGCTCTCTCTCAGGGACGTGAAAACATCAGGATTGAGTGTACGAGAGCGATTGCTTAAGCTTTCGTCGCAATCGAACTAAAATTAATTAGTATAAACTTATAAACTAAGTCAATTGGGCCAGAATTTCTAGAATTTTGCTTGTAAATTGAGATTTGATTCTTCTTTCATAGAATAAGGATAGTTCAAAACGAGCGTGCGATGATGGTAACCACGGGCGACGAATTTCCTCGCTTGAATAGTTTTCGTCTTCCAAATTTAGACTGGAAGAAAATGAAAATATATTTTCTTATATTTCTGGTTATCGCAAACTACGAACATTTTCATGATCTTTGGTTGAGAAACCCACATAGGACTCATGATTCCCTTGATAATTTAGCGAGAAAACAATCTTCTGGGCATTTTAGGGAGATAAAAAAAGATTGGAGTTTCCAGTTTAATTTACAGACGGGGTTCCAGCCTAAATGACGTTCCGGAAATCGTCTGAACAACATGGCTGAACTGAACGCAAATCGGTCTTGTCAATCGCAAATTTCCTATTTTTTCGGAAAGCAAACGTGAGAGTTTGGAAAATAAAACGGAAAATAGGACTGATGATGACACCTCAAGCATCGGTGAAAGTGTTACTATAGTGAATTCGAGTGATGATCCGTTTGAAAACGGCGAAGAACATGGTCGGATCACTAAAAGAAAACCCCTCATGTTGATTTTGACTCTTGTCGGACAAACAGACCATTGCTTTACACATACTACTAAAAATAAATTATATGTTTATTTTGTACAGGCATGGGAAAAAAATATTTTACAACTGGAAATACAAACTTCAGAACATCAACTTTAGTTGTTAGAGACCGATTCTCGCTGAGTTCATGGTAAATACAGGAAGGAAACCCTTCTTAATTACAAGTTATGTTGAAAACAACTTCTTTTATTCAGAAAATGATTTGTTGTAAATGAGTATTGCGTCTTTACTTAGAAAATTGTCTGGTGGCGAGAACTGATACATGAATGGGTCTCCAACCAGTAGAGCACTGTTTAAGAATGAAATCTGTACTTGAAAGTTATTGAAAAGTTAACAGATGTTGAGAATTAAACAGTTAAGTTATAATCTGTTACAGTAAAATGTAAGTTTTATACTTTCCTGAGGTTAACAAATAAACTTACTGTGACTACATTGAATCTACCCCCCCTCTTAATCCATTAATTCAAATTGGCCCCCCTTTTTCTGACTGTAATGGGGGACAGCCCCCTCCCCCCCTATTTTGAACATTTCTAGATGCAACCCTGGGGCTTTATATGTAACCCAATCAAATTGCAAATTATTCAGAATGATTATCTTGATAAAACCCAGACATGTTCAAAAGTGGGGTCAAAAACAAGGTAAGTGGGTTACTGTTTATATTGATGAAATCTCGGACAAGGTCGAAATTGGGTCAAGTGGGGTCAAATCATAGAAAAACCTTGTGGACACTTTAGAGTCTATATTTTCAGCCCAATCTATCTGTAAATTGGTCAGAATGACTATTTTGATCAAATTTCGGAGAAGTTCGAAATAGGGTCAAATGGGGTCCAAAAGTAGGTAACGGGGACGAATCTTAGAAAAACCTCGTTGACGCTCTAGAGGCTATATTTTTAGCCCAATCAACCTGTAAATTGGTCAGAATGACTATCTTGATGAAATCTTAGACAAGGTCAAAATTGGGTCAAGTGGTGTCAAAAACTAGGTCATGGAGTTAAATCTTAGAAAAAACCTTGAAAATATTTAGATTGCTAATTCAGGTGAGCGATTAAGTGCCACTATGGCCCTCTTGTTGCAAGTAAAAAGACTCATAGTCACAGTATCAAGTTAGAATACTTAAATTTTGACATAAATGCACAGGGTAGCTTTCTTTTCAACCCTTGTCATAACTGTTAATCTTTCAGTACAAAAGTTGTTGAAGATAATTACTTGCAATTTCTTCTTTTTCATAATATTCTCTCAATACAAAAATTCGGACTCCTTATTTTCTGCTTGGACTCCCTGATTTCATAATTTGTGTGTCCAATGGACTCCCTTCTCACAAAAGTAATTGTCAATCCCAGAAAGGGCAAGTGACTTGTGATATAAATAGAATTGTAGCCATGACCCAAGGAATTGCCCTATTGTTTAGTGTAATGCCATTCAAAGGACCGGGGCATTACTAAACTTCGGCACAGAGCGTTTCCGGACTCTTCCGGAAGCTATCAAATTTGAAACCGGAAACCTAACATAAATTGCTGTCTATGACCCAAAGAAGTGCCCTTGTGTTTTTTGGTCAAACAGGTCAAAGGTCAAGGTCACAATTGATTTTTTATAAACAAAAATGATTTGTACAAGAAGAACGACAAGATCTTGTGGTGAATTTGTCTAGGTACTGGATCCCTTACTAGAGATACTACCCGTTGTTTTGGGTCTAATTCGTCCCTTTGTTCTGGGCTGGTGTGGGGCCACAGAAGGGGCTGTGTAGGTCTGATGTAGACTTGATGTCCCGTTTTGTCCCTCTGTCTGTATCTTGGCTCCCAGCTGTAGGCCGATATTCTGTAGGCTTGTTTTGGGTCTCTTGCTGCCCATCTTTGGCTGCATATGGAATGTAGAGAAGTTAGTGTGTTCAAATATCAATTTTATTTGGAGAATTTATCATAACGAGGCTATGACGATTATTTCATGATAATTTCTTGCAGCCGAGACCACATAACATTCTTATTTTATGACACTAACATATCATTCATTCTTTTTATCATACAATTATTTCCATACGCCCGTCTAAAGGCATGATACATTATGTTACCACCGGCAGGTGGGCGCGTCCAATTCTTTATCTGGAGCATAACTCTCACCCTATGTCCGATTGACTGGAAACTGGATATTTTTTGCAAAAATAACCATGACACACGCACACACACAAAACACCCGCCAGAAATGGGATTTTCTGACAGATCTTAATAAATTGCTCAAATGGGGCATTTTAAATCACGTACCGGTGACGTCATTTGTTGATGTAAAGCCTTTATTCTCATCTCATATTCTCTGATATATCCGGGTAACAAGGATCTCTCGTCAAATGCTGTCTTGAGAGCTGTAACAGAATAAATAACCCGTTATTATGGAAAACTAGCCCTTTGTTCAGGATGTAAAAACCTTTCGCGGGCGCGTTGAGATGATACCTCGCTTTGCACGTGCACATACCAGCAAAGCGAGGTATCATTTCGAAAGCTCTTCGCAAATGTTTCATCCTGAACGCACATCATGACTTTCAATTTGACGATGTTCTTAATTGTAACAAGGGAAACATTGAAGAAAAAGAGAAGTTGATTGTTTCAAGCAATTTCTCTCCTTTTCTCAATGTTATCTACAAAACAGGTTTGAGGCCCGTCCTTCGTGAATTTTCAGTCTGGAAAAATGTCACCCGAGTCGATTCCTGATTTGTGAAGGTTTATTCATGTATTCCCTGCCCTAAAATGATACCAACCCCCACCTTCTGTTCAAGAAACATTTTTCAAGCCACGAATAAGTCGACCAGCGACCGTATACCAGAAACGATGCATTTCGGAACATCGCTCGGACTTTTCCGTAAGTTGGAAAGTACCTCGGATGTAAGTGTAGTAATTGTTTGGTCATTTTTAGGTTATTCGGCTTCTGGTGGTATAGTGTGAAATTATTGACATGACTTGACCTTTATGCAATGAATGAATTAACCGATGAATACATATATCATCTAGGGTAGCCGCAAGCTTTCGAAAAACGTCGTAAATCCGAGTAGTGTATGGGTTTTAAAAATGTTTGTATAATGTAATAGTACCAACTATACACTGTTTGACTGTGTGGTCGAGAGGTCTAGTCTGAAAACTACAGGTGCAGGATTCATGAGTTCGAATCTGCCTTAAACCCACTTTTTTATTTTCTTTTTGTTTTATTTATTTTTTTTTTCTTTTTTCTGTTAGCCCCCATTGGACTAAGTTATCTCGTGTTTGAATGACAATAATTGTTCTGCACAGCCCGTTTCATTTAGCGCATTCTATCTCCTGAACTCAAAATGGAAAACACAAGACGCTGTCAAAGGGCCTATAGAGCAAATTTGGTTGACAATCGAATGGTAACTCGAGTCTCAGAATAGCTGCCGTGTTAGAATTCGTAAAAGAAATACCAGGCATCCATAGCTAAGCGTTTCACCCCACGCAATGTGACCGAAAAATATAAAAAGAGGCGTTAAACCAATTCAAACAAATAGAAAAAAAAGAAACTAACGACAAAAACAAATAGTTTATAACATACCGCAAATCTCTTTGAGAATCGAGTGATATTTAACATTATTGAAAAGAAAAAAACTCTATAAAATGGATTGAAGCCTAGAGGAAAAATAAATATGCCGTCAGAGTGACTCGAACCACTGCCTTTCGTCTTCTGATTCTTTAATCTTTACACGTGCAATGACAAGTATCTACTCATTACAGAGTCATTTAATAGGTACATGTATATATTATGAAAATTGGTTCACGAAGTTAAACGAGACCTAACGGAGATACCATGTGACAATCAGTCTAGCATGTAATGTATGCTAATAGAGGTTACGGTCAGTCATGTCAATGATTTTACACTATATTTAGGTCAGTACGCTTGAAGGAAAAAACATTCCTTTAATGCTTTCCGTTCATTAAAGTATATCTTTTGGGCATTTTATATTTTGATGACAAAACGCAGTAAAACACTGCGTTTTGTCATCAAATAATGAAATGTCAAGTTTTAACCATTCGATGATTTTGTTTTTCGCAACGTCATCTTCGGTTATGGTTGTTACGTCATATTAACCCTCGTTCGATATGACGAGCTTTAATATCAGCGCCCTTATTTTTCCCGAAGTCTATATCGTAGAATCGCCAAATGTTCCCGAGTGGAAACGATATTCGAGACTTACTGTCTGCTAGGGCAGGTAACCTGGATAGTTTGTTACCAAGCTCCTTTTGTTCACGGTCGTAGAAATACTCATCTGGGTCGGGCTTTGTGGGCAGGTCTACCATGGTTAATGATCTCATCTCAAGGGCCTGTAAAGAGATGATGTGCAGTAGAACTTGTGTTAAGCGACCACTTAAGGGACCACCAAAAAGAGGTCGTTTATGACAATGGTCGCTTAATACAAACTACAATGATAAATGTGACAGTTCATTTTGATGGCATTTACAGACTGTCGGTCAAGTCGCACTGAATCCTTTGATGTTCGAACCTATTAGAATCGTCTTATTGAGACGATTCTAATGGGCTCCAACAGCGTAAGATTCGAGGATAACCAACTTTTCATTGAGAATATCCTCCTTTGCACGCCTTTTTCTTACGGTGAAGGGACTTTTTATGATGGCCGCTTAATAAAATTGATCGCTTAATAGAAGTGGTTGCTCGAGCAATATTGCCTGTAGTTATGAAATTTAGTAGAAAAAGTATTCATTCATGAACGAGCATTAGTAAAAACTGTGTGTTTACATAAACAATTTTATCCTCTCGTCTTATACATATACTTTTGAGTACACGCAGAAATTCTTTCAGAAATTAACTTCAAGATAGTTTGTCAAATTATATTCTGTATCAATGGCGATTTATCATGCAACTAAGTTTGTATTAAATGATATCATCTGCCTAAAAAACATTAAATGTTTAAAGACAGTTTGGTTTTTGAAACTTTTTGCACATTTATAATCTCAACCAGAATAGCCTTCATCTGTATTTCCCTGAATTTAAATGTTCAATACTTTTTTAGGCCAGAAAAAATATTCCATGATAAATAGAATGATATGTTAATGTATTTTCATGCCAAATTCTCTCAGCTTCAACCAGATAACATTGATATCTAAAGACACTAGCATATAAATATATTATACGTACTTAGTGTTTTGTATGAAAAAAAATATCTAACGAGGTTGGGAGAATTGATATTACCGAGACTCTGCCGAGCCAATTTTCATGCAATACACTGAGTAGGTATAGGTAGATTTTGCCCGATGAGCCGTTAAATCTACCTTTAACGGTAAAATTACCGTTCCATTGAACCGAAATAGAAAAAAAAACCAGGTTAAAACGACACAATAAAAAAGGTTTCAATTTCACTTTCAAACTAAAATTATTGCTGGTCTTAAATCGTAATGTTTACACATGCACTTTCATAATTGAAGTGAAAGGAGGAGGTTTAAATCCTATTACATGCTTTTTTAATATACCTGATATACCAATGGTAATGGACTTGGCATCTACGTCAGAGCTCAGTTTTGAAAATACACCTATATTATATTTATCCTATAATCTATACTTGCCTTGTTTTCGTCGATGTTTCTAACAGAAATGCAAGTTCCTAAAAATAACCGCTTTGTGTCATGTTCTAAAAATATCCACATGATATCATAATAAATATCCTATGGGATGTTATTACACGGATATTTGTATAGTTATAAGATAATTCTCTTTATACTTACTGAATACAATCCAACAATAGTTCTATTTGTACGTCTTTTACTGAGATACGTCCATCCTCTTATGACGTCAGGTTGACGTCTTTCCCTTTTCCGACGTCGGCATTCTTGGTACTCTTTTCCTTTAGAAGAAAAAAAATATAAAGGTATGGAGAGGATAGGTACTTGATTTTGTTTATTTAAATTTTTCGGACAAGGGAGGCTGATTTTAGCTGACCCAAGAATAGAAATAATATTTAGAAAGCCAAAAAGATACTTGGTAAAATATTTCATACCTAATACAGTTTTCCCCCAAGCGTCAAATCTGTATTTTGATGGACATTCGGTAGCTCGGCAATCAGGCTTCCAATCATCATCCGAAATATCCCCATCATCATCATCATAATCGTTAGTTTGTGGTTCATCATCCTCTTTTTGGTCTTCTTCCTTCTGTGGTAATGTAGAAATCATTTATTGTTCGTTACATACCCCTTGTTCAACGAATTCCAGTTAAAACATTATTTTTTATGAAATCATTACATAAATTATTTTGTCACAATCCACACCTTGAATAAATTCTAGTAAAAAACATCATAATTCAAATGAGATAAAACTTATAAAAGGCTCATTATAATTTTTTGAAGATGCTCGAGGAGGGTTGTACGTAACGTAGGGGCTGGGTCATTTCTGTGCATGAACTTTTATTTTTGTCGAACTCAAGGGGAAAGGGAACTTTGCTATTGCTTTAAATTTTTGATTCACAAAAGCATCTGCAATAAGTATACTTTCCTGGTGTACCTAATTATAAATAACGCTTTGATATTGTAAGTATCTACATGATATATAGGATAAATACACGTTTTTGAGGGCGCTAACATTTCCAGAGACCCGAGAAGTTTAACGCTAGAGTGCTAAACACGAGGGCGTAAAAGCATCTCTGCAAATGCTAACGCCCGAAAAAACGCGCATTGACTCTATTATTGCTTAAAAAGATAGATTAGAGTAGAAATTCAAACAGAAATTTAGAAATAATTTCATAGAAAATAAAACCAGTTACAATCCAACTAGTATACCGAAGCAATTGCATTTTGTATTATACCGTCCATCATGTTTATACCGAAGTTGCTTGGAAAATTTTATGATGTCAAACATTTAACGGATGATTTGGAGCAATGTCTTTGGGTATTCTCTATAATACTGTTGTTGGACATGAATTATCTTCACGCATTTTACTAACCAATGAGTACTGTCTTCTTGAATTAAATTTGAAATCTAGAATTTAATTTATGTTAAACAGAATGCACAAAATATCTTTTTAGAACAAACTGATATTGCAGAAAAAAACAACAACAAGAAACATTGAAATTGATTGGAGTGTATAAGCCCAAATCGCGGATATTAAAGTTTTAAAACAGCCGGGCGTTAACGGCTCGTGAATTTGCTTATTAATCCACGTTTTCTTTTCCTTTAACGCCCGGGTTAACCTTTTGTACTTGGCCGTTAAAACTTTTTTCTTGTCTCTGCAAATCTTAACGCCTTAAATCAAAGGCTTGAAAGGCCTGAATTGAAGACAGGACTGAATATTAACAATTGGAATGAAAATTGTGGCGTGTTGAGAAGATCTCTTGAGTGGGAATCAAAAATTTAAAACAATCATTGATGGTTACCTTCCTAACAAATGAATATGCTTTACTTTGAAGACTCATCACTTCCAGATAAACCTATCCCTCTAGCCAATTCAAGCTTAACAAGAGGGTAACTGCCTTCATAATCGCTATTCATCCCCATGTGTCAGTTTTCAATATCCTAAATGAAAATTATTCATTTAACCAACAGAAATATGGTGGCAATTCCTGTATTCTAAAAACTCATATGGATTATTGCAACCCTGTTTTATAAAATTGTATAGATTAACCCCAGCAATCCAATATGATCCAAATCCGATTTTTTTCCAGTCAAACTCATTAAGTGGATGTGTAAAAATCTTAAAAAAATGTTAATACACATGACACAAATTGCTTACCCCTTGATGAAGAGCTGAACATTTCATTGCCATGGTGAATATTGCCCTGAATTGGAAATTTGTTCAAATTTCTTTTACATTTATTATCTGATCCAGGATTTGACTAATTATCTCCACATAGAAGAAGCAATGAAAGTAATACGAATATTCTTATACTTTTACTAGTCAAAGTCAATACCGAGAAGAAGTATTTTCCCGTACAATAGCTGTAGCTTTTTTATGAATACCGTTTAAGTTTCTTCCAGGAGTGAAACATTCTATTTCTATTTTTCCATTGAGATATTTCGATCTCCATTTCAGGTTATTCTCCTTGCATATGGTCTTAATTAGTAGAAAATTATTTTTACTACTTAATAATATATAAACCTGTTAAGACAACCAACCTTTCAGGCCTTTTCCAGGGGACTGCTTTTCTAGATCAAGATTCGGATTGAACTATCCGGTGAACTATCAATTTTGACAAATCTGCCAAAATGACAGATCGTTAAATGAAATCCCAAGCTACAGCATTTATCACCTTGAGAAGAATTCTTTCCAAGTCCACTCCAGAATGTTACAAATAAATCCATTCTAGTTTCCAAAACAGTTTTTGTTATTGTCAGAAAATTGTCGAAAACAAAAGCGGAAACTCAAAACCGGGGTAGCGCATGCGTGGTACTACTGTATAGGCCATTCGGAACACCACTCGGCCAATCTAACGCATTCGTCACAACTCGGCCGATTCCGTAACCTACATTTATCTGAGACTTCGGAGATCGCCCGATGATTGCCGAGTGAATATCACGATCACAATCTGTTGCCGTTTACGGAAATGACCGAGTGATATTCCAAATGCTCTACAATATGGATAGACAAAACAAGCCTTATAATAAAGTAATTTGATAAGCCATCGAAATTTCTCCGTAAATCCAAGTAAAAATTCAAACCAAGGAAATTCAAAGGGTTTACGAGTTTATTCAAATAGCCTTGTGCTATTTTAGTTTTTATCCATTTACACTACGACAGGCCCGGGAGACGGATAAATAAAGCAACCTTAAGGACACACAAACATACAATTTTACGAGAAATAGGGAGTCTAAAATGGGGAACTGAAAATAGCTTGCCAATGTATAAAAACAGTTGTAGGATGCAATTGAAAATTTGGAGCAAATGCAAAAGATTGCAGCCGAAAACGCCCTAAAACAGCACCACTTACGAATGTAAAACACGTTTCTGCAGGCAACTTCTGCATAGATCACGCGTTCACTCCCCTGAGGTCCCCGCCAGAATTTAGGTCAGCACCAAAATTTTACGGTATATTGCTACACTATTGATTATTTTTGCCGCGTTTATTTTTATGAATGGGTCTACTTTTTTTAGCGTAATGACACATGTAGGTTTGTTATCAGAATCCGATGGCGACGATCCCTATATTGAAAGACAGGTAAACCTGTCTTCAATAAAAACCCGAATTAACACAATAAAATGCTTAGCAAACGCACTATATAGCTAATCAACGATGACCGATTTAATTAATAAGGTAATAAATTCAATTAGCTAATTTAAAGGTCATACACGATAGCGGCGGCTTGTAAACTTACAAAGTGCAACAATTACTACTTTTTTTAGCATCGTAAAAGTGACCATTCACATAAACTAAGCGGAACATTTAAAACAGTGCTTTATAAGAATTATTTGAAAACAAAATTCTAGAGTGTAAATTTTATGAATCAATATAGATTGATTTTTTGTCCTGTCGGTTGCAATTTTTTTTTTTTGTATTTTCATACTCAAAAGAAATCGAATGATATATATAATGATAGATAGAAACACTTTTTTTGTTTGCGTATACTCAAGGTGGTTCCACAGGATTGCTGTGTAAAGAAGTTAAAGATCTTTATTTCATCTCGAAGATGATGGATGATAAGGAAATAAGATAATAACTTTTAGATCATGGAAGTATGAAACTTAAAAAAATAATTACCGGTCTTTCATCTTCTGTATCAGATACCGTCACGAAAGTTTTATTGGTCTCCTGAACTAATACGGTTTGTTGAAACTGAAATAAACGATCGATAGATAGAGAATAATCGTTTACATGTATGTATGTACGTTTTCTGCATCTCCCATTTATTTAAGGGGTATGGGAGTATTCAGTGATTTCATTGAGGAATGACACTAAAAACTAAAACCCTAACACTGTATGAATTCGCGAAGCGGATTTATACTTCGGTGTGATTAGGTTTTTTGATTCTTACCTCCATGTTATCAAATATTATTAAATATTTCTCCAAAGGGGGCAGATTTCTTTCGAGACTACTGTGTGCGGTAGCTTACAAAGTAGCTGTGTACAAAACATAAAGTTCATTGGGGGAATGAATCTAATCTTTCATCCAATCAAAATGCACGAAATTCGATGGAGTCGACCACAAATAAAATTATTTATAGTTAAACAAAATCTTGTGAACACAAAATAAACATTTTCGTCAACAGAACCTATCACATTGGTCTATTTATAGACTTCAAATAAAAAAAGGCAGTGTATCCATGAACGGATTTCAATACATTTAATGAGAAATGCAAATATTTCAAATATTTTTGAAAATGGCCATCCAGGAATTAGTGGCAAAGTTTAATCCTACCTCGCGCTCAGGATGCCATAATGGTGCAAACTGTTTGCAAATTATACCAAGCTTTGTATGTTTTGTCATCCTGTATGCAGGGCAGGTTCGATTGAAGCCTTAGGATGCTATGTCGTTTAAAGTAACTGCGTAGTTGATATGTTTCATTTTTTTCGCTAGTGCATAGAGTTGATTTGCTTATAGAGGGACACAAATAGTACAACCTGGCTAAAATATGAGGTTGCCAATAAGTCTTGCTGCTCAGAACGCACGGAAGTTAGGGGATTTACAATATCGTAGTTTTCTCTCTCTATCTTCTGGAGAATTTACAAATTATTTAATATAATTGGTCATAAAATTTCTTGCATCTTTTTTTAAAGCTTGCGCGTAAAGTAGTCCCGTAAGAAATCTGTCTTATTATGGAGAACTTCTTCGATTCTTGTATCATGATATCCCAGATGTAGGGAATTAATCTTGAATTCATATATGAGCCTGTTCGTGACATTTCCAACAATTTGAAATGATCGTGAGGTGCAAATGCTGCGTGGCGGAGACAGCCAAATACTATAAACATAAAGTTGCCTGATGGTCTACAGATACTTTAAGACCTTATCTATCTACTTAACGCATAGAGAAGACTCTTTAGAGTCTTTGCTTTTCACATATTTGAAATTGTTCGAAATCTCACGCACAGACCCATATCATACTTAAATCGATCTTCATTCCTAATTCTGCCTGTCAAATCAGTCATTTATTAAAATTAGAATTACAAAAAGAATACTCTGGCCAATAAAACAAAGTTTAAGTGATACAGACCTGAACCTTCTTTGGTTGTTTATCCGTCGTCTTGTATGAATCAAGTATCCACAGATCATCCTGAAAAGAAAATATTAAAGAAAATATTATTGTGGTGTCCGGGGTCTTGAGATAGAGCGTCGGCCTCTTGGCCAAAGCTCCTGATTTCGATTCCCAGGAGTGGCTATCGATCTTGGTTCTTTCACTGGCCCACACATTCGGCGCGAGTACTGGTGAATTTTCCAGGAAACAGAATAGAGAGGGATTAATCTAAGTTGTAAGAACTTGTTTCCAATCAATGTAAAACAAATAGGTGTAAACCAAACCAAACCAAAGAAAATATTTAAGGACACTTTATTGTTTGTACCATTTATGAAATGATTTAAATATGAAGAAGATTTCGTTCAGTAGCAAACCAGAGAAAGGGAATATGTCATCGAAATAACTTTTCATGAAGAAGAGAATAAATGAAAATTGTCACGCCCACCAATCTCAATTTTGAAACGTCGGTTAAAAAAAACAACAAAAAAATAGAAAATAATAATAAAGCTCCAAACCTGTCCAAAGACGCCGACTTTCCGTCCATCGATATCCCACAATGCAACACTACAGTCGGCGGAAGCAGATATAATCAGAAGTCCTCCGTTTTTATCGCATAATTCTAATGTGTTGATCATATCACTATGAGGCTGAAAACTAGTCTTCAAAGCTGGTAAAAATGAAACGAAAAATGTCAAAAATCAAATTATATAGTCTGGCAAATATTACGTTGATGGTCATTCTTAGCTAAAAAGTCACGACGATGTACGTATGATGACATGGTAGAAACATTATGAGAATGCTTCACCTAAATCCGTCTTTGATTGAAAGAGGAATTGTGTGTTCATAAAAGATCAAAACAAATTGGTGTCCGGACGAACGGACAGACCGACCGATAGGCGGAGAGATAATATCAAAATACGACCACCAATACCATACCGACGGCTTATAAAAATGAAAGCATTCATAGGCACCCATCTGTAACTCAGAAGACAATTTTAGTGTTTGAACGTTGGTGACTGATTAAACTCGTAATTACAGATTGATACTGTAGTTGCGATGTTAGGATCATCCATCAACGATTTGTTTCGACAGACGGTGTTATTTTTTCAATTACACTTACAAATTGCGCGAGATGGAAGTTACATCCTTGTTACAAAATGAAATCGGTAAGTAAAATGATATGAATTCGGGTTGGATTTCCTTTTTTAATCAACACTCTGTCAATTTGATGGCTAAGAAATAAACTGTCGAGATTGCCTGTATATGTATAGACACATTTAAAAGGAGTTACGGTTGCATTGTGCTAGGCCCCAGTATAAGTGGTACAACTTACGTGGTTTATCCGTAATTAATCCGTTTGCTGACGTCATAGCGTATTCATAAATACACCACACCTTGACGTAACCTTCTACGTCACCCGTCACTAGGTAAAGGTTATGTCTGTCTGTTGTCATGGTAATACTTCCAGCTATAAACAAAGAAATCAAACAACCAAACCAATAAAAAATGAGTAAATGAATAAAAAATCAAATAAAAAACAAAGAATAAAAAAATAAATAAATGAAAAAAAAATAAATAGACTCTCAAATTTTCTTATTTTATTTATCTATTTTCATTTAATATTTTAAAAGATAACGTGATAACGAGGCAAGTTGTCATTTCCATCAGAATTCTGAATAGAATGTTAACTGATTATTAGGGACAGAATTACAAATATTTTTCACCTCAACTCAATTATTTCAAATTTCAATTGAAGATTTATCTAAAAGATAGTAGAACGACGAAGTTATAGAATTAAACTTGCAAATAAGATTTGTCATTTTCATGAAATAGTTTTGCTATGTTGTCTAAGATCTTTGATTAAGGTATCATTTTTGTTGCTAGTTTCGGGAAAGTATCACACAGTCATTTAGTTTTATGCGGTTCTTAATGCGTTTCGGTGTACTGATAGCTAAATGGATTAATTCAATCAATTTGACGTGATTTATTAATACAATCAATCATGCTTAAGCGACCACGATTGTAAAGTGACCACTTTATTAAGCGACCACTTTCAAAATACGATTTTTTAAAATCAAATATCTTAAAAAGTAGATACTATTGGTCTGCAAGGTAATTTAAAATGAACTCAATGAGACGATTCTTTTGAGTTTAAACCATAAACAATCTTTGAGAAAATCCCAATAACAAAAATATTACATCAATTATGTTTCTAAACTGTAAACTAAACGTGCGCTAAGCGATCGTTCTCTTTATCAACCCCTTTTTGGTGGTCCCGTTTCATGTTACTGTATTGTCAATACGGAACAGAGAACAATCCAAAGAAACATTTCGCCTACAGCGCAATTGTGCTACCATTGTAAAAAGTTTGCAAACTTTTGTCATCCTGAATTCAGGACATTTAACCTTTCACGAACGTTTTCGCTTCCATAATGAACTTTGTTCCAGCACTTTTTACAAAACCACAATCGTATAACATGCTGATTACAGAATCTGTCCCGAGGTTATAAAACTTTTTCGTTCTCAACTGAGAATTTCCTCAAATTTGAAATTCAAATAAAAGTATGAATATAAAAGATAAAATTAATAATTGTTATTTATAACAACTTATAAATAATACCTTTCATGTTCAAGTATTAATACAAGAATTACAACAGAATTAAGTCTTTAATCTCAAGTTGAAATTTGAGAAAAAATTGAGTTGAGAATGAGAAAAGTTTTATAACCTCGAGCTAAGATTGTTAAAACTTACAATGCGCGGAGTACTCTGCTATCAAAGTCCCATAGTTACTGTTCCAAAATCTTACGTGACCCGTCCCACCGCACGAGACGAGATTCGACCCACCAATCACGGTGCTGCTTCTCCTCGCTTCTAAAAATAGCACTTTCGAGTTGGACAGCGTATAGTCAGCCTTTAAAGTGATAAAAAGAAATAGTTAATAAAAAAAACTTATTCCTTGCCTAAATACCTCTTTTTATATTAACATGCACACCTTTCGTTTTATAGGCGTGGGAATATTTAACCTTTTTTTTTTATTTTCAAATCGGATTTAATTGACTTTTTGATGTCAATTATTTTTGAAAATACTGGTTAAGCTTTAAATTTCTGGAAGCCGTTATATAAGAATATTCTAAGAAACCAAATAAGATCAGAGAGAATATTAATAAAAAAAGGTCGTCTTCTTTCTTTCTTCCTTTTTTCTGTCCTTCTTTCTCTCTTTCCCTGCTTTGTTCTTTTTATATTTTTTCAATAATCTAAGGATATAGTTTCAATAGAAGAAATGTAACCCGACCACCAAAAGGGGACCATTTGGAAAGTAGATAAAGCGACGAATTTTAAAGTCTGACAAGGTCGTAACCATTTGGAATATCTCTCGACCATTTTCGTAAACTGCAACAGACCTCGGGTGTATGTAAGGCGGATGGGTATGTAACAAATTCGCGCATTTTGTTAGGCGGAAACAGTGTAAGAAAAACTAGCACTGTAGATTTATATCTTTTACAATAAATAACGGCTGAAAAATCTGATGAATCATTCTCAAAAATTAAGATTTTTTCAGCCGTTATTTAAGAATCTAAAGACATTTATATGATGATACGATGGTTTCACGTCAGTGACTTGAACGAGTAGCGTTGGCGACGTCGAATGTTTTCACTCAAAGTTTCGAGGGCTAACGCCATTCTAACTGACGTCATCGAGTTTTCCAAGGGTTTATCGCGTTTTTTTTTTAAACTGTCGCACTTGACTTATCTTCTGAATTAGGAATGCGATCACTGGTTGCCCATGACTAGAACCATCATTTTAAATACACGACCCGTCTTTCGAAAAAGGACCGTGTTGGAAATGCGAAAAGTGTCGACTGAAACTAGTTTGGCCTCTGATGGATCTAATCCATTTTTCAAATATTTACTTTACGGGGTTCCTATATGGACTCCTTGCGCTTGGAACGTCACATATTCATTCTACAGAGTTCCACGATGATCCTTCTTGGCGGCTAAATTTGATTATTTTTTTAGAAAATACCTGGTCATTTTTGTGCACAGGAATTGATGACGTCAAATGATTGTTCATTCTCTGTGTAAGATGACGTGATGACGCCTCCGAGTTTGTGTTCCATATAACGATTTCCCCATCATAAGACGCTGTTGAAAAAAAAATTGTTTTAAGGAAATGACTTACCCCAGAAATCGCCTTAATGTGTAAATAATTTTGTTTCACTTTTTCAACAAAACGGTTAGAAGCTAAGTTAAATGAAATGTCGTGTACTGATATGTAGAGAGTGTATATATGGGGGATGTGATATGGTACTGACAAAAAATGAGTGTATGTGGAGATTTTGATATGGTAATGAAACACAACGTTTAGAGGCTGCCATTTAAAATGACCTGTAGCTCGAGTGTATATAGAGACTGATAAGGATCTGAGAAAAACGAGTGTATACCGAGCATATGACATGATACAGTCGTGTTACTGTATCGATTGTATATATTGAGTTGAAAACGGAAGGGATATGCAGCTAGCTGTATAGAGCCTGTCATTTAAACTGGCCTGAAGCGAGTGTACATAGAGACTGTGCTATAGATCTGAGAATAACGCGTGTAAATAGAGGCTGTGACATGGTACTGTCGAGTAACTGTATCGATTGTATAATAAGGTTGGTATAAAGAAGCAACACGAAGCTAGCTGTCTAGAGGCTGTAATGTAAACTGACCTGTAGCGAGTTTATATAGAGGTTGTTATATAGGTCCGAGAATAACGAGTGTTTACAGAGGTTTAGATATGGTACATACGCGTTACTGTATCGATTTTATACATTAGGGTATGTAACGGAAGCGAGATGCAGTTGGCTGTTAAGAAGCTGTCATTTAAACTGACCCGTAGCGAGTGTATATGGAGGCTGGAAGGCCGCATAAAGAATATCCTCGGTGTGTTCCTGTCCTCCCTTCCACTCAGATGGTTTGACTTTAGAACATCGGTCTATGTCCTCGTTACGAAACACGGTTATAGTTCTGTAATACAGAAATTTTGAACTATTAAATAATGAGCTTTTTAAGTCTTCTTTTAGAAATATAAGCTTGCTCAACAATGAATGAATGTTCTTATAAATAATGAATGTGTGAGTTAAGTCATGTCAACACAACTCGGCATAGAAGCATTTCTTATTTCTTTTTGGTGGAATGGATTCATTCATAGATGTGATTAGGTTTAATGTTTCATACTAAAGACTAGGAAAAACCCTGCTCTATTCATGTTATGTTATTTACTATCACGTCGGGAAAAAACAACAACAACAAAAACAGATTTCCACATTGTGCTGAAGATTTCTTTCTATAATATTTTCTAGCACAAGTTACATTATCGATGAATACTCAAAATGGTTTAAATGGTGGAATAAGAGCAATTTTCAGTCAATTGGAATTCAGGAATATTGATGGACACAAATAGAATTTCATTATTTAGATGATTTGTAATTTGAACTGCGCATTTGTACCATTCGTATTTTAAACAGTACTGATGTAAGTTCATCTGATATCGACACATCCTTATATTGTATTTTTGCATTACATCAATGACCTGATATGACCTGCATAGTAGTATGTTTTAAGAACCAAAATGCAAATTAATGATTAAGGTAGCAATGGACACATGGTGTCATCTTTTTCCGCCCAATGAATTTTTTTCTTGTTCACATATGTTGTAAATTAACATTGTGTAGTCATTTTATCAAAATTTGAAAGTACCTTTCCACGCTCGTTTTAATGCTAGAGTTATCTGTCCTTGAGTGATATTGACCAATTTTCAGTAAAACCTTTGTTTTCGTTTAAGGTCTACTATAAAATCAGTACTAGCTTATAGCTATAAAACACATACATTTTGATAGACCTTATACATGTGCACAATGGCTGTTGCCAAGAAAATTTCTCTTTGATCAATTGCATTTACACAATTTGCCTTCAAAAGTTAAAAATGAACTAATTTTTGCAATTTTACTGGATAAAAATGTCACAAAAACGTATTTTTTGAAGAAATTACCCAATGAATTTTTCTGATTTTCCGATATATTTTAAACCCATATTTTTCCTTTATTTGGTAAAAAATTCAACATACCTTTCCATGCATATAAGAAAGTGTTTCGTTATTTTACAGTGACCCCCTCCTAATTCAATGACGGTTTTAACGCATTTTTATTGTTAAATGTAATGATCCAGTCATTCAATTGAATCAAATGTTGAAAAGAAGCTAAATTATGAAGTTTTTCCGTCATTATTCTATGTTATTTCCATAAGCAGAATTATACGAAAACCGGTCTTTTTAAACAACGCGCAAATAGAGCCGTAAAATAAACGAAACCCAGCTTCCGGTTTATAGAGTCGGGAGGCCGCTGTCCATTGCCACCTTAATGTGTTAGTATCTGAAAACATCATATTATCTGGTCTCGGCTGCGAGAAATCATCATAACACTGCAAAGCCTCGTCTTGATTCTCACAATCTCGACCAGATAAAATTAATATTTAACGACACTAACATCTCTTGCTCTATGTACCTACTTCAACCAGCCGAGTACTATGACACTTCTCTTCAATATTACAACCTGTCCGACTTCGGCTGGATGTCCGCCAGCACATATCAATGTATGGAAACATATACCATTGTGGTCCCAAATCTGTAATGGCGAAAAATATAGAGATGATCAAACTTAATCTAGCTGAATTTTAATTTTGTTGAAAACAAATTGCTAAGTATTTGTTTGTTCAAACAAATCTAGCTCCACTTGTTTCCACAATTATAGAGTATAAAGCAGACATTTAAAATCATAAGTAGTAGTTCTATCTACAGTTACAGTTAGTAATCTATAGTTAGTCCGATACTAAGAATAAAACCCATGTAAAACTGTTTTTTTAAAGAAATGAAAAAGCATTTGTGTTGTCTTGTGGAAAGTCGGATAATGCAAAGTAGCATGAAATGTGGTCGGCCCGGGGCGTCATTTAGTCGCATGTAGGTCTTTATTCTTACAAGTTTAAAAACAATGAACAAATTATACACCTAAATGTTTAAAATGCTTTGTCATACATTATTAATATGTTAAGAAACCCAAGCACAAGACTTTCCAGTTAAACGAACCTCTTATATTTTATGATATGCAGGCCTAATCTTGAGCATGTTTTAAAGCAATTAGCTGTACTGTGCCTATAGCATAGATAAATAATGTACCTTCACAGTTCCATCTGTACTACCAGTAAATAAACGAGCCTGAGCTGAATCCTGGGTCAGACACGTAATCTCAGATTTACCATGACAACCCGTGTTCTGTTTGACCTTTTGACCTGTCTCTATCATCCACATTGTCATAGTTCCACCTTGACAAATACTGATAACCTGGAAAGAGAGACAAGATACCCTATAGAGCCTGTATCGCACCACGACACATTAATCATCGGACAAAATTGATCACACTCTATCTTGTGATTGCCTGTGCTGATTCATCATGGAGATTGTATGCAAAATACTGAATAGTAAATGACAGCCACTTTCATGATTGAATAGTAGGTAACAGTAGGCAGCAACCAAAGAGTATATACTGAAATAAAAATTGCAGACACGTACTTGGTTGTAAACTGAATTTTAGATGTCCATCACTTACCTGGTCGTATACTGAACTGTTGTTGGCCGTCATTTACCTGGTAGATGACCGCAACTTACCTGGTTATAAACTGAATTAAAGATGGCCGCCACTACCGGTTCATCGTGTGACATGACTTTATCTTTATTTTCTGGCTTCATCTGTATCATCATGAGTTTTTCATTGAATGAGACAAACAATCGATTTCTTTCCACACCAGCTCGGTCCTTTCCTTCATCAAAGAATAGCATACTGTACGCTGTAATCAAACGAATATTATGTGGAACAAATGAGCTTTTTTTGTTTTGTTTACGACCCTAAAAATCAAAAAGTATATATGTAAACATAAAAGTGGTATTCGTAGAAAATGTAATTTTTGTACCTACTAAATTCATCGTTACGTGTTCTTTTTTCTTGAACCATCCTATCTCCAAAAACTTAAACCCAAATGCATTATAACAAAAGTTCAGAGGTAACTTTAATTTTGCCGACATAAATAGAACGTTTAACTCTAAGGGAAGCTCTTAGCTTTTGTTATGCAATTTGGCTTTGTCGTTTTCGTTGTTTTCTACATTTACACCTCCGTAACGATATTTGATGATTGACGAAATCATGAGACTAACCCGCACACCAAAATTTCGAAAGATGAATAAGTGTTTACAAATGTAAGATCAATTGAATTACCATCTGGAGATTTAGGAAATTTTCCAGCTAGTTGATAATTACATGTCTGTAGGTGTACGTCCCATATACGGACAACTTTATTCAGGGCTAGGCTAAGTAGCTGTCCTCGATGTCGTATAAATTGTACCTGAAGCACACTGGCTGTGTGGCCTTGAAGTACCTACAATGGAGTAATAACTCAAACTCAACTTAGTAACAAGCGGTCCCTTAATACACTTTGTGTGGTCGCCGTCAATGCGCAGTTGGTAGCGCGTCGGGCTGTCAATCAAGAGGTCCCCGTTTTGATCCCCGGCGGCGGCTTGTACTTGTTCTAACCAATGGGTTGATAATCGTAGACCTAATATAGATAGCAGCTGGACCATAGGAAAGGATGTGATGGTTATACTGGTGAGAGAAATAACAGGAATCCGTTGTTAGGTGCCCCGGCCACAGCGATGTAACTGAAAAAATGTTGAAAGCGGCAATAAACTGCAATCAGTAAAGCAAGCATTCAATCAATTAATATACTTTGTTAACTGCCAAAGACACCCATGTACTACTCGCAGAGACTTTGATCCGATGAAAATATTTACATGTAGTTGTCCACGATGTCGCATTAATCATACGCTTGAATTGTTGACGTCCAGTACCCAAGAAAACAGAAAGAAGATATTCTTATGGATAAGTAACATCGTGAAATTGACATTCGTCAATCAAAGCCGTTCAAAATCTCTCGATCAGCTCGACCACTCATCAACACATTAAAAAACGCTCCAAAATATTAATTAAAAAAAATCGCTTCAAAATGGTTCCAAACTATCAAAATTTAAATCAAATATATGAAATAATTGCATTATTTTATTCATTGGTGTTGATTTTCAAGCGTCTGATTTGTCCACGAAGACACAAATCCCCCCCTCCAAAAAAAAAAAATAAAAAAATCGTAGAATTTATTAAAGGGAAATAAAAAATTAGCATATTGGACTAAATTATTGATTATGTTTACTCCCATTGAAATCACCCAAAACTCGCTACGCACATTCATTCAATATCATTCAAAAATAATTCCAAAATAAATCAACTTGTCTAAATCGACCTTTCTAACTGTATGTCTATAATTAGGGTACATTTCTCCTTGCCCTTGAATCAATTCTTGATACGTTTAGTGTTCGAAAGAAAGGTGCATTCTAGAGATGGGACGATCAGTTTTTTTGATTCAGATTAAAGAGTGTTTCAATTTTGTAAGTAAAATATTTTTGCTTGCTAGGAATAACTCATTCAAGCCGTATTCTAAACTCTTACTACTGTCAACGATATGATAGCTCTGTTTAAGTCGAAGTGATATATTCTAAGATTATTGCCCTGGCAGGGCGGAGCCTAATTATCAATTCGTTGCGTTAAAGGTTAAGGTAAATCAGCTTTCATTTGTTTTATCTCAATTAAATAGATAGTCAACATTCTTTGAATAGACGGTTGGAAACCAAATCCTGATAACTTCGGCTTGGACAAGCTGAAGTTACGAGGATTTTGGTAACCAAAAGATAAAATGTGTTCACTTTTGATCAGCACGTTCAATCTTTGCGTTTTAAGATACAGTTATTTACACACTTTCACTTCAATTGTCGGCTAACTTTTGAAAGCACCCAAACAATTGAAATGTAAACTAGCCTAACTTCGTCACGGCTAGGCCACGCTCTGCTAGTTAAATAATAATACAGAATACTAGTCTAGTAATATTTTGGCAGAGTTTGTTTCTCTTGGGTGCACGAACTACCTATTCTGCGTTATTAATCAACTGGCAGGGTTTGAAAAGGTTAGACCCCAATTATCGTCATCATGTGTAAATAACTTTGCCCTTAAACAAAAAGGATTTACGCGTTTAGAAAGGTAACCAACCTAAGATTTAAGGTCTCAAGCTATTTATGTAGACTATCTATAGAAGCAAGACATTGTAGATAAAAGCTGATTTACCATAAACTTAAGTGCAACGATCCGTTACTTAGAGTCCGACCTACCAGGGCAATAATCTTGTCTTAAACCTTGCATTAAGCAAACATCCCTGCAATTGGGATGACAAAACGCTGTGAACTGTTTGCAAATAATTATACTTTACTATGAACGTAAATTGCTTTCAAAGCAGGATATAATTGGAAATCAGTTCTCGTTATTTAGTCACCCTGAACACAGGGCAGGTTTTGTGTGAAACCTCGAACTAACTACCTTACCAAAGATGTAAAAACAATCGTGCCACACTTACCCCGTTCGGTCTAGAGGCTACATACGGGTTCCAGAGACAAACATTGTGGTTCACACCGGCTGTCGCTATAAAAGGTAAAGGTATTTATTTCATAGCTATACATATATCCATGTGATAACATACCATATGATATTTTTTATAATTCCACATAATGCGTTTATTTCTAGACACTTTCACTTCTGTTAGAAACATCGACGAAAACAAGTAAATAGAGGTTATAAGATAAACATAATATGTACTTAGTTAATTGTATGAAAAAATATCTAACTCGGTTGTGGGAATCGATAAATCTCCCAACCTCGTTAGATATTTTTTTCTCATACGAAACACTAAGTACGTTTTTTAGAATTTCAAGTTCCTGTGGTTCAAACACAAAAAGGGGATTGTTTTTCTTTTCTTTAAAAAATTTAATTGAACTCACCAGAGTGAAATGATACAGATGGGAGCGAACTCCCGAACCCCCTTCTGGATCCGCTACTGCTCTGCTTGAGCTTTGCTGTATTCGTTCTCGTTTTGAAATGAAACATTTTTATTTCACGGCGTTCTCAGATTTTTTGTGCCTTTTGAGCAACGGATCTCATTAAATAGGGGGGTGGATCAAATTCGCTTATGACTTCGATTGTGCCAAAAATAAGTGTACAAAAGAAATCAAATGTCGCCCAAAACTGAAATAGGCTTGACTATATGACAGGCCTTGGTATATTATTCGTATACTTTTGTAGGCTTCTGGCGTTATTAAAGTCAATGTCATGGGCTATGACAAACATCGAGGCCTTATTTTTCAAAATAAGCAAATTCATTTCCTCTTTTTGTTCCAAAAGTTGTTCGAGAGAGAAAGTTTTGCGAAAGTCAAAGATTAAGTTATTTGCCTTTTGTCTTAATTACATTAGATATAAACAATAAGAAAGAGAGAGTAAGCTAGTTAAGTAATAATCGGATTACGCTTTACAGTTAAAAAACAGCGTGAAATTGACACTCATTCCGATCAAAATCATTCTTACTCATTTACTCAGCGCTCTGTTCATTTATTGCAAACACTCACTCAAACCGATCCAAAACGCTTCAAAATCATCAGAAAACATTTAAAAATCGTTCAAGACTTTCTACAATAAATTGAAATCGATCTATTTATTCAACGATTTTATCGGCTGGTGTGGACTTCAAGTGTCTGATTGGTCCACGAAGACTTACAAACAGTAAAGAAAGTAAACTTTATTAAAGGGAGGTAATCAATATTGTCAATTTTGCTCATCTCGAACAAAATTAGAAATATTGGATTACCTCCCCATTTCACTTAAAACTCGTTTCGCACACTCATTCAATTTCATTCCGAAATCACTCCAAAATCATTCACCTTGTCAATTTCACGATGTTCTTAACTGTAGGTCCATTCCTGATTTGAAAAAATGTAAATAATGTATGCGTAGTTATATGAGAAAATTCTGAATTATTCAGGCAGTCTGATCAAATGTCGGAATAAGTAGATGAAATCAGCTCTGCGTTTAAGATGTCAATATTCGAGAAATGTTAGAGAAATTGTATCCCCTTTATCCACGTGTTCTGGCGTGCAAAGCTGGGAACAATTTTGAAACGTCTGTCATATCTGCATTTAGGATGACATAACTGTGTAAATTGTTTTCAAATTAAACCCGGCTTTGAACGTGCAAACAGGGTTAAAATTGTCTAACTGTTCGCACTATCCGGGGTATCATGGATGTTTCTCAGAAGATTATCAGTTTATGTTTGATCCTTTGAGTGAGACTTTCAACAATTTCTAAAGCACAAAGTAAAGACTCTAACCAGCCTGTGCATCCGCACAGTCTGACAAGAGTCCTCACTATGCGCTTAGTAGATAGATAAGGTCTCAAAGTAGCTGTAGACCAATAGGTGACTCTATATTTACAGCATGTGGCTGTCAACGCTACTCAGTGTGTGCACCTAACGAACATTTCAAATTGTTGGAAATGTCACGCACAGGCTCATTTTGTTTCTTAAATTCTCTATATCTTACCTATGAGGTTCAGTCGTTTACTATAGTCAAAAGTGTTGACGCCATCTTGTGTGGAAAAAATGGAATATCGCAGGATCTGCTTCTTCAATGGAACGCTAAATTTTAAAGAATATTTGTGACCCGTCACGCGAAAAGGGACCATCTGGGAACTCCGTAAAATAAATATTTGGAAAAGAGATTGGTCCTATAGCATGTCAACCGAAGGTCGCATTTCAAAAATTGTTTCACGGGAAAACATATCAAATAAAACGTCATGTAACACAATGGTTATCAGACAAATTTTTAAATCATACGAGAAACATTTAAATTGAGAACCAAAAGTGCTTAAATATTCTAAGCCCTGCATGTACAACAGAAATCTTGAATATATCAACGGTGCACAAAGTGTTTGCAAATTATACCCGGCTGTGTTCTTGCACGTGTGAGCAAACATGGTTATATTTATGTTTAATACTTCTCTAGTCAATTTAAAAAAGACACTACTTAACCGTCAATTTGACTGAATAAAGTGGCATTTGAACACAATATTTCAATAAGACTGCAACTGCATTTCTATAAATCCTCACTTGTTTTCAGTCATGATAGTGCGACAACGTGTTTAAAAATATCCGTACCATAAACCTATATATTACCTGTGTTCTGATTGGTTAGAAAACACGTGCCTCTTCTCCATCCAGCCAATCACCAACGATCTGTGAGTACTCGCCGTACAGCTGATAAAACATTCCAGATATCTCGAGTATTTCACTGTAAATTAAGGGAACGGAAAAAATGTAAGTCATACAAATTTACCACAAAACTATTTGTCAATATGTGACATTTTCAAGAACTGAACAAATTCTTCCTGTGAGACTAAGATTTAACTGTACATCAGCGTATTTAATATTTTATCGCGACCAAATAAGATAGTGTACGTCCCTGCTATCGAGAATAAATAATTCAAACAAAACCTAAAACCCTGGTCAAAGGATTTCTCGTGAATTGTTTATTACATCATTCAAGGAAAAAAAACACAAAACTTTAAACGTTTACTGTAGAATTTGAAGAACCTGTATTGACTGAAAGCCATAAATTTATAGACTAAAATATAAACAACCGAATGTGGGACCGAAGCTTTGTCTCCTCTTATTTACCGTGTACACGTGACTCTACTCAAAAATAAGATCAGCAATATATAATCTAAGATTTACTACGACCCTCGAGTGTACGTCACTATTCTGTAACATCATTACTTGTCGTGCGTGATCAAATATTTATCGTGACCTGTATATCGAGTATACGTCAATTTTCTCTTAATTCATTACGTACCGTGTCTGACCCAAGATTTATCGTGACCTGTATATCGAGGTTACTTTAATTTTCTCTTGATTCATTACGTACCGTGTCTGACCCAAGATTTATCGTGACCTGTATATCGAGTATACGTCAATTTTCTCTTAATTCATTACGTACCATGTCTGACCCAAGATTGATCGTGACCTGTATATTGAGTGTACGTCAATTTTGTCTTAATTCATTACGTACCATGTCTGACCCAAGATTTTTCGTGGCCTGTATATTGAGTGTACGTCAATTTTCTCTTAATTAATTACGCACCGTGTCTGAACCAAGACTAATCATGACCTGTATATTGAGTGTACGTCAATTTTTTCTTAACTCAATACGTACCGTGTCTTACCCAAGGTTTATCGTGGCCTGCATATTGAGTGTACGTCAATTTTCTCTTAATTCATTACGTACCGTGTCTTACCATAGATTTATCGTGGCCTGTATATTGAGTGTACGTCAATTTTCTCTGAATTCAATACGTACCGTGTCTTACCCAAGATTTATCGTGACCTGTATATTGAGTGTACGCCAATTTTCTCTTAATTCAATACGTACCGTGTCTTACTCAAAATTTATCGTGGCCTGTATATTGAGTGTACGTCAATTTTCTCTTAAATCATTACGTACCTTGTCTAACCCAAAACTTATCGTAGCCTGTATATTGAGTATACGTCAATTTTCTCTTAATTCATAACGTACCGTGTGTGACCCAAGATTCATCCTGACCTGTATATTGAGTGTACGTCAATTTTCTCTTAATTCTTTACGTACCGTGTCTGACCCAAGACTTATCGTGACCTGTATATTGAGTGTACGCTACAGTTCTATAAAACTATTACTTACCGTGTCTGACCAAAGATTTATCGTGACATGTATATATCGAGTGTACATCACTGTTCTCTAACGTCATAACTTGCCGTGCGTGACCCAGGACTTACCGTGACCTGTAAGTAAACCGGGTGAACGGCACTATCTCTAACATCATTACTTACCGTGCGTGACCAAAGACTCATGAGACTTGTCGCGACCTTTTTATATATATCGAGAATACGTCACTGTTCTGACATCATTACTTGCCGTGTGTGACCAAAGATTTATCGAGTGTACGTCAATTTTCTCTAACATCATTGCTTGCCGTGTCTTACCAAAGATTTATCTTGATCTGTATATCGAGTGAACGTCATTGTTCTCTAACATCATTACTTGTCGTGTCTTACCAAAGATTTATCGTGAACCGTATATCGAGGTTACTTTAATTTTCTCTTGATTCATTACGTACCGTGTCTGACCCACGTTTTATCGTGACCTGTATATTGGGTATACGTCAATTTTCTCTTAATTCATTACGTACCATGGCTGACCCAAGATTTATCGTGACCTGTATATCGAGTGTACGTCATTGTTTTCTAACATCATTAGTTGCCGTGTGTGACCCAACATTTATCGTGGTCTGTACATTTAGTATACGCCAATTGCGTACCGTGTCTTACCCAAGATTTATCGTGACCCGTATATTTAGAATACGCAAATTACGTAACGTGTCTTACCCAAGATTTATCGTGACCTGTATATTTAGAATACGCCAATTGCGTACCGTGTCTTACCCAAGATTTATCGTGACCTGTATATTTAGAATACGCAAATTACGTACCGTGTCTTACCCAAGATTTATCGTGACCTGTATATTCAGTATACGCAAATTACGTACCGTGTCTTACCCAAGATTTATCGTGACCTGTATATTCAGTATACGCAAATTACGTACCGTGTCTTACCCAAGATTTATCGTGACCTGTATATCGAGTGTACGCCACAGTTCTAGACTTATTCTTGGAAAGATCGTCTATATGTACACTGACTACGGCTTCTGAAATGAAAATAGAGATCTAATATTACTTTTGGAGGGAGGCCGTAAGATGCCAAATAACAATATCAAGATAATTTAAAAATATCTCCGAGTTATGATCTCGAAAGTAGAAATTACCTACCTTTCATTTTTTTATACGTGATACAGTGTCGCGCCTTTTGGGCGCTTTAAGATTTAACCAAGATAGTGGAAATAGTGAGCACTTTTCATTTAAAAATTATACGTTCAATAAACTGGTGGTTTTTATTAAAAGACCTTGTTACCACAATATAATTATCACATTTCATAATGAATAATCAACTGGTTATGTCTGATATGAAAACTATTTCACGAGAATGCTTTATAAGGAGTTAAAAAACGAATCTGCAGTATGAGTTTTTTAACAGCCTTATAACGTATTCATATCAAACATGAACAGTTAATTTTCCTAATATAAGATTCTCTACAACCCTATTTTTATTATCAAAATTGTGTATTTTGTCTTTTCTATCATGCTCGGCCCGTGTGCATTTTGCGTCTTGATACCAGGAAAATTTTGTTGTCATTAATTTCGTGTCGCCATCTTGGATAAAGCTATAAAAAAATCGAGGGAATATAAAGCTACTTTGAAGCAAAAATCCACTTTTGGCTTTCCACAGTTTAAAGCCGAGGAACAAAAATAATTTGGGAGAATCTTTCACTGTGTAAATTTGTAAGAATAACAACTTTGACTTTGCGATTTAAACATTGGAACATCGAGATTCTTTGGAAATCGACTTGGTACAAAGATGGACATATTGGAATTGTGCGGTCTGTGATCACTCTATCCCCTGAGATGAGCATTTTCAATCAGCATATACTCGTGCTGGATTGAGTGTTTGTCACTATAACTGCAATGTCATCGGATTTCGAGCCTTCGAATTACACCACAAAGTCACAGAAAACGGAAACAGTCGGATTTGGATAGTTTTTGTTTTAGAATCATTTCAGGAGGTTTCCTCGTTCATATTATTGTTAATGATATTTTCGTTTGGTTTCTGTTCCGCTTTTTCATGTTAATTAACATTTCTTTTTGATAATCGCTGATTCGGAAGCTTCAATGGCGGCGTTTAATCAATAAACCAATCTGTAGCTTCATATTTTCTTTTTCGCATGGATATTCAATGTATCATAACTTACTGTTTGTTGTTTTATCATTGTATTCGATTTGTAAATATTTGTAGAGGCCTACAGGGAAGACTGGGTTATCTCAACTGGACTGTCTCATTAAATAAAGTATTTATTATTATCATTATAATCAAAATTACATACTGCCCCTAATTTGCAAGTTTGAACAGAAATGCAGATATCCTGAATCTGTGATTTAGTTGTAATGTTTTCATCTCAGCAGTCTTGGCAGGGACCGAGCTGCTTGGAAAAAGTAGTTCCTCTAGTGAAATTAAAAAGTGTCATCGTACTAGTGATGATATAAAAAATTATTACACTGGAAAATCCCAAGATTTCGCTGCCAGGAATGTAATAAAACATTCTATCTTATAACTTTACAAATATTCGTGTGATAACATCCCGTATGATATTTTTCATGTTATCACATAGTTATTTTTAGAACAATAATATAACGCGGTTATTTTTAGAAACTTGCATTTCAGTTAAAAACGTCGACGAAAACGAGACAAATATAGGTTATAAGTTAAATATAATACATACTTACTGTATCGTATGAAAAAAATATCTAACTCGGTTGTGAGAATCGATAATTGTCCCGGCAGAGCCTCGCCAGTTATCAGTTCTCCCAACCTCATTAGATATTTTTTCTCATACAAAACACCAAGTACGTATTATATATTTCAAATAAGCTTCTCGTAATACTAACAGCAGACTAATCTCACCTACCATGATCTTCGCCGACAGGTCTTGGTGGTCTCTCAAACAGTGTAGTGAGGGCGGAGTTAAACGAGATCACGTGAACGTACCCACCCACATCACCGAATATCAGACACGCCTCGTTAGGGTCGGACGGATTGTATCTGTAATGAAGAGTGACCGAAGACAGACTGTCGGACTCGGCAATATAATAAGAGGATATTGAATGAGTGGTTATTAAATACCGAATTGATTATACAAATCATCTATAAACAGATAAAAACGAGGTTTTGACGTGTTTCTATCTGTTTAAGATAACGAGTTTAATAATTTCGGTATTTTCTGAGCACAAATTTGATATTCTATTTATAATATGACATGAATTTTGGCGATAAATCGAGAAAATTCCAGAAATCTATCGACTCAATTTATTTCGCGATACATATAACGTCATTTGCGAATCGACGTCATCAAATAGATTATGACCTCATTTTTTCACAGCGAAAACATGAAGTTGCTATACTTTCTTGTTTCATTTGCATAGTTATTTCACTAGTGTAATTACTGCAGGGATAAGTGTATTATCCACTGCATTTATGGGGAGTCTAAAGTACAATTGCCTTACCAAATGGCAAAACGCCCGTGGGGCGTTATTAATGTATAAGCCATGTGCTAAGGCAATTGCACTGTATGCCCAAATAAACGCAGTGAAAATACAATCGGCCCTTATAATTGCAATCGTTTAGATCTAAGAAACAATCAATTTTTAATAATACACTGCCAGATAATAAAAGGTTTCAGGTCTTCCTTCTCTGCGTATATAAATCAATACACAAGATCTGTTTTTAGATCGTTTATTAACACTGTATCCCATCTACACCGGTAGCGTAATGTTTGTAAACGGAAACAATGGCGGAACCCATCGACTGACATTGGATAAAGCGCTTACATCAGGTACCCCTATGTCAATTCTGCGACTTAAAAAAAATCAAGTACAATTGGAATCAATTACAATTGAAAGAAGGAAAAAAGTGGGAAAGTCTGAACGAAAAACGTCCATAGATGACCGAGAAATTCACGATTTTGTCCGTCGAAATCATCGCATTTTGAACAAACCATGAAACTATTGTTATTTTCTCCATATTGTGGCGCGATTTTTAAATAAATTCCAGCATTTTATTGCACAATGGATATTTGTAAGTGTCTCTCTAAAGTTACTTTGAAATTGGTGTCGTTATAAATGTAAACGAAGGCAAACAATAATTCCATGTGTAAATTACAGTGAACGGTTGGGAAACAGCACATGGTCCGGTTGGGAAACAGTCTAGGGACTGACTGGGACCGGTTTTTAAACGGAAAACTTCACTTTAGATAGGCGACATTTCTGACCATGTCTACACAAGGATCATTTATGAAGTGGCGAAATAAGTAAGAATCTGCAGTTAAACAAGTGATCTACCGTCGGTTGGTCGAGTTCGCTATGAAACATACAGAAAGGTGCTCCATTTGGAAGAAAAAGAACAGAAAAGCCGTCGAAAATACAGAAAAGTCCCCCATTTTTTTTCTTTAAAAACATGAATATTGAGTTTCGGGATCACCTGATAGTGTTTGGCTGGATTTTACCTACAATAATACGTTTTCCCGTGGTCATAAGATTATGCATTATTTTACTGAAATTCGATCAGGTGGTCCCAAAACTCATTAATGCATGTTATTTTCATTAAAAAAATGGAGGACTTGTATGTAGTTTCGATGGCATTTCTGCACTTTTTTAGATATGGAGTACATTTCTTTATGCAGAAAAGGTACTCCGAGTATCTTTCTGCGAACCTTTCTGCATATTTCATAGCAAACTCGACCAATCGAGCATTACTGGTCTGGCAAGCATTTTAAAAAAATATATGACTCACATACCCTGGTATAATATTACTTAGACACATCAGTAATAAAACCCACTTTGATCTATTTCAGGCTCAAGCAATGGATCCGTTTCGTTGTTATGTCTGTCAATTTGGCAGCTCAAATCTTCAAGACATTGTACAACATAGCTGTATGTATCACGAGAAAGATCCACTCAGAGTTAGATCTCGTGCACTGAACATGAAAACCGGATCGACGGGATATCGGACACACAACTTTGCAGTAATTCCCGAGAAAGTTAAAAAAAGATGGACATACAATAACTGTAAAGTGTGGTGAACCCGGTAACTTGAGTGTTGCCATTTCTGAAAAGAATGAAGATATATCTGTTCTAAACAGTCCACTGGCTAAAAAATGCAAGTATTCTCATCCTGATATGATAAAATGTGCTTTAAGGGGGTTTGTGCTAAAGCCTGGCTAACTAGTGCCACCCGGGAGGGCTAAGGATAGATTCAAGCGAGAATCAATGCCATTGAAGTTGAAGGTCTACCAATTTTGGTTTTGAAAACATATGTCTAGTCGACACCCTTGACCACATATACATGTATGAGATACACGTATATCTTATACACGAAAGTGAGAGCAGCAGTATATAAAGGCAGTATGGCAGAATTATGTCTTATTTATGTAACAATATTACATGTACATGTAATATAATAAAAACAAAAAGGCATCAATTGGTGAAAATCAAGCTGGTAAGTTTAAAACATTTCAGTAATGCAGCCAGAGTTTTGAACCTTCACGCTTCCAATTTTATATGTTAATATAAAGTAAGCCCATATAAAATCGTGTTTTCGCTATTAGTTTTTGTCGCGAGTAACCAAATGCTTGCAAAAAACTAACAAATAATGCATTTCCTATGAATAATGTAAGTTCCAAACCGGACCTACCCTCGTTTCCCAACCGGTCATCGATAAATTTTAGGCGGTTTCCTAACCGTACACTCCGACAGTAGGGTGGTTCAAATAATCGCACGGTTACAAGCAATATAAGAATGCTCCAAGCTTACAATTTGCACAGATGTGTTCAAAAATGAACAGTGATTTCGTAAGGTTATTATTATTTTTCAAGAACAGGTGAAAGTAAAAGAAAACTGTCGTTTTTTAACGTAATGTTGACAAGTCGATCATTTCGAGAACTAAAATCGTTGTTAACTCAGCCATCTGTGGATGTTTTTCGCCGCGATTTTCAGTACATTGTTGTTTGTACGTGTGTAATCGATTTCAATTTTACTTGATATTTCTAAACTTGAAGAAAAGACAAAAACGTACCTTATTTAAGCACTGCGTCCAGTTCGAATCGATGGGTTCCGCCATTGTTTCCGTTTACAAACATTACGCTACCGGTGTAGATGGGATACAGTGATTAAACGTGTATTGCAATCTCGCTTTTGAAGTTTGCTGACATCACGTTTTACAAATGGGACTCAAATTGACATTCTAAAAGGTATTTATGATCAGAAAATTATTTCTGTCTAATATTGCTCCATTTTGAAACAAAATCGGCATGATCGAGCGATGTTAAAAGGGTTGCTTTATGGTCTTTGTCGACTCGCCGTAAACGGAGGATCAGAATTATAATTGTATGCTAGTAATAAAAAAAATCTTTTGCAAATATTTCAATCCTTAACTGACCAAATAGCGATGAGGGGTTATGAAAGGGGAACGATGGATTTTCGACTTCCGACAACGCTGGACTTGCAGATCGATGGTCGGGGGGTTCCCGTTAATATCTATTGCATTTTATACAGAAAAGAAAGTGCAACGGATTCCCTCACGCGGTGATATTTTGACCAATGAAAATTCTTGATTGAATTGGATAGCAATTATACGCCTATAATATCATAAATATTATTTCACTCCCGCGATGTAGGTCATACTATTATTTGAAAGATTCATAGAAAGATAGAAGTCTGCATTAAAATGTATTTCCTAATAGTTACTTTATATGTTAAGTACGCCAATAAATATTCTCCAATATCAACTATATACATGGAATTGTTAACGAACATAATTACAACAACAAAAATATGTATTGTCTATTATTTTGATTTAGCCTGACAGAAGGGGGGGGGGGGGGGGGAGTAAAAATAATTAGATGTAATTAAAAAGACAATACTAGGTCAATAAATGAGACAACACCAGGTTGAAAAGATTTCAGATCATACCAGGTTAAGAAAATGAGACAATACTTTTCTAAAAGCTATACAGCGGTGTGTGTGTCGCAGTCCATAGTCTCTATATAGGTAGACTTTACTCGGTGAGCCGTGATATCTACCTTTAACGGTAAAATTCCCGTGCCATTGATCCGAAATAGATAAAGCAGGTTAAAACAACACAATAAAAAGGGTACAATTTTTCTTTCAAACAAAAATTATTACTTGTCTTAAATCGTACTGTTTACATATACATGCACTTTCATAATTGAAGTGACAGGATAAGGTTTAAAACCTTTTATATGCTTTTTCAATATACCTGATATACCCATGGTAATGGACTCGGCGTCTACGTCAGAGCTCAGGTTTGAAAATACACCTATATTGACCACAACTCGTACGTTAATCTAAGAATCATACCAATACCGGGTCACTTTAAAAAGACTATATGAGCCTGTGCGTGGAATTTCGAACAAATTCCTACTGCCTCATAACAAATACTCTGGACTGCCTAGGTGGCCTAGTGGTAAATGCACTCGACCCGTGACCCGGAGGGTCGTGGTTCGAGCCCCATTGTCACCGGGTGTGATTATGGGCAAAACACTTCAAAGCCAGCCCCAGTTTACCCAGCTGTAAAATTGGGTAGCAGTGGGTTTAAACCACTGCCTCTCTCTCTCTCTCTCAGGGACATGAAAACATCGGGATTGAGTGTTCGATAGCGATCTTATAAGCTTAAGCTTTCGTCGCAATCGAACGAAAAAAACAAATAGTATAAACTAAATACTCTGGACAGCCTGTGCTTTCGCACAGTCTGACCAGAGTCTTCGCTATGTTTAGTAGATAGATAAGGTCTCAAAGTATCTGTAGACCATCAGGTCACTTTATATTTACAGTGTGTGGCCTTCTACGCTGCTCAATATTTGCTCCTCAGGCTCATTTCAAACTGTTGGAAATGTCACGCACAGGCTCATATCATATCCATAAAAACAAATTAAACAAACCTATAGTCTATACAGAGGGGTGTGTGGGGTAACCCGTAAACCTTGTACTGACAACTAAACTCGGACTTGGAACTCAGATCGTAGAATGCTGAAATAAATAAACGACATGTAAATAGACTATAGTATGGCAACATTGACCTGAAACAAACTAACGGTTAGTGCTTAACTTCGAGCCGTCGTCAAAGCGCAGTAGTAGCGCGTCGGACTGTCATTCAAAAGACCCCGGGTTCGATCCCCGATGTTGACACTCGTCCTTTCCTACTATTTGTCTCTGATCGATGGGTTATAAACGTAACCTTTGTGGGATAGCAGCCTGAGGCTAGGAAAGGATGTAATTGGAGTACAGGTGAGAGAAATTACAGGGATCCATTGTTAGGTGCTCCAGCGATATAACTGCAAAATTGTTAAAAGAGGCGTCATATCCAATCAAATGAACTAACTAAACTTCGATTGTTGGATGACTCTAGAATAGTACCAATGATTTTTAAAATTGCATTTTGTTGATTTGGTGGAATGTTTATAGAGGATATTGATTGAGTGGTCATGGAATACCGCATTTATTAAACGAGTCATCTATAAACAGATAAAAACGAGGCTGAGCCGAGATTGTATCTGTTTATAGATGACTCGTTTAATAAACACGGTATTTCATGAGCACAAATTCTATATTCTATTTATAATATGGCCCGAATTTTCGAAAAATCGCCAAATTTCTGTCAATTCAGCTGTCAATTTTCCCGCGAAGCTTAAAACGCCGTATAAAACTGACGTCACAATATATACATTATGACGTCATTTACGTGGTCACAAAATAGCGTTGCCATTCACTCTGAGCTCATTTGCATAGTAATTCCAATATTTTTATAACACCCGTGTAATATCAAAAATATTCAACGGTGTTATTTCACTTCCGCCACGTAGGTTATATTATAAAATTAGACATTTATACATGAATCAGTGTGCCCCATCTTTATGACAGGACATATATGTTTGTGTGCTTGAAAAGGGAAAATTTGGCTAAACTTGAAAAGAAACCCATCAGAGTCACATTAAATAAATTTCATAATCCCGTGTGACGTAACTTGACATCGAGCACGCTTAAAAACCATGACGGATCTCAGTAGTTGTTTCCTCATGGTTCCTTGCACTATTCTCAGTTACAACTAACCTTCTTCTGGGGGTGTCGCTCATCTGGGCATATTCTAAGATAACAGTGATAAACCATTCAATTCAAGTTGTTTTCTCCAAGATTCGTGTATTCTGATTGGGTGAAAAATTAGTCTCAATTCTCAATGAAAACAATTTTGATAATCCAGCTTTTTTGAAAGCTTCCGTTGAAATAGCCCAAAAACAATGTATTTGAGGGTAAATATTTACATTTTTGTTTCAAGAAATTAAATTGTAAGATATGAATGATAATTAATTTTTATTTCATGGAGGAATGAAACTAAAAACCTAATCATACTCATGTATGAATCTGCTTGACGTTTTCATACAGTGTGACTAGGTTTTTAGTTTCATACCTCAATGAAATCAACAAATACTCTTACATCTCTTAAAAAACAGAAATAAAAGAATGAACCTACCAGTTGTTTCCAAATACACGTAAGTCAATACAGCCAAGGAATAAATTGATCATTTCGAATGAAAGATTGGTTCTCTCAGAACAATTTGAAACGATTTTGCGCGAACACACACGATTTAGTTCGAGTGAATATGATTTTGAGTAAGAGTCCTTGATTGGTCATTTTATTTTACTCTACAGCAGCGATCTACTTATAGGTAAACCACGCTATTTGAATGTTTATAAACAGAATTAAGGCTAGTTTAATATAGATATTCTTTGTAATCAACGAACTGGCAGGGCAGGGCTTAACCGTGACGTTATTCGACGAGTTTACTTTTCAATACTTTGGGTTCTTTCAAATTTTAGTCGGTTATCATCGTTAACGCGTGAAAAAAACTGTATCTTAAAACCTTAAGGATTCACGTGCTTTGAGAGAATGAACACATGTCATCGTTTGGTTACCAAAGCCTCGTAACTTCAGCTTTATCAAGCTTAAGTTACGAGGATTTCGTTACCAATCCACGATTTATGGTCTCGGGTTATTTATTTCGACCCTCTTTAGAAGTAGGTTATTTTTAGATAAAAGCTGATTTCCCTTAACCTTAAGTGCAACGACCCGTTACTTAGGCTCCGCCCTGCCAGGGCATTTATCATGGATAATAAACTGGGAAAAATGAATTTTTTGCTGTAACGTTCTCTGACTATACTGACAGATCAAAGAAACGCAAAACTACTGGCGTGTTTACCATCCTTGGACAATACACAGGCCAACGTCATGTATCAAATCGTAAAAGTAACATGCTTTTAAAACCAAGTGTTTCCATGAGGAAACTAACATCATGTCGTTAAGATGCAATGAATATTGATAGGGTGAAAAAGTGGTTTTCTGTTTTTCTGTCAGTATACATGTGATTTCATTTGTAATTAAGTACCGTTATCTCACGCGTTTTAGATTTCAGGTCAGTACACCCCTACTATTGGCTCTACCATAATTTCCCGCGTTTTAAAATACCGAGGTTGGCCTATTCCTACCTATCTCCTTGCTTGTAATGGCGACTGCAGCCTTATTGACGTTTTCCATGGCAACAAAACACGTGACCCAGAGATCACGTGGTTTACACGAATCTGTGTTGACACGAAGTGATCTGTACAGTTTTAGATCAGTATCCCAGATTGATACCGTTCCTTCCTACAAAAATAGCGAATAAATACAAAAATAAATTTATAAATGCAGAAAGAAAGATTCGATATTTGCTACGTGGTTAGAATGCTTCTACAAACAATTCTTAGATCATAAGACGAAGAATTATGCTTATTCATTGAACAATAATTCAATACTCATCGATTCTCTTGCATTCTGATTGGCTGCTGAATATTTGGGTTTATTCCTTGTAGAAAATAATTTTGAGACCGCAGCTATTTTTCAAGCTTCCGCGACAAGTAGTCCCGTAAGAAACTTGACTAATTGTGGAGAAATTCTTCAATTTGTTGTTTTGTTATATCACATAAGTATGTGTGAAGAGAATATTTGATGATTTCATGGATATCTGAAACTGAAAACCTAACCACACTCATGTATGAATCCGCTTCGCGTATTCATACAGTGCGATTAAGTTTCAAGTTTCATACCTCTATAAAATCAAGAAAAAATTCTTTATCTCTCAAATAATTCGATCGCAAACACCGTCCTTTAAGCACCGCCTCGTATATTAAAACGTCATTTTTAAGATAAAAAGAGTATTTGTTGATTTTATTAAGGCATGAAACTAACAATCTAATCACGCTGTATTTACGACGTTCAGATAGCCCGCACGTGGAAATATTTTCAAGTATCGTTGAAATGCACGGAGGCCAACAATAATCCCATCATAAATAAGTGTTTTGAATGGTAAATCTATTTGTTATACGTCACGCGAAAAGGGACCATCTGGGAGCTCCATAAAATATATATACGAAAAAGAGAAAAGGAGATTGGTTCTAGTACAAGCCAACTAAAGGTCGCATTTCAAAAATTCTTTCGCAGGAAGGTAGATTAATTATTCTTCATTCTAAAAATTTAGTAATGTGCGTATAGTCTCGATCCTAGTCAGTCTGCGCCATCTGCGCAGTCTGACAAGGATCGACACTTTACACACTTCCAAGATGGTCCCTTTTCGCGTGACAGGTCACATTTTTTACAGCAGCGATCTGTTAAATATACATGAAGACGTGACGTAGACGTAACGTGTGTAACGTGTACTTACCTTACTTATGACGAGGTATCGGCGTGTTGTCTTAATGAAAACGATTCCCTGTATCGAATGTTTGTGAGGGCTGAAAAAAGAAGTCGTCAACCATAAAATCAGTATTTTGCCATTCTATCCTACGCTCAAGATTACACTTTTCGCGAAAATCTTAAGAATTGCTCACACACTTTGTTGAACTACTTTTAGATGTTTGTAAACTTATATATGCTTCATACCATAATGAGAACGATATTGTTTTTCATCTTAAACGTAGATTGCTCCATCTCTGTGCCCGTCCGTACCCGTCTTTCTCTCACAACACGAGTCAGTCATGTAGTTTGGCAAAATCTAATTTTAACATTGGTAAGTAATTTAGCTTTTATTTTTCAAATGCGTATTGCTTGTGACAATGCCTATTAGCAGATTCCAAAATCAAGGTAATTGGCACTACCCTTGTAACATATTATTAAATTTTTAAGTAACATAGATAGTATCGTCATATGTTCTAAGGGTAGTAGAAGCAACTTGCCAAGTTATATACCAGGATGTTCAAAAAACCTATGCAAGGTTTGTAGATGACGATGGAATATAGACTGTTCCTACGGTCGACTCATTTTCGAGTTTTCATGTATGACCGATATTTCGTCCATAGTCTAGAGGACTGTCCATATATAAGTTCTAAACTAATATCGAAAACGAGGCTCCGCTTCGTTACGAAAGTAGAATTGATAATGGCATTAATTTATTAATCTAAGCTTGAAAAGATAACTTACTGACGAAATAACTTTAGAGAAATATGAATTATCCACGAATGTGCGTTTTCTTTGCGGAACAGACCTTAAAAACTAACTTTCACGAAAGCAAAAATTGGCGCCTCCTTCTTTGTGGCATATTATTTACAAAAAAAATACTAGCCAATCAGAAGAGCAAGTTGCGCCTACACTGTAAGCCTATCCATTGTTGCTGTGTATTGGTGAGCACCTGTCGGCTTTTTTTTGATAGTCAACAGCAGTACCAGTGTAGATCGAATATTTACCTTTTTAGAGTAACTAGGTTACGCCAGCTCGGTACCCGTTTATCTTTCTCGTACATGCCTAGTAACATATGTTCTGAAAACCGATCCCAGTCCACCAAGCCCTGTCTCGTTACATCAATCTTGTCAAATAAATCTTCGTACTTCATAAAATAAAAAAAAAGGTACTATTAAGTCGCTTTAAAACAACTCACTGCGAAACTGCTCTTTGACGATTTGCTTAACAACTATACACAAAGAAAAAAAATATTGCAACATCAAAAGTATGTAGATATGAAAGTAATTTCTATTAAGTCAGATTTGAACCTCATAGAGCATATGTGTGCATTATGAACATATAGGCAGTTACAACTGTTTCACTCTGAGCCACAGATATTTGTTCAGATGGTGGAAAATGGCACATTTGATTGGGGAAAAGATGCATATAACCTCTCTTGAATTTTTAGCGACCTTAGATTTGTGGGGACGGGTCTTTATTAGAGGCTTCAAGAATTTGTAAATCACACAAAAAATGGTCGATTTCAACCTCCGAAAAGGGGGTGGATTTTTATCAAAGCATGGTGCTCTATTAGAATTTTTAGGTACGCATTTCAATATTTACCGAAATTTGAAAGCAATATACGTCGGTTTGTGGAAGGGCCAAAATCGGTGACTGTAAAATGAAAAACGTTTGATAATCAAAAGTCATAGGGGTCGATTTCAAAAGTCGCTTAAGTGTCAAAACATTTTTTGCTGGTGTTTTGAATTACAATTCTGAAGGTTTTAGAGCATAAAGTCGTTTCAATATCTTATGAGACCAAATTCTGGGCCAAAGACTCCTAGCTTTCTTTCAGGAAAAAATAAAAGCGGTGTTAAACCTCATTTGAGAGATAAAGTGAGTATTCGTAGATATAATTGAGGTATGAAACTAAAAATTTAATAACACTCTATGTATACGCGAAGCGGATTCATACACGAGTGTGATTATGTTTTTGGTATATGAAACAAATAAAATATATAAAATAAAATAAAATAAAATAAAAAAAAAAATGAAATAAGTATATAAAAAATAAAAAGATATTATCTTCATATCTTATTATTTTAAACATGAAGCAAATATGTGAAAATGTATCCGTTAAAAAATCAATTTCTTATGCGCCTACTGTTTGCGGAAGCCTACAAAATAGCTACGTACTCAAAGGGGAAATTCAAATGGCAGCCTGGGAGTCGCGTGAGATGATGAAATAATTTAAAATTGACTGTAATATGCATGCGCAGAAAGGACATTCATGTGAACGGAGTTACCCAGTGGTGGTAGTAAGCAAACTTCACTTTTACCGCTACAATAGTTAATCAACCATGAAATATCGTTATCCCATTAAGAAATGTGATAAACTCGTGCAAAATACTGTATAAAATAATAAAAAAATATTTATCGTTTAAAGTAATAGAGAACATTTGTTTTATGTAATCGAATTGTTGTGCACTATTTCGACGCCATTTTGGAACCCAAGTAACACCGGCCTGACCCAGGATCAGAAGCGTCGAGGTTGAAAGGTTAAAATGACATCACTAGTGTCGAAACCGAGGTCGTTCTGATGGAAACCAGGTTAACTCGGGTCGAAACCGAGTCCGATATGAACTTACCCCAAGTTTTCCTCGTGAAATTCCCATCTACTTCGTTTAATAAACCTTTTTGATTGGTCTTAACATGTATTACCCATGATAAATGCCCTGGCAGGGCGGAGCCTAAGTAACGGGTCGTTGCACGTAAGGTTAAGGGAAATCAGCTTTTATCTAAAATAACCTACTACTAAAGAGAGTCAACATTAATAACTCGAGACTTTAAATCGTAGATTGATGACCAAATCCTCGTAACTTCAGCTTAATCAAGCTGAAGTTACAAGGCTTTGGTAACCAAACGATGAAATGTGTTCACTCTCTCAAAGCACGTGAATCCTTTAGGTTTTAGGATACAGTTATTTGCACGCGTTACCGATGATTTCCGAAAGAACCCAAACTATTGAAAAGTAAACTCGCCAAAAAACGTCACGATTAAGCCCCGCCCTGCCAGTTCATTTATTACGCAGAATAAATATAGGGTTCATTTCAGAATAAATAAAAACAATAATCAATTATCTGGTCAAGCGGTTTCTGAAGAAAGAGAGAATATTCTCAGATTTGATATCCAACGGTAGCAAAAATCTATGACAAACTTAATTATATTGAAATACTCGATTTTATACTAAAACGATTCACTTAAAATCTTACACTTTTGGGGAAATTCAAATGGCAGCCCGGGAGTCGCGTGAGATGTTGTAATAATCTAAAATTGACTGTAATATGCATGCGCAGAAAGGACATTCATGTGAACGGAGTTACCCAGTGGTGGTAGTAAGCAAACTTCACTTTTACCGCTACAATAGTTAATCAACCATGAAATATCGTTATCCCATTAAGAAATGTGATAAACTCGTGCAAAATACTGTATAAAATAATAAAAAAATATTTGTCGTTTAAAGTAATAGAGAACATTTGTTTTATGTAATCGAATTGTTGTGCACTATTTCGACGCCATTTTGGAACCCAAGTAACACCGGCCTGACCCAGGATCAAAAGCGTCGAGGTTGAAAAGTTAAAATGACATCACTAGTGTCGAAACCGAGATCGGTCTGATGGAAACCCGGTTAACTCGGGTTGAAACCGTGTCCGATATGAACTACCCAAAATGTTTTCATTGGGGTATAAAACCAGCCAATCAGACCGCATGAATGTCGATAAACACATCTAGAATCAAATTATTCAAGCATACATTCGGGCAATGCAAATCATCGTTCCATATTCTACAAACCTCTTCCTTAGATCCAATAGTCAGCCTCCTACCCAGGGATCGACAGAACTGGTCCTTGTTTAGACATAGTTTGATGATAGACTCACCACGGCCTCTCTGAAAAAAACAAAACAAAAAAAGTCAACCCCAGATAAAACAATGTAATAACATTTATTACAGCATAATGCGAAACAATATATACTTAGCAAAAAAAGAAACTTTACACGAATTACTGAGTGCTGTAGTATCGCTATGAAACCATAAAGAATACAGATGTTACTATTACATGAAACTTGAAGGCAATATCTGTCGGTTTATGGAAGGGTCAGTACCGGCTGTTTGTAAAATGAGGTTTTTATTTGTGGTCAAAGGACAAAGGGGTCGATTTCAAAAATCACAGAAATGAAAGCAAGAATGTCGGTGATGTTTTGAGTATAGGTACTTGACGTTTTCGTGATTAGAGTCGTTTCAATATTATGATAGACGAACGTCTGAGCTAAATACGCATACTTGTCTTGCAGTTATCCTTCCTTTGATGACATGAATTGAAAATTATGCAATGGTAACAGGGCCTCTACATGACGTCAAAAGTGGCCTATCTCATCTCGGCCGACACTTCATGTGCTTGTAACTGATCTTTTTTTGTCAATTAATATGGGTTTAAAGGTCACTTTCGATAGTTTTACATTTATAATTCGACCGCTTATGCACCTATCCATAGTTTCTTGTCGTTTCTCACAGTACAGCTAGAGCTATCATCTGAGGCACCAGTCGCCATTCTCTCCTAGGCGTATCACTTGCCAATTTAATGGGAGAGAAATGGCACTTATCACAATGCTTTTTTGTCAAATATGGGATGAAAGACGGCCGAGCCAGAGGTCGAACCCACGACCAGATGAATGAAAACCAGACGCGTAACCGATTGTCCTAACCGGGCGCGGCAGTTCTAAACCGAGATGTTAAAATGTGAATTGCCTGTCCCGAGTAGCCCAACTTAAGAGTGACGTTATAAACAGACATTCAAGCTCTATGTATACCTGTAGTCTGATTCCTGCCTTTATTCGATTATTGTTACATACCCGTTTCAATAAAAATGTACAAACAATTTTGTTCTTTCTGGCCGATGCTGATGAATGAGTGTGACTGTTTAACAAAAATCGCTCAAAATGAACTTTGGGTAGCTCAACACGAGTATGTGACCAAAACCGGAAGTTACAGACGCATTAGCACGGACTCGCTTCAATCGCGCAAATTCCTGCGTCTGTGTAGTCTCTGTAGCTAGTCCAACTAACACGTGTAAATAAAGTTGGCCTATAGCCACTGCAAGTCTTTCAAAACAGGCCAACAAAGTATGTAAAGTTTCTTTTTTTGCTAAGTATAGTACAATAGAATTCAATAGATTTCAATACTCAACAATATAATACAATACAATGCAATGCAATACAATACAAATTCTTTACTTGCATTATCAAGTTAATTCCAAATTTTTTTCATCATGTAAATTTCACGATGTTTTAACTGTTGAATCTCCTTTTTGTCAAGAGAAGAAAATGGGAAGAAAAAAAATAATAAGACGCTTCTAATTTCAAAGAATTCACAGACGTTTCTCCAATGTGCCTCGACATTGCAAACAAACTGCAAAATATATAAAAAATGAGGAAGAAAGAGAAATTGCTTGAAACAGGAAATTGCGCCTTTTTTGGAGAAGTTTTGCCTCTAAATTACTAAAGTGCATTAAATTTCGGTTTGTAGAAAAATGTAAGACAAACGGACCAAAACATTTATTTCTTTTTGGGAACAATATTTTTTCTTGATAAATATGAATAACAAATATTGCATTCTTTTTAAGGTTGGATTTATATCTTTTGTCATCTTACATCTTAAGGCAGGTTTTCCTTCAGAACGGATAATTTATTTTACAGTCTTACCAGATAGTCCTTCTTGCTTATCGAAATCTAAACTCACCATAAAAGCTCTCTTCAGTTTGTTCAGGTCCTCGTGTGTTATTTGTTTTTCAAACGAACCTTCCATCGTTGTATTAAGCTTGAATTAAATCGCGTTTGTTTAATTCGCAAAACTGAATGTAGTCTGGTTCAAGCAATCCTCTGTTTTGTTCCTACCTCATACTTATGCTTATATAATAGGTGTATTTTCAAAACTGAGCTATGACGTAGACGCCGAGTCTATTACAATGGGTATATTGGGTGTATGTAAAAAGTATCTATTAGGATTTGAACCTCATCCTTTCACTTCAATTATGAAAGTGCATGTATGTGTGTGTTAACACTACGATTTAAGATAAGCAAAAACTTTCGTTTAAAAGGCAAATTGTAACTTTTTTAATGTGTTGTTTTAACCTACTTTATCTATTTCGGGTAAATGGCACGGGATTCTTACCGTTAAAGGTAGATTCCACGGCTCACTGGACAAAATCTACCTATAGTATAATTTTGATACTACTGGGTTCCTTTCATTTTAAAATACATCATCGGACTCTCGGAATTTGAGTTTTTAATTAAATTACGCAATCGCCCAAACCTGTCTGAAACCAGCCCTGTGTTCAGGATGTAAAAGCGTTTTACAAGCGCTTTGAAATGAAACCCCGCTTTGCACGTGCACATACGTGCAAAGCCGGGTATCATTTCGAAAGCACTTCGCTAACGTTTTCACCCTGAACGCAGGGCTGGTTTACATTTGCCGTGGACGCCGTACGATATTAAAGCTTGCGATTTTTTATTGTATTTTTAACATAGTACGATTTTATTTTCTACAGCGCAATTGCTCAAAAAATCGTGCGATAAACGCTAATTTTTTCAAATACCGCCATAAGAAATCTTGCGATACCCGTGCAACGATCGCAAGAGAATCTCACTTACTGTACATCTAAAGACCATATAAAGCCTATGGCCTCTGTTGGAACATTAGCTTTCGTTCTTTTTGGTTATTGCGCGACTTGGTCAATGACCTTTTGGTCAGTCAACTAGACCTACTGTAGACTGGAGGTCGCCGGACGACCGCCCTACGGTATCCGAACCTTGCGATGTATTTCGGGATGAAGTCTCCGAGCGGACTTGCGATTTCCAAAAAAACCTTTGCATCACTTCTTTTTTTATACAAATTCGCAAACTCTGCGACAACCATAAAAACGCGCAATGATCGCAAGGGCCACTGCACGGAGACCTCGTGACGTTTTGGTCGCGGCGAGTTTTCGGGCGCAGGGAAAATGTAACCGAGGCGTTACCCTAACGGCTAATTTTATTTAAATATTCCTTAAACACTTGTTTAATACAAGTTAAAGCGAATATTGCGCTTGTGCAAAATAACATTTTTACCATTAATATAAATGCGAAGCAACATATTAAAACCAAATGTATTTCAAATTGTTTTAATAAATGAGTCTAACGTAATTCCGATTTCAGCTCTAATAGTATCGTTAATAAATTCCTAAAATGAACATTACACGCAATTAGCTTCGTGGATACAATGGTTTGACAGACTAGATTTCGTGTGTATGGTAATTTTATATTTTGAAATAGTCCATGCATGGATCCAGCCCTGTGTTCAGTATAACAAAATGGTGCAAACCGTTTGCTTATTATACCATGCTTCCATGTACCATGTACACTGACGTGCAAAGCGCGGTATATTTTGCAAACACTTTGTACTGTTTTGCCAGCCTGAACACAAGGCAAATGATTTTCTTAAGGTAGTGGAACCGTAATAGTTCCGCAACATTTAAGTCCATATGTTCTTTCACAATGTTAACCGAGGATTCCTAATGAAAATCATTAGGAAACCTCGGTTTACACTGTTAAAGTTCAATTCTCCTGATATGTTGCAAAACTATTACGGGTCTACTACCTTAAGGGGGCATCGTATCGAAATTACCGAAAAATCTCGTTTTAGTTAAGCCCCGTAGTCACAGCTTGAAAAATCGGTATTTAAAGTTACGAAATAATATTTAGATCCTCGGGCCGATGACCCTACTTCATAACAATATATTTGTCGAAGTTTAAGATAGATACGGAATCCCAGCCACCTTTTTTTGGATCCGCGCATGCAGTCATGGTAATTATAATAAAAATACCAATATTTCTAGAAGGCCATTGCTCAGTTAGATATAACAATCAACCACCGTTTAAAATAGCACCGATCCTTTTAATTAGATCACGTGTTATGCTGAAGAGGTAAATTAATATATTATCATTCATTCAGGTTCATTCAGATTCATTCATTCATTCATTCATTCATTCGTTCATTCAGTAAGTAAGTAAGTAATTCATTCATTCATTCATTCAGTAAGTAATTCATTCATTCATTCATGTTCATTTATTCTTTCATTCATTCATTCAGTAATTCATTCATTCATTCATTCATTCATTCAGGTTCATTCATTCTTTCTTTCATTCATTCATTCATTCATTCAGTAATTCAGTAATTCGTTCAGTAATTCATTCAGTAATTCAGTTCTTTTCTGTGATTGCTTCTGTAGGCCAAAACTGTTTATTTTATGGGGTATTATTTGAAAAATGGATTTTTCAATCAATTTTTGTTTACATGAATTCGTAATTAATTTCTGTTCGAATTCCAGGCTTAGTCTTAGGCACCGGATCATAAGCTGTAGCCTAAATCTCACTTCTGATAAGAGATGAAAAGGTTATTCATTTATTTCATCGAGCTATGAATTTAAAAGACAAAACACTTAATTATAAAATATAGCGGATTCATAAGTGGGATTGAGATTTAAAGTTTCATACCCCAACAAAATACTCTAATCACATCTTTGAACTTAATATCAAGAAGCATACATAAAAAATATATTTGTCCATTATATCATAGACTGTTCAAGGAAATACTTTCCAGGTAAGCTTTCAAAACACATGCGTACTCAAACTTGTTTTCAATGAATAACGAAACCAATCTTATAGCCAATCATAATTCGTGAATCTTAAAGACATAATTGGAATTTAATTTTGACCCGTAAAACGAAAAGGCACCATCCGGATAGTGTGCAAAGTGTCGATCCTAGTCAGTTTGCGCGTATTGCACACACTGACTTGGGTCGAAAACATTTCGCATTGTGCTTTGTTTCTGAATCTAGAACAGTCATTCTACATTCGGTGAAAAAAAATTGAAATGCGACCCCTGATTGAGCTTTGTTGTACCCTATCGCTTTTTTCCAATATTCATTCTCAGAGTTCTCAAACGGTCCCTTTTCGCGTGACGGATTACAATAATTCAATGCATGAATATAGATATATGAACTTGAATTAATACGCTGTTACAAATAACAACCCACTGATATCGCCGTTTCTGTTCGTAAATTATTATTTTTTTATTTTTAGTTTAAAATCACGGAAACAGTTTTATAATCACATGCACTGCTCTATCCTACGCACAATATATTTAACTATTTTCGAACGTTAAGAAATTTAACACCGGTAATACATGTGTAAAGCGGTTAACATTTTAAACCATTTGGCAAACGTTTACATTTCGAACGTAGAGTAGGCCATACAGCGTTATTGCAACGTTCGGGACAACGAATCTCGAACGTTTTAGAAATTGAACCAAGTTTCACATGTGCAAAGCGGGACATCATTTACCTAACGTTTCTCGACACCATTCATATTGAACTCAAGGCTGTGTTCGATCAATTTTGAAAATTCTGTTTCTCGAAGTTCTTAAATGGCCGTTTTTTGGGTGACGTGAAATTATCCATCAAATATTTAACGACCAGAGATACAATCAATAGACGATTTGAAGCCATTGTTTTAAAACACAAAGGCTATCTTGTTATCCAGCCCGTATATCATTTTCACCTCGATGTACGACCATCTGTTTAAAACAAAATAAAAACGTATTCTTTAATGCTTTTCGGTGGTTTATCGAGAAATAACGGTAGATTATCACTTGATAAACTCACCGCAAAAGCAGTGAAATTATCAAAAACTTATACCCTGCTTTTGTGCATTTCATCCTATCTGACGTCATCTATGCGGGGCGAAATAAGTGACGTCACAATGAACGTTGCATAGCAATCACGCGCAAAATGACGGGCTTTACGAAAATATGTCATAGAAATTTCACATTTTGTCTCATTTTTGCATTAAAGAAATAGAATAATCGTTTGTTTTTCGAGTAAGATCGATGAATATTTCATTTCGTGAAAAACAAAAGCTATATATTCACTCGTGGCTCTGCCACTCGTGAAAATATAGCTTTTGTTGTTCACTCAATGAAATATAAATCGATCTTACACTGAAACAAACGATTATCCTCTATTTCTTTAATGCTTTTCGGTGGTTTATCGATAAATAACGGTTGATTATCACTTGATAAACTCACCGCAAAAGCAGTGAGATTACCAAAATTTATACCCTGCTTTTGAGCATTTCATCCTATCTGACGTCAACTATGCGAGGCGAAATAAGTGACGTCACAATGAACGTTGCATAGCAATCACGCGCAAAATGACGGGCTTTACGAAAATATGTCCTAGAAATGTCACATTTTGTCTCATTTTTGCATTAAAGAAATAGAATAATAGTTTGTTTTTCGTGTAAGCTCGATAAATATTTCATTTCGTGAACAACAAAAGCTATATTTTCACTCGTGGCTTCGCCACTCGAGAAAATATAGCTTTTGTTGTCCACTCGATGAAATATAAATCGATCTTACACTGAAACAAACGATTATCCTTTATTTGTTAAACTTTTCAACTCTGTCTTCAGCATAATTTCTAATGTATACAAAGCTCAATATGCAAGCAAATCTAAGCCCAAACCGCATAATCTCTACCTAATAAATGTGAAAAAATGTTAGTCTGCCAGGAAGGAATTTCCTTAAACAGGCGATTTGTTTGACACAAATTCAAAACTAAGGAGGATAAGGGTTGATTTGAAACTAACTGCTGTTTTAATGTGCTGAAGTAACGAGGTATTCGTCTCCGATCGACTCATGATATTGATGGACCAAATATTCTAATTTCAAAGTATCTGATCGGTCCACAAAGACGAACAAACAGAAAAGTATGTATATTTCATTAAAGGGAAGTAATAAATAAAGCCAATTGTGTAAATTTTGAACAAAATTAGCTATATTGGATTAAATCTCTTTCATTTCTCTCAAAACTCGCTTCACACTTTCATTCAATTTCCATTCCAATGTCATTCAAAATCAATCATCATGTCAATTTCACAATTTTGTTAACTGTTTTTCACTGAAAAATACTGGAATAGTTCCGCAATTTAGAGTGAGAGATCAAAGGTCAATTTTGTCTATACAAGTATAGACAAAATTGACCTTTGATCACTCACTTAAACTTGTGGATCTATAATCAATTAAGGCATTCACATGTCGTGGTTACTTTAGCACCAAACTGACCAATGATGCGGGTTAAACCGTATAAGTTGAAATACTTTAATATAAATAACAATAAAATTCAAGATATAGGTGCATAAGTTAAAGTGAGTGATCAAAAGTAAATTTTGTTTAGAACTGAAGACAAAATTAACTTTTGACCACTCACTCAAACATGCGTATCTATAAATCATACGCATCAAACGCCACTGAGAAAGCTTAACATATTTCAAGAGAAACTTGATTGTTTTTATTTTATTTTAAATTGTCACAATAACAAAAATACAAGTCAATCACATAACGGCTTCTTTATCTGTCTTTACTATATATCTGAAAATAAAAAGAAGACGTTGAAACTTTTCGGCTTTTCTCAGGAAAATGGCTTAGATTTTGTATCTGGGATATGAACAATCTGACGTCAGAGCACAACGAAATTACAAAACTGATCTTTTCCTCAAAACTGAAATTCTAAGAAAGCTTTTGTTTTAGCGTAAATGATGCCAGAGATGTTCAATTTGATGTTAAGCCAAGGACGTAACTACTATTAGGCTCATTTCGCAAGTGCGTAATAGAAAAAAAACCCCAAAAAATAAAAAAAATAAAAACCCAACTCTGTCTAAAAATGCTGTTGATGAATGATCATAACATCGAAACTATAGCTTATTCAAGCTGTAGTTACGATGTTTTGATTATTCACCAACGCTCAAATCATAGAAATGGGGAGCGGACGGAGGACATCTATCTTTTGGCACAGTGAACAGATCGCCTTTATCCTACATATTCTATGTTGGCCGCCTTCTGAGTGCGCGTAAATTTTCAAAATCCTCGTTACGCCTGGGAAAGCAACATAGTAATCTAACTTTAAAAGCGAAGAAATCAAACAATTATTTCAACTTAAAATTAAAGTAAATTCTTAGATATAAACAAAAGCAAAATTTTACTATGTCCGATCCTGATATTCATATAACAAGCAATTAAATATAAGACTCCTTCGGGATTCAAACCCGGACTTCTCTGTCCCTAAACGAGTTTTCTACCACGTCGCTATAAAAGCTGGTTTGTTCGACAAGACAGTGCAGATACCAAGACAGTCACCCCTTATACTTAACCCGGTTACATGCATCCCTCGTATTATTAAAATTCTCCACGAATCTTCCTAATTCAACATCATCAACTACCTAATCACATGGCCACCACCTCGTGTGGGTTATTTACGGTGGACGCTAATCTAACCCGTAAATAGATATTCGACCCCGTCGGGATTCGAATCCTGGATTTCTGTGTCCCTAGGAGAGAGCATTAGGTACAAGGCAGTAAAAACACCCGTTATACTTAGCCCGGCTACATCTAAGCGTCACTATTGTGAGCTATGTACAATACATTTAAGAGATGAAGAGAGTTTGAGTTGATTTCATGGAGGTATGAAACTAAAAACCTAAGCATACTGTATGAATAAGCGAATCACGAGACATATTTCGAAATACAATACACAGAAAAAGAAGGATAATCATTCTAGATTAAAAAAAATTGTAATTTGTGAAAAAAGTTCGATTCTGTTCAGTCTCCGCGAATCGTGCGGTCTGACAAGGATCGACATTTTGCGCACTACCCGGATGGTTCCCTTTTCGCGTGACGGGTCAAATATTTGTCGTCCTCTAGAAGCTTTATGATCAGCCTTCCATCAGCCCTGCGTTCAGGATCACAAAACGGTGCAGACGGTTTTCAAATTGTACCCCGCTTTGCACGCGCGCTTGCGTGCTAAGCGGGGTACAATTGGCTAACTGTTTGGACCGTTATGGGACCCTGAACGCAGGGCTGAAGAAGCAAAGCTCTGCTAGCTCTTTGGAAACGCATCGGGTTGTCAATACTGGGGTTGTGAGTTTTGAATCCAAGCTCGGCCATTGTTCATTCGAAATTTGACGAAAGTCAGTGTGGCAGAAGTCCATTTTCTCTTACTAATCGACGTTTTATAAATAGAACGATATAGTGGGATGAGCATGATGCGGTTGTCCTGGTGTGCAAAAATCACTGGAAACCATGGGAAGGTGAATCATCCGCCGCGATATGACTGATTAAATGTTCAAAGTGGCTTATAACCCACAATTAAAACAAAAACTCAATTATTTACAATAAAAACATCAATGAAAGACGTAATTGAGTGAAAAAGCTATATGTTCACGAGTGGCGGAGCCAAGAGTGAAAATAAAGCTTTTGAAGATCATAAAACAAAGAGGGGTTGAAATCGACCTTGTTCGTAAAAAAAAGAGTATTCTATTTCGCGAAAAAAAGCCGAAATGCTATTTCTAGTCAGCAATATACCACCATAAATGTCGTTTTTAAGATTCAATTTAACATGATTGTTGACAAATGCAAAAAAGTCTAAAAACCAAACACGGTTTATTACCTTCACATTTTTGTCAATGTTTGAATAGGATTTTACGCCGCTTTCAATATTTTCTTTCAGTTATGTCGCTGCGGCTGGAGCAACTAATAATTGATTTCTGGAATTTCTCCTACTAGCAACACCATTACATCTTTTTTTAGCATTGTCCTAGTTTCCTAGTCTGCGCAGTACGTGAAGTCTGATTGTGGTCGACACTTTACGAACTACCCATATGGTCCCTTTTCGCGTGACCGGTGACATATGATTAAGACTCCTTAAAATAAAATCCTTACCTATTTATGGCGAGGCTGGCTGTCCGTTCACTGTCAAAACCTGGTATCCACTAGACTGGGAACCATGTCTGAAATTGCGTGTAAACTTTAAGGTCTTATGTCCAACTAAATCAGAAAACTGGGTAGATTTAATTCACCGTAAAATGTCGAAATTACGCAATCTATCACCATATACAGTCAATCTTGCTCAAGCGACCACGTCTATTCAGCGACCATATTCATTAAGCGACCGTTTTTAAAATCCCATTCTTTAAATCAAAATTTCTTAAAAAGTAGGTATTGTTTGTCTAAAAAATATTCAAAATGAACCCTATGTTGTTAAAGCTGCTCTTTCACAGATTGGGAAAATGTGATTTTTGAAAAATTTCGTAAAATCAATCGGAAGTAACGAACTCTTCGCTGTGAAGCCTTTAAAAGAATGAGATTAAAACTGGTAATGCAATGAAAGAATGACCGATATTCCTGAATTAAGCAAAATTCTTTCTGAATAATAAAGGGTCTGTTACCGCTTTAAAATTATTCTTCAATTTCGAGCCAACTATTTACGCATGTGTATTCCACATGTTTGTCTTATTTAATCAAAGATTAAGGTAAAAGTGTTCGACAGCTGAAAACTCCATATCAATACAAGCAAAATTGAAGGATTATTCACGGAAAATAACGATTTTGTAATCTGGATCAATTACTGATCTTGCCACTTCAAAAAATATGTTACACAATTATTGAAATATGTTGTTTTTAGTACCGATGCCCTTTGGCCATTCATAATCTTCTAAAATTACACACATTTTCAAAGCTAAGAACACGTTTTGATTTTTTTCTATGAAAATTTGTGAAAGAGCACCTTTAAAGCTCACCAGAATCGCCTCAATCAAACGATTGTTTTGAGTTCTAACAACATAGAATTACTGAGATTTGAACATATCCAATAAAAAAATATGTTTCTTATTTGTAAACAAACGTGTACTAAGCGAACATTTTCTATAACGACCGCTTTCTGTGGCACCGTTAGTGGTCGCTTAAGGTAGTGGACCCGTAACAGTTACACAACGTTTCGGAAGTAATGGACTTTAACAATGTTAACCGAGGTTTCATAATGATTTCATTAGGAAACCTCGATCAACATTGTTGAAGAACACGAGTTCCAAGATGTTGCGGAACTATTACGGTTCCACTACCTTAATTCAATTTTTAACATATCAAAAAACTTCTACTCGTATTAAAGCCCTAATTGATATTTGGAATTTAACGAAGTGGACCCGTAATTGTTCTGCAACATTTTGGAAGACATAAACTTTTACAGAATTAACCGAGGTTTCCTGATGCTTTTCATTAAGAAACCTCGGTCAACATTGTGAAATATCATGAGTTCCGAAAAGTTGCGAAAATATTACGATTCCACTTCCTGAAGACTCTACAATCTAGTCTTCTATCATTAGACGTGTGTGAAATAAAAAGAGGTTAAACGTTTCTTTTTAGTGTAAAATCAATTTATATTTCATTGAGTTTACAATAAATGAGTGAATATATAGCTTTTGTTGTTCGCTCAATGAAATATAAATCGATCTTAGTCGAAAAACAAACCATTTTCTATTCCTTCAATGCAAAAGTGAGACGAAATGTGAAAATTATCTTAAAACATGTCATATTGTACGTGATTGCTATGAAGCATTCAGGATGACGTCACTTACTTGGCTCCGTCTAGTTACATCAGATAACGAAAAAAAGGACAAAGGCGGGGTATATGTTTTTGATTATAACACTTGTTAGGTGGTGAGTTTATCAATTGATAATCTACCGTTATTTCTCATTAATCAAGCGAAAAGAACATTAAACATCATAAAGCATTCTTGTTTTGCAAAGTTGGTCTTCGCTTATTGGTTTTCAATGAGTTGTTTAAGAGACACAACTTCTAATTAAGACAAATATTTGAAGCGTTTAAAATTAAATGGTTTAGGCAAAAAATACATCAACAAATATGACAATAAAAAAACCCGTCTTATCCTGGATCTGTCGACAGAATCATAGGGCATGATTTCTTGGATTATCATTTTTTGGTAACCGAATGACGAAAGATGTTTATTTTTAATTAGCAAGATACATATTTCAGTTCTAAAAGATTCTTATACATGAAATGTATTTTGAATTATTATTATGAAGTTAGCTACCTTAACATAAAATGCAACGAACCGTTTCTAAGGTTACGCCCTGCCAGGGCAAATTTCATGAATTATACAAAATCAGAAATGCAAAATTGTTTGCTTCTATGGCCCTTTAATAACATACTTACGCCTTGCTAGTCATGCATTTCAAAGTTACCACAATAAAACTACCCTGGAAAGGCTCACATTCCAGCAAAATGATATTAACTATGTTATAGAATATTTACGCCAGATAAGTGATTTAAAGTTATCTCAGTAAATTACCCTGGTAATGCTCACGTTCTAGCAATACAATGTTATCTATGTCAAATATACTTTCGCTAGACTAGTGATTATATTTAAAGTTACCGCAGTAAAATTACCCAGGAAAGGTTTCATGATGTCATCAAACAATAAAGTCTATGTCACAGCATACTTACGCCAGATAAGTGAAACCAATTAAAGTAACAACAGTCTAATTAGCCTGGTAAGGCTCACGTTCTAGCAATACAATATTATCTATGTCAAAGCAAACCTACGCCAGTCTAGTGATTTCATTGAGAATTTCCCCATTAAAATTATCCTGGTAAGGATCGCGTTCCCCCTATCCAAATTTGTCATGTCATAGCATGATTTCGCCATACTAGTGGTTCCATTTTAAGTTACCCCAGTAAAATGACCCCAGTCATTCCCACAATAAACGATCGTCTATGTCAAAGCATACTGACGTCAGACTAGTGATTCCATTGAGGGTTACCCCAGTAAAATAACCCCGGTAAAGCTCATGTACCCACAATAAAAGATGGTCTAGTCAAAGCATACATACGCCAGACTATTGATTCCATTTAAAGTTCCCCAAGTAAAACAACACTGGTAAAGCTCATGTACCCACGATAAAAGATAGTCTTTGTCAAAGCATACTCACGCCAGACTAGTGATTCAATTCAAAGTTACACCAGTAAAAATACCCTGGTAAGGCTCGCGCTACCTTTATATTATGTTGTCTATGTCAAAACATACTAACGCTAGACTATAGGTCCGCAATTTAGAGTGAGTGATCAAAGGTCAATTTTGTCTTTACAGGTTAAGACAAAATTGACTACTGGCCACTCACTTAAACTTGTGGATCTAAAGTATTGACTTAATGGCTATCCAAGTATAATAACCCTGGTAAAGCTCACGTACCCACAATAAAAGATAGTCTACGTCAAAGCATACTCACGCCATACAAGTGATTCCATTTAAAGTTACACCAGTAAAATTGCCCTGGTATGGCTATCATTCCCGCAATAAAAGAGAGTCTATGTCAAAGCATACTCACGCCAGGCTAGTGATTCCATTTAAAGTTACCTTAGTAAAATTACCGTGGTAAGACTCGCGCTTCCTTTATATAATGTTGTCTCTGCCAAAGCATACTCACGCCAGACTAGTGATTCCATTTAAAGTTACCCCAGTAAAAACTCTTGGTAAAGCTCAAGTACCATTATTAAAAAAATAGTCTTTCTCAAAGCATACTTACGCCAGACTAGTGATTCCATTTAAAGTTACACCAGGAGATTGCCTTGGTAAGGCTATCATTCCCACAATAAAAGATAGTTTATGTCAAAGCTTACTCACGCCATACAAGTGATTCCATTTAAAATTACTCCAGTAAAATTGCCCTGGTAAGGCTCTTATTCCCACAATAAAAGAGTTTCTATGTCAAGAATACTTACACTAAACTAGTGATTCCATTTAAAGTTACACCAGTAAAAGTTCCCTGGTAAGGCTCGCGTTCCCACAAAACAAGATAGTCTCTGTAAAAGCATACTCACGCCAGACTTGTGATTCCATTTAAAGTTACACCAGTAAAAGTGCCCTGGTAAGGCTCGCGTTCCCACAATCAAAGATAGTCTATGTCAAAGCATACTTACGCCATACTAGTGATTCCATTTAAAGTTACACCAGTTAAAGTGCCCTTGTAAGGCTCACATACCCACAATAAAAGATTGTCTATGTCAAAATATACTCACGCAAGACTAGTGATTCCATTTAAAGTTACACCAGCAAAAGTACCCTGGTAAAGCTCGCGTTCCCACAATACAAGGTCATCGTTGTTTGGATATGTACCTGCATGCTTGGCGGACCGACATATCGACGAACTCTGTAACAAAATACATAGAAAAATGATAGGACCTGTATGCATTTTTATTGAAGGGGGTAACAAAGATCGCTTATTTCGTTCATCTTGAACAAAATTAGCGATATTTGATTGCCTCCCTTGAATTTCACACAAAACTCGCTCCACACACACACTCATTCAATTTCATTCTAAAATCATTCCATCCTATCAATTTCACGATGATCTTAATTGTAGAACCTTTCCATGGTAGGCTTTTTTACCGATTCTAGAAAAATACACGCCACGTTCCCATTTTCTTGGTATCGACTCATGATTAACCTCTATTATAGGATCTAACCTCTTTTTAAACGTCTATTTAACGGTGTGCTCGGATGGGCACATATTACAATTACTAACATCGGTAAAATTGACATTCATTTCAATCAAAACAATACTAAATCGCTCACTCAGCGCTCCATTCAGACACTCCAAACGCCCACCTGAACCTCTAAAAACGATCCAAATCCTTCAAAACCACTAAAAATTGTTTATTTTGATCAACATTTGGTTTAAATCGATTTATTCAGTGCATAAATTTATTATCGAATATGTTTTTTTTTCAAAGCTATTAATTAGCAAAAAAAGATACACAAACAAGAAAATAAGTTGATTTTTTAAAAGGGAGGTAATAAATTATCGCTTATTTCGTCCAGTTAGACAATATTGTCGTTAAAGTATAACCTCCCATTAATTTTATTCAAAACATGCTCCTCCCACTCATTCAATATCATTCCCTAAATCACCCACGTTGTCAATTTCACGATGTTGTTAAGGTATTGTAACCGTAATAGTTCTGCAACATTTTAGAAGTAATGGACTTTTACATTGTTAACCGAGGTTTCCTAATGATTTCCATTAGGAAACCTCGGTCAACATTGTGAAAGTTCATGATTTCCGAAATGTTGCGGAACTATTACGGTTCAACTACCTTAACTGTAGAATACAGGTCCAAAATAAACATACCAATACTTACATTAGTATATTTGTAGGATCCCTCCACTAGACCAGAGATACAGTCTGGCGGACATTTACCACTGGAAAAAATTGGGGATATTTTTTTATTATTATTTTAAGGTAATGGGCCCGGAAATGTTTCGCAATATTTTGGAACATATGATCCTTCACAATGTTAAACGAGGTTTCCTAATGAAATCATTAGGAAATTTCGGTTAACACTGTTAACGTCATTTTATAATTTTTCATTAAAATGGTGGACAATGACTGAAAATATGTGAAAGTTTTATATTTATATTTTGATTTCTTGATAAAGGCTTACAGCCGAAATATTGAAACAGAGTTCAACTTTTATGGATAAACACTGTTAAAGTTCATGACTTTCTAAACTTTGCGGAACTATTACGATTCCACTTCATAAAAAAGGTATCAAATATGACTTTCAATATCATTGCAGTTACAGCGCGATGGCTTTTGCCTAGGTTTACCCAATCGTTTTTCACACCAGTGCAACCGAATTTCATCTGAGCTACCAGGAGCACTTCTCACACAGGCATAATATCTATCATACGCCCATAAGTGGGAGACAGATGGCGCTAGTTTCAATGACATAAGTCAAATTGTCGGATGGTTGCCAAGCCGAACACATATGTCTGAACAAAAGACACTAAACGTCGCTCGGACTTTTCCGTAAACTGGAAAGTACCTCGGACTTCAGTGTATTAATTTTGGGTCATTTTTGTTAAGTAACTCGGCTTTTGGCGATACTTCGGTTGGATCGCTTGAAGAAAAACAAACTTCTCAAATGTTTTTTTTCAATCATATGTTAATCTTTTAGGCATTTAATAATTTGATTACAAAGGCAGTAAAACACTGCGTTTTGTTATCAAATTATAGAATGTCAAGTTCTATCCTTTCGTTGACTTTCTTTTTCGCAACGTCATCTTCAGAAATGTTTGTGACATTACAAAGACCCGTGTGCGATATGACACGCTTTCATGTCTGTGCCCTCATTATTCCCTAGGTCTATTCTGTAGAATCGCCGAAGTTCCCCAGTGACGCTCAATCATCAATCACGAGGTGTGGATTTTACGATACCCGGCGGTCTCTCATATCTTCGCCGACATTCGTCTTTTACAATGAATGGATAATCGTAATCCTAAACGGTAAAGCAGCCGAAAGCAAAAAAAATTAAAAAAAAAATGTGATGTTGCGAAAAATTACTGGAATCAATTGTTAAGTATTCATGTTATATATAATCATGGTTTTTCCCGTGTCTATTTGTAGAATTAGTCTTGGAAATTTCTGATCCCTTGACTAATAGGTAAACATGTATGTAGAATATTTTAGACCTTTCTAGAAAGGACTTTTAGAAAGAGATTCAAACTCTTGAATCTTTTGATGTTCTATGTTATTCTACATTGTTCTATGGTATTATATAAAGGGATTCCTACAGCATTCTTGGTTCACTTGGTTTAAACTAATGTTTTCATTTAGTAGTACTGTGTTAAACTAAAAGGGGATTTCTCGTCATCTTTAAAATGTGTTTTAAAGTGTGTTTAATTTTAAATTCGGATATAATTGGACTTATTGTTTGTGGACCAGGAACTTAATTCAATTGGTTCTAAAATTAAAAACTTTAGGATTAAACATTCAAGGTATTGTAATTTGTTTTTGTGTTAATTTCATATTGTCAATAATTCTGGTATTATTGTCAATAAATATTGTTAATTGTAAAGTTTGTTTCTGGCTTCTTTATTCTTGTTACACTTGCACGTAACATTTGGGGGCTCGGTCCGTTGTTAAGCACATCAGACAAACAAGCAAACAAACAAAACAAAAGAAAACAATTTTCTATTTAAATCTGTTGTTCAAAATTATTTTAGAAATTAATTTTATATTTCAATTTTAATAAATTTAGGGTGTACTTTCACTATTATTTATCAAAATTTAACATTTTTATTCGAATCCAGCAACAAGCTACCATGTATTTTGACTTAAAAAAATACGAAAGAACCTTCCGTGGAGCTATTGAATTTGGGTAAAAGCCTGATTTGCCCAATCTTGCCAAGCATAATGAATTGAAAGAAGTCAAGTTCTCATTACGAAAGCATGAAATTTAAAATATTTGGTTCAATATTTTGTTGATGAGGACGTTTTTGATGAAAAGGCTATGTCTCTCATTGTTGATGCACCATCAGTTGCAAGCTCAAGAGAGCTTGAACTGTTCAAACTTCAAGAAAGAGAGAAGGAATTGGAAATAGAAAGAGAGAAAGGGAAAAGAAGCGCGAGAAAGAGAAGTGAGAGAACGAAAAATAGAGAGAGAGAGAGAGAGAGAGGGAAAGAGAAGAAAGAGCATTTCAATTACGATTAAAAGAATTAAAAAAATCAAGATAGAGCAAATCAGCCCATATGTATAATGACCATTTTGATGTAACAAAACATTTTAGGCTTGTTCGTCCATTTCAAGAAAATAAAGTTGATACATTTTTTGAACATTTTGAAAAAGTTGCAAATAACTTGAAATGGCCAACGAGCACTGGACCTTACTTCTTCAAAGTGTCTTAGTAGGAAAAGCTCGCAATATTTATTTGCAACTTAGAACAGAAGAAAGCAATAATAATGATACTGTAAAAGAACTCATTCTCAAAGGTTATGAGCTGGTTCCAGAAGCAACAACAATTTAGAAGTTGTAGAAAAGAATCTGGCCAGACTCACGTTGAATTTGCAAGAAATGAAGAAAAATTATTTGACAGGTGGTGCTATTCTAAGAAAATAGACCAAAATTATGATAATCTTAGACAACATATATTAATTGAACAATTAAAAAACTGAATTCAGTCTGACATTAAATGTAATTTTCGGCGTTTGAGATATCGAATTAGACGAACATTGATTTCCCTTGCTAGGTCAAAGCTCCGATAGGTGGCGTCTCTGTTGTGCACGAGTGTTTCGTGCTTGTGTAAAGTTCTTCATTCAGAGTTGGAAACCGACTGTGGCGGACTGATTATCTAATTTTTTATTTTGAAATATTAGATTTCTTTTGGTTAGTTATAATCTGTCGTTTCTCAAATTGGCTTGAATTGATGGGTATGTTAGCAATGCATAAACATGATGTCTTGCACCGGTGTCGAGATTGTTTTTAAGTTGTCGTTGAACGTCAGATGCGTTCGTTATGTATGCGATTGAACGACAAGTGTTCGTTCTGTGCATCATTGAAACTTTGATGCGTTTGTGTCGTTTGTCATATCAGTGAATGGTATGTAGCGTTCGTTGACGTCAAGTATAGTGTTGCAATACGCTGCAAATCGTACGTGGTCATATGTTGGTGAACGCTACAGTAAACGTCTGTTGTATCTAGTATAGTTCGAACGCTTTATGATGCGTTCGTCGTCGTTTGTCGTGATGTAGATAGTTTAGAGAGATTCTACATGGAACATATCAACTTGATATAGTCCTTAGTCGTATGACGTCAAATATTGTAAAAGTCGTAAGCGCCATGACCCCGTTCTCAGTTTTTGAGTTGAATATGTCCGGTCTGTAGGTTATTTCCTACAGTAGTCTTCATTTGCTATTCATTGTATTGAGGGTTTGATGTTATGTAATGAATGAATAAACGGTCTACAGTCGGTCGACAGTCCAACTTTATACCAATATATATAATATATATTTTGTGTTTGTTGTCAGAGGAGTGTGAGTTTGCAAGGGAAGTCACATTTAGATGAAAAAAAAGTTGAAACTATACATGAAGCAGCTCGTTTAGCTGATGATTACTACCTTACACACAAAATTATTTCGTAAATAAAGCAAAACCTGCTCCTTCACATCCACAAAATAAATCTATGTCTGGTGATTCATCTAGTATGTCTAGTCAATCGAATTCACCTATACCAAAGTCTACTGGTGAAACCAATGTTCAAAATCCCGAACCTCGAGTACATTGTACTTCTTGTAAAAAAACCCAGGTCACCTTATTTCAGAATGTTTTAGATTAAAAAAGGAAGAAGGAACTGGGTGCAGCCAAACCTACAGGGCTCACCAGCCTTCAGCCCAAATCACAGCCTTCTTTTGAGTTGAATTCAATTGTTAAGGCAGAACCAAATTCTGTTTCCTGTATGGAGATTTTTGAACCGTTCATGTTAGATGGTTTTGTATCACTTTCAGGTGATATGTGCCCACCTACCCCTATTAAAGTTTTAAGAGACACAGGAGCTTCTTAATCTCTTATTTTAGCAGATGTCTGCCTTTTTCTGAGAAGACTTTGTCTGGTACTAGTGTCCTTATTCAGGGTGTAGAGTGTGGTGTTATTAATGTTCCTCTTCATAAGGTAAATTTGTCCTCAGATTTGGTTACTGGTTCTGTGGTTGTTGGTGTTAAACATTCTTTACCATTTGAAGGTGTACATTTATTGCTAGGCAATGACTTAGCTTGAGATAAGGTTGTTGTTAATCCTCTTGTAACTGATACACCTAATGTAGGTCAAACAGATGATCCTATTTTGCAGGAAATACCTGATTTGTACCCTTCATGTGCAGTAACTCGGGGTATGGCTAAAAAGGCTTCCTTAAAAAATTCAAATAATATTGACTTTAAGGATACTTTTGTTTGTCATTACTTCAATGACGAGATTAAAAATTCTTATAATCTTAGTCTGCCAGATACTCAGACAGACTCGTCAAAATTTTGTCAGTCATCTCCAAGATCAATAACATGAAACGCATTCAAAGTCACGGCTAATCCAGGAACAGCAAAATGATCCTGAGATTTAAAGTTAATTGATAGGGCATTACCCGAAAAAGAAATGTCTCAGAATCCTGTTTGTTACTATAAAAGAAATGGTATTCTGATGAGAAAATGGCGACCATTTGATGTCCCAGCTGATATTTATTGGGCTGTTCATCACAAAATTGTTGTTCCAAAATCAAATCGCCATGAAATACTTATAGCCCATGAAAGTCCAATGTCTGGTCATTTAGGTATTTAACAAGACTTATCACCAGATTATGACTCATTGTTTTGGCCTGGACTTAAATCGGACGTTTCCAAATATTGTAAAAGCTGTCACACTTGTCAACTGGTAGGGAAGTCTAACCAAGTTATTCCAAAAGCAAGGTTACAACCAATTCCAGCTTTTAATGAACCTTTCAGCCGAATAAGAAAAGACTGCGTTGGTCCTTTACCAAAAACTAAGTCAGGTTCTGAATATTTGTTCACAATTATGTAGGCTTCTACTCGCTTCCCAGAAGCAATTCATTTAAGAAACATTAAGGCAAAGTCAATTATTAAGGCTCTTGTCAAATTCTTTACTTTTGCTGGCCTGTCAAAATCATTTCAGTCTGATCAAGGATCAAACTTCATGTCATGCACATTCCAGCAGGTTATGCATGAATTAGGTATCAAGCAATATCGGTCATCTGCTTATCACCCTGAAAGTCAGGGTGCTTTAGAAAGATTTCATCAGTCCCTGAAGAATATGATGAGGTCATATTGTTTTGATACTTAGAAAAATTGGGATGAAGGTATTCATTTGCTATTATTTGTAGGCAGAGAATCTGTTCAAGAATCTCTTGGCTTTGGCCCCTTTTGAGTTAGTTTTTTGGTCATTCTGTTCGTGGGCAATTAACACTCTTAAAAGGCAAATTTCTTGCTGATGATGAAACACCCTTGAACTTGTTACAGTATGTTTCTGACTTTAGAAATTAACTGTCTAGGGCATGTTAGGTTGCTAGGTCAAATCTTAAATCATCTCAGAGCAAAATGAAGGCAAGATATGACAAGCATAGTGTTGATAGGAAATTTGGACCAGGTGATAAAGTCCTTGCTCTTTTGCCAATACCTGGCCGACCCTTACAGGCAAGATATTATGGCCCGTATACTATTGATAAGAAAACAAGTGATTCGAATTATATTATATATACTCTTGGAAGGCGTAAAAATAAACAAATGTGTCATGTGAACATGCTAAAAAGGTATTTTGACAGAGATAGCTCTATTTCAAAACCAGTTACAGTTGTAAACACTATCCCACAAGAAATGTGATTGAATCAGAAGTTATTTCAATCTTTAGTGAAAAATCTGTTCCTGGTCCACCTAAATGTGATAACTCTAAAATACTAAAACATCTTGACGACAAGCTTTCACATTTGGAGCCATCTCAACGAGAAGAGCTGAAACAGTTGATTAATGAATATGAACATTTTTTTCCTGACATCCCAACAAGAACAGATAAAATATATCATGATGTCATTGTTGAAGATTCTCAACCAATAAAACAACATCCTTATAGAATGAATCCAGTGAAACAATAATTACTTCAAGATGAAGTGAATTACTCATTGGAGAATGATTTCATTGAACCTAGCCAAAGTAATTACAGTTCACCATGTATATTAGTTCCAAAACCAAATGGAACATACAGAATGTGTACTGACTATCGAAAAGTGAACTCTGTGACAAAAACTGACTCTTTTCCAATACCAAAAGTCATTATTTCTAAATATGTCACCAAATTTGACCTGGCAAGTTCAGCTCACTGATAGGTCTAAAGAAGTATCAGCATTTGCTACTCCAACTGGTCTGTATCAGTACAAACTTATGCTATTTGGGGTGAAAAATTCTCCTGCGACGTTTCAGCGGCTTGTAAATATGGTTATAGCTGGTTTCGTTGGCTGTGATGCATACATTGACGACGTCATCATCTACACAGACACATGCAGTGACCACCTTCAAAGAATCAAACAATTCTTCGACCGTCTCAGTGATGCAAAATTGACTGTTAATCTTGGAAAAAACAGAATTTTGTCATGCTACTGTCTTTCATAGGACATCTTGTGGGACAGGGTCAGGTTAAACCTTTAGAATCTAAGGTCAATGCTTTCTCTGAGTTTCCTGTGCCAGCTTCTACAAAGCAACTGATGCGATTTCTTGGTATGGCTGGCTACTATAGAAAGTTTTGTAAGAATTTTTCTATAATAGCCTTTAACATGTTTGTTAAAGAAAAACGTTGAGTTCAAATGGAATGATAACTGTCAAGTTGCCTTTGATCGCTTAAAAGCCCTACTAAAGAGCACACCAGTTCTTTAAGCAACTGATTTTGACAAATGTTTCTAATTAGCTATTGATGCAAGTGATGTGGGTATTGGTGCTGTTCTTTTGCAAGAAGAAGATGACAGTATTGATTATCCACTTTGATATTATTCTAAAAAAAAAAAAAAGAAAAAAAAAAAAAAAAAAAAAAAAACACCAGAAATACTACTCCACCATCACTATTTTTTGCATAAATGTATGAATGTTTGCATATATAACTCTTTTCATTTCTTTTGATGAAAATTGTCTATATTTAAATGCTAGATGTGCTGAAATGTTTCAGCGAATCATGATATTGTTTAAAGTATATTATCATTGTAAATGCTAAAGATAATGCAAAAAGAAAGATTTATTTCATAAACCTTTCCTTTTTCTTTCAAGGGGGAAAAGTGTTATATATAATCATGGTTTTCCCGTGTCTATTTTTAGAATAAGGCTGGAAAATTTCCGATCCCTTGACTAATAGGTAAACATGTATGTACAATATTTTAAATCTTTCTAGAAAGGACTTTTAGAGAGATATAAACTCTAGAATCTTCTAATGTTCTATGCTATTCTAGATTGTTCTGTGGTATTATATAAAGGGCTTCCTACAGCATTCTTGGTTCACTTGGTTTAGACTAATGGTTTGATTTAGTAGTACTATTTTAAACTAAAAGGGGATTTCTCGTAATCTTGAAAGTGTGTTTAAAAGTGTGTTGAATTTTTAATTTGGATATTATTGGACTTATTGTTTGTGGACCAGGAACTTAATTTAATTGGATCTAAAATTGAAAACTTTAGCATTTAACATTCAAGGTATTGTAATTTGTTTTTGTGTTAATTTCATATTGTCAATAATTCTGGTATTATTGTCAATAAATATTGTTAATTGTAAAGTTTATTGCTGGCTTCTTTATTCTTGTTACACTTGCACGTAACACTCTATCTTCCGCGATATGATTAAAAGATTGTTTAAACAGTGTTAACCAAACGATCGGACATTCATCAGTCTATCACAGTATTTGATTTTCTACATATGATATGACCTGCATTTTTTTCGATAAATCGAGGACACTCTAAAAATCTATCCTCAACGCCGGTTGTTTAAACGACGCTATCTTTTAAATAATGATGTCATTTTTCACATTTTTCACATTTAGAAAAAAGAGCTGCTTTACGCGCCTAGACCATTAAAATAATAACTGCTCTAGGGTAGAACATTTGTAACAATAACGTAATATAAAACTATTTCGCCGTCGTATGATATATTATAAAACACACACACAAAACAACAAACAAAGAAATAAACAAACGGACAAACGGACAAACAAACAAACAAACAACAAACAAACAACAAACAAACAACTTACCCACAGAGTTGACCTATATCACAGGATATGTCTGCGAATGTATCGGTACATGATATGGTTCCACCGTCCTTATATACTGAATATACCATAAAAAGGAAAGTTTATTAATCCACTATCCAAGAAAACCCACCTTCATGACGTTTAGGAAAGTTTATTGATCCGTTATTGCATAAAATGTACGTGTTTGGGTGGTAATCGCCATACGTTAATGGACAAAACGCAGATGTTAACGGAAGAAAACGTGGGTAAATAAGTAAATTCACGTGCCGTTAATGTCCGGCTTTCATCAGTTAAATGTCCTCACTCTGGACCTAAACACTTTATCAGCTTCTTTGTCTAACATCTATACAGAGCATAGATAAAGACATCGATCTTATTGCCGCGTCAGTTTTTGCGACGTCATTAATTTAACAAGCAAGGTCGGTATAAAAGAAAAATATGCGCAATGCATAACGCAGTTTTTTTCCCGGCACATTATAACTTTTGGAGCTAGTTTTAAACGTTTCTATGAATCATTTTGCAATTTCTGTTTGAATAATTTCTAGAGTATTGCTTTTTAAGCAATAATAACGTCAAATCACATTTTTTTTCAGGTGTTAACATTTGCATAGACCATAAAATGTTTTAACGCCCTCGTGCTTCGCACTTGGGCGTTTATCCTTTTTTCGGGTCTCTGCAAATGTTTACGCCCTTAAAAATATGAATTTACCCTTTATTATTCTCGAAAATCTGCCTAAATAACGTCCGATTTTAATTTTGGTTGTCTATTCCAGATACTACAGACCGAAATATTTTAGACCTGTCCAATTTCAGAGAATTTGCAGACGATAATTCAACGTGTATTGAAATTTAAAATAGACGACACAATATTGGAGAAAATATTGAGAGAAGGGGAGAAATTATTTTTTTCTAGAAATACATGTATATATTTGATCCGTCACGCTAAAAGGAACCATCTGGGAACTTCGTTTATAAGTATTTGAAAAAAAGATTGGTTCAAGAACAGGCCAACCAGAGGTCGCTTTTCAAAAATTATTTCACATGAAGGTAGATTGATTATTCTACATTCACAAAATAAGTAAAGTGTGAGAAGTTTAGACCCTTGTCAGTTTGCGCAATCCGCGCAGTTTGACAAGGGTCTACGCTTTACGCACTTCCAAGATGGTCCCTTTTCTCGTGACAAGTGACATATTTAAAATTTTACACACATTTTTAAAAAACGATTACAAGTGGAACCAAGGTAGGCTGTGCCGTCTTTGTAAGCTGACAAGGGTAAAAACAATTCCTACTTAGCTGATTTTCCGAACTAAAATAATCATTCTAACTCAAAGTGAAAGAATATTTCAAGGGGCCAGTGCAACACTATTGTAAGAGCCAATATATTTATAGTGTTGCAATGACCCCCTCGTTTTAACAATCCTTTCCGTGGTTGACCTGAAATAGAACCAATCTCTTTGTCAAATATTTATTTACGGAGTCACAGGTCAACCTTTTTTTTCCTATGAAAGGCGACTTATTCTTACCTACGACTGTATCGTTATAGTCATCTGTGCCTATAGTAATTTTTTGTCCATTTCATCTATAAACACAAGTGTCTGTTTGTAGGTTTATATGTATCTTTAAGACTATATATTCTTACCTACGACTGTATCGTTATCAGTGCCTATAGTATTTTGTACTTTACATATTTAAACACAAGTGTTTGTCTGTAGGTTTATATGTATCTATAAGACTTTATATTCCTACCTACAACTGTATCGTTATCTATGCCTGTAGTATTTTGTCCATTACATATATATACACCAGTGTCTGTTTGTAGGTTTATATGTATCTATCAGACTATATATTCCTACCTACGACTGTATCGTTATCTGTGCATATTGAATTTTGTCTATTACATATATAAACACCCGTATCTAATTGTAGGTTTATAGGTTTCTATAAGACTTTGTTTTCCTACCTACGACTGTATCGTTATCTGTGCCTATAGTATTTTGTCCATTACAAATATAAACACCGGTGTCTGTTTTGAGATTCACACTCGTAACTATAAGGTTGCCTCCCGTAAGTTGTAAGTACTTGCTGTTACCTGTAGGAAAAAATAACGATGAATACTTTTATCTATGATATGACCTACGTCGCCGGAATGAAATAACCCCGTGGAATATGTTTGCTATTATTACACGGGTGTTATTACACTAGTGGAATAACTGTGCAAATGAGCAAAGAATGAAGAACAACACCATTTTTTTGTGAGGAAAAAAAAGTCTGAATGGATCTACTGACGTCAATTCGCAAACGGCGTTATATGGTTCGCAATTTAACATGAATCGATAAATATCTTAATTTCCTCGTTTTATCACAACAATCGGGACCATATTATAAATAGAATATCAAAATTGTGGTCATTAAATACCAAATTGATTTAACTCATCATCTAAAACAGATAAAAACTCGACACAGCCTCGTTTCTATATGTTTATAGATGACTCGTTTAATCAATTCGGAATTCGATGAAATCTCATTCTATATCCTCTATTTTGTTTGTAAGTAGGATCTAGTTATAGAAACAGTAACACAATCACAAGAAACCAACAACAACGTCCACTTCTTAAAGTACTTGTTTTTCTCTAAGAGCAGCCGTCACAGCGCAGTGGTGGCGTGCGGGTTTTATTCGAAAGGTTCCAGGTTCGATCTCAACTCTTTCCGACTATTTGGCTCCCACAAATGGGCTGATAATCGTAGACCTATGAGGGACAGCAGCTGTATGCTAGGAAGAATGTTGTGGTAGTACTGGTGTGAAAATACAATATAATACAGGAATAACATGTTAGGTGCTCTAGCTGCCGCGATATGACTGAAAGATAGTTAATAGTGGCGTTAAAGACCATACAATTGAATTGTATCTTTTGGAGAACACCACCAACACAAACAATTTCTTGCAAGGTTTCAAATAATCATGGTTGAATTATGTTATCATAAAAATGTTTTAAAGCTGTATCGTCTCTACAGACTTTATATAAATCCAGTTAAAAACTGGCTCTATTAGTTTTATTACTAAGTCGACGTTTTCAATTGGGACGTCTGAGGTGCCAACTCCGACCTAGTTATTAGATATAAAAGATTCAATTTTGGACCTTTATTTAAAAAGTGTCCGTAGAGAATCAAACGATCATATGGCTATTCTTTTTTAAATTTGTAGAGGCACTTGAAAAAGAAAGTAGACAAACATCGTGTATGTACCTGACAGAGAAGGTGATCCGAGTTTTGACCACGTGATTGAGGGTGACGGACTTCCGGTCCCGCTACACTGGAAATTGAGTACCACCTCTGTACCGTCCACCGGAAGTAGATTAGGTGTCGCCGTTACAGACACGCCCTCTGGTGTAGAATACAAAGAATGAATGAATCGAAATAAGTTGAATGAATAGAATCAAAGGTATCATGGGTGCTGGCGTCACTAAAGTATGAACCCGCTTTGCTTAAATATCGGGGTCGAATGGTATTCGACACCGGCTTACAGTATTGTGAATATATCCGTTAGATCAAGCAAGTCCCTCTCGTTTCTTCATAAATTTGAAAGTAATCGCCAGCTTCTATTTAGAGTAGTACCAAAATGTCGGTGTACTTCGAGTTCACCTCTTATTGTTGAGCATACACAAAACATTGCGAATTTTTGGTAGGGTAAAAAAACGCTACCGTTGAACTTTATTTCTTAGCGACGTATTCACGCGAAAAATCAATCTAATTTTACACCCTCATTATTAAGACAATCAGCACACTATCAACACGTACATTATTCAAATGTTCTAATTGGGACTAGAAGCTTACTTTGACTTTAAATTTAGCAATGTCAGAGTCATAACCTATGCGGTTGTTTACAGTTTTTGCGTCGCTTTTCTTAAAGCGACCTAGCGCACGAGGAAGATTCCCGATCTATCTGTATTTGTATCTCTGCGTATACGTGTAGTTCCCAAACAATGGTTTTCACGCAATGGAGTACTTGTAGCTGTCTGATCTACTTATAATCTTGTCCGAGAGCAGTTTTGAATGCCTCGTCTTTTCTGGCTTTCACTGTATCCTCACTAAGTTGGTTCCAGTTAATTACAGTGGCCACAAATGATCAAATTGTTTGCTTTTTGCATGGGGAATTTTGAAAGGTTATATATTGTTCTTTTAGTTTATTTGACAATATGTTTTTTGATTCACAGTTTTGGAGTGATCTTAGTTTGCTTCTTTCTTTTGGTTTGGAAGGTTATAGGAAGTTATCAGGCGGTAGTGACGTTGCCTGTGTCTCTTGTTTTGTAATCACTTTCGATTAGCCTGATCGCTCTTTTGGTGAATTCCTTCTAGTTTGTCTATTCCAAGTTGCTGATGTGGATCCCATATCATTGAGCCTTAGCCCATTATAGATCTTACCAATGATAAATATGCAACTTTTTTTTACAAGTTTCGGAGCAGAATTTTAGGTTTCTTCTAAGGAATCCAATAGTGGAGTTAGCTTTCTTTGTGATTTCTTAATATGGGTTGTCCAGATTAGGTCAGATGATACCAGCATTCAGAATTGAATAAACGTTTAAGAGTGACAATCCATTCTGCACGTAAGCACACACGTTAACAGCGAGGTGTGTATCTACGTGCAAATTAGGCTACCGGGGCCCGTTTAACTAAACATCTTACGAAATAAAAATGATCGTAAGTCAAACTCATAAATCGTACCTGGTGTTTTTACCCATTGTTAGATTCTGACTTGCAATATCTCATTGGAATCGTCTTCAAAAGCCGATTCTAATGAGATAATGCATGGCAGAATTCCATTTTTGTAACCATTGTAGAAGCATCTTTAATTTTTGACTTACGCAAAAAATGATCGTATGATGTTTAGTAAAACGGGCCTCCATTTCTTAAATGTTTTGTCAACCTTTACATCCTGAACGCAGAGCAACTTACAGTACATGTATGTACTTCCAACTTGTATTGGTAATATCGTCGGTGTTCTGCTCAAAACTCGTAACTACAGCTTGTTTAAAGCTGTAGCTACGAGGTTTTGGTAGAAAATCGACGATACTTAGATTGTAATTACAGTGTTATATAGATGAACACTTTTTTATGAGTGATTAAATGTCAATTTTGTCTATACTGTTGTAAACGAAATGACAATTGGTCACTGAATTAAACTATAGAACTGCAATTTCAAGTGAGTGATCAAAGATCAATTTTACATTGAAAATCATAGGAGATAGGTTTCCCGAACCTCACTCTTTCTTGCGGAACTATAGTGCATTTGAAGTTTAATTATAGAAATATAAACAACGCACTTCCAACTTGTAGCGTAGCTGTAGCGGTTGTCGTTCCTAGAGAATTTGTGGCGCTGCATTGATAATCTCCGCTATTATACTGGTCTACGCCAATCAACGTCACGGATTCGCCGTTATTGTTAATGTGGGCGTTGAGCGGGGGTTTGGATCCTGTCTAAATGTATAATACGCGCTTAGTGTATTGTATGGAAAAAATCTAACGCTGTTGGGAGAATTGATAATTGTCGAGGCTCTGCCCTGTATTTGTTAATACAATACACTAAGTGCGTTTTATATTTATCATATAGCCTCTATTTGCCTTATTTTCGTCGACATTTCTAACAAAAATGCAAGTTTTAAAAAATAGCCGCATTATGTCATTTTTGTAGAATAACCCATGTGAAGTCGTAATTTCGTGTTTGATCTTTTGTTGTCAGAAGTTATTGAAAGTTAAACTGACCTTCAATATTGATATCATTACCAGTCGCCGACAAAGCGCAAATGGTAGCACTTCAAACTCTCAATCAAGGTTTCCTGCTTTCGTTCCCCGGAGGCGGTTTACGCCCTTTCCGACATTCGTTCCCAAGCGGTGGTTTGTTTATATGATGTAGGAGCAGCTGTACGCTCAGAAAGAATGTCCTGGAAGTACAGGTGAGAGAAATAGCAGAATTCCGTGGTTAGGTGCTTCAGCACTCGAAATATGTTTGAATATTTTTAGAAATGTCTTTAAACCCAATTCAACCGATCCATATAATTACCAGTGGAAACGTCCATGAGATCGTCGGTTTTGGATTACTGACTGCTGCACAGTATAATGTCACAGTTGATCCCTCAAGAACAAACTGGGATTTGGGTGGGGAAATGATCTGCGGCTTAGCTAAAATGAAATTAATCACGAAATCATTTCGAGGAGAAACTACTTTCAACGCGAATGAATTAAGTTGCAAAAGTCATTACTGAAAGCACCCCTTGACTATCATTGCTAGCTTTAAAATTTCGTCTTTTGTCTTTTCGCCTGCAAGCTTAAATGAACAAATTGATTGTTTCTCTACTTACAGGCTCGATAAAGGCATTATGTTGATTTGCATTTACTGAAACAACTTGTGTTTAAGAAATGACATGTATATTTCAAAATAACAGGAAAAAGCGGCGCAAGCAATCTTATGGATGTGAGATAGACAAATCATAAGTAGCATAGAAAGTGAATAAGTTATAATGGATAACAATATTCACCCCCTAGAAGGGCAAAACGCATTATTACAAATACGAACAAGGATAACAAGGATAACACGGTGTGTATTGAAAAAGCCGTTAATCAGATCAAGTGGCGGGTGATACCACGCTAAGTTTTCCTACAGTCTACGTGACGTCATTATGACGTTCCTTTCTTAGAATTCACCCAAAATATGCGTCTCTATCACCGAAGTTTTGAAAGTAATTGCTATCCCATTGATATACTCACAAGCAATATTGACCTGCGTCGTGGCCTGGTCGGTCTCATATCTATTTTTAGCAATACAGAAATACGTCCCGCCATTGATGGCTTGTGCTGACGGTATGATTATACTGCTGGTTCCGGGTCTTGTCATGGTACCATTCACTAAAATTAATTTATTTATTTGAATTGGGGTTTTACGTCGCTTTCAACAATCTCTCAGTTATATCGCGACGACTGGAGCACCTAACGATGGATTCCTGGTATTTCTCACACCAGTACTACCACCATATCCCTTTCCTAGTCTCCAGTTGCTATTCCACATAGGTTTACGATTATCTAACCATTGGTGGAAGACAAATGTCGGAAAGGATAAGTGCCGCGGCCGGGGACCGAACCCGTGCGAATATAGACCCCTGGATTAGAAGTCCAGCGCGCTACCAACTGCGCTATTGCCGCGGCACCACTGAAATTGATAAATATGTGACCCGTCACGTGAAAAGGGACCATCTGGACTGTGCGTAAAGTGTCGACCCTAGTCAGACTGCGCGGACTGCGCAGACCGAATAGAATCGAAACTTTTCGCACTATACTTATTTTCTGAATCTAGAATGATCAATATACATTCTCGTGAAATAAGTTTTGAGCTTCGACTTTTAATTGTCCTCTACAAGAAATAATCTATTTTTCATAAATTTATTTTACGAAGTTCTCAGATGGTCCCTTTTCGCGTGACGGGTCACATATATAGAGGTTATTGAATGAGTGGTCATGGAATACCGAATTTATTAAACGAGTCATCTATAAACAGAAACAAGGCTGCGCCAAATTTTTAGCTGTTTTTGATGACGAGGTTGATAAATTCGGTAATTTAGCAGCACAAATTTGATATTCTATTAATAATATGTCCTGAATTTTAGCAATAAATCGAGAAAATTCTAGATATTTATGTTTTTAAGTTATTCCCAGAATTTATTATACGAGTCATCTTTTAACAGCTAAAAACGAGGCTGCGCCGAGTTTTTATCTGTTTTTGATGACGAGATTAATATATTCGGTATCTTATGAGCACAAATTTGATATTCTATTATAATATGACCTTAATTTTTGCAATAACTCTAAATAATTCTAGATATCTATGATTTCAAGTTATTTTGCGAAAAATACAACGCCGTTCTCGTAATTAAATCATTATGACGTCAATTTCCACCGAAAATACAGCTTTGCCATATAGTCCGTTTGACTTCTATATGGACCAACCTTTTCATCAATCACATAAAATTGCGTTTGAATGAAGGATTTGTATGTAGTAAAATCTTAATTTCAGCTTAATACCATTCCAAAAAATATTTTTTGAAAATAAAATGATTGCAAAATAATGATTTTGTCTATGTAGTTAATGTTAATATTTTCGCATTTTCCGTTCTTAAACACGAGGGGTGATGGAGGCTGTTTAATATTAAGAAAATGTAAACATATATAGTAAAAACACGTGGTTTTATACTAAACATTTGACAGATGAAATGTCAATTATTCCTTATTTGGACATGCTAATTAGCATATCGACGGTCAGGTCATCTTAAATTAAAATAGCACGTGATTTTTACCGTTATTACTCGCTTTCTCATCAAGTTTTCCTCGTGAAATTCCCATCTACTTCGTTTAATAATGCTTTTTGATTGGTCTTTACGTGTAAATATAGGGTTCATCTCAGAATATATAAAAACAATAATCAATTATCTGGTCAAACGGTTTCTGGTGAAAGAGAGAATATACACAGATTTGATATCCAACGGTAGCAAAAATCTTCGACAAATTCAATTATATTGAAATACTCGATTTTAAACTAAAACAATTCACTCAAAATCTTACACTTTTGACTCGGTCCCTATGCAAATCAGAACTATTTTTGGTTATACAATTCGCTGTTCCGTTTAATACAGTCACAAGTAGGTATGAAAGGCTGGAAGTTAACATGTAGACGGACGGACAAAATCATTATTTTACATTCAAAAATTCTGAAAAACAAAATTCGTCATGGTATTAGCTGGAAAATATGATATGTCAAGAAAAATATGCGTTTCATTAATCAATTTCTGAGATTTTCGGCGAAATGTTGGTCCATATAGAAGTCAAACGGACTATACCTTCTTAGCGCTTTTGAATGTTTATTCCGCTAGTGTGATTACACCCATGTAATATAAAATATTCAACGGGGTTATTTCACTCCTGCGACCTAGGTCATATTATAAACAAATTAATATACATTTTAATAAGAAATAACAACAAAAATTATTCGATTTAGGACTTCCGTTCATTTTTTGTGTCGAATAACAATTAAAAATAATTCGACTTAGGTCTTAGGTCTTCCATCATTTTTTGTGTATTTTTTCATCTAAGGTTAAACAAAAATAACCAATGCCTTGACCTTTCAATTTTTGTATGTGATGCACAAATACATATCTACATACATTTTTTACTCTCAACAAGAGGACGAGAGGAAAAACATACCAAACGCAATGTCGTAAGACAAAAGTGAAAGCAAAAATCCGTGTGCAAAAATATATGTGAATATAGACTAGATATTTGACAGGTTACCTGTTTCTATAATGTTATCAGGTCTAGTATGTGTCCAGGCTATACTTGGTGTTGGATCTCCAGTGACGTCACAATCTATTCGCACACTGTCACCATCTTTGACGTTTATCACCGACTGAGACGTTGTGGCAATTACAGGTTCTACAAAAATCAATCATGAGAGGTTACAGTTAAAAAATCGTGAAATTGACGCTCATTCCGATCAAAAATTATTCTTTACCAATCACTCAGCGCTCCATTCATTCACTCAATACACTTAATCAAATCGTTCAAAAACGCTCCAAAATCATTACAAAACATTAAAAAATCGTTCAAGACTTTCAACAAAAAATTCAAATCGATCTATCATTCTACGATTTCATTATCTGGCGTGAACTTTCAAGTGTCTGATTGGTCAACGAAGACGTACAAATTGAAAAATACGTATATTTTTTTAAAGGGAGGTAATTAATATTGCTAAGTTTGTTCATCTTGAACAAAATTATCAATATTGGATTACCTCCCTTTAATTTCACTCAAAACTCGCTCCACACACTCATTCAATTTCGTTCCTAATTAATTCCAAAATCGCTCACCTTGTCAGCTTTACGATGTTCTTAACTGTACTTAACATTACAACATTAACATTACAATACTGATTTCTATTCGATGATTACCCAGCAGAACAAGTTTATATTTGACGAGTCGACAGCCGAGTCAAAATATAGACTGGTCAAGGAGGGTACAAACATTTGACACGTTGATCACAGACTGAGTCGTAATGGCAATAACAAGATATAGAAAAAAAAAAAGATATAGAGAACTTCTTTCTTTGTCGGCGTTTGATTTATTTATCAATTACATGTTTGAAAAGAATAAGTACTGAGTGCTAATACTTGTTTCGATGAAAGATTGATTTAATCAATTACGGGTTCTAGAAAAAAATAATCTTAGAGATCTTATACCTATTTCGGTGTATAATAATTATATCAGTTATTGTTTCTAGAAAAAAAATCAATACAGATAGCGTATGCCTATTTCTTGTTTGGTTAATCGAAATTAATCCGTCTTCCAGAGAAATGGTTATCTAGAAAATTAATATTTGAAAATGGAAATCATAATTAGATGATTCAGTGTAAAATTGCAGATTCGGACAGAATAAATGATTGGTCGGTCAATTGATCCGCTATTATCATTATTGCATAAAATGTACGTTTTCGGGTCGTTATAGGCATACTTTAACGGACAAAACCCGGGCGTTAACGGGAGAAAACGTGGATTAACAAGTAAATTCACGTGCCGTTAACGCCCGGCTTTTTTTTTTATTTAAATATCCTCGGTCTGGGCCTATACACTATGCCAGTTTCTATGTTAAAAATTAATATAGAGTATAAATCAAAACGTCGATCCTATTCCCGCGTTAATTTTTATGACGTCATTACTTTACCATGAAACGTCGGTAAAAACAAAAGTGACAGCGCAATGCCTTAAGCAATTTTCTGAAATGATATCGGTTTTGGAGCTAGTTTTAAAGCTATCCTTTGAATTATTTTGCGATTTCTGTCTGAATGAATACTATAGCCTTTCTTTTTATGCAACGATAGCGTCAATTTACGTTTTTTATCAGGCGTTAACATTTGCAGAGACCCTCATTTTTCGGGTCTCTGCAAATGTTAACGCCCTCAAAAACTTGAATTGACGCTATGATATACCTGTGACAACTAGCTGTATATTCTTCTCGGACGAACCAAACACATTACTCAGTGTACATTTGTAACTGCCACTGAAAGAATGAGATAATTTGACAATTATCTGTCAGAATAATATAGGTATAAGTCCCGTAGGTGTCATTGTGAAATATTGTATTTCAAAGAGTCTAAATAGAAATTCACAGTGGTTCGTTATAGAGATGAAATGTATGTAAAAAAACACACAACGAACATAATAAAGATCGGGACCGTAGTCCTAATATAAAAATGGGAATTAAGTTAGAACTCATTGAAACGCTGTAACTTGCTTTTTTCTTCACCAGCTATTCATTCACTTGTAATGCATAAAAATATTCAGTGAATGGAGAAAAAAAATCAAAAACCATTCCACGGGACAATTGATCAAGTCGAAAACCCTTATTTTCCAGCTTCAAGTTAAGAACGTATTTCTTCAATGTCTAATAGCATTACCCGTCTGAAATTTGAACGTTAGATATCTGTAGTCCTCCCGATGTTACCGCAGTCCTTACAGGGTTGTTGTTAGGTGAAAATGTTACGGAGGGCGGAGGGTAGCCTTTAGATTGACATGGTAGGGTTACTGTTTGACCAGCATAGGCGGTCACCAGTTCCGAACTGTTACCAGTGTATATTGGCCTTGCTATAAATAGAGAATATGATAAATAGAGGATATTGAATGAGTGATCATGGAATACTGAATATATTAAACGAGTAATCTAAAAACAGTTTTTAGATGACGAGTTGAATAAATTCTGTATTTTATGAGCACACATTTTATATTCTATTTATATTATGACCCGATTTTTGGTGAAAAAAAACCGAGAAAATTACAATATTTATTGATTTATATTATTCTGCGAAACATATAACGCCGTCAGCAGATCCATTATGACGTCATTTTCCTAACAAAAAATATAACGTTTTCCTCGTTCTTTACTCATTTGCATAGTTATTGCACTAGTGTAATAAACACTCGTGTAATATCAAAAATATTCAACGGGGTTATTTCACTCCCGAGACCTCGGTCATATTATAAATAAATTTAATCATAGGCGGTCACTAGTTCCGAACTGTTACCGGTGTATATTGGCCTTGCTGTAAATAGAGAATATGATACATGAATTTTAACATAGGCTGTTATTAGTTCCGTACTGTCACCGGTATATACTGGCCTTGCTATAAAAAAGAGAATATGATAAATGAATTTAAACATTGGCTGTTATTAGTTCCGTACTGTCACCAGTGTATATTTGCCTTGCTATAAATAGAGAATATGATAAGTAAATTTAAACATAGGCTGTTATTAGTTCCGAACTGTTACCAGTGTATATCGGCCTCACTGTAAATAGAAAATATGATAAATAAATTTAAACATAGGCTGTTATTAGTTCCGAGCTGTTACCAGTGTATATTGGCGTTGTTGTAAATAGAGGATATGATAAATGAATTTAAACATAGGCTGTTATTAGTTCCGAACTGTTACCAGTGTATATTGGCGTTGTTGTAAATAGAGAATATGATAAAGTGATTTAATCATAGACTGTTATTAGATCTGCACTGTTACCAGTACAAATAGGTCATAATTTATATAAAGGTTATTGAATGAGTGGCTATTGAATGCTGAATTTATTAAACGAGTCATCTGTAAACAGATTTAAATGATGATTAGTTTAATATATTGGGTATTTCATGAGCACAAATATGTTATTCTATTTGAAATATGTCTTGAACTTTTGCGATAAATCGAGGAAATTCTAGAAATTAGTCGATTTAAATTTTTTCGCCAAACATATAAGGTCATTTGCGCAATGACGTCAGTAAATACAATATGACGCCATTTTCTCAACGAAAATATAACGTTGCTTTAAATATTTAGCTTATTTGTATAGTTATTCCCCTAGTATAATAACAATCATGTATTATCAAAAATATTCAACGCGGTTTTTTTACACTCCCATGGCCTACATCATGTTATGAATATAGACTATAACTGTTGTCTGACAGTATAGACTATTACTAATTCTGTACTGTTATCGGTTTAGATGGGTCGTGTAATTCTAAATTTGTAAAGATTTTCCTTTTTAGACCTTAAGCCAAGTGATTTGAGAGAATATTTTCTCCCAGCTTAAGCCTTTTTGCATTCTTCATTAAACCATGTTTTTTGTTTTGTTTTTGTTTTATTTTTGTTTAGGCGATCTTTGTGGAATAGCTTTTTTTTCTGCAGGAGGATAAATTTAAGATCCAAACTGTTCTGTTGTATTTTCACAGTTCTCAAAGGCTTCTCGATTTATTGACTGTTCCCAGCTGGTTTTAAAAAGACCGAACAAAGATAACATTGTTAACTGTCTGTAGAGAATAAATACAGTTAATTACATCGTGAAATTGATATTTAACTCAATCAAAACCATACTAAATCGCTCACTCAGCGCTCCATTCATTCATTCGAGACACTCACGCAAACGATTCAAAAACGCTCCAAACTCACTGAAAAACATATAAAAACAACTTCGTTCAAAATGAAAATAGCTGGGAAAAATTCGGGATTTAACTTACTTAATTGAAATTGTAAGCTTTCGATAGGTTCTTGAAGAAATAGGGAGATATCTATAGAACTTGAATGCATATTTTATTTGAGAGAGGTAATCAATATTGCTAATTTTGTTCATCTTGAATAAAATTTGCAATACTGGTTTACCTCCTAAAAATAGCCTTAATGACGCCCCTCGCTAATTTCCTACCCAGATAAAAAAATAGAAAATAAATAAAACAAGAGATATTTGTAAAAGATTTGTTCCCCCTCCCCCTAAAAGCAGATCAATGGCATATTCCTTGTCAATTAACAAAGGGAATTAGCTCAAATCAAATATTATCGATGTGATGGTTCTTATGCACTGCACTTATCCTCAAGGAGATCGTAAACCTCTGAGGTTTCATGATTCTAGCTTGCATACCTTTTGACATATCTACCCTCTCTTCTTCGTAGGGTGCATGATTAAATGTGCACTCAAAAATGAAGTAGACTACAATTAGCTATACGTATAAATGAATGATCAAGTATTTAATGGCTTCAAACGAAATAAATTTAAAAGAGTAACGCGCGTTCGGTTAATTTTGATCAACGCACATGCTTGATTTTTAAACTACCTCTCGTAAAATACAGAGTCGATAGTGTAAGGCTCTTGTAAAGTGCTACCTACATAATGTGGAACAACACTGCTGATCGAATGGTAAAGGTCTCCCTTCGTCTCCTTTTTGTCCTTTTGCACCATTTATGCCATTTGGACCAGGAGCGCCCGTTATACCTAAAGTAAAACACTAAAATGGGAATAATCTAAGATTTAACGTATAGCCAATAATTTCCCTTACCTTTCTACACGGAAGCTTGTTGGAAAAGGAATAGATTAGCTTCTTATATAGAATGATTTAAGATTCTTTTTATTCAAAAGTATATGCCTACGCTTAAATGTAAAATCCAAATACAATTTTATAAGTGATTAAAAATAGGCAAATTATATATTGAATATATTTATAATCTGTGGAAGATTTTTAAGATTTCATTTATATCATGGTTGAAACGATATATCTTTGAAACTTAGTCGGATGGATTGTTTTTTTTTTTCTTCGTTTAGTTTCCGATGGATTACACGTTCTAGACATATATCGCTTTTACCTGTATCTCCCTTTTCGCCCTTTTTGCCATTTAGCCCAGGTATCCCTGGTACACCAAAATGTCCCTGATCCCCTTTAGGACCTGGGGGCCCAGAGGAACCTGGATCCCCTTTCAAACCTCTGACCCCTGGCTCTCCCTTCTGTCCTTAAATGGAACAATATATATGCAGCTCATGAAGTCAAAAAGTTTTATACAAATTTCTTAAAATTAAATCGGCTAAATATGAATTTCAGAGAGTACAGTGGCACTTATGATAAGATAAATCAAATTACTAAAAGTATTTCTCCTAAAATAAGCTTGTTCAAGCTAATGCTTTATTTGACGTTTTCGAGTTCGAGAAATATGCTAAAACACGTACTTGCTTCATTTCAATTGCAATTTAATAATGACATAGATCATAATCCAATTTTTCGTAGACAGCGTTTTCAATTTGTAAAACACATATATAAGATATACAAAGCGATTTATTTAACAAAGAGTAAACATTCTTGGATCATGCATCTTGCTACGCAATATAAATTATTTCTTAGAATGATTCACGGGGCAATGTTTTTACTGTTTTTAATCACTGCAAGAAGGTAATGGTAAACCCTACCAGGTAGGCATATTTTCGACGAGTTTCCACAGTATTGTTCAAGCACCTTCACCTGAAAATTGATTCAATAAACAAAGAATTGTGTTTTGATACAGAAGTACAATCGGAGATTTTTGCATTAGCATATATCTTTAAAAAATTATCATGGACCGAGTTGCTTTTTTGTTATAATAATGGTTTGTTTCATAGGCATAATAAGACTAAGGGGCCAAGTGCAGACTACCAGGTATTTTCGGACTTGAGTTGGTGGGGTCTAGGACAACGAAACTTGTAGGGTCTGCCCTTGGTCCCCGCCTAACTTTGCTGAACTAAGTCAAGACCATAATAATGTTACATATTTTTATTCTACTCTTTTACACATAATGCTTAAGTTTGGCATAATGGTGGGCGTGAACCTACAATAAATTTCACAAATAAAAGCCAATAAAATCAATAAATGTTTTACCATTATATATACATTTTGTGCTCAGTTAGATCGAAACAAATAGCTCAGATGGAGCTGAAGCAAAAATGCCCAGATGGGGCCGAACAAATAATTCTCAGATGGAGCGGAACGAATAATGCTCAGTGGAGCGGAACGAATAATGCTCAGATGGAACCAAACAAATAATGATCAGATTGAGCAGAATAAATAACGCTCAGATGGAGAGGAACAAATAATGCTCAGGTGGAGCGGAGCTAAATTAAGCTCAAAGAGAGCGACAATCAACTTCGACTCAATTGGAGCCCAAAGAATTATACTCCTAAGCACTGTTATCATTAATTCTAAGACTCGTACGGCACCGACAAATCGTCGTAGGGCGCCGAATTGAACACACACACAAATACTGGCCCCGAAAAACGTGGTGACCCCTAACGTGGTTGAATATATACATGAGATATATAAAAATGATAGATTATTTCAGAGAATTTTGGCTGCTGGTTGGCCTGTTCATGAGGAATGCTGCCGGTTACCGGCCCCGAATGGCTTGGTGACCCTTCCGACATTTGAGTATATACACGAATTTACGAGAAGAATGAAGAATTGAAATATTTTCACAGTGATTGTCTACTTGGATAGCCTCTTAGACAGGCTTTATGGAACACTTTTGATACATCAAGATCGAAATTGAAAACACTTCATAAACTAGCTCTGAATGTGAATTGTTCATTGATCGTTTCCATCACTTGGCTGTAGGTTCACACCGGTCTTCCTGCATGGTTCGCGAAGAGGTGGCCTTTTCTGCAGGTTTTCTCTGATCCCTCATAGTTCTGAAAAGAGATGAAAAGAGCAAAGCAACACAGACCACACAAAAAAGAGGCAAATAGGGAGGGGAAAGGGAGGGTTCTTTAAAAACTTATTATTAGCTGAAATGTGGTAACAAAAAACATTTACCTTTGTTCTATAGCAAAAATGGAGGTGAGTGACGTCACACTTAGATTTGAAGTTTTACTAAACGATCTTATAGACTGGAAGATGCCATGGAAACAACGAGGACTATTAACTAGTAATAGTCCCTATTGTTTCATAGGCATAATAAAACTAAGGGGTCAAGTGCAGACTACCAGGTATTTTCGGACTTGAGTTGGTGGGGTCTAGGACAACGAAACTTGTAGGGTCTGCCCTTGGTCCCCGCCTAACTTTGCTGAACTAAGTCAAGACCATAATAATGTTACATATTTTTATTCTACTCTTTTACACATAATGCTTAAGTTTGGCATAATGGTGGGCGTGAACCTACAATAAATTTCACAAATAAAAGCCAATAAAATCAATAAATGTTTTACCATTATATATACATTTTGTGCTCAGTTAGATCGAAACAAATAGCTCAGATGGAGCTGAAGCAAAAATGCCCAGATGGGGGCCGAACAAATTATTCTCAGATGGAGCGGAACGAATAATGCTCAGTGGAGCGGAACGAATAATGCTCAGATGAAACCAAACAAATAATGATCAGATTGAGCAGAATAAATAACGCTCAGATGGAGCGGAACAAATAATGCTCAGGTGGAGCGGAGCTAAATTAAGCTCAAAGAGAGCGACAATCAACTTCGACTCAATTGGAGCCCAAAGAATTATACTCCTAAGCACTGTTATCATTAATTCTAAGACTCGTACGGCACCGACAAATCGTCGTAGGGCGCCGAATTGAACACACACAAAAATACTGGCCCCGAAAAACGTGGTGACCCCTAACGTGGTTGAATATATACATGCGATATATAAAAATGATAGATTATTTCAGAGAATTTTGGCTGCTGGTTGGCCATATGAAAGGAAACCAATGGCCTCCATGGGGACAGGGGTTTCGTTTCACCGCCAAAATAGAATTTTGCGCCAGCAAGCCAAAATCTGGTTCACGCCCACAATTAATTATCCATAATACAAGGGCCTGGTTGCCTGTAAAAAATGACTCAGGCTAAATTGACAATGGCCTTGGCCACTGTCCTTGTCATATGTATGTAGATTGAAAGACACTAGTCTGAGGTGCTTACTATAAAACCTGCGCTTAAGCTCTAGTAACCTTATTGCAATTGTGTGAAACTGCTTTCTGGCAGACTTTAGACCCTTGCTAATTAGCACATTAGTTTCAATATAGGATTAAGGCAATTCAAAAATTCGCCAGTGATCGGTAGGAACTATTTGCAATGGGACAATGACCTCTTAGGTAGCAAATTGAGTATTACGAATTGAAAGCCCATGTGATAATATTGTCACTTTCAACACCGTTTAGCTTTGTTTAGTTTTATTTGATCGAAGCACTGTGCTATGAACATGCATAAATGGATCCATCAGAGCGAGACGAAAAACACGCTAAATAAATTTAAAAGACGCCATAGTAAATGATTTTCGAAAAAAATAAGTGAAAGCGTTTACATTGTGATGACTGCTGCTATTAAGCCAATGCAAACGGTCTTCATTTCGTCATGTAAATAAATATCTTAAGATCCTTATTAAGCCGCTTAACAATGTCGCTCTATAAAACACCACCCCAGAAAGCTAATTAGAATCCTGAGAAACTTGCTCCAACGAAGGCACCAAAATTAACATGCACCCATACATATATATCTTCATATATGAATACATGCTTTATTTTCTATCTTCGTTCTGAAACGAAGCCCCACTTAATCATTGACCAGCCATCTTGGTCTTTCATAGTGGTATCCTTACAATGAACTAATAAATGTTTACTCCATGCCATTGAACACTACGTGAAATTGGTTCTATATAAAAGAAATGTAAATATTTGTATATATGATAAAATAATGCACTGAAGTTAGAGGAGGAGAAATTTAAATATCCCTTTAGCATTCAATATATATATAAACTTTTTGTTTGTGTTTTTATTTATTTTTTTTTTTTTAAATTTGTAAAAGTTTTTTCTATAAATGCAGATGAAAAACAAAACAAAACTGAACGTTTCTATTTTGTGACTTACTGGTGCCTGCCATATTTCAAGTGCATCATTACCTCAAACTTTATTACCAAGGATGTGGTCGCGAAAACACATTACACTTCAAGAAGATTATTTTCCTCTAGTAATTTTGACTTTACATAAATTGTAAAAGTGTTTTCTGTAGAAATGTGCAAGATTAAATTCAAGGTCCGTGTCATTACTTCCTTTTAAGGACAAGACAGCTCCAAATAAAGGCAAATAAACATGTAATGAGAACTTGTCAATTAGCAACAGCCAGTTCTAGGCCGTCATCTATTTCTAATGTTCTTAATAGGCAGATGTTAATTAACGTTTTGCTTAATATGGTTGAGTAAATCTCTGTGATTCAAGATAAGTAAGCATTGTCTTTGATAATTGTTAGTGAGGTTTTGTCATTCTGAGATAACAATAGAGTTTTGGTTACGCCTTTTTGTACCAGTTGGACATGGGACATCAAATGGGATAAGGGTGCATATTTTCAGTGGATTTGAAGGTAGCTATAGCATCAGTTACTGATGATCCTTTGAGGTTTTCAATTCATTACGGTTTTGAGCCCATGAATTGTTTGGCCCGACTCATGGGTGTTAGTGTTTGGGCAGAAATTGCTGAGTTGATTGGGACTGCAATGGAGACATAAATTAATGTTTGTAAGAACAGGCAAGATTTTAACAAAAGCCATAGAATTAATCATAGCATTTTCTTTCTGTCCTTTCCGGCTAGAAGAAGGGGGAACCCATACATAAAAGCCACAACTTTTGATCTATCTCCCTGGAGGACCTGCTAGGTGAATTGCTCTACCTCAGAGCTCAGATTTCAGCTCACATACTCGCATATGGATTGTGCCAACTAAAAATTGCCAATTGTGCCAACTACAAATTGCAAATCCGCAGTAAAGATAATAGTTTATTACTGTAGCAAAGTTTTTCGTGACTAAATCTTGCATTTTTCAATTCTTATACACCTGCATAAATGCATAGGAATTCTTTTGTAGCTTCTTTTTTGTGTACATGTTTTGAGTGTTTGACAAGGGCTTGTCAGCATTTTAGAAAACATGGTTTTGGAGAAAATGGATCATTTTTGACAGGCTTATTTAACAAAGAAAATTATTCATTATTTAGAAATTCGGAATATAGCTTAGAATAATTGCAAATTTGTTTGAACAAGACCAGGGAAAAGCTCCTGTCAAAAGCATAGCTGTACAGTTACAGGACAAGCATGAAAATAGGATACATAATTGCTATATAGCTAGACACCAAAATTTCGATTTTACTTGAGGGAATAATATTACTTTGGGTGAAAAGGCTCAAGGGCTGTCCAGAATACTTTTTTTTTATACATACATATCTATTTAGTTTCATTTAAATAATAATATAATTACTATTGTTATTTATTTCATTTTTTTAAAATATATTTATTTTATTTTTATTATTATTATTTTTTTTTAATCTTCTGCCAAAAAAATGCTCTAGTTTACTTACTGTTTATTTGATATATTTCTATAAATTAAATTTATTTTATCTATTTTTTATAGAATTTAAGTTGACGTTAACAGTTATAAAGCTGAAGCTAATAACGCCCAGATGGGGCTGAACAAATAATTCTCAAATGGAGCAGAATGAATAATGCTCAAATGGAGTGGAACAAATAATGCTCAGATAGAAACAAACAAATAATGCTCAGATGGAGTAGAATAAATAACACTCAGATGGAGCAGAACAATAGCCTAACACAATGCTTTCAAACAAATGGATGTTTTATGTTTGTTAAAATTGAAATGTCAATGGAACATAGGCCATATCAAAACAAAGATTTTCAAATCTTGTAAAATACAAAGTATAAGAATATCTCTTTAAATCTTTTAATATTGGATGTAAATTTCGAGTGAGTCTGCCATTTTAGACATATTCGAGACGTAAAACTCAACCGAACCTGGATATCATAGGTTCTCGAGCATGAAACAAGGAGGCGTTTGGCTACTGGTCTAATGATTTATTTGAGTTGAACTTGAATTTGGTCAGGATGTGCAATCAAGTTAATGTTTGCCAAAATAAGAAAGACATTGGCCATTCGTTTCTTGAGGTGATCTATTTGGGTAGTTAGTGCAGCACAACATTACCTTCCAAGTCGACCCATAAAGGGTTCTTCCCTTTATCTGTTTATCATCCCTTTTTTCGGATGGTTAAAGTGAAGTGAGATCAATATGGGGCCCTGGATGTATTTTGACCTGTGTTGCTTTACTTATGTACTCTGGAGGGCACAGTGGATTCTTTGAATTTGGGATAAATCATGTATTTTAACTTTGATGCACCCAGGGATAATTCTAGCTAAGAACATCATGGGGAAAAACAAATATATATTTATCTTTTAGCCAACCATAATGAGACATTCAGGGATTTGTGGCAAGAAATTCCAGTTACCTTTCAACTGAATTACAATTTCCTGGATTTTATTTTTATTTATTTATTTATTTTTTCTATTTATCCCTCATCATCTTGCCCCAAATTGATCCCTGAGCAACATACACATCACCTGATGCACTTGAGGATGGTATTTGGATCAGCCACTTTCCTGGTTATAGTCCAAATAATCTGCTCTGCCAGGTATAATATACAAACTAGATCATCTTGTGCTTCATTTGCTAGTTTAGACTTGTCGCTTGTGAATGGGTATGGTGCTGGTACTCAGCATGGATATGGGGCACAGCATTCTTTACACAGTCTCTTTTGGATGTCTTGTGCTCTCAGGTTCGAATGGACATGGTGGATAATGAAAAGAAATTAAAGGAGATTTCCATAAACAAGTATTCTTAAAATAAGATGAAAAAAAACAAAGCCAAATGCAAAATAGAATTCATTGAACTGGGGTTATAGGTTGCAAAAAATGTTCTGTAATATTTACAAGAGAAGAAATGCAGCCTGTCAAGATAAGGATTTACGGTTTCCAAAAAGTAAACTAAATACGTAGAATGAGATGGGATTTACGTAGTTTATACGAAAGATAAGCATCAATTTTGCGGGGTACTGTACAGTACAGTAGACGTAGCGAGACGCATTGCCTCGGCAATATCTGCCTATTTGTCATTGAATGCGAGGCCATCCGAGATAATCGTTACGGTAAATCTTCGAAACGAACATCTATTTAACTGTGTGGAACAATATTTAACTAGAAGACTTCTTTAAAAACTTATTATTAGCTGAAATGTGGTAACAAAAAACATTTACCTTTGTTCTATAGCAAAAATGGAGGTGAGTGACGTCACACTTAGACTTGAAGTTTTACTAAACGATCTTATAGACTGGAAGATGCCATGGAAACAACGAGGACTATTAACTAGTAATAGTCCCTATTGTACAAAACATTTGGAATTGTCATATTTTTGCAGAAGGAGTTGCTATGTGATCCAAGTCCAAATCTAAGTAAAAAAAAGACATTATGAGTTATCTTCATTGAGAAGGGGTGGGGGGGGGGTTGTTGTGCTGACGATATGTCCAATGTTAATTCTCTCAACCTACAAACGTCTACAATTAAGGTAACTGCGGACAGATAACATGGTCGAATATTCGACTTTCTTAAAATCTAACAATAATTTCTGAGATTTATAATTGAAGTGCGGAAATTAGCGAACTCGCAATGATAAGGGTCTGGAGCTCATTCATTTGACGTCGTGACGTCATAAAGGGTCCAACCCCTTTTTGTCCCGCCAAAATCATTATTTGCAAATATTTTCTGAATTAATCGGCCGATTTTCACGAAAAAAGTTTCATTTTGAAAGTCCAAGAACGCCCGAGCTATTCTTTTAATTTCTGTGCACATTAAATTAGAAAAATTGGCCCGAAACGCTAACTTCTTCGCGAATTTTAAGATTTGACGTTCATTTTTTCATTTCACTCTTTTGCAAATAAGTAGAAATTTCTCAAAATTTCGTCCGGTGACCTATGCTGATTTTTTGTTATTTTGTAACGAAAAGAATATGCTTTTAATTAATCAATTAAAAATTATATGTCTTCGGGTTAAATTTTTTATTAAATTCGATTTTCTGAAGTTTTTGGAACAGTTTTCGTCGAATTCGACGTCGCATCAAAACCAATGGCACTATGCTTATTTGGCGCTAATCTCCGTGCAATAACGTATTCTAAAGTATTTGAAATTAAGGTTTATCGTAAAATATAGGATTCAAAAGTATTAAATTTGAATGTGATTTTAAGAAATACAAAAAATCACTTAAGTTTTATCCATTTAAAAAGACAGATTTTATGAACATTTGACGCGACGTTGAAATATCTTTTGAAAAGCAATAACTTTGCGGAATCGAATTTTACAAAAAATGTAACCCGAAGACACATGTTTTTTATTTCAAATTTCTTCAGTGGAATGGCTTGGCAGCAACATATCTTAATTTCAGAATAGGTCACCGGACAAATTTGCGAGAAAAGGGGCAATATTTTCAGTGACTGTACTCGAAAACAGCAACGCTGAAGGCATTGACATTTGATACGTTACACTAAATTGTATTTTCTTACCCTTAAATCTTCATATCAATAAAACATAACACCAGGCGTCTTTACACGAAGCAAATGGCGTTTACGGGATGAAATTCGGTTTACTATTTCCGAAGAAAATGGACAATTACTGATTTTGGTCCCTAAAAAAGGGGTCGGCCCCTTGATGACGTCATGACGTCAACTCTACGTTATGAAACTCCTTATTATGACCGAAATATGAAAGCCGGTACTTCAAAGTTCAGTTTTATCGCATAAGGCATGATTTGCAGACAATTTAAAATTTGGACCAAAAATGGCCCTCTATGTGTCCGCAGTTACCTTAAGCCTACATCTACACATTAAGTCACTTCTATTAAGTGACCGTAAAGCGACCGCCATACAAGTCCCTGCATCGTAAACAAAATCTTCGAATAATTGGAAAATCTTAAACGAAAAAATGTTTAATATTAATTCTTGTGTTGATGGATTCTAATGTGTTCGAATAAAATTGGATTCAGTTAGAATGGTGCGACAATCTATAAGCTATCAAAATGACCTGTCGTATTTGAAAAACATGAAATTTTGTATTAAAGGACAATTCCAATAAGCGTTCGTTTGTGTGTGTGTGTGTGTGTGGGGGGGGGGGTCTGCTAAGTGGTCGCTTATACAAGTTTTAGTGTAAGCAATTTCTTGTTCCAAGTTCCTGTGCTAAAAAGGAATTGAAGATATTGAATGAGTGGTAATTGAATACATAATTCATTAAACGAGTCATCTATAAACAGATACAACTAGGCTGCGCCGAGTTTTTATCCGTTTTAGATGTCGCGTTTAATAAATTCGGTATTAAATGAACACAAATTTAGTATTCTATTTATTATATGATCTGAATTTTTGCAATACATCGAGAAAATTCTTGATATTTATATTTCAAGTTATTCCGCGAAACATTTAATGCTGTTTGCGAATTAACGTCTTCAAAATCACAATGGCGTCATTTCCGCAACGAAAATACAACGTTCTCAGCTCATTTGCATAGTTATTCCACTAGTGTTTTAACACCCGTGTAATATCAAAAATAGTCAACGGGTTTATTTCACTCCCGCGACGTAGGTCATTTTATAAAAATTGTTATTACTTTGTTCAGGATAACGAAACACAAGCCGCAGTAAAGATAAGACTAATGTGATATTTTTTTCTATAAAACGATCAGATTTCTTTTTGCAACAAATCTAGGACATATAACGCTGTTTGTAACGTTGTACCCATGATCGTTATTTTCAAAGTAGTTATAAGCTTTAAGCTCATCGCTTATTTGCAAAGTTAGTACACTAGTGTTAGAATAACCGTGTAAATTAAAAAATAGATAATCAACGGTAATATTTCATTCTTTTGCTGTAGTTTTATATCATATTTTTCTCATGAAGGCCCCAAGGTTATGTCTTTCAAGGTAACAAACCTCTTGTTCAACCAAAGCTGTTACAAATCCTGTCAGGCTATCGCTAGATGTTGCTCTTTGACCTCTCTTATATGTGTTAACCTGAAATCGTCAATAACATAAACAATGCTTTAAGGAACAATCTCAGTAGTGTATAGATACATTCGGAGCATGTTTTACTCAAAACATCTTACGATCTTTTTAGCTTTAATCGAACAATGTTGTTTCTACAATAGTAACTGAGTATAGAATTCTGCCATGCATCATTTTATTGGAATCGAGATATTGCAGAGTAGAATCTAACGATGAATTGGAAAAAGGAAAAACAACCCAAGGTACTATTTGTGATTTTTACTTACGATTTATTTTTATTTTTTCTTAAGAAGTTTAGTAAAATGGGCCCTTGGTGTGTGACAACATATATATATTTGTCTCTATAATAATATACGCTAGATAATGCAGCTTCCCTTTTTCAGAGAAGGGGTGTCTTTCAAAGCAAATTTTGACATCGGTCAAATGCACGGTTTTATTTTTAGGAACCAAACAGAAAAACGGCTTTTTCTTTTTTGGATACAAATACACAGGACAAAATCAATATGCATACACTCCTCAAATCTTCTAGCCCTACACTTACTTTTTAGTAATATATTATAAATGCCGCGTGAATGCAAACCGGTTTCACTCGAATCATGTTGTCGGCCATAAAGTTACATGTAGCAGGAAAATGACCAGATGGGTAATTTCTACAAGAATTGTCTAAAAATCAAACGAATAAAACAGGAACATTTTGTCAAAGCTTACATTGGTAGGTGGGGTATTTTCGAGATTTTTTTATGATAAGGAATACATCCTGATATTCTTTTTCTCTGTTTTTAAGTAAATATTTCGTTTAGCATTGATATTAGTTCTTATAAGATAGGATCAGCGTTATTTCATTTGTTTTCATCATTCTCTAACAATTGCTATTTTCGTGGCTTTTAAACAATTCATGAATAGTGGATAGTAACGTTTGTCAGGTCATTAAGATGTACCGTATGAATTTAAATTTGAAATATTCCATATGAAAACACGAGGAAAGGATACCTGTTGACACTTTCTTTGTTAACATTCTAAGGGCCATACATTTAGCGCATTTATTATGAAACTTGTTCAGTATGTTAGTCAAAATAATAAAGCCTTCTGAAAGAGCAAAGTTCATCTGAAAAAACAAACGTTGGGACATGAAAATTTGGGTCCTCGTGATTAACAATGACCAGAATACTTGTTTATGTTAGAAAAGGGTCTCAATTAGAAAATGAGAACATTTGAACAGAAAAAGGAAAAAAAAACAAAAAAAAAAACCACCGGGATTTATGAGAAGTTTTTCACACGCACGGTTGTACAGTGTATTGGAATATGGATTTCCAATAATGCCATAGATGTTTCTACAATTTTGCTTTGATTTTTTTTTTCATTATCATAAGGGTTTATTTCAAAAATTGTTTACTCTCATAATTTGTGTGAATATTGCATTCAGGGCATAATTTCATTCATAATAATATTTCGGAGAAAAAGAAAATCTTATATTATTCATTTCTTGCATTATCTTTCTATAACCATAGAATAAAGGGGAATAAAGATAATAACTATGATAAGGATAACAAAAGGATAATCTCCCCCTAAGAAACCAAAATAAAAAAAGAACTAGCAATCACCCAAAACTACTGTACAACAAAGCGTGAAAGCAAAAATTCCCCTAATAATTTAAAGCCCCTGTCTGTGTTCGTAAACATTTCCGAAAAAAAACGTAGGTAACTAATTTGAAGTGTTTTTGATAGGCTAACATAAAACTATGCAATGTGTGCCAAATACGAAAGTTTTAACCCTTTCGATTTGGAGAAGAAGATTTTTTTTCTCTCTTGTCATGGTAACCAGAAAACTGAAAGAAAGTCCATTCTGTAAAGAGTTTTGAAAGTGATTGGCCTAAGAATCATTCCGTTGAATATTCATTTTAATCGGATGAGTGTTATGTGTGGAGTAGATTCTTTTAAACTTATTGATAATTACCATCGATAATTGATAGTTTCAATTATCAATTTCTACAATCGGATTAGATATTTTGTCATACACTTGACCAGTGTTATAAACCCTTTTATTGTTCAAATATCATTACAAGACAGAAAAAAGACTAGATTCATTCCAAACTCTCACTCAAATGGATGAAAAACGCTCTGGTATCATTTGGAATATTTCGAAAACGTTAAACGGGATAAATATTTTTTTTTCAAATCTATCAAAATAAATCTACGATTTCAATGACTGGTGTGGAATTAAAGTGTCTGGTTGGTCCAAAAAGACACACAAACAGAAAAACACGTGTACTTTATTAAAGGGGGGTAATGAATATCGATAATTTGTTCATAATGATTTGCTCCCTTTCATTTCACTCGATCCACGCACTCATTCAATTTCATTCTAATATCATTCCAAGAATATTGTCAATTTCTCGATGTTCTTAACGGTACGGGTAAAGTATTAAAACAAACCACGAACTGTAACTGTTTTACCGATCGACATTTTTTTTCATCAATTACGCTAGGTCAAATGAGTTTCGCGTTGATCAATGATGTTATTCAGTTTTGCTGAGTCCAACATTCTTCAATCAAATCCAAGTAGCCAAAAATTGGAGGAAGGAATTCAATTAGCATTGGGTTTATATACATATACTAGTCAAAAGTTCTAACTGGATACTTTCGAATTTGTGATAAAATTCTAAGTACGAGACGCACTTTTATGAAAATTAAAACATAAGGTCTTACACATGAGGTAGCTTTTCGTCAAAATTTGTCAGTTATTTGTTCCATTACAGCGATCTTTAGGCGAAAAGCTTAAAAGCTCAAAATGGATAAAGAGCTCAAATATTCGTACTCTATGCAATGAAAACTCTGCAGTCCAGAAGCTGAAACTATCACAAGAAGAAAGAAAACCAGAAAATTCGTCAATGTGGTGAACCATATGACTTTAGTGGAAAAAAAGAGGCTGATGTTTGCACACATAAGTAAAGCTTTCATTCAAAAGCTAACCCGCCGGAACACAAAAATCTTTCTAACTATTGTTTTGTGTTCTGAGATTTTGTCAATGGTGGAAATGTAAATAAATGTAGCAATTTTCAGAACGCCAGATATTCTAAACTCCGAAATAAGGTACCATAATCATTGGGTATAAGTTAAGGACATCAAGTAGCATGTGTTATATCATTCGGAACATCGCTCGGACTTTTCCGTAAACTGGAAAGTAACCCGGACGTAAGCGTAGTATTTTCTGGTTATTTATTAGGTAATTCGGCTCCTGGTGGTACTATGATTAATACGCTTAAAGAAAAGCAAATTCCTTTAAAGCTTTCCGATCGTATGTGGAGATAGTTTTGGCATGTTGTAATTTGAAAGCAAAACACAGTAAAACACTACTTTTTGTTTTCAAATTAAAATTAAGTAATGCATAATTTTAACCTTTCGTTAAGTTTGTTTTTCACAACGTCATCTTCATTTATGTTTGTAAACTACTCAAAGTTTTCTAAGCACCAAACCATTTTTATACTATAATTTCAGGAAAAAATGAAATTTTGTTATAAGAATGTTTGAAAATTGTCGATTGTTATCAGTTTATCAAATTTTAAGAAGAAAATAAAGCTTTATCATGATAAGAAGACTTTAAATGTAGACCAAAAAGGGAGGCCCTAGAAATTGGTCTGTTTTCACGAAAATTGAAAAAATCGAATTTGACCATAAAAGGTGTTTTTTCTATTGCATTTCATTCAATAACGAGTATAAGAGCTGGCACTGTCAATAACAGCCTGACAGCGCCTCTGCATACTCCTGATTAAGTTCTGGAGGACTCTTTTGGGAATAACAGACCATTCTTCTCTAAAGATCTGGCCGAGCTCCCTGAGTGTCCTTGGCTGGACCTGGCGAGCCGAACTCGGACCTGTAGCTCATTCCACATATGCTCTATCGTATTTAAGTTCGATGAGCGAGCCGGCCAGTCCAGACGTGGAATGCCCTCTTCTTGGCGATACTCTTGGACTATATGGGTCGTGTGTGGACGGGCAATATCACCCATTAAACTGAATCCATCCCCAATAACACCAGCGTAAAATCTTACGTGGGTATTGAGGATTTCATCAATGTACCTACGAGCTGTCGAAGAACTTCTTTCTAAACTAACAAGATCAGTCCGCCCATCCCAGCCCATGCCACCCCAAACTATGATGGATGGACCCCCATAACGATCGTGCTCAGCAATGTTTGCTGCATGAAATCTTTCCCCCGGCCTTCTCCACACAATAGCCCGCCTATCAGTGTAGTCCAGGCAATACCTGGACTGATCCGTGAATAGCACGGGACGCGGCGTCTTATGTGCCAGCCAACGTGGTCCAATGCCCATGTTAACCGACGCCGACAATGAACTCGGGACAGCGGTATACGAATACTTGGTCTTCTTGACCTTAGGTTATGCTCATGCAGCCGTGTTCGTATTGTTTGAGTCGAAACTCGCACTCCCGAGACGCTTTGAAGGTCGGAAAGGAACTGCGTTGCCGTAGCAAACCTGTTCCTTTGGGCTTGATTACCAAAAAAAAAAACGGTCTTCTGCGACGGTTGTAGCTCTATTCCTACCTCCACCATGTCTCCTTACAGGTGTTCCATACTGTTGGTATCGTACCCAAGCTCTGGTTACAACAGTATGGTGTACCCCCAGTACCATGCAAACATAACGGTGGGAAGACCCTTGCTCAACCATACCTACAGCACGTCACAATTGTTCGACAGATAAATGTCGTCTGACACCTGGATTAGCCATAGGTTAAAAATCAATAAAGTACTGAAAAACATAAACTAAGCATCTACACGAAACATGTACATGTAGAAAATGAAAAAAGACAGGTACGAAACCGGGATTCCTCATGTTGCACGAGTCTCGCGAGAAAATTGTGTGTCAAATTTGGTAATGTATACATAAGATATCTTATCAATAAATCATTGTACAATTTTAAACACGAACACGAATGTTTTTTTGTTAAACAGCTCCTGCAGGACAGCGAAAAAGTTTGGTGCTTAGCAAACTTTGGGTAGTATATACACCCACGTGCGAAATGACGCTTGCGTCCTTATTATTCCTGATATCTATTTCGTAGAATCGTCGAGGGTTCCCGAGTGGTGTTAAACGCTATCGCCAAGTTAAAAGCCCGAAAATGCTCCATCTCTTCTAAAAAAATATTTTTTACCACAGCTCTTGGCAGAAACGAGGTCGTGTGTTCTTTTAAACGTTCCTATACCGTTCTTTGCATGTCACTTCCGGTTGATATGGTCACCGGGTTTTGTTGTATAAAACACATGGTGTAAACTTTGGAATCGGTAAAATCTTATTAATCTTACAATTTAATATCATTTTACCAAAAAAACCTATCACACTATTAAGACATTTTCTTTTAATTCGCGTTATACAACATCTTGGTATAGCATACAAACAACTCTTCTTCTTTCTGCTGAAGCCATATGCTACTAACGAATGAAAAACTTTATTTAATTGGTTGTAAATATTGTAGCTGCTGTTCTCTGCTATTCGAATAACATAAAGTGGGGTCACTCGATCATGAAAACTCGCCAACAGTATTACATAAACACATTCTATGAAATCATACCTTTAATTATGATTTTTGTTTAAAAAAAGTGGCAGATTAGAAGTTTTGGCGAGTATAATTTTGTCACCCGCGTTCTAAAAGATCCAATTGTTCGCTGAACGTTACCAAATTAGCACGATAAAAGTAGCTCGTAAGTCGTGACAGAAAAATGCCACCATAGAGCTACAGTTACAAATATCTCGAAATTGAAATGATGAATGATTTTGGAATGGTTTAAGAATGAAATTAAATGAGGGTATGGAACGAGTTTTGAGTGAAATTAAAGGTAAGTATTCAGGTAATTCAATGGCGCTAATTTTGTTCAAGATGAACAAATTGAGTAATATTTGTTACCTCTCTTTAATAATTTATACAGCCTTTTTATTGTGTCTTCACGGATTAATCTGATACTTTAAAATTCACCGGCCAATAAAAGCGTGGAATAATTTGACCGATTTGAAATAAAATGTTGATCGTTTTGAACGATTTCGAAACGTTTGCTAAAGCGTTTGCAGCGTTTTAGATCGATTTGAGCGAGTGTTTGGAATGAATGAATTGAGTGCTGAATGAATTATTTCGAATGGTTATGATCAATATGCGTGTCAATTTCATGGTGTTTTTAAGGTAGTGGACCCGTAACAGTTCCGCAACATTTCGGACCACATATTCTTTCACAATGTTAACCGAGGTTTCCAAATGAAAATCATTTGGAAACCTCGGTTAACACTGTTAAAGTTCAATACTTATGCGATGTTGCAAAACTATTACGGGTCCACTACCTTAACAGTAACGTACCGTTTGTGAATGACTCCCGCGTTCTAGAAGTTCTAATCTTTCCTCGAGTGATGCCAGCTTGTCAAACTGTAGATAATTTAGATATCCTAGCCCGCCGATCACAGTCAATGCCGTTAATATCCAGACTATAATTCTACAACATCCAAAGTTCGAGTTCAGGTTCGATCCTTGGCTTGGTCCGAGTTCTGGTTTGCGTATAGAGTCGGAACTGACTGACCGAGCGCCCATGTTGTCAATTTTATCCTGTCTTGATTTTATGAATGATAACAAAAGTCTACAAAAATGTCTATAGGCGGCGAGATAAGAAACACGGTTTTATCGCGGCATTATCAGAAGGGATTATTTATCATTCGGAACACCACTCGGCCAATCTCACGATCAACCTCGGATGTTCATAGACGGACTATTTTTTGAAAATTACCGGAAAACCTTGGAAAAACTCGATGACGTCACTTTAAATGGCGTTAGCCCTCGAAACTGTGAGTGAAAACATTCGAAGTCGCCAACGCTACTCGTTTACGTCACTGACGTGAAACCATCGTATCCTCATATAAATATCTCTAGATTCTTAAATAACGACTGAAAAAATCTTAATTTTTGAGAATGATTCGTCATTCTCAAAAATTAAGATTTTTCAGCCGTTATTTACTGTAAAAGATATAAATCTACAGTGCTAATTTTTCTTACACTGTTTCCGCCTAACAAAATAAATGCGCGATTTTGTGACATACCTTACATACCGATCGGGAACCCTCGGCGATTCTACGGAATAGACCTCGGGAATAATAAGGGCGCAGCCATGAAAGCGCGTCATATCGCACGTGGGTTTATATGACGTCACAAAATTACTAAGGATGACGTTGCGAAAAATAAAATCAACGTAAGGTTTGAATTGAGCATATTATAATTTGAAAACAAAACGCAGTGTTTTACTGCGTTTTGCTTTCAAATTATAATAAGCAAAAATGATCTCCACAGACGATCGGAAAACATTAAAGGAATATACTGTTCTTCAAGCGTAGAAACCAAAGTACAACCAGGAGCCGAATTACCTAAAAATGACCAAAAATTACTACACTTACGTCCGAGGTACTTTCCAGTTAACGGAAAAGTCCGAGTGACGTTCCGAATGCTTACATGCCTTACATACATCCGAGGTCTGTTGTAGTTTACGAAAATGGCCGAGTGATGATCCGAATGGATTATTTATATCACGAATTTACTTTCAATTCCTACTTTAAAATAGTGGCGTTCTGTGTGATTTTATTTTTTTAGACCAACATGAACATATCGAACGCATTGTTTGAACACGCTATTCTTTCATGCTATTCTACATAAAAGCAAAATTCTTGTCTTTGCTCTAAACTTTACTCTATATCAGTCATGAAAAAGATAGCTTTTTTTCACTGGAAGTTTGAAACTACAAACTTTATCATGAATGCATCGTTTTCTTTGAGTATTTTTGATTGCACTTTGAAGAAGTCTTTCCAGAGCATAGCGCAGTTGGTTAGGCATAATACTTCCAATCTGGAAGTCATGGTTTTGATCCCCGGTGGCGGCAAATATTCTTTCCGACGTTTGTCTCTCACCAATGGGTAGATAATCGTAAACCTATGTGAGATAGCAGTCGGAGGCTAGGAATGGGTGTAATGGTAGTAGTCGGAGAAAGAAATACCAGGAATCCGTTGTTAGGTGCTCCGGACGCCGCGATTTAACTCCGAAATTGTTGAAAGCGGCGTAAAACTCATTCAAACAAACAAATCCAGAGCTTACAAAGTGATTTTTATATTCGTAGACTCTCTCTAAAACAGATCTAACACTATGTTAAGAAAAATGAAAGTTATATCACTAGATACTGTATCCTTTTCTCATTCAGGCAATTTTTTCAAGGTGGTTGTTTAACAGTTTAACTGTTGACAGTTTAATCAGTATCGTACATAGAGGCCACCGGCCTAAAACACAAACAAATCTACAACAATAACATATAAGAGTTATCTTATAGTATAGTATTATGCAAACTGATATTTCAAAGGTTCTTTTGAAAATATATAGTGTGAGATATACCAAATACATGTATGGATTGTGTAGACAAGGATCACTACGCACAAATGTGCATTGTGAACCAAATATACATCGTCCATTTATACTGATTTTGAAAAAAAACAAACTTTTTTAAATACTGGCAAGTTACAATTAAAAAATAAAATTATCTTATGTAAAATTCTACTGAGACGCTTGGTTCAAGATTTTTTTGCTTTCATAAAAACTTTGGCAAAATCAGATTTGTTTTCTTATTACAGATTCATTTGTTGATTTCATTAGTAAATAAAATTCATCTAAATTACATTTCCCTTCATACTAGAGTGGCGACACCTGAAGGGTTTCGCGGGATAGAATGAGAAATGATAAATAGAAATTTACCAGATACACCTTTAGTGGCACATATGATGCAAAACGGTTTAGAATGGACACAATAACAAGAAAGAGAACTAGAAAGCCATGAATGGCTTGTGTCGCTCCACAGGCTTGAAATTCTTGTAAAAGTAAATAAAAGTTTTGACTAGATTTTTAGATATTTTTGGTTCTACTTATGTTGAAAATGATTTTCAAAGTTTCAACTATATAAAATATAGAGAAATGACCTCCGCCCAAAAAGGCGGATTTTTCATCCAATCAAAATATTTTTTGGCTGCATGATAATGGGTTACCCAAAGATCATACCAAAAAGTTTGATTGAAATCCATCAGTTACATTCTGAGAAAATGATTCTCAAAGTTTCCACTATATAACATATAGAGAAATGACCTCCGCCCATAAAATACATATTTTTCATCCGATCACAATTATTTTTGAAAGACTGATAAAGGGTCACTCAAGGATCATTCAAGTAAAATTTAGTTGATATTCATCAATTAGATTCTGAGAAAATGATTTTGAAAGTTTTCACTATATAACATATAGAGAAATGACCTCCGCCCATAAAATGCATATTTTCCATCCGATCACCAGACCTGGGGTCGATTACATGCCAATGTAATCGATTACAATTACAATTACTTGCAGATTCTATGATTACTGATTACATTATGATTACATAGTTTTTCATTGTAATCAATTACAATTACTTTTATGATGTAATCATGATTACATCTGATTACATGTGATTACATTTTTATTTCAACCTTACTTATAAACATTTTTGTCTTTTTGGAAGTTTTTTTAATTCAAGTTAGGTTAACAATTAACAAAAAGTGGAAGGATAAACAGTAAATAATTTATGCCAATTCTTCTCTTAGGTCTGTTTATATATACCTTGGTGCTTTTTATGAGTTTAGATATGCCCAAAGCTTTAATATCCTCTTATATTTGCCTCCACTGCTATGGAAGGCAGTGAGCACCTATAGCCTAGGTTGACATTTATAAATGCTCTTATTGGTATTTTTGAATATTTGATGCACAAATAAAAGATAAAATTTAGATTTTTTTCTGTCCAGAATCTTCTCAATTTTCAATTATATTTAGCATAATTATTTAACATTTACTAGTTTTCATTTTTGTTTAAGTTCAGAAAATAAGAGTTTTTGCTATAGAATAATTCAGTATGATTAACATTGTGAAAAAAAAGAAAGTAAAGGCCTTAGACAGAGTCAATAATTCTTTTTTTTTCAATTCATGGAAACAGCATGTCAAACTGTAAAACATAATGGATATGTCAAATGTTTTTTAGGCTCATTTAACTTTGTCGGAAAACTTCAAAAGATAGTGTAATAACTATCCCGTGTTTGCAGTACTTTATTGAATTTTTGCCCGATGGACTTTAAAATTTACCCTTATGAACCAACATCAAGATTCCTGCATGGTATTGTAATGGGACAATCATAGCATAGATGCATGTACGTAGAACTTTTGTCATGTTATTTGGATTTGAGAAAATTATCGGACAATTGAAAATTAATATAAGAAGAGAAGATTAATTTTTATGACAATCCATAAATGAATATCAAAATATAACTTTCATGGGCTGTCAAATACTAGTAAAGGGTTATTAACAGGTAATTGTTCAATAAGTGCCAGAGGCTATGGATTATCTTAGATGAGACTGACACTTCTTTTAATTCCTAAACACCTTAAACATTATCATTATAACACTTCATGTTCATTAGACATTTTGATTAGTTTGAATTTTCAACATTTAAAGCAAGAAAACAGAATGTTCTAAACTAGGGGGAAAAAAACAACATTTGGGTATAAGACAATAATAGAAATATACTACATGATTATTTTTCCCAAGACATTATCTGTTTTGGGAAAAATCTTTTTCTCAATTCAAGTTCTATCTAGTCACTCCAATTACTTTGAGTTTGTTTTCAATTGACATTTTTGTATTCAATACTAAACCTAGGACGGTTATTTAAGTATAAGTAAAAATTTGCCAAAATTAATATGACTATCATGGAAAATATTTTTTTTCAAAGCTTGTACTTGCAAACACAACAAATGTAATCATAATGTAATCGAGATGTAATCACGATTACAGGCCTTTTTGCAATGTAATCGATTAAATTACGATTACATGTAATCAGAAATGCTCCGATTACCGATTACAATATGATTACCTGAAAATTGTAATCGATTACATGTAATCATGATTACCGATTACGATTACCCCAGGTCTGCCGATCACAATAATTTTTTGTAGACTGATAAAGGGTCACCCAAGGATCATTCATGTAAAATTTCATTGGTATCCATCAGTTAGAATCTGAGAAAACTCACTTTTTACCATATTTGGAAATAAGCCACGCCCATAAAATCCATGTTTTTCATTGGATCAAAATTTCTTGAACAACTTTGAAAGAGGGTCACTCAAGGATCATTCCTGTGAAGTTTGGTTGAAATTCATCCAGTAGTTTCTGAGGAGAAGAATTTTAAAGAAAAAGTTTACGACCGCATGCACGGACGCACGGACGGACGCACGACGGACACAACGCCATGACAATAGCCCCAGTGGCTTTCAGCCAGTGGAGCTAAAAAGCGTAGATCTAATACTTTTAAAATTGGAGGTTATACAATATTGATAATTTCTGTTGGATAAAATTAGCGATATTGTATAATTTCCCTTAAATTTCACTCAAAACTCCCTTCTCAAATCAATATCATTTCAAAATAAATTCAAGATAGTACAACTTGTCTATTTTAGATATTTATCTAACTGTGTTATTAAAGATTTTGGCCTAAATGGCATCTCTGGTGTTATATGGTTGTGGTCACATTCAAAAGAGCAGGTAAAATAAAAGGAAAACTTTTCAAAAATTCTCATATCAATATCATTCCAAAATAAATTCAAGATAGTACAACTTATCTATTTTAGATATTTATCTAACTGTGTTATTAAAGAATTTGGCCTAAATGGCATCTCTGGTGTTATATGGTTGTGGTCACATTCAAAAGAGCAGGAAAAAATAAAAGGAAAACTTTTCAAAAATTGTGTGTGTGTGTAGGGGAATGTTTGTAACTAGAGATTCTACCATTACCCACAAGTGTTTAAGTCCAGCAAGGTAGGTATTTTTTAATTTGTGGCGGTATGAAACAATCAAGGGGGCCATAGTGGCCCTTAATCGCTCACCTGAGTGAACTGTCAAAAACACATTTGAAGCAGGTTTTGAAATTTTTTTTGATTAATATACAGGCAAAAGATCTGACTTCTAGAGCCTGAACAAGGTTTTTCTAAGATTTGACCCAGTGACCTAGTTTTTGACCTCACTTGACCAATTTTGAACTTGTCTGAGATTTTATCATTCTTTCAAATTTTCAGGCTGAACAGGCAAAAATGTGACATCCAAAGTTACAGTACATACAAGGTTTTTCTAAGATTTGATCCTGTGACCTTGTTTTTAACCCCACTTGACCGAAATTTGAACTTGTTCAAGATTTGATCGAGACAAACATTTTGACCAAATTTCAGGTTGATCGGGCAAAGCAAAAGACCACTAGAGTACATACATGATTTTCTAAGATCTGACCCTGTGACCTAGTTTTTGACCCAAGTTGACCCAATTTTGATCTTGTCTAAGATTTTATCAGGATAATAATTCTGACCGAAATTCAGGTTGATCAGGCAAAAAATGTGACCTCTAGACTACATACAAGGTTTTTCTAAGATTTGATCCTGTGACCTAGTTTTTGACCCCACTTGACCGAATTTTGAACCTGTTCGAAATTTGATCAAGACAATTATTCTGACCAAATTTCAAGTTGATTGGGCAAAAAAGTGAACTTAAGAGTGTATACATGTTTTTCTTAGATTTGACCCCATGACCTTGTTTTTGACCCCACTTGACCCAATTTCAAACTTGTCTAAGATTTGAGCAAGACAATCAATCTGACCAAATTTCTGGTTGATCAGGAAAAACTGAGACCTCTAGAGTGCATACATGGTTTTTCCAAGATTTGACCCTGTGACCTTGTTTTTGACCCCACTTGACCCATTTTTATACTTTTCCAAAATTTGATCAAGACAATCATTCTGACCAAATATCAGATTGATTGGGCAAAAAATGTGACATCTAGATTTCATACAAGGTTTTCTAAGATTTGACCCTGTGACCTTGTTTTATACTTGACTTGACCCATTTCGAACTCGTCCGAGATTTGATAAATCATTCTGACCAAATTTCAGGTTAATTGGGCAAAAAATGTGACCTCTAGAGTTCATACAAGGTAAATGTTGACGAAGGATAATGGACATCCACCTAACCACAAAAGCTCACCTTGACCGCCTTATCACACTAATAACAAAATCATGTGGGACCTCCAGACAAGTTGTCCCTTTGTGCACCAGCATTTTATACAGTCTGGGGAAGGAATCGAACCTTCATACATGATTTTGATAATAAGGGGTACTAAGACCCTGATGATGAAATAAATCCAAATAGATTCAGAATGATTATTTGAAAGGTAAATTGAAAGGTCTGGTAGCAGTCATAATTATGTCTGAAAGTGGGAAGTGGATATGTCATAATGTGCCGTTGATGGACATCGAAAAACAGGATTCAATGATCTCAGAGTATACATTTGCACATTTAAAGAAATCCTAGATCTAATTGACAAACAAGACGACCTTGATTTTCATACATCCCTCACTTTGAAAGTTTCATCTCCTTAACTTCTTGCTTATTATATTAAATTGCCTTAAAATACAATAATAGGTCAACTCTGCTAAATCATTATTGTTACCTAATACACTTAAATATATTACAAACTTTTTTGAAAATATTTTGGCAAGTGCCTTCTTCAAGAAATAAAAGACATAAATGTTATAATCACAAAAGTTTGCATTCTTACTGTTCAGTCATAAAGAAAATGCTTTGAATATTGTACAAGATAAAATATATATACATCTGTCCAATGATTCCAATGAAATTTTTATTACAGATACATTCACATGGAAGTCTTAATTTTTGCCCAATCAATCTGTCAGATTGATTGTAACCATGAAACCTTACACAATATTCGCATCAGGTCAACAGGGGTCAAAAACTAGGTCCCCAGGTCAAATATATGAAAAATGTTGTTGAAAGACCTGTAGAATGTTAATTGAGATCCTTTTCCCCAATGACATACTCGGAAATGCAACCAAAATCGATTGGGTCCTCCCATATGACCTGGCAAAAATTTTCAGCAAGTTTGAGAAAATTTGGGCCAAACTTGTAACCTATAGAATGACATGAAAGAACAAGATGTGTTTGTGAAACACGAATGCCCTTGGAACAGCATTTTTTTAAAGTTTGACCTTGACAGATGACCTTGACCTTGTCACATGACCTTGACTTTAGTGTACAGCTTTGCATGTCAAATACTTTTGGAGAAAAGGCAAAGGTAAAGTTTTCAGGTTAAGTTTTCGGACAGACGGACGGACAGATGGACGGACGGATGGACAGACAGACAGACGAATGGACAGACAGACAGACGGACATGAGTAAAACAATATGCCCCCAATCTCTCGATACAGGGGCATAAAAATTCTATAAAGCTACTTATTTTTTAAATGAATCCAAAACCAAGATGGTTCTTCCTTATGACAAAACAAACTTACTGAGCAAGTCTGAAATAGAATAAGCCAAAATTACTACCTCTAGAATGGTAATAAAGGCATTATCTATATGGCTCCTTTTCCTGTGACATACTTTGGAATCATAATGCAAAAAAAAAAATCAACTGTGATCTTCCTCAAGTTTAGGCTTCATATAGAACTAGAGGCGCTTGAGCACCTGATTTGATCCACAGGCCTGAATATCCTGAATTTCAAAGTTTTCACTATTTAACATAGAGAATTGACCACTGCCCATACAAGTCATATTTTTAATCCGATCACAATATTTTGGTTAGCGTGATATAAGGTTACCCTAGGATCATTTCAGTAAAATTTGGTTGATGTCCATCAATCAGATCATGAGAAAATCAATCTCAAATTTCAACATATATAACACAAAGCGAATTGACCTCTGCTCATAAAAGTCAATAATTTTTCATCCTATCACAATAATTTTTTGTAGCCCTATAAAGGGTCATCACTGATCATTCAAGTAAAAGTTCGTTGATTTACGTCGATAAGATCCTGAGAAAATCAATTTCAAAGTTGCTACTATATTACAAATAGAGAATTGACCTCCGCCCATACATGACATATTTTTCATCCTATCACAATGTTTTTTGTACGCTGATACACGGGGTAATTAATGTGAAGTTTGCTTTATATCCATCAATTAGTTTTTGAGAAAAGCCACCAATTACCATATATGGAAATTAGCCACGCCTACTACAGTCATGATATTCAACCGATTATAATTCTTGGAAGGAATCTGAAAGAGGGTCACCCAAGAAACATTCCTGTGAAATTTAATTGGAATCCATCCAGTACTTTAAGAGGAAAAGATTTTCAAAGTAAAAGTTTACGGAAGGACGGATGGATAGACCCACACATGGTTGAATAGTCTAACAATGTAAATCAAGATGGTGTGCAGCCCACTCTTGGTCAACACTGTGTGTTGAACCTACATCAGTCTATTTAACAAGGTAAAAGGACCAACATCAATCTTCCTTGCACAAAAATAGAAATATTGTCCATTAAATAACAATACTGTGGTCTCAGTAACTCATAAAAAGTTATCTACTATAGAACCCAAAATTCACATCAGCAAGCCTTTTGAGCTTTTCACATCATTAATTATAATTTGAGAAATATTACCTTATTTAAACAATTACTAGAATATGCTATTCCTGCGCATGAAAAATTGTCCAATATTGATAATAGAAATCATCCCTATGATAAATGATGAATTCTTTGAACAGTTAAGATCCAGATTAAAATGCACTCATGGGCAAGCCAAATTGAGCCAATACTGCCCAAGCTCTAAAACTTTATGGACCAGTCTAAATATATTCACCTGAGAAACCCTTTCTAAATGCCTGGCAGCCAATATGCAATGTGTTATATCATTGAATAACAGGCCTTGTAAATAAACAAATTCTGTTACGAAATTTATGATTGTAACTCAGGTCAAAAATAAACTTAAGAAAATGCAAAAAGAACAAATGCAACATGTTCAACATATGCATTTTTTAAAATACCAGACCTTTTAACTTCATATGCTTTGTTACATACCAAAATTTATTTTCATTTGTCCTTTCAAACAAGTTTTTTCTGTCAGCACATAGTTTCAACTTCACGCAAAAATGGTGACATCATTTCCAATGTCTTTTGACATTAGTCATGTGACCTCCAAAACTAGTTAACTTCACACAAATACCATTTCGAAATAAAGGTAAACAAAGTTAGCTTTTTTGCACCTTCAATGATGATCAGACAAGGTGACAAATTGCAGCTATATCAGGGCTCGTATTTGATCGCTTAAACAAGGGTTTTGACCCTCAAAAATCTGATATCTTATTTTGGCCCATAGAAATTTCTCCCAAGGGGGTCATTGATACCCCCATGAGTGAATTTTCTAAGAGTCAAAACTTTATGATGCATCCTATAGACTATTTAAAATTTTACAAATAAATTTCTTGCTTCCCAAGTTACAAGAAAAGGCCAATTGACTCTTAAACTTACAAAATTATACTCTTAATTTACTCTTTCTGCTCTTTTGACGCCTTTAAAATCTGTTTTTACCCCAAGAGTTTAAGGGGTCAAACACTCCCTAATTTCAAACACTAGCATGAGCCTTGCTATAGCCGGCTATAGCAAACTTTAGCGGTGTTGTATGATTCGTATCATTAGATTGATAAATAGAATGTTTAGCTTTTTATCATCTCTCAATCTATAATCTCGATAGCTCAGCGCGAAACAATTGTAACTGCCTATATGTTTATAGGCAGTTACAACTATTTCGCGCTGAGCCATATATCTTTTCAACAAACTGTACATACTTCTTAGTAGTTTATAAAATATAATTGGGCCCTACAATATAATGATGATCAGGGTTCTCCCCAGAATAATTTGAAGCCGTAGTGGCAAATTATAAGTATTGGTAAACATTGAAATGCATTGTGTTCATGCAAATGATAGTGAATAAAACCAAAATTGGAAAAGAAGAAATTGCTCAGTCTGAGCATTTTTTTCCCCATTATGTTTTTATACGGAATTATTACCTTTTATATCATAAGAATACATTAATTATCACTTTTTGACATTAAATGCTTAAAAATCCCCCTATCTGGTGACCCTTTTGAAGGAATTCAGCTGTAGGGGTACTTTTGAAGCTGTAGTGGCATTACACTAATTCACATGAAGCTGTAGTGGGGCCGATACAGCTTATTAGGCTGGGGAGAACACTGATGATTGAGTTACTGAGTGAGTGGGTTACCAGCACTTTCATACTCAAAATTCAGGAGGTCCAATCCTTCAACAGGGGCACTAATGCAAACAGTTTCGGTAAGTTGCCTGTATGCTATGGTGAGTTACGACATCTGCTCTTTGGACATTTCTGCTTGTTTTTAATTTGATGGATGTCAGGGGCTGCCGCCCCCGAACCCCCGCTTTAAATGAACAAACAGACAAAATGTACAATAACTGCCAGTCTGGCTGGTAAATTTGGGAGGGGAGGGCCACAAAGGATTTGATAGGCCAACCATTTTCTGAATGATTTCATATTTACTTTAAATCTATGGCAGATCCAGTTTTTATATTTATGAAAATAAGGCTTCAAACTTCAAAATGAGGGTTGTTTTCTTAATTAATCAAAGTTTCAATCATTTTTTTTTTCAAAAATGTAATAAATCCATGTAGTCTAGATGCTGCCAACTCCAAACCAGTGTTGTAAAAATAGAAACGTTTGACATGGTAGAGGCTAAGAGCACTCGCTTTGGGATGTAGAGGTCCGAGGTTTGAATCCCGACTGAGTCGAATATTTATTTGCGGGTTACACAAGTTCACTGTGAAAATAAATCACTTGTCAGTATTCGTGTATTGGATATTCAGTCATCTGAAATTATTACTTGATGCAAGCACTTTCTCATTTTCTCTTGAGGTTTTCTATTTAGAACGTGAATTGACTCTAGACAATGCAAATAAAAGACTTTTAACCAGACTGCGTGTCATCGACTTTGAGTGAAGAATGGTATCCCGTTTTCAAACGTTTTTGAATCTTGAACGCACTAGATTACACCTGCCAGTAGAGTCGGTCCGGGTAATTCCGTACGGACTTGGATAGTTTCGATTATTTTGAGAACGTCTTTTTTAGGACGATCATAATAACATACTTTCTTAAGGCTATTATATTTCTTCTAGCGAATACGCCTTATTTAACTCTAAAAACTATGCCATATGTTTAGAAAAATTGCAATAAATCATAATTACTACGCAATCGTAACCTTTTGTTTTGCTCATCGCCGATTTAAGGCGGCACTACCTGAGTCACTCCCTAATTCTCAAATACCCAGTCAGATAAGTACGAAAAGGTCACTCGGTACCATCTGTCCAAATGTCTGTATATATACCCAATGCTTACGTGAATTGTGAATCAAAGTTTAACTTATTGAAGAATAAGAAATACTTTTCACTCTCCTGGTAATATTTTTTTGTGAAACCTAGTTCTTTGTAAATAAAATGAGATTTTTCATACTTTACGGAATTAGCCCACATTAAGAAAAGTACAATTGTAGGGCAAGGCTAATTTCGTACAGGCCAATATTATTTTACCCATCAAGACCATAACAAATGATAATTGACATTATATATTTGTTTAGGATAATCAAAACCTTGTAACTACACGTTGAAAAGGCTTGACTAACTTGCATTGGCCCAGCGGCCCCAGAGCAATTAGTTTTTTTTTCAGTAATAAGTTTAGCCTAATGAAGCAGTAGTTACAGTGTTTTGATCGCCTACTAACGTTTAAAGTTTTCTCAGTGGATGCGCAAAACCGTCTACCAAGCATGAGGAGGTCCCATTATTGCCTCATAGGCTCGCCACACTTAATACTTAGAAGCCCATGATTGCCTTTTATGAACATTAAACTGTATAAATTATGAATATGCCCCATCCACCAAACTAAGCTATTACTTTTACCGCCCCGTTATTCATAACCGATTTTCCCGACGAAGCGTACGAATTAACCCGCTTATGTACGGAATTGGCCGGTATCAGCTACGGGCCTTTAATATCCGACATATGGTTTGAGGTATATTGGCTTGTTTAAAACCAGGTTTATTTCTAAAATAATTTGAAATGCATTTTATAAGAAATACGTAATTAATTCAAGTGTACGGAATTTCCCGCATGTACGGAATTACCCGGACCTACTCTAACAGAGTAATACCCGAAAGGGGATTTAGGCAATATATGTAGATAGCTTCATAGATCGGGCCAATTTGCTTTTAATGCACACTAGATGTAAAAGGAGAAAGTAGGAGAAACGTCGATATTCTAGGGGTTTTTAAGAGATGAAAGACAGTTGATCCGAGGTGGGTCGACTCGAGAAATCTTTAGTCGTGTTAAATCTTTCGTTCTGTAAATAGAACGTTTCTATAAATAGAACGTTTATCTATTTATCATCTCTCATTCTATACCAACTATATAAATATTGTTTTCTGTGGTCGCTGTAACGGAAACATGTGAAAAACGCTTCACCTCACAAATGATAAATCATAATTCTGTAGACAAAATTCAAATATCCTACGTTTAACATTGTTTTAGAACATCTATATGTATTACATCGTGTCGAGTTATTAAGAGTTTCATCCCAGTTTTGTGTTTTACAATCAATTAGCCTTTGTTTAAACGCGGTTATGAAAAGATCATGATTTCCTATCTCTTCCTATCTCTTGAAATATCCAAAACAAACCCAAAACCGCATAAAAATGATAAGTGCTTAACAGATGAAACCCAATTCTTTCTTCGAATATCGTCTAGGTTCTTTAACATTTTGTAGCAATGTTTTGGTAGTATAAAATCTGGCATACATATCAACTTCAACCTGTATTTGATACATGCAAGAAAGTAATCAACACATAGAGGTAACCTACCACATTCCCCTTACACAATGGAATCATTGGTTGAGGGGCCAACGCCAAGAAGGTCTTTACAAAATTAAATTTGTACTTTTTCTATTTCTATTGAATATTCATACTCCATATGCTTCCCCCCGTATAAAAGTATTGGTTTAACCATTGAGTCAAATAGCTTGAAGTAATCTTCGTGTGTAAAATATCCAAATTTCGTCTGGTATGATTTAATTAAGGTGGGACGATACAGTTTTGGGGAGACAACTCGCCTTAAAAAAAAATGTGAGGGGGGTCCTTCTTAAAATCAACTTCATATGAAGTTGCGCGTGCACAGTGGAAGGCTTTTTTTTCAAACAATCGTAATTTTGTCAACCTACACGCAGGATTGTCCTGAATTCAAAATAAAAACGTTCGCGAAACATTTCAGAAACATACGACTGCTCAGAAAGGTTCACTTTCTAAACGTTTGCAAATGTTTTTGCATCCTGAACTGCAGGGTTTGGCAATTATTACGAGGGACAAAATGAAATCCGGTCATGCGTTCAGAATAACGAATCACAAACGATCATCCGAAAAATGGTAGGCTGCATTACCGTAAAGTATATCTAATAAGTGTTTCACACTTGTGCTTCGTTATTCCAACCGTGGTACGGGCGACGTTGATAGACCTATCATAAGCCATGCACTCAGGATGACAAAACGGAGCAAACAATTTTGGTATTTATACCCTGCATTGCTCCAATGTGCATGAGCTTAACGTTTACTTCGCTTTGTTGTCCTGAACGCAGGGATGTCACGTTCTCTTCATCGCCGAAAGGGAATGTTTGAGTTCGGGTCATATCGTTGTAAGTATAAAACTATCATATAATGGATGCTTATAAAAGGTAGTCATCTTTCAGTTATTTGAACATTGCTTGAAAAGGAGAAAAAATGTGCTTTTTTGTTTACGACTTCGGTAAAAACTGATACAGGATGACGAATCATATCCCAAAATAATATGATTTTGCCACTTGGATGCGATTTCTCTCCTTTTCAGTTTACTTTTCTGCACTGTTAACTGTCTGTTCGTTTTTCACTATTCTTTTTAAAATCTTCAAAATGATATGTTACTTTTGCCTATAAAGATCCCATTCATTACGTATGTTACACGTCGTAAAGACGGAAAGGAGACAACGTAGAAAAAGACAATTTCAACCTTTAAAAAATCATTTCTTCTCTCTAAATTTCCATCTTTATTTGATTCCGTTTATGTGTGTTTGTTAGAATGAACACGATAATTTGATAACAATTATTAATATTCCATCAATAGCTTTATCAACATTGAATATGTCAATAAGCAATGATTTCAAAAAGCTTTCGTATTATTAGGAGAGCGTATGTATTCGAGAGTTACTGCGTCTGCTCCTTGACCAAGAAGTCCCGAGATCGGATATAAATACCAGCGATTGTACTTTTTCCTTTATTTGGCCCTGAGACTGTTGAACTCTTCTGTAATCGACGGAATCAAGAGGGATCAATGTAAAATTTAGCAAATTGTTTCCAAACCATTGTAAAATAAATTAGGTTAAAATTATCAACATAAGCACAGAATTCTAAAATCTTTAAAATCAATCGAAAGTCATGTTTTCTTCTTTTTTTTTTCAATCGAGTAATAAACCATCTTATCTTCCGTGGCAACTGAAATGGCATATTATTTCTAATAATTGCCTCATATAGAAAATAAGTTCATGGAGGAAAACCTCGTGTTTTGATCAGGATAATGGCTGTGCATGTGGCGGATCCAGAGGGAATGGGGTGTTCAGTCTTTCACTGGGTAATTCGACAAAACTTTGGTAATGATGTGAAATGACTACCTCCCCCCCCCCTTAATTGTAGTTTAAACCCCGTTACAGAAATCCTACAACTGAATAGGCGTTACCAAGTGTATCAAAATTACAAATGGTTTTTATTGTTGATTGGGAAATCAGGGGACGTAACAATGCCGGGACAAATTCAAATTAGAGTAGTAAATTATGGGGGGTACTGTACTTTAAACTTATGAAATTGACTAAAAGTGCCTGGATACATATACTTTTCTTAATTAATTTCAGTTGAACGATAGTTGGGCTAATTTTCTATTGACATATTTCTAGTTTGTTTAATATAAGTGTTTGCTTTTTTTTGCCTTCAAAAAAATTATCCACTTTTTATCTTTGAGGAGCATTTAAAGCAAAATGTCCACTTGTCATTTATTTATGCACTTACTAGAAAGTTTATTATATTTTTATGTTTTCCATATCTATGGCTATAAATATATGTTAATTTAGCACACCAGCATTGTGATTGGTCGGTGTAATAAACAGTTTTCTTTGATATTTTCGAAAACATGGCCACCGTAAGAAAAATGTAAATATTTTCATAATATGCGTGGAAAGCTATGTTGATATTTTCAATATATCTGTGCATATGAATGCTCTAAAACATACATCTGTTTCGCGGATATCTGGAAATCCCCTGAAACTGTAACGGCCCTCCTTAATAGCATAAATTGATTTTTTAGCCTGGGAAACTAATTTAGATTTTGCCTTTCCCCACGATAGTGTTGGGGTAAATATTTATCCCATGTATTTGTAAATGGATACTACATTAACGGGTTCACCGTTGTATGACCACTGCTCGTGTTTTCGTTAAGGACCTGAACTCCTAAAAACATTGATTTCTGTTTTAGTTTGATTTACAATCACATCGGTATTTCTGCAAAATTCTGATAATGAATGCAGTTGTGATTGCAAATTAACTACTGTTTTGGCACAATTTGCAACATCGTCTGTGAACAGAATACATATAACATCCTGAATTTCTTGAGTTACAAACATTCCTTTGTGAGTTTTACTTCGAAGAAAGGTACATAACTCGTTTATATAAAGTGTGAAGATTATCGTACTTGTTACGTCCCCTTGTCGGGTTCCAATGTTACACGTGATTGGATCAGTATAGCATTTATAAACTCTCACGTAGATACGCATCTTAGAATACATATTAAATAAAAGTTGGAACATTTTACCATTGACACCTATATTTTTTAGACAGTTAAACAAGTTTTGGTGTATAACCGAATCGAACGCTTTCTGGAAATCAACGTATAATACATAAACCCCCGCCCTGCTTACTCTTATATTTTTGAACGAGACTTTGGAGAATAAATATGTTGTCTGCGGTTGAGTACCCTGTCCTAAAACCTGCATGGACTTCATCAATTTTATTATTATATTCTGCCCATTTACATAGTCTGTCATGTAGAATATTTGAAAATATCTTGTATATTACGTTAATGAGTGAAATTCTTCGATAATTCGAAGGATCAGTCTAGAGCCCGTTTTATGTGCTTGTAATATTATACGATCCCTCCACATATTGGGAAAATTACCAGTGATTAATATATCACTGAAAAGCGTACATAAAACTGGTGCAGTTTGGAAACAGGTATGATTTGTAAAACTCGGCGCCTATTCCGTCAGTACCCTGGGATTTGTACAATTTAAGTTTATTTATACTCATCTGAACTTCGTTCAATGTGATAACATCATTTAAGATGATATCTTTCCCATTTTCATATTGTTCGTTATTTAAGGATTCTAGAGATGGTTGATTGTCAATATTCAATAAACTCTCAAAATCCGATTTCTAAAATTCTAAGGTTCCTGGTAAACAGACTTACGTTTACTAGTATTTTGCTTAATCAATTGCAATAATAATTTTGGATTTTTTCTCACTGAGACAAATTGTTGCCGGTTTTCATATTCGTATTTGCGTGTCTTTTTCTGAGCATAGCATTTTAAAGCAGCGCTTCGAATCAATATAAGAAGTTTAGTCACCCTTATCATCGGTCAATCGAAACTTCCTCAGTGCAGCATACTTATGGTACTTTGATTTGTCACAATTTACATCCCACCAGGGCTGGTTTTTAAATCGTACTGCGAAGCAGTAGATTTATATCTACCGTTTTCCAGAAATCCAGTCTGTTTGACCCACTACATTTTTACCATTATCTTCTGAGCAATGTGTTCGAACCAAATTATGTGTTTTCAAACACCGAAGAAACGGCCTTTTCTGTCACAATCTATAGGTAAATTTTGAGCGGTGAGCCGTGAAATCCACTTTTAACGGTAAAATTTCCATGCAATTCTTTCAAAATAGATGAAACAGACATAACAAAGATACATATTACCTTTCAAATGAAACTTAGTGCTTGTCTTAGATTTGAAGGTTTACTCATAGACCTATGGTAATGGACTGAACGCCTAGGTTAGAGCTCAGTTTTGAAAATACACCTATACAAACTTTGTTTGTACCTTATTTACTTTCCGACAAATAGAGAAGAGGCTAATACAAAATTTGATGTAATTTTCGCTTTTAGTATTTACCAGTTAGTATTTTCAGTGTTTATAACAAGATTTTCGGTTGAGTAAAGGAGTTGAAACGTACAAAAGGTTAACTGTATAATTAATTTGTAGCACTTACAATATTACTGCTCTGAACTTTCTCGAACGGTCATTTACCAGTTGTAGGGCTGACAACCAATCAAATTCTGTTATGATTATCACTCGGTCAAAACCCACGCGTAAATTCAGTCCACGTGGTAGACCGTCTGCTCGAAATGTGTCAATTAAGGTTCATGTAAAGTGTTTGAGACCCAATATTTAGGGCACTTCATTAGCCAAGAAAAAGCAGTATGTCCAGGTATATTATATATCAAAATGAAGCTATTCGTGAGCACTAGCAGTTAGGCAACATAAGACCGCCATAGCTATAGCGGTATAGCCAAAACATTGTGGAAAAGGGTCATTTTGTACAGAACAAGCAACTGCATGACGGTTGCATAAAATTGCCCCATATTTTTACAAAGTACAGTCTGAAGTACCATCCAGGTAGTGCTACAACCATTGGTATAAAACTCAGTCTCAAAAGGCTCTTTTGAAACAATCAAATTCCATTTATTTTGTCAACATACATGTCAAACCGGTTTGGTCTGTTTTCAAAATAGATGCAAGGTATGGTGCAACATCTCACCATAATATTGTGAAATATTTTCTGTGATTTATTTCAAATTATAGTTTTTTTAATTCAATGATCTAGAATCTTACTTTATATTTATCATTCTGTGAAATAGAAATTGATATATTGCTAAACAACCTTACAGGTATATAAACAATTAATGTCTATTTATGTTGTGATAACACACCTTACCATAAAAAGATCTACACGTTTACAAAATTAGAATGACATATATGACATATGTGTTTATAAAATAAGTCAAAATAAATTGCTTGCATAACTACGTTTTGGGGCTGAGTTTTATACCATTGATTGTAGCACTACCTGGGTGGTACTTTAGGCTAGACCTTGTTAAAATATGAGCCAATTTTATCCAACAGTCATGCAGTTGCTTGTTCTGTACAAAATGGCCCTTTTCCACAATGTTTTGGCTATACCGCTATAGTTATAACAGTCTTATGTTTTTCATCTGCTTGTGCACATAAATAGCTTCATTTTGATATATAATATACCTGGACATACTGCTTTTTCTTGGCAAATGAATGCCCTTAAAATTGGGTTTCAAACACTTTACATGAACCTTAACTTGTTTGTCATTAGTCAATAGTCGTCTGCACTCAAACAGGGAGCGTGGGAAGTTTACTTTTTTTTCGCATGTGTTAACAAATAGAAATAATTTTGTAATTTTGAAATATTTGATTTCAATGAGCACTCTGATCACGCTCCAATCCTATTTTCATTAAATTCAAATTTGAGTATGAAGAAAAATTATTCAACAACAAATAAACCGACAAAAACATACGATAAACTGATAGCAGCAAGAGCGATCTATTTTTAGAACAACTCATGAATAATAATAGAGTGCTGCTAGATTTAATCGACTGGTTAGAAATCAAAGATATAAATAGCATAGTTGGCGATTTCACGTGTTTCTTGAGGGAAAATGCATTTACAGTATTTGGGAAAACCCAATGCTTGAAATACAAACATGTTGGTAATCAAAATTGTAAATAGTTTAATGAAAAATGTTTGTTGCTAAACAGGCTTTTAAACTCTATAGAGAGAGGAATAATATTAACAGACAAGCTTTTAGCTTGGCACGTGCTCATTATAACAACGTAAAAATCTGCTAAGAAATAATTTAGACTAGCAGAGGGCTATCGAATCAGCAAACTTTCAAAATCGGATCCACGAGGTTGGATGAGCTGGCGATGTCCTCGAAAAGATGGAGTGTTAAGACAAAAAACTCACAAATTTAAAGATTTTACCAACTTTTATTGTCCAAATTTGAGCCCTTTTGATTGGCGAACTATTGCACTATCCCAGCCTCTCAATGATGTACGATTTACAGTGCTGACAGCACTTTGATTAATATATGACGTTTCTGTTTTATAAGCAAATTTGTGCTTAAGTTTTTATCTTCACACCTCCGAGAAATCAACAAAAATTCTCTTCATATCTTATAATTTAATGCTTTGGAAGTATAATGTAAAGATTTACCCTCAAATATGTGTATTGTTTATGGAACTACTTTTCGTGGAAGCTTACAAAAAAGTTGCTACATCAAAATTATTTTCATTGAGTAATGTAACCATTTTTAATCAAATCGGAATGCACGGATCTTGTTGAACATAACTAGAGCTAAATTATTTGTTGTTGATTTTTTTTTAAAAAAATTCTTGCATTTTGAATGTTTTGTGCAGTTTCTCTACATATCATTTTTTTCAAATTAAATAAAATAAAAAAAAAAAAAAAAAAAAAAAAAAACTTTTCAGAATTCATTGTTTTGCTTCATTGTCTTTTTGGTTTGATTCATCTTTAGTTTGAATAAGTAATACGCATCCTTTTCACCCCTTGTCATGCTGAACCCGGAATATTCCTGCTTTTGCAGGAGCTATAGACAATCCTCGGCCTGCACTTATGTGCAGTCTGATGTTAGTCCACACCACCTGTTTCTCACTTTAAATCCAGAATTGTCAATAGATTTAGTGTTTCAAATAAAAAATAACCTACAGTTGGTACTTTCAGTGCTTTTTGCCCTTTGATTTTAATGAAAATTTTCAGGCAAAATTTATCCAACATGACAAGTGTTAAAACTTTGTCATTTTTCCTAACACTGAATTATTTATTTAACTTTTATAGTTTTTCACTTTTGCGTTGAAATAGTCAGCAATTAATCTCATTCCTGAGCACGCTTTTTTCCAGTACAATTTGTTGAGGTAAGATTTATTCCAATTCAACGCAATACTTTCCAAAGCATTTTTATATTCATTTGACATCCGCAATTTTAACGCTTAATAAAGAGCGAAGGAGGGAGGAAGAGAAAGAGAGAGAAAGAGAGAGAGAGAGAGAGAGAGAGAGAGAGAGAGAGAGACAGAGAGAAAGACGGAGAGAGAGAGAGAGAGAGGGGGAGACAGAGAGAGAGAGACAGAGAGAGAGAGACAGAGACAGAGAGAGAGACAGAGAGAGAGAGACAGAGACAGAGAGAGAGAGACAGAGAGAGCGAGAAGTGACACACTACATGTACATACACTCTGTAAGTACAGTTAACAACACCGTAAAATTGACATTCATCTCGATCAAAACCATACCAAATCACTCGATCAGCGCTTCATTCATTCATTCCAAATACTCAAACTACTCAAAAACGCCCCAAACGCACTGAAAAAGAATCAACAATTTTATTCAGAATAAATAAAGCTAAAAATCGCGATTTCACTGACATATTTCAAATTGAAAAAATAGGAAGCTATTTATATAACTTTTATACATATTTGATTAAAAGGGGTAATAAATTCGCTAATTTTGTTCATCCTGAACTAAATTTGCTTTATTGAATTACCTCCCATTTCTTTCAGTCAAAAGTCCCTCCACACACGCATTCAATTTCATACCTTAATCATTAAAAAATTTCACGAAATTGACACGCAGTCTGATCAAAATCATTCTAAAACATTCACACAGCGCTCTATTCATTTATTCAAAACATTCCCTAAAATCGATCAAAAACGCTCAAAATCATTTAGAAACATTTCGAAATCGTTGAAAACAATTTAAATTTTATACAAATCAATCATATTATGCCACTACTTCATTGGTTGTTGAGGATTTTACAGTGCCTAATTGGTCCATGAAGACACACAAAAAGAACATACCGTATATTTTATAAAAGGGAGTTAATTCATATAGCTAATTTTGTTCAATCTGAACAAAATTAGCGATATCGGATTATCTCACTTGAATTTCACTCAAAACTCGCTCCACACACTGATTCAATTTCTTTCCGAAATCATTCCAAAATCATTCACCTTGTCAATTTCATAACGTTCTTTATTGTATTAGGTAAATCTACAGTTCAACCCTTGGTGGAATGAACTGAAAATAAAGCATTGAATTAACATTCAGGGAAAACCAGAAGCTCAAATTATGCCAGCAATTTTTGAAACAAACTGTTTACAAAATGGATCTGAGTTGATTTGATTTGATTTGAATTGGGGTTTTACGTCGCTTTCAACAATCTCTCAGTTATATCGCGACGATTGGAGCACCTACCGATGGATTCCTGGTATTTCTCACACCAGTACTACCACCACATCCCTTTCCTAGCCTCAAGTTGCTATTCCACATAGGTTTACGATTATCTACTTATTGGTGGAAGACAAATGTCGGAAAGGATAAGTGCCGCGGCCGGGGATCGAACCCGTGCGAATATAGACCTCTGGATTAGAAGTCCGGCGCGCTACCAACTGCGCTATTGCCGCGGCTGGATCTGAGTTGAGATAAGAGTAGGTACTGGTAATTTGATTAGTTTCCATCCGGACAGATCCGCTTTAATTGTGCTTCCACAGAATTAAATGCCACGAAATGTATAGCGTTCAGAACGGTTATCCTGTTTGAATGTACATAGAAACAAGAGCCGTCAGAGACGGATTATGCTCCCCGAATAAGGCATTGTCACAAAAAAAGCCATGTTGGACATGGACATTCCCCGCGAAGAAAGCTTGATAGTAAACTGAAGCCTAATAGATAAAAGATTCTTTTGTACTGTCAAAGATTTGCCTCCTATAAAATCTAAGTAAAAAAAAAGGGCAATAACTCAAAAATTATGCTAGCAAGAGTTGTAGTTCAGGTGTATTGCACTTCTCCTCCATGAGATCTATCCACCCATAAAGATTCAAGTTGACAGCTACTATACTTTAGGAGATATGCTCCAGACAAAATCTAAGTATCAAAAATAACAAAGGCCAATAACTCCAAAATTATGCAAGCAAGAGTTATAGTTCTTGTGCACTGCACTTCTCCCCCATAAGATCTATCCACCCATAAAGTTTCAAGTTGATAGCTATTATAGTTTAGGAGATATGCTCTGTGGTCAGATTGCAAGGACTCAAATAAGGTGTAATCTTACAAAGCAAACATAAAGGTAACAAACATTAAACCTCCTTTTTGCATGACATATTTTTAGACACAAATTTCAAATAGTTTAAAGTAAAGGGCATCTGATTTGCTACTGAAATGTGAAATTTCATCAAATTCTGAGCATAAGACTAGGAGAAATGAAAGAATAAACTGTATTTTACGTGCTAGCGTAAAGGTAACAAACATTTAGCCCCCTTTTTCCATGATTTATTTTTTTTACGTTAATTTCAAATTGTTCATAGTAAAGGGCATCTGATTTGCTACTCAAATATGAAATTTCACTAAATTCTGACATTTAGACTAGGAGAAATTTGGGAAAAACTGTTTTTTACCCTAAGTCCCCTTTTCCCGTGACGAGGCCTCAAATCCAAAAACCGTCACAGATGCATCAACACTATATCATAGGAAGTTCACATGGTAAGTTTCATTTGATTTTGCCCAAGGGTTATGGAGAAATAGGTGGGGACGGACGGACGGACGGACGGAATATCTATTTTACATGCTAGCGTAAAGGTAACAAATATTTAGGCCCCTTTTTCCATGATAATTTTTTTTACGTCAAATTCAAATTGTTCATAGTAAAGGGCATCTGATTTGCTACTCAAATATGAAATTTCACTAAATTCTGACATTTAGACAAGGAGAAATTTGGGAAAAACTGTTTTTTACCCTAAGTCCCCTTTTCCCGTGGCGAGGCCTCAAATCCAAAAACCGTCACAGGTGCATCATCACTATATCATAGGGAGTTCATATGGTAAGTTTCATTTAATTTGGCCGAAGGGTTATGGAGAAATAGGTGGGGACGGACGGACGGACGGAATTACGGACGGACGGACGGACAGACGAAGCGGCGGCTATATGCTCTCCCTTCGGGGAGCATAATAAAACGACTAGATAGGGGGTTCTTGAAAAGAACTTTCAAAACATTACTACCAAAAATGTCCTTACGGTTACTGCGGACAGATAACATGGTCGTATTTTCGATTTTTTTTAAAGCTCACAATAATTGCTGAGATTTAAACTTCGAAGTGCAGGTATTAACTACAGTTAGTTACATCGTGAAATTGACATTCACCTCAATCAAAACAATGTTAAATCACTCACTAAACTCTCCATTTATTTATTCCAAACACATACTCAAACCATTCAAAAGCGCTCAAACCCAACGAAAAAGAAAAGTGTTTTGAGTACTTTAACAATCTTCCTGATTATTTCTGTATGACGAAGTGTTTTACAGCATGTATGGGAACGTTTTCGGCGTTTTGAAAGTCTTTCTGGAATGAATTTGAAAGAGTGTCTGAAGCGAGTTTTGCGTAAATTTCATGGGAGGTAATCCAATATTCCAAATTTTGTTCAGGATGAACAAAATTAGCGATATTAATTACATCCCTTTAATAAAATATGTATAAAAGTTACATAAATTATTACCTATTTTTTTCAAGAACCTATCAGACGTTTACAATTTGAATTATGACAGCTTTATTTAATTTGAATTGTTATTCTATCTTTGTAAGTGAGTTTGTAGCGCTTTTGAATGGTTTGAGCGAGTGTTCGGAATGAATGAATGGAGCGCTGAGCGAGTGATAAAGAATTGTTTTGATCGAATGAATGTCAATTTCACGATGTTGTTAATTGTATCATTTCATATTATCAGACAGGTGATAACAGGTCAATACAGTTTTCATTTCATGGAAAAAACTCATTTTCTTTACATGTCCATTTCGCAAATAAATTTCATAATCCATTCGCATTTATCGTTGATCCATATGTAATGGTTAGCGACATAATATATAGTCACACAGGTGCAGCCGGTATCATTTCTGGGCAAACCACCTCCCCAAATATCGTAGGTTGGTTGTGCTCCATTGCTGACCCATTGCCAGATTCCATCTTCATCAGGATCGTGGAGTCCAATGTAACGAAGCGTATCTGTAATAAGATTGAAACCTTAGTTTTGTCTATTAAAAACAAGCTTTCCGACCGGCTATTAAATGATAATTTCTAACACAACGAAAACAATTTTAAAGCAACTACATATCTAATTACAATATTCCTTCGTGTATTTGTATTATGGGCATAGATGGAGTTTATTCTTTGAACGCAGAGGACGCATGCGCCAGGGAAAAAAGTCACGTGATACGTTAATTTAATTAAAGTAAAAGTAATCCTCACCACGTCACCAATTCACTGAATTATTTATTTCAAATTTCAACTGATTGCTTTTAACTATATAATTCACTAAAATGCATCTTCAACTGGTTAGCGGAATCGAGTATTAAGCCCTTTAACTTGAAGATAAATCTCTCACAAGAAATACATCTATGGTTACACTCCTGTCTGTCTTAACATGTGAAAATGGCACATTTTAACAGTCCTCAGCAGTCCATGCAGGATAAAATTATCGTCAGTATAATTCTAACACCTCTCAACTACAGCTTATTCAGATCTAATTACACCGACGAAATTTCGTTCTTTCTTAATTTTTCCCCGACGGCGGCACTCATCGTTTGCCGACTATTTGTCTCCAACTAAAAGCTTGATAATCGTAGACCTATGTGGGATAGCAGCTGGATGCTATGAAAGGATGTAATGGTAGTACTTGTGAGAGAAATACATAGAATCCATTGTTAAGTGCTCCAGTCTTACCGATATATCTGTAAGATTGTTGAAAGTGGTGTAAAACCCCATTCAAACAATCAAAAACATTTTTTTTGTTTTTATCGTTCATTTGACCAGGTATAACAGACATCAACAGTCTTCAAGTTTTCAATGAATATATGATTCTTACAAAAGCTCCGCCTGAGGGTGCAATGCTTAGCTGCGCTTGACTGCAAGTGATGGATAATGCAAATTTGAGTCGAAAAAGAGGCATAACAAAAATCCTTTGATTGCCGGATAGCTCTTGTGATAGTGAAAACACATCCTAAATTTCGTGAAGATATCTTCAATAAAAATAGATACATGTATATGACAAATATTAAAGTTTGTCACGCCAACAAAAAACGCCAACGACGCTAAGATGATCTCAAGTGATCTCCAAAAGCAGTCGAGAACAAAAAGGCAATTACTAGACATTATACAATTGGATTATGTTCTTCATTTTGCTTAAATTTGAAATAAAGCACTCCTTAATTTACTTTAGCTGGGTGTGTATGTATTAAGAAACATTATTTCAAAAAATACATAATTCATAGATCTAAAACAAATAATTCGCGGCACTCTTTGATGCATTGCACCAAAATTTTGTCTTATTATTATTGGAAAAACTATTGTTTTTTTAAGTTTTGGGCAGCCAGGTGCAAAAATAATGTTGATATGAATCGGTCGGAAACTGGTTTGCAGAATATTTTTCGGAAATCTTCGGCGAATCTACGGGAATAATAGGCGCGCAATCTTTTTGCACTAATATTTTATTACGACAAAAGTATGAACAGTTGCGCAAACGATTACATTAAGAAAAGAAAAAAAAAATATACTGTGAATATTACAATTTGATAACAAAATGCAGTGTTTACTTTGGGGGTCGTTAATATACGGTCGAAGCTGATCTAGGGTAGTCTCGGTTCTGGGTTCTGCGAGCTTTCCTCCAAGGTCTGCACAATATTGCTAGAAAGAAAAATCATGTAAGTTATAAAGGCGGAAAAGTGGATCGAAGGCACGGTCTGACAGTCCATGAGCCAGAACGGGTTTTGTCCCCGAGGGGGGGGGGGGGGGGAATTTCTAAGCCATTTTTTATCCGAAAGTCCATTTTGAGACATGTTAGCACTCTGGCGAGTGGGGCGTTTTGTAAGATACGTTGCTTCAAAGAAGCACACCCAACAAAATTTTAAAAATGAATTTTAAAAGAGGACCCAAAATATTTAAGTCAAAATGGCAAAAGGTTGCCTTCTCATACATATATTTGTGTTGCTGAATAACCGAAAGGCCCATCTATGGATTTTTTTAAAAAAAAAATCTGAACATCTTAAGAGGCGTGGCATTGTAAAATACGTACCCCTAAGATTCATAGAAAACTATGAATATAGAAATACACTGTCCATCCCTGCCTCACTTGGCATTTTGTTAACATTGCCTGTTTGATAGCCAATGGTATATAAAACATTTTGAGACTTGTTAGCACTCTGACCAGTAGCGCGTTTGTGAGATACGTTATTTCAAAGTTAATTACCCATCAAAATTTTAAGACAAGATTTTAGGTTTGTACAGAGAAAAGATGAATCAAAATGACCAGAAGTGATCTTTTAATACCAAAATTTATGTTGCTGAATATATGTAGAGCAAATTTATAGTAATAAATAAGTCCCCTATAAGGCATGATATGGGAGTAAAATATGTAACTTTTGAATTTCAAAGAAAGGCACATAGATAGAAATGATTATTCCATAGCTGCCCAATTGGGAATATTGTTAATAGTGCTTTTCTAAAAGCCTATGCAATATTGAACAATTTGAAAATTGTAAGCACTCTGGCCACTGGGACAAATGCGCGATACGTTACTTTAAAGAAACCAACCCATAAAATTTTCATATAACAATTTTAGTTGTATGTCTTGTTATAAACATTACCAGTAATTTAGTAAAAATTTAATTGATATTGTGTTTTATTAATTATATTTGGGATTCTGAAGGTATTTGAAGCCAATTTATATTATGACTTGTAAAAATACAGCCCTTACAAGCAATGCATGGGAGTATAATACGTTACATTTATAGTTTAATTTAATGTTTTCAGAAGAAATGTTATATTCATCAATGCTCAACTGCATGCTTTGTTTGCTGTGTTTTTCTATAAACTTGTGTTCTTTGGAGATTTAAAATTTTTCATGCATCTGGCCATCAAGCTATTTGCAAAATACGTTACTCTAAAGTAACCAATATAGCCATCAATTACCATAGGCTTATTCATATCTCATCTGCTTACAATGGTTGTAAAATCCCTCATTGTCTAAATCAGCTATAAACCATTCCTTTTAAAGGTATTTTTAAGGTATCAATAAAAATTTTAATCATTTCAAGACTCAGTGTGGTTATAAAAGGGTGCAAAATACGTTGCCACGTATTTATAGGTATAACTATTATCAAGCCGCTATCATTGTTATAGGAAATGCACCAAACACAATATTGAGGCAGCTTATGGTTTCTCTTAATTTGAGACTTTTTTTCACATTTTTAGAATAAAACACAAGTTATATACGTTACTTCTGGCGATAAGAGACGGTTTTCATTGTAAAAATTATAATCAAAATAGATGAAAAAGCTGTCCCTGCAAATCTTTAAAGCAATATTTGTATCCATTGAGTACAGAAAAGTTAAAAATATTTTTTAGAGTGGATTATGATCGTAGCCGAGTTTGTAGCTCAGCACATCGGATTTGTTTATGCAGTTGACCTCATATAATAGGTACTAGGTTTCATCAGTCTGTACAAACGAGTTGATTATCATTCATCTTCCTTGTATAAACAGCTAGAGGCTTTAAAAGAATAATGTGATGAATGTCATGTGAACGATAAATACAAGGAATTCATGGTTAGGTGGATAAGCCACCTTGATAACAGTGTTATGCTGTTAAAATGGCCTGAAAATTCCCTGAAGCATTTTTTGCTCCTTGTCGTTTCCAATTGAATGCAAAGAACATCGTATGCAATCCTAGTTTTGCCAAGATATTGCACAATTCAGTTCAATACTGAAAATTTACATGGGCATGCCCATATTATGTTCAAATGAATTGAACTTTGCCATATACATTTTTAAGCTATCAAAGAAAGTAACATATGTTACATTTAAATGACTATTTCTTTTAGAAAATCAAACATAATTGCTGTTTCCAAAGAACAATTAGATGCACACAAATTGTAGTTCCCTTGAACATAATTGGTTCTTTCAAAAGCAAAGATTTTAGTAATACAAAGATACTTTAAAAGGCTAAAAAATGCTATAACTTTGAACTAGATACAAACTACCAGTACTTTTTATGCAGAAAGGAACATATCTTAGATAGAATTAGCTCTTCTTTTATATCTTACATTCTGAAACAATAAATGATTTATGATAAATTGCTTTATTAGGATTTCACCAATACCAAGCCCTCATTCAAATACATCCCAAGACTTGATTCATAAAAATAAGAAAATTGCATGATGGGTCTATAAGTCGATTGCTTAGAAGGGCTTTCTATGTGTTTATTTGTACTTAGCTGGTGATTTAACATTCTATTTATTCCTGTTTGACATTGCTGGCTGACTTTTATATGTACATGCAGTTTGTGTTAAGGTAGAGAAAGGATTGAAGAATGCCCATTTTAATTAATATACTCATGGTTCATGGGCATAACCTTTTCATATTTTTCTCACGTGCACAAGTAAGAGACTCTTCTACTAACCACTATTCTAACCAGTAGGCAAATATTCAAGTCAAACAGTTGGTAAAACATGCAGTAAAATCCCCCCCCCCCCCCAAAAAATCTTCTTAATTAAAGAGAAACAATGATTTTGATTTGAATGGCTACAGTATTAACACTGAAGTCCATTTAAGACAATTGCGACTTGTTTCATACAAATGGTAACATGCGTTACTAGATTATGACATTCGGTATTCTGTTTCAAAACATTTATAGGCAACGAATAAACGAATTCATGAAATTAGAGATAAGTGATATAAATGTTTAAGATCATAAGTCATTTTGAAAAAAATGTTTCACTTACTTAAATTCTTTTAGCTGCGATGCTGCAATGTGTGATAGATAGATATGTAATTGCACTGAACAGATATTTCCCTATGATGAAATTAAACCATTGGTAGAGTACAACACAATGTATATATCCATATCTATCAAAAAGCCAGTATTTTTTTATTATTATTTTTTTTATGTCAAGGTATTTGTAATTTCTAATTTAAAATGATTATCAAGATCTGTGCTTATTTAGAAGGGTGTAGGTATTGCGATTTCAGCAATTGGATATACATGTAATAATGATTTGGCTATTTCAAAATTATGATCTCAAATCTTTTTATCAAAACTTTAGCTATGTGAGATGGGATACTACAAATAATACTAACTTCAATTTGTGTGTTTTATCACTTTGCACTTAAAGACGTAAAAACTAGCATTCAATAAGACTTTCCTTCTTAGCCGTTCAAAGATATAACATTGACTTCTCAATCAAGGTCTAAATTTTATTACCGTAAGTGCTAGGTGATCTTTGATCTTTCGTTGGTCACGCATTTGCCTTCAGTACTGATGCATTGTCGAAGAGACAGAACAGAGAATTATGAATTTTAAGAATTTAAACCATTATTAATAAAAAATAAAGCAGTTTAAACGGGTTTTGGTAAAACATTTTGAGGTAACGTATGTTACAACATTCCTTCAGAGACATAAAGCATTTGTTGTTATAAGGATATCGGTCATGATTGACATTCTTGTTTTATTATGCAAGATAAGAGTAGTAAATTGAAGCTGCCATTCTTCTTCTTTCTGTTTGTAAGCGGTATTTCAAATTACATTATATAAAGGGCTTGAAAGGCCATGTGCTCAAATCTTTTCATTTCTATGTATAAAACAAGTAATATGCAGGCTATCTAAATATAAACAAACTATCTCAATATGAATTCATCATATTATCTTAAGAATTTCGCCAACAAGTGTTGACTTTGAATATTTTTGGTGCCAAATGCCAATATTTATATATAGGCGAATATTAGGAAAGATTTTGTAATTGTAACGTATATTTCACGTATTTTCTTGAATCATACAGGATTCTGTGGATGTTTGATCACTCTTACTCAAGATGTATGAGATAGTATTAAAAATCGCAATCTGTGTAAAGAATTTATCAAAATGGGAGAAAAATGTAGTATTTAATGAGGATGTAGGGATGGTGATTTCAAAGTAACTTATCTTACAAAAGCCCCACTCGCCAGAGTAATAACATGTCTTAAAACGTTGCTTATACATGTATCTTTCAGAAAATCATAGTTTATCGGGGAAGGGGGGGCAGGGGACCCAGTAGCCCATAGTCTATGAACACTTTATATCCAGAAGCAAAATTTTGCCAGCAATTTACATGAATAAAAGTTAATACGTCACGGGTACCCAGTTGTCAGAGGAACCGAAGATTCCCAAATTCACTTTAGGTTTCCTCAAACCATGCACGATTTTGAGCAAAATAAGACAAGGCCTTTCCCCCCCCCCCCCCCCAAAAAAAAAATAAAAAAATAAAAATTCTGAATTCAATTCAATGAAAAGAAGTGCAAAATACACTCTTACGGGTAGGTGAAACTCCGGAAAGACTTTCAAACCGCCGAAAACGTTCCCTTACATGCTATAAAACACGTTTTTCCTACCTTTAATGATCCAGGTTTGGACTTTGTCATACCAGAAATGATCAGGAGGATTGTTAAAGTACTCAAAACAGTTGTTTTTTCAATTGGTTGGAGCGCTTTTGAATGGTTTGGGTGAGAGTTTGGAAATAAATGCATGGACGTTAAGTGAGTGATTTAAAATGGCTTTGATTGAGGCGAATGTCAATTTTACGATGTAACTATCTGTAACACGTTTATTCTCGACCGGTTTATGATCAGCTTGTTTTAAACAAAATCTCACAACAGGTACTTTTCAGGATCCATTGTAAGGTATTTTGACCGAAGAAATAAGAATGCTAGATTGCTAAAACCGGCGTAAAACCTTATTCAAACAAACCTATATTACTCATGACTCCTGGGGAAAATTATAAGGTAGATTGTCAAAAATCGGCATAAACTCCCATTCAAACAAAACTATATTTACAATTACTCCTGGGGAAAATTGTAAGGTAGATTGTTAAAACCGGCTAAGCACCCATTTAAACAAGTCTATATTTACCATTACTCCTGGGGAAAATTGTAAGGTAGATTGTTAAAAGCGGCGTAAACCCCCATTCAAAAAAACAAGTATTTACCATTACTCCTGGGGAAAACTGTGAGGTAGATTGTTCAAAGCGTCGTTTGCCCCATTCAAAAACACGTATTTACCATTACTCCTGGGGAAATTTTAGGGTAGATTGGTTAAAGCGGCGAAAACACCCTTTCAAACAAGTCTATTTTTACCATTACTCCTGGGGAAAATTATTAGGTAGATTGTTAAAGCGGCGTAAACACCCAATCAAAAACCACGTATTTATCATTGCTCCTGGGAAATAATGTAAGGTAGATTGGTAAATGCGGCGTAAACACCCATTCAAACAAATCTATATTTACCATTACTCCTGGGGAAAATTGTAAGGAAGATTGGTTTAAGCGGCGTAAACCCCCATTCAAACAAAACTATATTTACCATTACTCCTGGTGAAAATTGTATGGTAGATTGTAAAAAGCGGCGTAAACCCCCATTCAAACAAAAACAAGCATATATTTACCATTGCTCCAGTGAAATTGTCACCGTACTGTACATTGTAGAAACATGACCCGTCAACCTCAATCCATTTATCCCAGCAACCTGGAACTGTTAACGAACGTGTGTGGATCATCTCCCTTATTTATTTCATCTTTTTTATGATAAGCGTAGTAAGTTCGATATAACTAGAGCCCGACCGTTTCAAATTCATTTCTTTGGGCGTACATGTATCCCTGCTACATGTAAGATGAGATTTTTTGTACCAACGCCTTGTGAAGTCACCTCTCCTTTTTGAAAGGCCGAACTCCAGTATTCGGGCAATTCTAGACAAAGTGGCAACCTTCAGACTAGAATATTGAACTCAATTTTAATGCAAACTTTTAAAATATAAAAACTTTTTTCTACAAACGAATTTCAAATTGTCCAATAAGTAAGCGATTTGGTTAGCTTTATAACAGATAATTATATTTATGATTATATGAAAGATTACCTTTCTTTCGCCCATTCTTCTAGGCTTTGCTTACGCTATTCATCTATACTTTGCTTACGCTATGCTTCTAGACTTTGCTTTCGCCAATCCCTTGACTTTGCTTTCGCCCATTCTTCTAGGCTTTGCTTTCGCCGATTCTTCTAGGCTTTGCCTGCTTTCGTTAAATGCATTTATATGAGGGTGGGGGGTTCTTCGCTGCATTCAAAATGACAAAACGGTGCACGTCCAAAGCTGGGTATATTTTGCAAACAGTTCACACCGTTCTGTCATCCAAACCGCAGGGCAGCCCTGCGTTAAGAATCACAAACGATGTAAACAGTTATCGAATTATACCCCGCTTTGCACGTGTACTTCCGCGCAAAGCGAGGTATAATTGGCAAACTGTTTGCACCGTTTTGGTAACACTACTTACTTTTCTTAGAAATCGCTGTAGATAACACATCTACATTCAATTTGTCCTGGTTCCCGGGTCTGTTTACTGTATACGTCGATAATCGACACGATCCTTCTGTATACGAGGCGGACATGCATGTGTCGTTTCCCGCACAAATGACCGCACATTGAATGGCACTCATGGCTGGCCCTTCAAAATAGGTGAATTCCTCCATGATCGCCTTGTTTGATTGGGTCAAGAAATGTTGTGATGACGGAAATCCAGGTTGACTGTGGATTACTAGGATTAGACAAAACGCTTGGAACTGGATTAAACTATCCATTTTTTGATAACTGAAAAAGAAAAAAGAACATTTAAGGACAAGAAAGCTGAATAAAGTGATGCTCCTTTCCATTTGCTAATCATATCTCTTTCATATCTATATAAATATCCGTGTGATAACATCCCATATGATATGTTTTATGACATCGTATGGATATTTGTACAACAATGACATAATGCGGTTATTGAAAAATATAAAATCTAACTCTGTTGTGGAAATTGAAATTGTCTCGGCAGATTCCCCCAACCTCGTTAGATTTTTTCTTATACAAAATACCCAGTACGTATTATATATATTTTGATCAACTTGGTTGCATAATTTTCACCTTTTCAAACCAGACCTAGCTCAACCAAAAGTCATATCCGACTTTTTCTTAGTCTTAAGTCGATCAAACCGTACCCCTTCATTAGCATTCACCACCCTATCACGACCTAAGCCCCGACCAGTATTTCTATTTTTTCTCGATCACATGAACGCTAAATGAGCAGCACTCGATCAAAACCCGACAATCCGGTCCCTTTACGATCGCTTCCAGATATTCACCCGATATCACCACCATTCCCGTTTCCGCAAGATCTTTCGGTCAATTATCTACTTATTAAACGATTATCTAATTACAAATGTTTCCAGAAATATTTCCTTTTTTTCCTCTCAATCGCTAAAAGATCTTCCCAGATCAGCGATCCGGAATAGCCGATTGTGGTCGTGAATTAATTTGAGTCTATCGGAAAGGATATCTTTTTTTTTATTCACCCGAGGATAAGGCGATAACGGGTCGAGTGACTCTTATTTCCATCGTGGTCCTAACTAATTCCAGATCTTATCCTGCACATAAATGGAAATATAACGGCTACCAACCACTGCTACTCGCTTTTACAGCTGGTAGGACTGGTAGGGGCACTGTCTGTAAAATGTCTTACCCAAATACGCTAACCGCCAGGCTAACGACAAAACGGTGCAAACTGTTTGAGAATTATATCCCGATTTGAACGTAAGTGCACGTGCAAAGCGGGGTATAATTGCAAACAGTTCGTGTCCTTTTTTCATCCTGATCGCAGGGAAGGCTAATATCGTCACCTTTGTAGCGCTGATCGATTAAACACGGGAGGTGATGTCCATAATCGGAGCCATCGGCTCCGCTTTCAAAATCATGTGTGAGACTTCCGCTCCGCGTGTCGCTCCGATTATGTAGATGTCAACATTTCATATTTTGAATGAACAATGGGGTAGGGAGTCGGGATTTCCTCATTTATATATTGTTTTATTCATTAACCATAAAAAAGTCGAATGCTATTCGACCAGTTATACATTTTGCAACGTAAACGTACTCAAAAAATGTAAGAACACTCGTTGGTATTTGTTAAAAATGATTTCACCTGAGAGCAGTCTTTAGTCAGGAATGTCAAAAGACGTGGCTTTTACCTCCAAAATGCAATATTCTGAACAGAATTAATAACGTAGACCATGGTTTCAGTGTACACGAGTTTAACAAAACAACCATATAATACTCTAACCCAATGCACCTTTCTTCAATATAATATAGATCAAAGAAAATAGTTTGGTTCCGATTATGTGGATTGGCTCCGATTATGTTCCCTGGCTCTGAAGTTGTGGAGTGTCTTCTTCTTCTTCCATATAACATCTTCAATATGAAAGTTTCATGGGGCGCTTTTTTATCAACATCTCACGATGCAAGTTACGTTTGTTACGTTTCACTTCTACATGTTTACTTTTATTACAATATTCCGGTTACTAGACAGTCGGCTTCATTAATATTACTTAGTACATGCAAGAGAATTGTCAGACTATTATCCAGGATCAAATGTGAAGAGATATAGAGATTTATTCGAAGCCTGTCAATGGTTTTCTTGCTTATTATACTTCACACGCTAAGCGTTCCAATTTTAACAACGTCACTACTAACACTCTTTCAACGTCGATAATTCCATGAAATTTCATCAGATATATTTTGTGAGTGGTATCAAAAAAAGATGTTGCGAAATTCGCGTTCATTTGATACATATTTCAAGAAATACGATTAATATATCTTACTAAAAAAGACTCAAGGATTCTTAAAACTCCCTTTTGTTCTATTTTAGCACATCTTAGAAGGAAGACTGTGATCAAGCTGTGTCCGGCGTCCTTCGTCCGTCACCAATTTGTGTACACTCAAGAGGCCACCTTTTTGGTCCAAATGTCTTAAACTTGGTCAGGATGTCTGTCTACATCAAATCTTGGTCCAGTTCGGGATTTGGTCAAGTGGGATAAAAAAAAAGATCTTGTAAATGAAAGGGGTCAAATTTTAGCAAAAGTCTTGTGTGCACTTCAGAGGCCACATTTTCGGCCAAAATGTCTTTAAACGTCATCAGAATGTTTGTCTCCATCTAATGTCGGACAAATTTGAAATGGGTCTAGTGGGGTCAAAATTTAGGCCAAGGGATCATATCCTACAAAACACTCTGTTCACTTTATAGGTCACACTTTGGCCCCAATATCATGAAACTTGGTCAGAATGTAGATCTCCATCAATTCTTTGACATGTTGTAAACTGGGTCAAGTGAGGTCAAAAATGAGGTTAAGGGGTCATATGTAAGAAAAACCTTCTGTTCACCTTTGAGGCCACATAATATGCCCTTATGACCTGAAACTTTGCCAGATTTTTTTTTACTCGGGGATAACACGATAAAGGGTCGAATGACTCTTATTTCCATCGTGGTCCTAACTCATTCCAGATCTTATCCTGAGAGAGGCAATGGTTTCTAACCACTGCTACCCACTTTTACAGCTGGGTGGACTGGGGCCTTGTCTGTAAAGTGTCTTGCCCAAATACACTACCCGCCTCCGGTGGGGCTCGAACCCGCAACCACCAGGTTACGAGTCGAGCGCGCTAACCATTCGGCCAACGAGCCAGACTGTCTGCATCAAATCTCGGTCAAGTTTGAAATTGGGTCAATCGGAGTCAAAAATGAGGCCAAGGGGTCATATCTTAGAAGAGCCTTCTGTTCACTTTGGAAGCCACATTCTCGACCCAAATGTCCTGCAACTTGGTCAGAATGTTGCGCCCAATCATTTCTAATCTTGGTCAAGTCCTAAACTGGATCAAGTGAAGTCAAAAATTAGGTTAATGGGTCAAATCTTTGAAAAAACTTGTGTGAACTCTATAGGCTACTTCCTTTGATCAAATGTCTTGAAACTTGGTCAGAATATTTACCTCCGTGAAATCTCATTAAGTTCAAAAACTGGTTAAATTGGACCAAAAATGAGGTCGAAAGGCCAAATTAAGGAAAATCTAGAAGACATTTATTTGTCAACTTTTCAATCGGAAAGTAATTAAACTAGATTTAATAAAATCAAAACTTATTTAAGACTATGAAAATCAAATATTGAAAATGTCCCGAGCGCTTTTTCGGTATAGGGGTACCGTTTTATAAAGGCGATGATGAAAATTAAACAGAAATATAAAAAATTGACATTTCACAAAACGGATCAATATACAAGGGCGAAAACACGTTTTATATATACCGAACAACAAAAATAACGCATCACTAAATTTTTTAGCTACAACTTTTTCCATAATCTAGAGTTTGGAAAATTGGATATACCAAAATAAACGTAAACTAATTATTGATCTGTGACAAAAAGGATTACATACGAAGACATACGCATTGGAGAGTAACAGGTGACTACCCCAAAATCAAAAAATTGAAATTAAAGTCAGTTTTCATTGCTCTGTAAAATTCAATAGCGCGTGTGTTCATGTGCAATATTGCTCTCAGATAATGTTCGACACGTCGACACGTGGATTTCTGAATTTTACCTAGATTAAATCCTAACATGGCTATCCAATTGCTCTTCATGCTGCCTTAATTTGGCACAAACCTTGCGATTTTGCGCTCTTTCGTGAACTCTCATTGCAAGCTCGTTTCTGATATGCTTGAGTTTGAGATAAGTCTGGTCGGTGAAAGAGAAGGCATCGGTATAACTTAAAGAAGGTTTTCGTTATAAACAATGTTTTACCATACAGCAGATCGAATGCATCGTACGAAACTTAAGTTTGTCGAGTAATATAGCTTAATAAGGTGGACACGACCAACCGTGAAAACATTTATCAGATAAAGCCAAGTTTTTGAGTTTGGTGGTAGCGAAAAAATGAATTTCGGAACGTAATTGCGCATAGACATATTTAACTAATTCATTTACCATTAAAATCAAGGACACTGAGGGGTCATAACTCGACCATTGCCAGGTTAAAACGTCGATTATAACAACTACCGATGCCAAACTTCGGTGCTGACTGGATGGGGAGGACGGATTTTACTACAATTTGTGTTATGACCGGAAACTTTTTACTCTCGAGGTCACAGTTTTTTGAAAATTATCGTGGACTCATGGTGACAGTGAACCACAAAGATGAGGTATCCGGGCCGTTTGTCGACTCCTTCAAAAGCAATAGCCGTAGGGTGAATCCTGTAAATAAGTCTATGTTATGGTCTATTCATCTCACGCCATTGTGGATTTAACTCGTTCACTCCTCCTTAAAGTGAGACCAATGCTTATTCTTTAACCGACCAGACTCATTTCAAACTCGAGCTTATCGAAAATGAGTTTACAAAGAGAGCCAAAAAAAGTTGCGAAAACCCAAGATTTTGAGTGAGATCGAGGCAACATGAACATCGAATGCATAGCCATATTAGGATTTGCTCATGGGGATAATCGTCTTCACGCGCTTACAAATCTTCAATGCGTATGACTACGGCGTCATTCCTTTTCTCACTAACTAACTAACTAAATAACTAAATAGATAGATAGATAGATAGATAGATAGATAGATAGATAGATAGATAGATAGATAGATAGATAGATAGATAGATAGATAGATAGATAGATAGATAGATAGATAGATAGATAGATAGATAGATAGATAGATAGATAGATAGATAGATAGATAGATAGATAGATAGATAGATAGATAGATAGATAGATAGATAGATAGATAGATAGATAGATAGATAGATAGATAGATAGATAGATAGATAGATAGATAAATAAATTAATTAATAAATAAATGTAGTTTTTAGGCAAGTTATTATGAGTTTCGGTCCCTAAAGGCTAGGCACTCCAAGACTTTGGAGAATTGGTACATAATTAGAGACAAATAATTTTCTTTCAACCATCTAAAATTTCAGTAAAGAACAGTTTTCTAGAATACTGTGGTAGTTTTCTTGAATTCGTACACACTGAAAATAAGGGTCTACATCAGACATATTTTTCAGAATATTGCATTTTGGAGGTAATAGAGGTAAACGAGAAAGGTAAGACGTAAAATAGACAACGTGCGCCATGAAATGACGAGAAAACAGCGCCCCTTGGAACTAACAGAAACTTTATATTGAAGGCTGTGGGGGCATATGGAAGAAGAAGAAGAAACTCCACAACTTCAGAACCAGGGAACATAATCGGAGCCAATCCACATAATCGGAACCAACAAATTTTCCTTGATATATATCATATTGCAGAAAAGTACATTGGATACGATTATTGTGGTAGTTTTGTTAAACTCGTGTACACTGAAAAAAATGGCCTGCGTTATTAATTCTGTTCAGAATATTGCATTTTGGAGGTAAAAACCACGTGTTTTGACATTCCTGGCTCAAGACTGCTCCCAGAAGAAATCATTTTTAACAAAAACCAACGAGCGTTCTTATATTTTTTGAGTACGTTTACGTTGCAAAATGTTAAAACTGGTCGAATAGCATTCGACTTTTTAATGATCAATGAATGAAATATGACATAAATGAGGAAATCCCGACTCCCTACCCCATTTTTCATTCAAAAAATGAAATGTTTATATCTACATAATCGGAGCCACACATGGTGCGGAAGTTCCACACATGATTTTGAAAGCGGGGCCGGTGGCTCCGATTATGGACATCACAACACCCCCCCCCCCCCCCGTGAAAAGGGAGCACGCGACTACATATATGTGAAATCACACTGAAAAGAGGATTTACCGGGCTTTCATGAAAGACAGAGGTCAACAGCTCTAGGAAAAACCATTTTAACTAGCGCGACCAATGTTAATGAAAATCAAAATAAAATTCCAATTCAGAAAACAATGCAATACATGCACATGCAGAAGTATAACTTTTCCCCCGATTTTGTTTTCCATGCAAGAAACCCCTAGACTAAAACATTATCATTCAAAGTCTGTTTTTTTTTCTTTTAAGACGAACAATAAGAATGTGACAGATTACTCCATTCGGAACATCACTCGGCCATTTACGTGAACTGCAACAGACCTCTGATGTATATAAGGCGGATGGGAATGTAACAGGATTGTGCATTTTGTTAGCGGAAACAGTGTAAGAAAAAACTAGCGCGGAAACAACGCGCTATCTTTAGATTGATATTTTTGAAGTAAATAACGGCTAAAAAATCTTAATTTTTTAGAATGACGAATTATTCTCAAAAATTAAGATTTTTTAGCTGTTATTTAAGAATTTTAAGTTATTTATATAAGTATACGATGGTTTCACGTCAGTGACTTGAACGATTAGTGTTGGCGACGTCGAATGTTTTCACTCAAAGTTTCAAGGGCTAACGCAATTTAAACTGACGTCATCGATTTTTTCCAAGTTTTTTTTTTTATTTTTTTTCAATAGTCCGTCTATGCACATCCGAGGTAAATCGTGAGATTGGCCGAGTGGTGTTCCGAATAAGATTACTCTTGAGTTATATCATCTTTCATAAGGCAAACAAGTTGAATATAAAGAATAACTATCCATTCAATTTATATGACTTTTAAGGAATAATTTACATTTTTATCAACAATGTGACTTTCATATAACGAATAATAAGCCGTTTGTTAAATCGTTTTATAATTGTTTATACACAATTTTCTCGGGAAGCAAAAGAAAGAAGTGATATGAACTTTAATAAAACTACTTACTGCAGAACTAACCTGTGTATCATACGGAGTATGCGCCAAAACTGCTTCATTACAATTTTACGCTTAGGAATTTGATATGTTGTTGACAACGAATATGAGAGAAATGCAAAACATAACGTACAGTTAACAACATCGTGAAATTGACAAGGTGAAATTAACCAGGTGAATGATCTTGGAATGAAATTGAATGAGTGTGTGGAGCGAGTTTTGAGTGAATTAAATGGGAGGTAATCCAATATCTCAAATTTTGTACAGGATGAACAAAATTTGTGATATTAAACCAATATCTCAAATTTTGTACAGGATGAACAAAATTTGTGATAACAAATACCTCCCTTTAATAAAAAATGCATACAGGTTCCAAAGATAGCTTCATATTTCTTCAAGAACCTATGAGACGTTTACAAGTTGAATTAAGTCAGTGAAATCCCGATTTTTCCTTATTAAAATTTATTTTGAATGACGTTGTTGATTCTATATTTTTCAATGGGTTTGAGCGTTTTTACATGGTTTGTCATACAACTATACATAATCATTTTTTTTATTCACTTGGGATCTATAAAATCAACTCTTTGAAACTGTAGCTAGTATGTAAATTTCGATCCTTGGGCCCGTTTTTCTTAACTTTAGTGACAAAAATAATCGTAAGTCAAAATCAAAAATCGTACCTTGTGTTTTCATTTTTTGTTAGATTCTGAAATTGGTCGTGAGATGTCTAGTAAAACAGGCCCCAGGTCAGTGTGCACATTCAGCGCATGTTGTGAAAATTGCCGATCTTTTAATACCTGACAGATGGTCCCATTTTTGTATTACTGTTAATATTCATGCATAATTATTCAGCCCTGCGTGAAGAAAAGAAACGCTCGCGAGCGTACCATATTGTTACACAAATAAATATTTTACATCGGAAAATACAGGCTACAATTTCTGAGTAAATGTATCGGCAGCTTGTTGCATTTGATTCATGTAGTTATAAGAATTCTTTGTGTTATGATGATGTTTTAACTATGGTCGGGAAATGTTAACCCGTTTTGCAACTGATTTGACGTGAAAAGCGGGGTAACATTACCAAAACATTTCGCAAACGTTTAGATCCTGAACACGGGGTATTTGTCCTTGACGTAAATTAATTCGGTATATGAATCCATTGCGACTATTGTTAATTATAGATCAATTATTATGCAACAATTTCAATCAACATATTTGATTTATACGTAATATTGTCTACTTTAAATGTAACAAAAGCCGACATTATTTATTTATAATTTTAATTCAAGTACCTTACAATGATACATTGCGTCTGATTCTGACATGAGACTGCAAAACAATAAAATCAACATTGATTCACTAAAACAATTCACTGCACAAACATATATTGTGGTTTGTTTCTCATTTATGGTCCTCTCGATGCAATTTTTTAGTGTCTGTGTCCAGTCAATTACCATTCTGAAACTAAATGCCGTTCTCAAAATTGGCATTTATTTTCTAGTAATTCTCTCTCTCTCTCTCTCTCTCTCTCTCTCTTTCTCTTTCTCTCTCTCTCTCTCTATCTCTCACTCTCTCTTTCTCTCTCTCTCTCTCTCTCTCTCTCTCTCTCTCTCTCTCTCTCTCTCTCTCTCTCTCTCTCTCTCTCTCTCTCTCTCTCTCTCTCTCGCTCGCTTTTTATTAAGTGCTAAAATTGCGAATGTCAAATGATGGATAAAAATGCTTTGGAATGTATTGTGGGGAATTGGAATAAATCTTACCTCAACAAATTGTACTGGTAAAAGTGTGCTCAGGATTAAGATTAATTGCTGACTATTTCAAGCAAAAGTGAAAAACTATAAAAGTTAAATAAATAATTCAGTGTAAGGGAAAATGACAAAGTTTTGAAAACGCTGCGTACAACTTATTCAAACTAAAGATGAATCAAACTAAAATGACAATGAAGCAAAACAATGAATTCTGAAAAGGTTTTTTTGATTATTTTATTTAATTTAAAAAAAATGATATGTAGAGAAACTTCACAAAATATTCAAAATTCAAGAAACTTTTAAAAACAAAATAATTTAGCTCTAGTTATGTTCAACAAGACCCGGGCATTCCGATTGGATGAAAAAATGGTTACATTACTCAATGAAAATAATTTTGATGTAGCAACTTTTTGTAAGCTTCCGCGCAAAGTAGATCCATAAACAATACACATATTTGAGGGTAAATCTTTACAGTATACTTCCAAAACATTAAATTATAAGATATGAAGAGAATTTTTGTTGATTTCTCGGAGGTGTGAAAATAAAAACTTAAGCACAAAAATGCTTATAAAACAGAAAACGTCATATATTAAAAAACAGCCCTGTTGGGATGAAAATTGTGAAAAATCAAAGTACCATAAGTATGCTGCACTGAGGAGGTTTCGATTGACTGATGATAAAGGTGACTATACTTTTTTATATTGATGCGAAGCGCTGTTCTAAAATGCTATGCTCAGAAAAAGAAACGCAAATACGAGAATGAAAACCGGCAACAATTAGTCTCAGTGAGAAAAAATCCAAAATTATTTTGGCAATTGATTAAGCAAAATAGTAGTACTCGTAAGTCTGTCTCAGCTGGTAATTTACCAGGAACCTTAGAATTTTGAAATCGTATTTTGAGAGTTTATTGAATATTGACAATCAATCATCTCTAGAATCCTGAAATAACGAATAATATGATAATGGGAAAGATATAATCTTAAATAATGTTATCATATTGAACAAAGTTCAGATGAGTATAAATAAACTTAAATTGTACAAATCCCAGAGTACTGACGGAATAGGCGCCGAGTTTTACAAATATACCTGTTTCCAAATTGCACCAGTTTTATGTACGCTTTTCAATGATATATTAACCACTGGTAATTTTCCCAATATGTGGAGGGATGGTATAATATTACCAGTACATAAAACGGGCTCTATACTGACCCTTCGAGTTATAGAAGAATTTCACTCATTAACGTAATATACAAGATATTTTCAAATATTCTACATGACAGACTATGTAAATGGGCAGAATGTAATAACAAAATTGATGAAGTCCAGGCAGGTTTTAGGACAGGGTACTTAACCATATTTGATATTCCAAGAGATAGAAAATCATTATCTTTTCATAACCGCGTTTAAACAAAGGCTAATTGATTGTAAAACACAAAACTGTGATGAAACTCATAATAACTCGACACGATGTAATACATATAAATGTTTTAAAACAATGTTAAATCCCGAAAGATATTTGTGTATTGGTCTATCTTATCTTATGCGCTATGGTGGCGGCTTTGTAAGCTCTGGAAAGATTTCTTCAAATAGAACAGAACAAATCCTTTATTTCACCGAGGTATAACATGTATACAAAAAGGGCAATATGAAATAATATTCTAATACATCATTGGTCGTTGCACCCTGTTCCAGGACTATTTCGCCCGTTTTCTTCCAAGCACATGCCCACGGTATCGAGTGAGGCAAGCACTCGGGTTGAAACAGTCTCTACGCTGCCATGCAGTGGGATGGCAAAACTGGGTTTGATTACTGGACAGAGTGCAACACGTTATATAGGTTCAAATTAACTCTAATGTGTTATTGTTGTAGATTTGTATGTATTTTAGGTCGGTGGCCTCTATGTACGATACTGAATAAACTGTAAACTGTTAAACCGTTAAACTGTTAAACAGCAACTTGAAAAGATTGCCTGAATGAGAAAAGGATACAGTATCTAGTGATATAACTTTCATTATTCTTAACATAGTGTTAGATCTGTTTTAAAGAGAGTCTACGAATATAAATTCACTTTTTAAGCTGTTGATTTGTTTGTTTGAATTGGTTTACGCCGCTTTCAACAATTTCGCAGTTATATCGCGGCGGCCGGAGCACCTAACAATGGATTCCTGGTATTCCTTTCACCTGTACTACCATTACACCCTTTCCTAGCCTCCGCTTGCTATCTCATGTAGGTTAACGATTATCTACCCATTGGTGAGAGACAAACGTCGGAAAGGATAATTGCCGCCACAGGGGATCGAACCCACGACTTCCAGATTGGAAGTCTAATGCTAACCAACTGCGCTATGGTGGCGGCTTTGTAAGCTCTGGAAAGACTTCTTCAAACTGCAATCAAAAACTACTCAAAGAAAACTATGAATTTATGATAGATTTTGTAGTTTCAAACTTCAAGTTAAAAAAAAGATATCTTTTTTTCATGACTGATATAGAGTAAAAATAAGAGTGAATACAAGAATTTTGCTATTATGTAGGCTAGCATGAAAGAATGGCGCGTTTAAACAATGCGTTCGATATGTTAATGTTGGTATGAAAAAATAAAATCAATCAGAACGCCACTTTTTGAAAGTCGGAATTGAACAAGACTCGTGCATTCCGATTGGATTAAAAAATGGTTACATTACTCAAAGAAAATAATTTTGATGTAGCAACTTTTTTGTAAGCTTGCGCGCAAAGTAGTTCCATTAACAATCCACATATTTGAGGGTAAATCTTTACATTATACTTCCAAAGCATTAAATTATAAGATATGAAGAGAATTTTTGTTGATTTCTCGGAGGTTTGAAAATAAAAACTTAAGCACAAAAATGCTTATGAAACAGAAAACGTCATATATTAAAAAGCAGCCTTGTTGGGATGTAAATTGTGACAAATCAAAGTACCATAAGTATGCTGCACTGAGGAGGTTTCGATTGACTGATGATAAGGGTGACTATACTTCTTATATTGATGCGAAGCGCTGCTTAAAAATGCTATGCTCAGAAAAGAAACGCAAATACGAATATGAAAACCGGCAACAATTAGTCGCAGTGAGAAAAATCCAAAATTATTTTGGCAATTGATTAAGCAAAATAGTAGTACTCGTAAGTCTGTCTCAGCTGGTAATTTACCAGGAACCTTAGAATTTTGGAAATCGTATTTTGAGAGTTTATTGAATATTGACCATCAACCATCTCTAGAATCCTGAAATAACGAATAATATGAAAATGGGAAAGATATAATCTTAAAAAATGTTATCATATTGAACAAAGTTCAGATGAGTATAAATAAATTTTAATTGTACTAATCCCAGGGTAATGACGGAATAGGCGCCGAGTTTTACAAATATACCTGTTTCCAAATTGCACCAGTTTTATGTACGCTTTTCAATGATATATTCATCACTGGTATTTTTTCCCAATATGTGGAGGGATCGTATAATATTACCATTACATAAAACGGACTCTATACTGATTCTCGAATTAAAGAAGAATTTCACTCATTAACGTGATATACAAGATATTTTCAAATATTCTACATGACAGACTATGTAAATGGGCAGAATATAATAACAAAGTTGATGAAGTCCAGGCAGGTTTTAGGACAGGGTACCCAACCATATTGGATATTCCAAGAGATAGGAAATCATGATCCTTTCATAACCGCGTTTAAACAAAGGCTAATTGATTGTAAAACACAAAACTGGGATGAAACTCATAATAACTCGACACGAAGTTATACATATAAATGTTTTAAAACAATGTTAAATCCCGAAAGATATTTGTGTATTGGTCTATCTTATTATTTACGTAAATACTTAGCGAAATTAAGATGTTCTGGTCATCAATTTAATATAAAAATAGAAAGACACCGTGGAATAGAACAATAACGTAGGATATGTGACTTTTGGTTACAGAATTATAATTTGTCATTTGTCGAAGATGAATACCATGCGTTTTTAATGTGCTCCGTTACAGCGACCACAGAAAACAATATTTATTTAGTTGGTATACCGGGAAATGTGATTTAGATGTCTATAATTTACTAATGAAATCAACAAATGAATCTGTAGTAAGAAAAAATTCTGTTTTTGTCAAAGTTTTTATAAAAGCAAAAGAATCTTGAACCAAGCGTCTCAGTAGAATTTTATATTAGATATTTTTATTTTTTTACCTGTACATTGCCAGTATTTTAAAAAAAGATTTTTTTAAAAAAAATCAGTATAAATGGACGATGTATATTTGGTTCACAATGCACGTTTGTGCATAGTGACCCTTGTCTACAAAATCCATACATATATTTTGTATTTCTTCCACTATATATTTTCAAAAGAACATTTGAAAAATCAGTTTACATAATATTATACTTTAAAATAACTTGAACAGAACAAATCTTTTATTTCACCGAGATATAACATGAATACAAAAAGGGCAATATGAAATAATATTCTAATACATCATTGGTCGTTGCACCCTGTTCCAGGACTATTTCGCCCGTTTTCTTCCGAGCACATGCCCACGGTATCGAGTGAGGCAAGCACTCGGATGGAAACAGTCTCTACGCTGCCATGCAGTTGGATGGCAAAACTGGGTTTGATTACTGGACAGAGTGCAACACGTTATATAGGTTCAAATTAATTGTATTGTGTTATTGTTGTAGATTTGTATGTATTTTAGGTCGGTGGCCTCTATGTACGATACTGAATAAACTGTGAACTGTTAAACCGTTAAACTGTTAAACAGCAACTTGAAAAGATTGCCTGAATGAGAAAAGGATACAGTATCTAGTGATATAACTTTCATTTTTCTTAACATAGTGTTAGATCTGTTTTAAAGAGAGTCTACGAATATAAATTCACTTTTTAAGCTGTTGATTTGTTTGTTTGAATTGGTTTTACGCCGCTTTCAACAATTTCGCAGTTATATCGCGGCGGCCGGAGCACCTAACAATGGATTCCTGGTATTTCTTTCACCTGTACTACCATTACACCCTTTCCTAGCCTCCGCTTGCTATCTCACGTAGTTTAACCGTTATCTACCCATTGGTGAGAGACAAACGTCGGAAAGGATATTTGCCGCCACAGGGGATCGAACCCACGACTTCCTGATTGGAAGTCTAATGCTAACCAACTGCGCTGCGCTTTGTAAGCTCTGGAAAGACTTCTTCAAACTGCAATCAAAAAATACTCAAAGAAAACTATGAATTTATGATAAATTTTGTAGTTTCAAACTTCAAGTTAAAAAAAAGATATCTTTTTTTCATGACTGATATAGAGTAAAAATAAGAGTAAATACAAGAATTTTGCTATTATGTAGGCCAGCATGAAAGAATGGCGCGTTTAAACAATGCGTTCGATATGTTAATGTTGGTATGAAAAAATTAAATCAATCAGAACGCCACTTTTTGAAAGTCGGAATTGAACAAGACTCGTGCATTCCGATTGGATGAAAAAATGGTTACATTACTCAATGAAAATAATTTTGATGTAGCAACTTTTTTGTAAGCTTCCACGAAAAGTAGTTCCATTAACAATCCACATATTTGAGGGTAAATCTTTACAGTATACTTCCAAAACATTAAATCATAAGATATGAAGAGAATTTTCGTTGATTTCTCGGAGGTGTGAAAATAAAAACTTATGCACAAAAATGCTTATAAAACAGAAAACGTCATATATTAAAAAGCAGCCCTGTTGGGTTGAAAATTGTGACAAATCAAAGTACCATCGGTATGCACCACTGAGGAGGTTTCGATTGACTGATGATAAGGGTGACTATACTTTTTATATTGATGCGAAGCGCTGCTTTAAAATGCTTTGCTCAGAAAAAGAAACGCAAATACGAATATGAAAACCGGCAACAATTAGTCTCAGTGAGAAAAAATCCAAAATTATTTTGGCAATTGATTAAGCAAAAAACTAGAACTCGTAAGTCTGTCTCAGCTGGTAATTTACCAGGAACCTTAGAATTTTGGAAATCGTATTTTGAGAGTTTATTGAATATTGACAATCAACCATCTCTAGAATCCTGAAATAACGAACAATATGAAAATGGGAAAGATATAATCTTAAATAATGTTATCATATTGAACAAAGTTCAGATGAGTATAAATAAACTTAAATTGTACAAATCCTAGGGTACTGACGGAATAGGCGCCGAGTTTTACAAATATACCCGTTTCCAAATTGCACCAGTTTTATGTACGCTTTTCAATAATATATTAATCACTGGTAATTTTTCCAATATGTGGAGGGATAGTATACTATTACCAGTATAATATGAAAAAGGCAAAGCCTCAAAACGATCGCAGTCTACAATTATTGTTGTTGTTTTTTAAATGTATTCCAACTGCTTACCACTCTTTAAGATAGTGAATTCAAATATTCTTAATTTGTACCAGCAATTCTTTTTTAAACTATTCAATGAATAGCTAAACATTTAGCATTTAGTTCGCAAAAATGAAAAATAATTCAAAAGACCAAATGGTGAAACATTTCTCTGAACTATTTCAATAAAACTATTCATATACACTAATATATCACTTTTTAAGATGTGATATTTTAGTGTATATGAATAGAATGCCTTGAAGAAACTGTCATACAGAATATTCTGGCCTTTAGAGCGTAAACAAGAAATTATCACTCAGGCCCCTTTTCCAGTGATATGATATGGATCCTTTCCATTTTCAATAGGGGTCATCCTTGTGACATGGCCAAGATTCTGACAAAGTTTCATGAAGATTGAGCCATATTTGTAGCCTCTAGAGTGAAGACAAGAAAATTGTCATTAAGGCCCCTTTTCTTTTGATTTGGCATGGATTCTTCCAATTTTCAAAAGGCTTAATCTTTGTGACCTGACCAACATTCTGACCAAGTTTCATGAAGATTGGGTATTATTTATGGCCTCTAGAGTGTAAACACTTAAATTGTTGACGCATGCAACGGACAAAGGACATTCAATTATCACAAAAGCTCAGCTTGAGCAAGATGTGCTCAGGTGAGCTAAAAAGGATCCTCTATTCAGGGTATTGAACCAAGGCTTGTCAACACTAAGTTTCCAGTAAGAATTTTTTTAAAGCACTAAACTCACATTTTTCTATTAAGACAAACCTGGAAATGCTTTTAATGTTGAAACCACTGGACAAATGTTGGAGTCTCTGCTAGCAAAAATCAAAATAAATCCCGCCCTGCCATGCTCATGTTTATGGTCCAATCAAAATTTAGCAAACAATTTTTGCAGAGAGTCGCCCAAGGAACACTCTGGTAAAGTTTCATTGAAATCAGCCTAGTGGTTGAGAGGGAGATGTTGTTCAAAGATTTCGGGCTCAAAATAAGCCCCAACTTAGCACACCAATATTTATGGTCCAATCAAAATATCTAGAACAATTTTAGTAAAGGGTCACCCAAGGAACATCCATGCCAAGTTCCATTGAAATTGGTCCAATGGTTTGGAAGGAGAAGATCTTGAGAGATTTCAAAGTGAATAAATGCCACTCCCTGCCATGCCCATATTCAAAATTTTGAAGTGGGTCACCCAAGGAACATTTCAACCAAGTTTCATGAACAAGAGGACCAAGTTGGTCCTAGATCGCTCACATTTGTCTCATTGACCCCTGGGACATCACATTAATTAGATAGGCAGATGTCAAAAAGAAGATATTTGCCTAAGATCAATACCCTGGAACGTTTTCAGCAAAGAGCAAGACAGATATGCCTTTTTGCTCTTTGATTCTATGTAAAAAGGGATGCACCCGTGTGGGCCCTAAATGTGACCCAAGGGTCTTGATATGAACAAACTTGGTAGGGGCCGACTAGATGATGCTACATACCAAAAATGGAAGCATTGTGCCCTCTGTTTTCGATTAGAGAAGATTTTTAAAAGATTTTCTCTCTTTGATTCTATGTAAACAAGAGTTGTCCGCGGACAACGTAGCTCGCCCAAACAGCTGCTTGTCACAAACAGCGCTTGACCGAAGACCGAAGTTCAAAGTGGTTTCTTTCAATGTTAAATTCCATGATCTAATATATATCTGTTTGAGTAGTAATTAAGAAATATAAAAACTTTTTTGTTTTAAATTGCATGTATAAGGTTAGGGTAAAGTGAAAGCCTACAAGCAGATGAGGCTACCAATGGAATTTCTTTGTATCAAACATGAAGTTTTTCTTTAAAACTTTTCTAAGTCCACAAAAGGTCAAGATCGAGGTCAGATTGTGAAGGACCTTGGTCTCTGTAGAAGCCTATCACCTAGTGAGTATGTGTATGAAGTAATAATGTCTCTGAGTAAAGCATTTAGAAAATATAAACAAGGTTAAATTTTTGGTTAAAGTTTTTCAGTTTAAGTTTTTCCAAGTCCATAAAAGGTCAAGGTCAAAGTCAAATTGTCAAGGCCCTTGGTTTCTTGTGAAAGCCTTTCATCTGGTGACTATGTATATGAAGTAATGATGTCCCTAGGTTAAAGCATTCAGAAAATATAAGCAATGTTAAAGTTTTTGGTAAAAGAATTTCGGTTAAAGTATTTCTAAGTTCATAAAAGGTCAAGGTCAAATTATCAAGGACCTTGATCTCTCACAAAAGCCTATCACCTAATGAGTATGTAAATGAAGTTATGATGTCCCAAGGTAAAAGCATTTAGAAAATAATAAGCAAGGTTAAAGTTTTTGGTTTAAAGTTTTCAGTTAAAGTTTTTCTAAGTCCACAAATGGTAAAGGTCAAGGTCAAGTTGTGAAGGACCTTGGTCTCTGGTGAAAGCCTATCACCTGGTCAGTATATATATGAAGCTATGATGTCCCTAGGTTAGAGCATTAAAAAAATATATGCAAGGTTAAATTTTTTGGCTAAAGTTTTTTGGTTAAAGTTTTTCTAAGTCCACAAAGGGTCAAGGTCAAGGTCAAATTGTCAAGGACCTTTGTCTATGGTGAAAGCCTATCACCTAATGAGTGTGCATATGAAGTAATGATGTCTCTAGTTTAAAGCTTACAGAAAATATAAACAAGGTTAAAGTTTTTTTGGTTAAAGTTTTTGGTTAAAGTTTTTGGTTAAAGTTTTTTTGAAAGGGTCAAGGTCACAGTCTAAAGGTCATTTCTACATGGATGTTGGTCTCAAATGAAAGCCTATGCCCTAATGAGTGTTTCTGTAAAAAATAAAGCCTCTAGGATAAATATTGATAGAAATAAAAACTTTAACCTAATGCGGACACCGACGCTGACGCCGACGCCGACATCCGAGGGTATGACAATAGCTCTTCCGAGACTTTCGTCCCGGGCGAGCTAAAGAGGGTCAAGCCCGGGTAGAGCCCAAATATCATCCTAGGGTCTTGATATGAACAAACTTGGTAGAGGTCCACTAGATGATGCTACATACCAAATATGGAAGCTGTCTGCCTTCTGGTTTCATAGATATAGATTTTTGAATTTTCATTTTTTTACCCTTCGTGCTCATAAGAGATAAAGGGATGTACCCTTGCAAAGCCCAAATATTACCCAAGGGTCTTGTTATGAACAAACTTTGTTTAGGCCCACTAGGTGATGCTACATACCAAATATGAAAGCTGTCTGCCATCTGGTTTCAGAGAAGAAGATTTATAAAGATTTTCGCTCTTTTTTTCTATGTAAAAAGGGTTTGACCCGGGCAAAGCACAAATATGACCCCAGGGTCTTGATATGAACAAACTTGGTAGAGGTCCACTAGATGATGCCATATACCAAATATGAAAGCTGTTTGCCATCTGGTTTCAGAGAAGAAGATTTTTTAAAGATTTTCATATTTTCACCCTTTTTGTTAAGAGTAAAGGGAAAGTTAAGGATGGATTTCATTTATTTGAACAACTCTGGTAGAGCTTGACCCAAGGAACATCCCTGCAAAGTTTCATAAAGATTGGACCTCTGGTTTAGGAGGAGAAGATCTTTAAAGAAATTGTGGACGACAGACGACGCACGACTGATGACGGACATTCTACGATCACAAAAGCTCACCTTGAGCACTTTGTGCTCAGGTGAGCTAAAAACCATCAATTGGTTTTGGAGGAGATGTGTTTAAAGAAAACGTTTACGCACACTCAGACTGACAGTCGGACGCACGCATGACGGACACACCCAAATGACAATAGCTTGCTGGACTTTGGCCAGTAGGGCTAAAAATTAGTTTTATTCCTTAATGAAAACAATTTTGAGCACACAGCTATTTCTTATGCTTGTGCAAGGGTAGAAATCAGTTTTATAATGGAGAAATTCTTCCAATTTTGCTCCATGGTATTTGATTATAAGATATGAAGAGATTTTTTTTTTCAATTTCATGAAGTAATAAAACTAAAAACCTGATCACAATCATGTATGAATCTGCATGGCATATTAATACAGAGTGATTTGGTTTTTAGTTTCATACCTAAATGAAATTGAAAAATACTCTGTTTATCTCTGCCATGCCCATATTTATGGACCCATCGAAATTTAGCGAAGTATGTTTGTAGAGTGTCACCCAAGGAACATTCTGGTTAAGTTTCATTGAAATCAGCTTGAAAGTTCAGAAGATGTTGTTCAAAGTTTTTGGGCTCAAAATAAGCCATGCCATGCTCATATTCATGGACCAATAAAAATTTTGGGATCATTTTTTGAAGCGGGTTACCAAAGGAATTTCTAATATAAAGTTTCAATGAAATCAACCTTGTGGTTCAGAAGGATATGTCGTTCAAAGATTTTAAAGTGAAAAAATGCCCTACCCTAACATACCCATATTTATAGGCCAATCAGAATTTTGTGAAAAATTTCTTTAGAGGGTTACCAAAGGAACATTTTGGCAAATTTTCATTGAAATTGATCCTGTGGTTCAGGAGAAGAAGATTTTATGATTATTGATGAAGGATGATAGACAATGCGCAACCGACTCAGTGCCATCATAAAAGCCCCCTTTGAGCATGAAGTGCTCAGGTGAGCTAAAGAGAAATCTCAAGTCTGTGAGGTTCAGTATTCTGCGGGGCATCTTCTGCTGCACTGTGGTATTCACAGGGTTGTATGTGATAAACTGAAAAACAAGTTTTCAAAGAATAGTATTCCTTTTTCCATCACAAAACACCCTTTTTTCCACAAAAATAGCATCAAAAGTCTTTAATCGCAGCATTGGCAAGTTAAAACATAGACGATCAGATGACTGATAAAATATAATCCTTTTTTTTCTTCCAAAATCCATTGTTAACTTCTCATTTTCCAACGTTGTATTGCTGAAATTGTACCATACACTCCGAAGGGACACGATCAAGATGGACTCTTAAACGTCACAAATTGACCGCTATCCCCAGGCTGTGCAGGCCGATCTGGATCCAGGTTACTATCATCCAATTCATGGTCTATGCAGCATGGGAGAGGTCTACCTGAAAAAATTCTTGTTTGTTCTGTCTATGACTGATTGTTCCTCTCTGAACTAATCAGCACATAAATGTTGGCTCTCCTTGTATCCATTCATCCATCCCCAATATATTAGATATGTTGAAAATCCCATTTATCCTCATTTTTCCTAAATTTTCGATTTCCAATGTTGTTGTTTTTTCCTAAAAAAGAGCATGTAATAAACTATGAACAGGCGGATGGACTGTATAAGATTAAACATGCACTAAAGTTCTAGATCATGCAGAGAGTTGCAGGTGTTCGGTGAAGATCATCCACTCCTGGCTTTGTGTGAACTGGAATGGGTAACCTGAAAAATACTCTGTACTGTTCTGCATCCAGTTTAATGTGTTCTTTTGTTTTTGATTTTCCCGTGCTTCCAACATGCATATCCAATAGAACTGTATGGAGATATGTTGAAATCCGGGATTATACCTTGTAAGTATTGTCCCTTACTATTTATTTATTCATTAATTATTTATTTATTTATTATGAGGATGAGTATCTCAACTCGTTTTGGCTGTAAATGCTTCATCTTCAATTGAATTGTACCTATTCCTCTCCAATACTGTCTAAATACAATAAAACAGATGTTTTAAGCTTTTGTAATGAAAGAATGGACCAGATTTCATTTTATGCATATTTTTCAGAAATGTTAAGAGCCTATATGGTGGGTCCCCTTATGAGTTTCCCCTTTTCTAAAAATAGAACCGGTTATTTCATTTTTTTGAGTGAGTGGTCAGCAATACATGTTCTACTATCAGTCTAGCGCATTTAGAGGTGGTCAAATGTTTCTATTGCGTACCCACAATATAAACGTTCCCACGTAAATAATTTGTTATGAGCGTTATTTTTTGTATCAAAAGTAGAACGATCAGTCACCTACAGAGACCAAATATTACAGAAGCAATATGTTACAATGTTAAAACTAGGTTGTGTACACTAATCTAAGTACACATAATTTTTTGCAATCTCAACACTTTTATACACAATTTTTTAATCCACACGCACAAACTCCATGCGGTTCATGTGTTCAATGACAAGCACTGGCTTGCTAAAGGTTTGAAACAATGTTCCGGGTTGATGATTGTTCTCAAACAATCTCTAGGTAATCAAAGATAAACAAACTTACAACAAAAAAAAATCAAAAAATAATTTCCATCTGAATAGAACCAAATTTTGTATACACAACTATTTATCTTTACATCTGTATAAAATATATTAAAGCCGAGTTGACCTTGCCTAGTTTTGTTGCACATTGGGTCGAGACAAAAAGGGGCCGAGTTGACCGGTCACCTGCAAAATTACCATGAAACATGACATGGCTCTAAGTTCATTTGTTGGGAGGCAAGGTAAATTGTTATTTTGATAAATCAACGCTTGTTTGTATTGATGAATAGAATAGATCAGACTCAGAACTTGTTTGAATAGAAAAGAATACCCCCGCCCACTCTGACAACAACCATGGCAACCAATATCACTGATAGATTTGGTGGCTAGCCTAAAATATAGGGTTATTCAGCTTGTGGATGATGTTACTGAACACATTTCAAAACTAATTAACCTAAAATTATCCCCGTTACATTTAAACTAAGGAAAAACCTGAAAGATTTCGATAAAATTTACCTGAGTCGAGGATGACAGGAAGTTAGATATTGTTGACATTTCGAGAGGTGAATATTGACGATTAAAATCTAACGCAATTATTCAATGTTTTATATCCCTTCGAAGAGGAAAAAAATAAATAAAGTGAAAGTGTATCTAAATTTCCTCTTAGATTTTTATTATGGCATTTTCCTATTTTAAAACCGCATTATTAGCCAATCAAATCGCTTGCTCCGGCGCCCTCACCGAAAAAATCACAATATTTTTTTTTTTCGCATAGTAAAAATGATGGGTCGGGTCTAAATCACCCTTTTGATAAACCGTCTAAAAAAAACAAAAAAAAAAACGGTACTACCGCGAAACGATCTTTGATCGTGTCTTGCTTCGCAAGACACGATCTGCGATCGTTATAAAACGGGCTCTATACCGATTCTTCGAATTATCGAAGATTTTCACTAATTAACGTAATATACAAGATATTTTCAAATATTCTACATGACAGACTTTGTAAATGGGCAGAATATAATAACAAAATTGATGAAAACCAGGCAGGTTTTAGGACAGGGTACTCAACCACAAGCAACATATTTATTCTACAAAGTCTCGTTCAAAAATATAAGAGTAAGCAGGGAGGGGGGGGGGGTTATGTATTATTCGTTGATTTCCAGAAAGCGTTTGATTCGGTCATACACCTATGGTGTGTCAGCGGAAAGAACGCGTCAATTGGAGTTGGTTATTTAAGAACTGACCTCAGTGACGTTTCTTCCAAGGCTGATATTGCGAATGTATTGGCAGATACGTTTGCCAAGAAGACATCATCATAAAATTACCTACCTGCCTTTCAAATATTCAAAGGTGAAAAAGAATAGTCAAAACTTCTCTTCAGTTCCAGTCGACTGGAACATTATAAAAGAGACTTTTCTGTCAAAGAACTGAAGAAGGCTTTAAAGAAGTGTCATGACACTGCTGTAGGAAATGATAATATACATTATCAATTCCTCAAACGCTTGCCCTCTCGTTCTTTGCATTGCTTACTTGAAATTTATAACCGGGTATGGAATGCGGGAAGCATTCCAGCATCTTGGCGGGAAGCTATCGTTATTCCTATACCTAAACCAGGTAAAGATTCTACCGACCCTTCAAAAGATCGCCCTATGGCTTTGACTAGTTGCATTTGTAAAACCATGGAAAGAATGGTAAATGACCGTCTTGTTTGGTTTCTTGAAAAGAACCACCTAATTACGTCAGTCCAAAGTGGCTTTCGTAAACAAAGAAGTCTTGTCCGCTTCGAGACTTTATTCGAGAAGCTTTTATAAAGAAATAACACGTTGTATCTGTCTTCTTCGATCTTGAAAGTGCTTATGATACCACATGGAAGTATGGAATTATGAATGACCCGTATGAATTCGGTATTCGAGGTCGCCTTGCTTATTTCATTTCTGCATTTTTGGATGAACGTCAGTTTAGAGTCGGAGTTGGAGATACTTTGTCTGATCCCAATGAACAAGAAATGGGCGTTCCACAAGGAAGTATTTTGTCTGTGACACTTTTTAGTGTCAAAATTAACAATATTGTCAAAACTGTTTGCCCTGGGGTTGAATGTTTCCTCTATGTTGGTGACTTTTGCATCTGTTACAGATCAAAACATATGTATACAATTGAAAGACAGCTGCAGCAAGTCTTACAAAATCTTTCAAAATGGTCGACTGAAAACGGCTTCAAGTTTTCCAAGACTAAAACTAAATGTATGCACTTTTGTCAATCTAGGAAAATGCACCCTGATCCAGAATTAAAGCTGAATGGAGTGCAAATTGAAGTTGTAAAAGAATTTAAATTTCTGGGACTCCTTTTCGATTCTAAACTGTCGTTTGTACCCCATATTGTCAACTTAAAAAGATAAGTTATTATTTATTATTATTATTCTTTATTTCCTCCAAATTGAAGATTACATATATTTACAAAACAATATCAATAGCATATATATATAAGAAAAAATCAATATAGAATTTAAGAAGACAAAATGAAACCAAAAATCATTGACACGGAGAAAAAATAAGCCAGGACAGTAGAGAAGGAAGAAGTGAACAAATTAGAACAAGATAAGATCAAAATATTACATTATCAGCGAAAAACGAAATATAATGCAAGATAATGACCTTAAATAATGTATTTATTTATGTATATACACCTAAAATTATATCTTACCCGAAACGAAAAAGAAAGGTATTAAAAAGGTGAATATACACGGACAGATATTAAGTTATCTTATACTTACGTCTGCCGATTCAATATTGCAGTCTGTATTCACATATTAATCTATGTATAAACTGAAAGACCAGTGGGTAAAAACAATCATACGTGTCTTCTAAGATACGATTGAACTCTAAGTTCAAGCCAAATAAGGTTGTCAAATACTGTAAAGGAGACATTGAAAAAAGATTATCAAATACTGAATTATCAAATTTATAATAAACCAGAGCTGCAAAATGGCGAGCTATTTCATAGAATCGGGGACAATCATTTAAGATATGTTCAGAAATACTAGCATTTAAGCAATCGCGTTGACATTTGTGACAAGTTGTAGAAAAACATGATAGATATGAAATAAACTGTGCCACAGAGAAGAATGTTCGAAGCAAATGTGGCTTTCGTTTAGCAAAATACCATAACGGGCAGCAAATAAACTGAGGTTGGATTTCCCTATATATTCTAAATTCCGTAGTGGATGTTCTCACTTCCCATTCACAAATAAAATGTTGGGAAAGTCTATTTTTGACCAATGACTTCCATGCATATTTTGTTGGAAAAGTTCCACAATTAATATAATCATAAAAGACATGGGGAGCTGATTAAAAGGTTTTATTACACCTTTACAGGGCACTTGTCAGATCTAAATTAGATTATGGTTGTGTTGTGTACGGTTCTGCACGTTCTGCACGTCCTTCATATCTTCACAAACTTGATACCATTCATAATCAAGGATTGCGGTTAGCGCTGGGTACTTTTAGAACATCACTAGTTAATAGTCTTTACATTGAAGCGAATGAACCTTCCTTGAATCTGAGAAGGAAAAATCTTTCAATGCAATACTATTTAAAGCTTAAATCTAATCCTGACAATCCGACGTATGAAGCTGTGTTTGAACCTAAACACAGACGGGATTTTAATAAGAAACCTAGTGCAATACCCTCGTTTAGCTTACGTTGTGAAGCAGATATTAACTCTCTAGATTTTGATCTAGAGGATGTGGCAGAACAGATTGTTCCTGAAGTTCATTTGTGGACTTCTAAAAGCCTCAGATTTCTTTACGATCTTGCTTCTAACAAAAAGGATACAACCGATCCAACTGTTTTTAAAACAAAGTTTTTAGAAATAAGAGAGAAATACGCATCTTATGAATAGATTTATACAGATGGTTCAAAGGACGGAGAAAAAGTTGCCTCAGCCACCATTTTAGATGGTGAAAAGTATCAATTCCGTTTGCCAAATAACTCTTCTATATTTTCAGCCGAGCTAAAGGCGATTGACCTCGCACTCGACCATATAATCGGAGAGCGCTTCTCTCGCTACATAATTCACACTGACTCTATGTCAAGTATACAAGCGATTGAGAACGAGAAAACCGACAATCCGATTATTGTTCGATTATTAAATTCAACAGCTCAGCTTCACGATGTTGATCTCGTTTTCTGCTGGTTTCCGAGCCACGTTGGTATGTGGTAATGAAGAGGCAGATAAAGCTGCCAAGGAGGCTTTATCACTAGAAAGTTTACCCTTTGAAGTGCCTTTTACTGATTTTAAACCTTACATTCATGGTTTCATTCAGGATGTCTGGAAGGACTGTTAGTCCGATCCAGCGAATCACAGAAATAAATTATATTCTGTTCGTCAAGATCTTGGCGAATGGTTGCCTGGTTACATGTCAAGTCGTCGTGAAGAACTTGTATTGACTCGACTACGCATTGGACATACGCATTTCACTCACTCCTACCTTTTAAAGGGAGAGGAGATGCCAATGTGCATTCCATGCAACACTCCTCTAACTGTCAGTCATATATTCATAGAATGTATAGATTTCTCTTCTATCAGAGACAATTATTTTCAGGTTAAGAATATGAAGACCCTTTTTGACTGTGTTAGGATTGAGCTTATTTTTGACTTCCTGAAAGCCATTGGTTTGTATAATAAAATGTATTTTTACGTTTATTTGATTTTGAATTTATTCTTAGACTTATAGCGTTTATCGTGAATTTTAAAAGTTATTTTGAGTGATCTTTTGATCATGATCTTCTTTTAGACTTTAAAAATTTCTGTACATTTTACCATGTATACTGAGTTGTCTTATTCTATTTACCTTGATTTGTTTTATAATGATTTCGTCTAGTTTAGTTGTGATGTATACTTGACGTTGTTTATAACTGTTATTCATTTTTTCAATATGTTTTGCGCCCAACATGACCTTAGTTGTCGGCCGGTCATAAAACAATATTCATTCATTCACAAATTACATATCAATAAATACTTGAGGCCAAAGAGGGTCAAGTATTACTCCACTGGAATGGCTCCAAGAAAACCATTTATTTGGTTTTAATATAATTTGAATAAAGGATGATTTTAGAAAGCAGGGTAAGGTCTGTGAAAATGTTAATCTTATAATTGAATATTGGGAACAGGGCCGAACCCAAGCTTTTTAGGAAAAATGCGTTATTTTCACAAAAATAGGGGAAAATGTTAATAAAGAGGTTTCGGACAAAAACTTTGATTTAGTGTACAAATCTTTTATTCTTTCTTTTCACTTTAAGATTTTGGAAAGGCCGTCGACCTAGGTAACTTGTGAATTTTTTCATGATGTCACTTTTGGAATATTGGGAACGTGTCCTTTTAAGGGTACCAGTCAAAGATGGAGAAAAAAACACTGGAATTAATACAGACCTCGCCCCTATTATTCTAAATTTAAGTAAGTAGGTCAAAGGTCAGGTTCAGGGGTTCTACAGGATGCTAGAATAAAAGACCATCATCTCCAAACATTTATTACTGGCAAAATATAGTTTTTGAGATGATAATTCAATATTTTAGAAAAAGTAGGTCAAAGGCCAAAAACTAGGCCAAGGGTTCAGCATGATGCCAGCGTCAAAGATAGTCATCTACCAACCATTCCCAGTCCCAGCCGTTAATTGAATATTTAAGAAAGTAGGTCAAAGTTCACGGTCCGTGACAGAGGTTATCAAGATGCCAGAACCAAAGACAATCATTTATTAACCTTTATTATTGACTGAATACAGTTTTACACAAAACCATTCTTATCCTATGCCTAGTTATAGACAGTAAGCTTTTTTGATTTTTCCCTTTTGTCCCTTTTTTGCTGACGTGAAAGCCTCAAGTACCCAAGATCATTGCTCAACAAGAGTTTAACAAAGAAATCTGAAGGATGATAACCTAAGCATCATGGTAGAATTCTGATGAGAAATTTCAGATAAAAAATCATAAAAAGATCCAGAGGGTCAATTTCTTATGACATGGCAGCGCACAGCACCAAATATATCTATACAATCAGAATTAAACCAAGAAATCTGAAAGAGTATGTCCCAAGAATAATTCCTGTGACATAAGGCTGAATTTTGATGGGTAGTTCCAGTGAAGAAAATTTATTAAACATTAAACTAATCACCATAAGGGAACATGTTTTGATTAGCGGCACCCCTTGGTATAATTTCATTTAGCATTTACAAACGGAAACAAAAAAGCTCGCCCCAAAGATCATTCTGGGGAAGTAACGTCCAATTCTGTGGCCCATTTTCTGGTGACATGAAAAGCCGTATTTTAATATCTTAATGAAGGAATCTGAAACAAAAATGTCTTGGAAGATAATTTCTCTAAAGCTTGGTTAAATTACCACCAGTTGGTTCAGAGTGGATGTTTTTTATATTTCACGATATGGGCCCTATTCTTTGCTGACACGGCAGCCCGAATTGGATCATTCCCTTTAAATTTGGTGACATTCTGCCCTTGTTACATAATATAGGCCATCGATAGTTGAATGAATACATAATTGATAAATATTATCCCTTGTCATGCTGAATAAAAACTTTGTCAGGAAAATTGTATTTATATCAAAGTGCTGAAATAACGGATGCAATTATTATAGGAAACTGTTATTCTGATCATGAACTCTTTAGACTTTCTGGTTAAAATATGTAAATCAGATATTTAGACTAGGATCAGGCAGCACATATCTGCAGTCTGAACTTTGTCTTAGCTTCCTGCTTCAGAAGAAACATTAGGGATTCGCCTTACTGAAATGTAAAGTTTGCTGCAAAATTGTCACAAACTAATCGATTTGTGAGAACAGTTAGCAGCAACTTAACATGTGTTTACATCAGAAAATCTATTTGATGTAAAAATACTGCAAGGTCCTTGGATAAAAAAGTGTTTTCCTGCAACCTCATCGCAAACAGGAAGTCTGCAGTAAGTTTGCCACAAGTCATTTTTTGATTAGTTATATCATTAGCAGCACTTAGATGGAAGTTTGCAAGAAGTTGAATTTGTCTTTGAAAGAAAGATCATTCCAACAGTTTTAAAACAACTAATTTCAGTAATCATAAACCCTTTCTGTGCAGTTCAAAGCTTTTCCTGCTGTGGGCATATACTAGGCTTTAGCAGACATTGTAGACTAAGATCAGTCTGAATATATGTGCATTCTGCTGGGTCATCCAATAGAAAGTGAGACTTTTTGCTATAAAACCTATCTAGCTCATATATTTGAGATTATTGTTCCACTGTTGTTTAATGCAACATCTCCTTCAATGTTTGGCAGGCCCCTGACTTCATAATATTGTAAGGAACCCTTGTTGCTAGGCAACAGAAGGAGATGCCATTTGTCGAAATGGCCACGTTAACCCCTAAATATTTTGATGTTAAAATGACTTCAAATTAAACTACCTGGTGGTGTTTTTTCCACTCAAATTACATTGATTGATGTTTTGTGGTATTATGTCTAAGTGGTAGACAATGGTTGTAAAATTTTTCGAAAGAAATGATGTCAAATTTTATGATAAATACCTTTCTTTTATCAGACAACGTTGTTCAAAAAATGGGAGGGTATCCAAATAAATGGTGCTTAGTGGTGAAGTAGAGACCTTTAACAACAAAGCTTCTGTACGGGGCATCAAGGGGCGATTAATTACATCTAATTTGCCACCGTGTTTGCGAGCGACACCAAACATCGTAAATACATCTTGAATATGTTTGATCTAAACGTATTTAATTGACAGCAACATCGCTTGGGAAACAAAATGTCGTATACATGTATATTTCTTACCGAAAAATGTGTAAAACTGCGGGTGTTCAAATACACGAATCCAGTCAAGTTGAGACGCATGTTCACGTAATCGCATGTTCACCTTGCATGCCTCTTCATGCCAGTTGTGCAGGTATAGTTTTGAGTGTGAACATCCTTCAAAACCGTTCTGACATCGTGGTTTTTTCGATGCACCAAAACTGTTGAACTAAAATCCAAAGTAAAACATTCAGACTTTGAAACTTGGTCAGAATGTTTGGATAGTCACAAAGATTAATCCTTTCAAATTTTTCCGAGTAAAGAAAAAGATATTGGTTGTATTGAAAAGACTGACTAAGACGGACCTTTATTGGTCCACATAGATAGATGTGATTCAAAACCTAGGTGATTCTGCAAGCAATTCTCCACACATCGCAATCAAACCATCAGATATCCTTCCAGGAGAGTTTCCGCCGATGACGTTAGCCCCGACAACTATGAGAATTTCCTGTAAATAAAAAATACATAGCCCTATCACCTAACAAAATGATAATTTAATCGTCTTTTCAAATAACATCTCTTGTTTAAAAACGTGGCAATAAAAAAAAAAAATCTTTTCACATTTATGGCTATATCTGCTTGATGTATTCATACTGTGGTATTGTTTTTCATTTCATACTTACATGAATTTAAAGAATATGAATACCATATTCTTTTCGTTACTTAAGTAAATTCATTATAATTTCACTTTTTAGCTCGCCCGGGACGAAAGTCTCGGAAAGGCTACTGTCATACCCTCAGATGACGGCGTCGGTGTCTGCGTCCGCATTAGGTAAAAGTTTTTTTATTTCTATCAAAGATGCTTATTATTCTACAGAAACACTCATTAGGGTATAGGCTTTCATTTAAGACAAGCACCCATGTGCAATCTGCCTAGAGTCAGTGACCTTGACCTTGACCCTTGAACCGATAAACTTTAACCAAAAAACTTTAACTTGGCTTATATTTTCTAAATGTTTTACCTAGGGTCATCAAAGCTTCTTATATGCATTCACAAAACGATATGCTTACACCAGACACTGAGCTCCTTGACATTTTGACCATTAATTGAATTAGAAAAACTTTAACCAAAAACTTTAACTTGCTTATATTTTCTGAATGCTTTTTACCTTCACAACTTCATACATAAACTCAACAGGTGATAGGCTTTCACCAGTAACCAAGGTCCTTGACAATTAGACCTTGATCATTTTCGTACTCAAAAACAATTCATACTTCATTTACACAGTCACTAAGTGATTGGCTTTCACCGGTTACCAATGTCCTATGACCTTTACCTTGACCTTTGTTGGACTTGGAAAAACTTTTACCCAAATTTTTAATATGCTCGTACAAAAAAACTTAAACTTGCTTATATTTTCTGATTGTTGTACATAAGGACATCATTACTTCATCTGCACACTCACCAGGTGATAGGTTTTCACAAGAGTCTAAGCTCCTTGACATTTTGACCATGACCTTGACTTTTTGGACTTAGAAAAAACTTTCACCCATAACTTCAACCAAAAGCTTTAACCTTGCTTTTCTGATTCTTTTCCTTAGGACATCATAACTTCATACACAAATTCAACAGGTGATAGGCTTTCACCAGTAACCAAGGTCCTTGACAATTTGGCCTTGACCATTTTTGTACTTTAACAAAAAAAAAACTATTTACCCTTGCATATATTTTTTATATACTTCTCAAAGTTTGCTAGGCACCAAAACTTTTTTTATACTATAATTACATGACAAAAAGAAATTTGATTATAAGAATGTTGGAAAATGGTCGATTGTTATCAGTTTATCAAATTTTAAGAAGAAAATAAAGCTTTATAATGAAAAGAAGCGTTTGGATGTCGACCAAACAGGGAGACTCTAGAAACTGGTCTTTTCTTAAAAAAAAAAATGAAAAATCGAATTTGACCAAAAAAGGTGTTCATTTAATTGCATTTTGTTCAATAACGAGTATGAGAACCGGCACTGTCAAAAACAGCCTGACAGCGCCTCTGCATTCTCCTGTTTTAGCTCTGGATTTCTGTTTGGGGAATAACAGACCATTCTTCTCTAAGGATTTGGCAAAGCTCCTGGAGTTCTGGCTGGACCTGGCGAGCCGAAACTCGAACCTGTAGCTCATTCCACATATGCTCTATTGGATTTTAAGTCCGGTGAGCGAGCCAGATGTGGAATGCCCTCTTCTTTGCGATACTCTTGGACTATACGGGCCGTGTGTGGACGGGCATTATCATCCATTAGAATGAATCCATCCCGAATAGCACCTGCGTAAAAACTTACCTGGGTATTGAGGATGTCATCAATGTATCTACGAGCTGTCAGAGTACCTCTTTCTAAAATAACAAGATCAGTCCGCTCGTTCCGAGATGCCATCCCAAACCATGATAGACCCCCCTCCTCCTCCCCCCCCCCCCCCCCCCCCCCCCCCACGATCGTGCACAGCAATGTTTTCTGCATGAAACCTTTCCCCCGGCCTTCTCCACACCCTAGCCTGCCTATCAGTGTAGTCCAGGCAATACCTGGACTCATCCGTGAATAGCACGGGGCGCCAGCGTCTTATGCGCCAGCCAACGTGGTCCAATGCCTATGCTAACCGACGCCGACAATGAACTCGGGACAGCGGAATACGAATACATGGTCTTCTTGACCTCAGGTAAAGCTCACGCAAGCGTGTTCGTATTTTTTGAGTCGAAACTCGCACTCCCGAGGCGTTTGATGGTCGGAACAAAGCTTCGTTGCCGTAGCAAACCTGTTCCTTCGAGGTTGAATTACCAAAAAGCGGTCTTTTGCGGCGGAGGTAGCTCTACTCCTACCTCCACTATGTCTCCTTACAGGTGTACCATACTGTTGGTATTGTGTCCAAGCTCTGGTTACAACAGTATGGGGTACCCCTAGTACCATGCCAACATCACGATGGGAAGCCCTTTGCTAAACCATACCTTCAGCACGCCACAAGTTTTCGACAGATAAATGTCGTCTGACATTTGGATTAGCCATGCGTAACGACTTAAAAGTCAATAAAGTACTGAAAAAAGAAACTAAGCATCTACACGAAAACTGTATAGTAGAAAATGAGAAGGGACATGTAAGAAACCGGTGTTCCTCATTTTGTACGAGTCTCGCGAGAAAATTGCGTGTCAAAATTGGTAATGTATACAATGTCATTAGATATCTTGTCAATACATTATTGTACAATTTCAAACACGAAGCCGAATGTTTGTTTTTTTTTAATCAGCTCCTATAGGACAGCCAAAAAGTTTGGTGCTTAGAACAAATATTTAATGCGGTTTTTTTCAGAAACTTGCATTTCTGTTGAAAATATCTACAAAAACAAGGCGAATAGAGGTTATTAGATAAATATACTACGTATTTAGTGTATTGTATGCAAAAATATCTAACTCGGTTGTGGGAATCGATAAATGTCTTGGCAGAGCCTCGACAATGATCATTTCTCCCAACCTCGTTAGATATTTTTTCTCATACAAAACACTAAGAACGTATTATATTTTTATAATATGACCTTCGTCGGGGGAATAAAATAATCCCGTTGAATATTTTTGATATTACACGGGTGTTATTACACTAGTGGAATAACTATGCAAATGAGCTCAAAACGAATAGCAACCTTATTTTGGACCCGTAAAAATGACGTCATAAGGTATTTAAATTTGACAATTTTTCGCTAAAATTCGAGTCAAATTATAAATAGAATATAAAATTTTTGCTAATAAAATACAGAATTAATTAAACTTGTCATCTTACACGGATACAAACTCGGCGCAGTCTCGTTCTTATCTGTTTATACATGACTCGTTCAATAAATTTGGTATTCCATGACCACTCATGGTATCCGGAACGAGTCCATTATCTTGCTTGAGTCGCTCCACAGGCTTTAAATTCTTGCAATACCAATTTAAAGTTTTAACGACATTTTCTGATATTTTGGGTTCTACTGATGTTGAAAATGATTTTCAAATGTTCCACTATCAACATATAGAGAAATGACCTCCGCTCATTAAAGACACATTTTCCTTCCAATGACAATAATTTTTGGCTGCATGATAATGGGTCATCCAAGGATCATACCAATGAAGTTTGTTTGATATCCATAATTACATTCTTAGAAAATGATTTCACACAAAGTTTACACTATATAACATATTGAGAAATGACCTCCGCCAATAAAATACATATTTTTCATCGGATCACAATAATTTTTCATATATTGATAAAGGGTCACTCAAGGATCATTCGAATGAAATTTGGTTGATATCCATCATTTGTATTCTGAGAAAATGATTTTCAAAGTTTCAACTTTATATCATATAGAGAAATGACCTCCGCCCATAAAAAACATATTTTTCATCGAATCACAATAATATTTGGTAGACTGATAAAGAATCACCCAAGGATCATTCGTGTAGAATTTTAATGGTAACCATCGATTAAAATCTGAGAAAACTCACTTTTTACCATATTTGGATATAAGCCACGCCCATTAAATCCATGTTTTTCATTTGATCAAAATTTCTTGAACAATTTAGGAAAAGGGTCACCCAAGGATCATTTGTGTGAAGTTTGGTTGAAATTCATCCGGTAGTTTCTGATGAGAAGATTTGTAAAGAATACGTTTACGACCGGACGCACGCACGAACGGACGCACGACGAACACAACTCTATGACAAAAGCCTTCGGCCATTGGAGCTTATATTGGTTTGCAAATGGTTGTCTTTGTTTCTTTGACCATGAAGAACCCTTGACCTTGATTCTGGAATCATGAAGAACCCTTGAAATTGACAATGACCATAGACCTACTTTCTAAAATGTTGAATTTTAGTGCTAGGACTGTGTTAAACAAATACTTGGGGATGGTAGATGATTTTCTTTGATTCTAGCAATTTGTTGAACTTTTGACCCTGATCTTAACCTTTGATCGATTTTCTTAAATATTGCATTATTAGAGCTAGGACTGTTAAGTCAATAATAATGGTTGGTAGATAATTGTCTTTGAATCTGGCATCATGTTGAACACTTGGCCTATTGCTTGACATTTTGCCTACTTTCTTTAAAATACAATAAGAGGGTCAAGGACTGTACTAATACAATGATAAAGGAAAGTAGATGATTGTCTTTGATTCTGGCATAATTGACCCTTGACACCAACCTTGACCATTGACCTGCTTTCTAAAATATTGAATTATAAGTCAATAATTTAGGTTGGTAGATGATTGTCTTTGATACTTACATCAGGATGAACCCTAGACAGTGACCATGGCATGTGCCCTGCTTTCTTAATCATTAATTATAGGACCTTAGACTGTAGTTATAGTCCAACCAGGGTATTCGAAAACGCGGGAAAATGTGGTGTAGCCATGGGTAGGTGGTGGACTGAACTGAAATTTAACAAGCGTGAGATAACGCTTTTTGTCGTTTCAATTTTGGTTTCTTCATGATGAAATCGGTTTCTAAAGCATGTTTCCCTGACGCTATGACACATGACGTTTACAGATGTTATTTAAAAGATGGTAACAGTACCGTTAGTTTTGCGTTTCTTTGATCTTTCAGTATAGTTAGAGACCGTGACAGCAAAAAATCCGTTGGTCCCAATTTATCTATATTAACTCGTCGAACGTCTGTTTATAAACATTCGAATAGCATGGTTTACCTATAGGGTGGTCGATGATTGTCTTTGATTGTGGTACCATGATGAACCCTTGACCCTCACTGTGATATTTGACCTACTTTCTTAAATATTGGATTTTAATAGCTACAACAGTATTAAAATAACAATAAAGGTTGGTTGATAATTGTCTTTGATTCTGGTATCCTGTATCATTTTGCCATTAATGAGTATATTGGGACGATTGTCTTTGATTCTTGCATTATTATAAAACCCTTGACCCTGACCTTGACCTTTGACATACTTTCTTAAATTTAGAATAAAAGGATCGAGGTCTGTATGAAACCAATAACAACATTTACATTTTCACAGACCTCGGCCTGCTTTTTTCAATGTTTCTGGTTTCCTTGAGGAAATTACAGTTGTGCGAAAGTTGGCCCTCATGAGTCCCAAGTATTTCTTGTTTTGTTGTTTTACGAGAAGCGGTATGATCGTCACCACATTTGGAAAATTGTGAATGATTTTCGCTATGATGTGTCGATGAATAAGGGCTGGTGGAGAAGGAGCTATATTCAAAAGGTAAAATTCAAGGGCGAAGTGGTTGTACTGGTGAGAGAAATACCAGGAAACCATTGTTAGGTGCTCCAGCTACCGTGATATAACTTAAAAAATGTTGAAAGCGGCGTTAATCTCAATTAAATCAGTCAATTTATTCATCGACACATCATAGCGAAAATGAAATTGATTGATGAGGAGTTAAAAGCATAAGGTTAAATTCCAGGGCGGAGCCAGAGGAATTTTGGTTTGTATATAACTACCCCATCAGTCTTTTTTCATCGACACATAATTGCAATCCAATGAAATAAAGAATTCTGATTGGTTTAAATCGCATCACGTGGGGAAATCCATTGCAATTTATTTCTGTATAAAATGCAATAGGTCTTTCGGGAAACCCCCGAACTTCGATCGGCAAGTCCTGTGTTGTAGGAACTCGAATTAACCTAGTTCCCGATCATCAACGCAACATTTCTATTCAATCTATTATAAATTAAGATATTTTCGAAAGAGTTTACGCTTACAAGCATGCAGTTCTGATTCTGAGACGACGTAAACTTAGAAAACATCAAGTCGACGAAGACCTTCAAGCAACCCTCTCAACTTAGACCGACCACGCCGTTTTCGTTTAAAAATACAGACTAACATGGCAGAAACAAGCTTTTTTGTCATAAAATACCTCTACGAATTTTAATGTTGTCGTTTATTTGTGTATCATTTGTTTTACTTTATGACATTTCACTTCGATAGTGAGATAAACAATACACGATCTAAAAATAGATTGAGTAATTTTTTACGCGCAGAAAGTAGACTTGAAGCTTAAATGCTTGACCGAGTATTTTAATAGTTTCTTTGATCTATAGGATTGCAATTATAAGGAACGAGTGTCTTTTTCACTGCGTTTATTGGGGTATAAAGTGCAATTGCCTTAGCACATGGCTTAAACATAACGCCCGTAGGGCGTTATTTGCCATGTGCTAAGGCAATTGCACTTTATACCCCAATAAACGCAGTGAAAAAGACACTCATCCCCATAATCATAGCGTAAATGAAATTTTATCCATTATAACACGATTGCAAATCTGAAATAAATAAGCTTTTTTACCCTCGTCTGGAAGTAAAATTGTATTTAAACATTTTTATGGATGTCAAATAAATGAGAAAGTAATGATATTAACGTTGGGAGAATTTCACAGAAAGCGAAGCGCTTTATTTAGCACGTGGGTTATATGGCGTCAAAGAATCAAAGTTTGCGCTAAAGATGACGTTGAGTAAAAAATGGCAGAAATATCTGTGTAGACAGTTCAAACGAATTACATATGAATTATATTGCGAATAAAATTCTAAGTGATTTCTTCTTATTTCATGAATGCGTTTTATGCCATCGTGTTTTAATAATTATTCGAACTTCATTTCAATGCTGGACGTAAAATAAATGGTCGAAATAATAAGACAAACACTTTTTGAATACGTAAATGAAATAAAATCAAGATTCAATGTATTTCAATGTATTTCACTAAGCTACCAAGATGTTTCAAAGCAAGGCATGGTTTCAAACAGTGTCCAAAATTTTCAAATTTCGCGAACTTGTAATGGCAAACCATTACCACAAAATCATAGTTCAAAGAATCGGCGAGACTGGCGGTAATTTGTTACTCTCCATAAGGCTGTTTAAAGATATGTGTTTTAAATAGAAGCCAGTCACTCGGGAACCCTCCGCGATTCTACGGAATAGACCTCGGAAATAAAAGGCGCGAAGCCATGAAAGCGCGTTATACATATTGCACGCGTGTTTATATGACGTCACAATAATAACTGGGGATAGCGTTGCGAAAAATAAAATCAACATAAGGTTATAATTGGGCATATTATCATTTGAAAACAAAACGCAGTGTTTAACTGCGTTTTGCTTTCAAATTATAACATGCCAAAAAGATCTCAACAGGCGATTGGAAAGCTTTAAAGAATTTTATTATCCTTCGAGCATACTAACCGAAGTACCACCAGAAACCAAATTACCTAAAAACTACCAAAAATTTCTAAACTGGCGTCCGGGGCACTTTTCAGCTAACGGAAAATTCAGAGCGATGTTCCGAATGAGAAACCAGGGTGATAGTCAGACGCAATCGGAAATCTTCGGCAGGTCTACGGAAAAGAGTTTTAAAGTCGAAAAGTCCGAGGGATGCTCAAAATTACTCTGATGTCACAGAAATATATAATACAGTCTTAGTGTATTATATGAAAAAAATATCTAACGAGGTTGGGAGAATTGAAAGTTGTCGAGACTCTGCCGAGACAATTATCAATTCTAACCAGCGAGTTTGATATTTTTTTCATACAATACACTTAGAACGTATTATATTTATCTTATAACCTATATTTGTTGTGTTTTTGTCAGTGTGTCTAACTGAAATGCAAGTTTCTAGAAATAACCGTACTATATAATTGTTCTAAAAATAACTATGTGATATCATAAAAAATATTATACGGGATGTTTTCACACGGATATTTGTATAGTTATAAGATAAAAAGAAATAAGAAAAATTGTGATGAGCTTCCGTCGCAAAGAACAGTAACGTATAACCATAAGATCCATTACTGTTTATTAAATTGTCTTATCAAACGTTTCAATGTCTCAATAATTATTTGTTTTTCGACATGTGTAAATAACGTTTAAGATAAGAAATATTATATTGAAGGACTCGTGACTTGATAACCGATTTCCCCTACCTGATTTATTTAGAAAAGGAAGTAGATTCAAAATGAAACTGAATTCGAAGAAGAAAGGAATAACCTTGTGATACTGGCTGAAATTACAACTGCAAATCTTACAGACTTACCACAGATAATTCTGATGCAGACTTCAAATTTTCAGTTTCACAGATTGTTTCGAGAGTCCTTATCTCCCTTAGATTTTGTCCGGAGCATGTCTCTGAAAGTTAAATAGCTGTCAACTTGAAACTTTACAGGTTGGTAGATCTCATGGAGGAGAAGTGCAACGCACAAGAACTACAACTCTTTCTTGCATAATTTTGGAGTAACTGTCCTTTGTTGTTTTAACTTATTAGTCTTTTTTCAGGGGGCATATCTCTTAAAGTACAAAACATCTTTAGTCTATAAGGCTTCAGTTTAGTACTTTTGAAGAGAAGTACAGTGCAAAGGTACTATAACATTTTCTTGCATAATTATTGAGTACATGCCCATTCTTAGATTTTGTAGGGGGCATAACTCTTAAAGTACAAGAACATCCTTAGTCTATTAGGCTTCAGTTTACTATCAAGCTTTGATAGCGGGGTCCAAGAAACAAAATATTAAACTTTTAATTCATCTTATAATTTTTGGCAAGAAACTTTGCTTTATTAAATTGCGTTTTTTTTCTGATTTCGGTATTAGATATGACTTTCGTTTTTTGAACGGGTGCTTTTTAGGACACCACCTGTAAAGATGTGAACCTTGTAACGTTATCTATATATTGACATTGCTTTTGCAGGTTTTCATTTCGTGATTTTGTGAACCGAAAGTGCACGAATCCCGGAAGATTATAGAGAAAATGGTAGGCAAAAATCGTTTTAGACAATAATTTCCTGTTTTTTTTTTTAATATAAAAATGCACAATATATTGATCCAGAACTCTTAAAACTTATGGTGATACGAATTCTTTTGCACCTTAATGTAATCCTTTAGCCCACCAGAGCTTTTAATGATAGCTTTCACTCATCCGCCGAGGGCGGCCAACATCTTTCAGAGTAACAAGCCCACCTTGTGATAATTTGTCGCCTTATTATCCCGCTATTCCTGTACGTTCATCATGTTCGGATCAGAAAACGGTACAAAGTGTTTTCCAATTATACTCCGCTTTGCACGCATATACACGTGCAAAGTGGTGTACAATTGGAAAACTGTTTGTACCGTTTTGTGATCCTGAACGCAGGGTAGGTCCATTGTCAACAATTCAGATTAAGTAGATTTCGATATCATAAACGTAATCACGGTATTCACTGAAAGGAATACTTAGATATCTTTCTTAATTTAAAAATGTTACGATTACAGTATTGCATAAACCTTTTGCCAAGTGTCTACCTAAAAATCTACCTAACGTACAGTGCTTTCACGTCATAAGGTGATCCGGAGGAACAATATTTGGTAACGGTCATTGAGCGGTTTTGTAAACTCTTTTTGGCTTTATAAGACATGCAGTAAAAACATATTTCTAAATGATATATAAAAGTTTTATATTTTTCATTTAAATCGGACGAACGATCAATAGTCTCAAAACCTTTTGATTGCCCTAAAAGAAAGAACTCGAATGTGCTAAATTTTTTAGCTCATCTGAGCACGAAGTGCTCATCGTAAGCTATTGTGATTTGTTTGATTTGTTTTGTTTGCTTGGTTGTCTGATGTTCGTATCTCGAGACGAGCCCCCAATTGTTACGTGCCAATGTAACAAGAACAAAGAAGCCAGCAACAAACTTTACAATCAACAATATTTATTGACAATAATAACAGAATAATTGACAATATGAAATTAATACAAAAACAAATTACAATACCTTGAATGTTTAATCCTAAAGTTTTTAATTTTAGATCCAATTTAATTAAGTTTCTGGTCCACAAATAATAAGTCCAATAATATCCGAATTTAAAATTAAACACGCTTTAAAACACACTTTTAAGATAACGAGAAATCCCCTCTAAGTTTAACACAGTACTACTAAATGAAACCATTAGTCTAAACCAAGTGAACAAAGAATGCTGTAGGAACCCCTTTATATAACACCATAGAACAATCTAGAATAGCATAGAACATAAGAGGACTCTAGAGTCTGAATCACTTTCCAGAAGTCCTTTCTAGAATGATCTAAAATATTCTACATTCATGTTTACATAACAGTGTCAAGTTGAAATTTACTAGACTAATTCTAAAAATAGACACGAGAAAAACCATAATTCATTTTGCATTCATGAATACATGCATAACAATTGCGAAACCGCAATCTCGACAAAAAATGACAGGCTGTGACTTTTCAAATCAGCCCCTCCCGCCGTTTTGGTTATGTTTTGTGCCTGTAGGGTCACCATTGGAACAAAAGAAAAGCACGAATATATTGCTTAGAGATTGAAGTCAATGTTTTGCTTCATTTGACTACAATATTTCTGCTACAGAAAAATATTTAGCAAAAATATCAAGTATTGCTAAACTTTTTTGCCTAAGAATATTTTCGCCCATCATGGGCATTTTTTTCAAATAAGGGCCCAGATTGCCCTTATCAACATTTTGACCGACATTAGTTTATACTAATTTATTTTAGTTCGATTGCGAAGACAGCTTAAGCTTAAAGAATCGCTTTCGAACACTCAATCCTGATGTTTCCATCAGGTTTAAACCCATTGCTACCCAGTTTTAAAGTTGATTGAACTGGGGCTGGCCATTTAGTGTTTTGCCCATAAACACATCCGTGCGACTGTGGGCTTGATTCACGGACCTCCAAAAATTCTAGAAATTCTACATTTAAATTGTCCGCGAAACTTATAACGCCGTTTAAAAATGACGTCACAAAACATAGATTATTACGTCATTTTTGCGGTTACAAAATAGCGTTGCTATTCGCTCTGAGCTCATTTGCATAATTATTCCACTAGTGTAATAACACCCGTATAATATCAAAAATATTCAACGGGGGTATTTCACTCCGGCGACGTAGGTCATATTATAAATTACATATTTTACCTTTAAGACAGCACGAAATAGATAAGACAAATACTGCTGTAAAAAGGAAATCAAAGTACTGAAAGTACTTAAAGCTAGCAAAGCAAAGATAACTAAGTTATCTTCCTTTTAAAAAAATATTGTGATACAAAATCAGGGTTAAAACACAGCAAGGAGTTACAAGCATACTTTCGAATGAGTTTTTATATGAATATAGTTTATCCAAATGTGGTGTGCATAGTGAAAATTCTGGCCAAGATAAGTCATCATTTTACTTTTCACATATTTGACATTCTTGGAAATTTGCATTCCAATACGCTGCACAACCGTGAGTTTGAAATATTACTCAAAATAACGATTTTTATTTCCCTTTTTTCTGTTCCATTGTTCTCATTTTCTAAATGAGTCCCCTTTCTGACATAGTAAGTATTTTGGTCGTTGTTCATCACGGGTGAGCAAAATTTTCGTGTCCCTACGTTTGTATTTTCAGATGAACTTTGCTTTTTCAGAAGATTTTATAATTTTTACTAACAAACTGAAAAAGTTTCATCATAAATGTGCTAAATGTATGACCCTTAGAAGGTAAACAAAGAAAGTGTCAACAGGTGTCCTTTCCTCGTGTTTTCATATTGAATATTTCAAATTTTTAAATCATACGGTTCATCTTATTGACCTGACAAACATTACTTACCAATATTCATGAATTGTCGCCCCTATGATATAAACACTAAAGAGAGATGATGACGAACGACGTACGAGGGATATCTAATTATCACACAGCTCACCATACTGAAAGCCGATTTGCCCTTACTTGCTTAATAAAGTATGGGGCCGATACTGCAGACCTACAGTGCTCTCAATAAGGGCCAAAATCAGCAATTTGTGTAAGTCCATGTTGGAATTTCGGGATTTTTTTTTTAAGTATGGATTTTTAATCCCCCCCCCTTTCCCTTTCCTTTTTCTGCACACTTTGTAAATGCTTGTTTCCTTATTAAAAATAAGTTTAAATTTTTCTCCCAAAGTCCATCATTCTGGGTAGTTCTTAAGGAATAATCGACTTCCAATCGTAAAAACTTCTAGCTTTAATGTAGGTACGAGCATTGGTTGCAACATCACCTTTGATTACTTTCATTAAAAGAATTACGGAAACGGATATTAGAAACTGTGGAATTTCTATTTGGAATCAGCCCTTAGATACATGTTGCGCGTCGGGCCTAGAAATGCGGCTTACTTAATTTTTAGTGACGATGTTTTGGCATCCGGCATTATTACGGAAACTGATGTTTAGTTCAGCTTAATTGTTATCGCACTGTCGTTCCAAGGGTAACGCAGGAATAGCTAGTGTGCAAAGTGTTTCAAACTTATTTAATATTTCGCAGAATCATTCGAATGACAGAAGACAAGAAAACCTCATCATTTCAAATCCCTCGTCAGACATGTTGTTGCAGACAATTTATATGACGTCATTGGGATTTCCCCGTGTTCTCTGAAAATGCCGTTCATAAACGAGGATAGTCGATTGACCGTTCGGAAATGTTTTCCGGGAGCGTCTATTTTGACCCCCAAATAAAAAATGCCCGTACATCTATTTTAAGACTTTTAGAAAGGGATATTTCGAAATTTTATTTGTCAGAGCTGTATAAATTACGTTTGATCTTACGAATAATTCCCTGATATTAATTTCGTTTGTCTTAATAGGCAAATCAAAGGTGTTCCTCACCATCTGCATCCGACAAAGAAAGGTAATGACAGACACGGTAATGACGCGTCGCTAATCCGACAGTGTATTACCCCGCGCGTTTCACATGAATTGTTTTAGTCAGCAATAATATGTATGCTCGCCTTGATTATCGATTTATTGCACGTGTGGACTTACTTTAAATCCTTTATTAGGTAAATTCGTAAAACGTCCGGGATCAAATAGCATAAGGTTTTCCTTGAATCTGTATAAAATCACGGGAAAATTACTTTTTATGGCGAAAGTATTCATGTATAAGTAGTTAAGCCGCCGAGGGCCGTTTGCACTCAATTGAACTTTGTGGCTTCCTCAAAAGTTTGTATGTTAACTTAAGCCAGCAAAGCTGACGCTTTGCTAGCTAAAAAGAAGCGTTTATTATTTATTGAGCAAAGGACACCACTCGTGAACAAATTTATCAGACATATCCACTTGTTGTCCCCCTTGTCCTACATTTTGATCACAGATTCATTATTTGAAAATGATATAAAATTCGTAACATGATAAAATCACATACTTTATAGAGTAAAATAAATCACAGAGGGTATCGAGCTTACTACGGCGAGGTGCAAATGATTGTCGGTTCATAACCTTAACTATATGTTCTTTCCACTCAAATATATTTATGTGCATCGGTAGTAGTTCTAAATTTATGAAAATACTTTAATGCACAGATGAATCAGAATTGATAGGTACCAAAGTACTGAAAGTACTGAAAGCTAGCAAAGCATTGATATTTTAGTAATCTCCCTTTTAAAAAATAATTTCGATACATAATCAGGGTTAAAATAAAGCGAGGAGTTCAAAGCTTACTTTCGAATGAGTTCTTATATGAATTATGACCGGAGGTCGATATTTTATATAAAAAAATGACCGGGGGATCATTTTCTATCGGGATGACTTTACAACGTTACATTTGCTAGCCGAAAAAACCCTCCTGCCTGCTACTGGCTATGTTCATTGTATTGAGTTCGGCTGTTTTTCGAAGTTTGAAAGGTAATTTTTAGGGCCTTCCGATTTCACATGATGATTGCTTGGGACAGGGCCCTTCTGTTGGTATCAAGTGCAAAGTCACCTGTCAAGGTCATTTTCAAGATCAAATATGTTAAATTAATTAAGTTTTAACATTGGCCATTACTTTTGATTGGTAAGTGAAAAGCCATTCGTATTTCACATGGTGATTGCCTCGGACTTAAGCCCTTTCTGTTGGTACAGAGTTCAACGTCATAAGTCAAGGTCAAGGTTATTTTTCGAGATAAAATTTATGAAAAATCTAAAACTTAAATATTAAGTGATAGGGCCTCAGATTTTTTTGCATTTGCAAGCACCTGCAGCTGAGTGTTGCACCCGTAGGCGGTGCTCTTTTTCTTTATTGTGATCGAATTTCAAAATTATTTAAATATATGTTAGGATAATTTAATTTAAGTTGTGGTCAACAAATTTCGTGCCATCTGATTGGCTAAAAAGTTGGTTTTATTCCCAAATGAAAACAAAATTTCAGTACGCAATTTTTTTGTCAGCTTCCGCCAAAAAAAGTCCCTTAAGAAATCTGTTTCTTAAATGACAAATCTTTACATTTTTACTAAATTATGAGATATGCACATAATACTCATTGATTTCATTAAGGTATGAAACTTAAAATCTAATCACACTAATGAATACGCGAAGCGGATTCATACAGTGCGTGATAAGATTTTTAGTTTCATACCTCAATAAAATCAACAGATAATATATTCATGTCTTAATTGATAAAAACCTGTTTTGTAAACATTTTAGGCTTCAAAGCGTTTACTCGTAGCAGCGATTGATTTCGGAACTACTTACTCCGGAGCAGCGATTTCATTTTGCCACGAATTCGAGAGAGATCCAACACAAGTATACGCCTTAAAGATTGGTAATCCAAGGGTGTCTATGAAAACATTGACATGTGTCTTAATAAAATCGGATGGAAAAACGTGCTATAAATTTGGAGAGGATGCTGAATCGTACTATTATGAAGACCTTGATCGGGATGAGCGGAAAGATTGGTTCCTTTTCAAACAGTTCAAAATGAAACTTTATGACCCTGAAGTGCAAGTGAGTGATTTTTAGTTCTCTAGCAGCACTTAAGCGATGATAGATGTTGCAAGAATATGTACATACACATTCTAACAAACACATGAGAGTAGGGTTTTTTTTGTATTGCTTATGTTGCAAAATTCAAATTACCTTCAACGCGAAAAGCATTTACAAAGCTAAGTGACAAGCTATCCCAAAAAACTTCGTACATCTGGAAATCACACGACTAGACAGCTGTTTGAAAAAATAAAAGCACTGAAAGTACTGATGGTGAACGAATCTGATGGCATTCTAGAATGATATATTGAAATCCTTGAGAAAAGAACAATTATAAATGTAAAAATAAATAAGGGTAAGTGTCTCGACAAAATTTCGGCAATTCGGCAATTCCCAATAAATTCAAAGAGAGAAAGAGAGGAAAAGATAGATAGAGAGAGCGACAGACAGAAACAAACAGATAGACAGAGAGAAACATAGCGCGACAGAGAAAAGAAAACAGACAATTTAACTATAGTGTCTAGACTAATAGTATTTTTCTTTGCTAAAAAATAGCAGTCAGAAAGGTAATTCAATTTTTATATGCGGAACCCATATTTCACCAGATCAAACAGCAGTCTTGCTGCATTTTGACTATTAAGCGTTATCCGCTATGGCTCTGGAACTTTAAGGACCAGAATGTGGTTCCCCTTCCTCCGATTCAAAAGACCACTGTTTCGTCCTCAACAAAAACGCTGTAATTACATGGTTTTGGTCTCTTTCGGTAGTATGCAAACTTGTGAAAGAATAAAATCTGTGCCATTGCGTAAAAAAAATTAAAGAATAGCCAAACGATTTATGATGGTAGGTATTTTGTAAATCTAATGGATTGTCCAAATATAGTCGTAGCTTAAATTCCATTACTCATACCAATCGGTGGATAATCGTAAACCTAAGAGGGTAAAAGATGGCAGCTATGTAAAAATGTATGCTATTAATAGTTCTGGTGTCAGGTCAATCAAAACATATTAGACGTACTTTTGTCTTACTGATGACTTTCGAAACAGTAACAAAAACAATCACTTAACATAGGTATTGATAGATTGCTAATGAATGATTTTGTCCTAAATATGTGGTAAGTCATCGGTTAGACGAAAATGCGTCTTAAATGTTTTGTTGAAACTGGCCCCTGGTGTGAGAAATACCAGATCCATGTTTAGGTGCTCCAGTCTACAGGTGATATATTCAAAATCCAAATTTCGTCTTATCTCAATTAAAAAAATATCATTTATTAACATTTATGGCAAAACTCAGATTAAGTACAGACCGCCCGTGCTTCAGCAACCGCGATTTTACAGAAAAATTGTTAATAGCGGCATTCATCCATATTCAAACAAAAGGTACAAGAAAGGTTTTATATTTAAAAAACGTGTCAAATATTTCTTAAAACCCGTCTCGAGACTGATTTTCGCGTGTTGAAAAGTATGTCACTAGACTGGTTACCGTTTCTAAGAATATCTGTAGATGTGTACGGTAAAAGCAAATTCAAGAGGCCACGACCTAAATAAACACATATTATGGCAAACTACTACAAGTTGCAATAGCGAAGGTTTAGATTAAAAACATAGTATCTGTCTATACAGTGTGTAGACACAAACTTTGTTTTTGCTCTTAACCCTTGACAAGCTTACGCCAATCAACAAAACGTCCGATTAAACATTGCAACCTCAGTTTGTGTTTTTAAAGGAAAACAATTCATCATCTTCATTTGATGAAGGATTCTAGTATCACACCATTAACAAAATGAATCGTGATAATGCGGAGGTAAGTCTTGAGAGATGCTAAATTGAATCTAAAGGGGCACTACTTTTTTCCGAATCTATTAGGACCCTACAGGGTGTTCGTTACTTAGTAACGCTGGTGAACGAAAACTTCGTTCACCAAAAACATGTTACTTCTTCACATGTTCTTCGTATAACTCTATAAATGAATGTATTAATTCCACTAATTTATAGCATGTATATCTCTAAAAAATGTATGTATTAATTCCACTAGTATATAATTTATTGATTGATTGAATATTGCCTTATATGTATTGCAGGGACAGATTGCCGAAAATCTTTTTCTAACGGACGTTGGTGGTAAAATACTTCCGGCGAAAAGAGTATTTTCTCTCGCAATTCGATATCTTAAGGAGGAAGTTCTGAACCAATGCAGAAACCGTTTACAGGGATCGATTGGTTTCGAAGATATATGCTGGGTTCTCACTGTACCCGCAATTTGGGATGATCATGCGAAGGGTTTCATGAGGGAGGCAGCGGAAGAAGTAAACAGTATTATTTGTATATAACCCGTCACGCGAAAAAGGACCATCTTGGCAGTGCGTAAAGTGTCGACCCTAGTCAGACTGCCCTATCTGAGAAGACTGACTAGGTTTAAAGCTTTGATTATTTTCTGAATGGATAAAAATCATTCTACCTGCCCATGAAAGAACGTTTGAAATGCGACCTTTGGTTAACCTAAGCTGGGCCAAATCTCCTTTTTTAAGTACTCTTAATGACAAAAGTTCTGTCCGGTTTCGTTTTGTTCAATAAAGCTTTTAATTTGAAAGAAAATGTTTTGAAGATATTGCTTAGCAATATCGATCCTATCTTCAAAACATAGGGACTGTTTTCACCCGCACACATGACGTTGATTTAGTCCCAATGACGTTAATGACGCTTTAAAATTTTTCTCGCTGCAAACGACATGACATATTAAAGTTTTGCTTGAGAGGCTTTCTGTATTGATGATCTAATAGGAAAACACTAAAAAATTGGTAGAAAATCGTTTGCCTTTAAGAAACGTCATTTTCATGTAAGCATACGTTTTACTATTTGTGGGTCTGTTGATGACATAAAATAAAGATGTTTTCTGTCCAATTTTGGAAAAAACGAAATACGTTTTTGATCAATAAAGCGCTGATTTTGAGGCATGGCATCTTTTTTTCTGCATTTCAAGGTTCACCAGGCCGCATTTTTAACGACGTTAGTCAGAACAGTTGAAACTACGTTTTATTAACCCCTTTGATTTTTTCAGATACATGTATGCGCAATGTCATTAAGATGGATACTGTGTACATGTATGCATGATTTTTGTTCATAAAATTTTGCCCTGGCTTGAATAAGACCGAGTCGTAATTAGACAATCTAACGTGCTTATTATTGCGTCGTGTAAATCTTAGACCGTAAATCAAAACTCAACAAAACCATCGTAGATTGGAAGGTTTAATCGGCTACTTTAGAATGATGCTACATTCATTTATATTCTATTTTTCATAAAATAGATTTTGTTTTATTTGCATATTAGTGAAACCGGGTAAGACTTTTTGCTTATTATTATATTTACGGAGTACCAAGGTGGACTCTTTTCGCGTGAAGGGTTATTTTTACTTTTTAGCTCACATGAGCACAATATGCTCATGGTGAGCTTTTGTGATCACCCTTTCCTTCTTCCGTCGGAAGTCGTCAACAATTCTTCAAACATCTTCTCCTCATTAACCAATGGGCGGATTTCAACCAAACGTGACATAAATGTTTCTAGTGTGACACTTCTCAAAACTTGTTCATAGATTTTTGATTGACCCTAAAACATAGGAATATGCAAAGTGGGGCTTATTTTGCGCCCAACACTTTTAAACATCTCCTATGTAACTGATGGGCGGATTTCAACCAAACTTGACAGAAATTTTCATTGGTATCCCTCCTCAAACTTATTCGTGGAATTTTAATTGACCCCTAAATATTGGCGTGGCAGGATGGGGCTTATTTTGAGCAAGAAATCTTTTAACAGTCTGTACTCATTAACCAATGGGCAGATTTCAACCAAACTTGACAGAAACTTTCGTTGGGTGACCCTTCTCAAATTTGTTCGTGGAATTTTGATTTTCTCTCAAATATGGACATGGCAGGGTGGGGCTTATTTTTTACCCAAATTGTTAAAGATTTTCTTCTCTGCATCTGATGGGCGGATTTTAACCAAACCTGTCAGAAATGTTCCGTGATTGAATTTCTCAAAACTCGTTCGTCGAATTTTGATTGATCCCTAAATATAGGCGTGACAGGATGTGGCTTACTTTAAGCCGAAATCTTTTTTATAAAAAAAACCTAATCAGTAACCAATGGGCCGATTTCAACACAACTTGACAGAAATGTTTCTTTGGTGACCCTTCTCAAATCTTGTTCATGGAATTATTGTTTACCCTTTAAATATGGGCGTTACAGGGTGGGGTGTGTTTGGAGCCCTAAATCTTTAAATATCTTCTCCCAGACAACCAATGGGCGATTTTCAACCAAACATGGTAGAAATGGTCCTTGGGTGACCCTTCTCAAAAGCTTGTTGATGAAATTTTGTTTGAAACCTCCGCAATCCCAGCTCCCCCCTCCCCAAATATTGGCCTGGCAGAGGGGGCAGTTTTCAGTGTTGCATCCAGGCCACACGAATGTGTAGAAAACCATATCCTCAACAACTTGGCAAATTTAAATGAAACTTTGCCAGAAAGTTACTTAGGTGAGATCCACTAGACCTATAAAATACTGCCACTTTTTGGCTCCCCTGAGCACAGAGTGCTTAAGGTGAGCTTTCGTGATTACTCGCCATCCGTCCTCAGTCCGTCCAATTTAAAACACCTTCTTCTCCTAAACCAATCGGCTAGTGACTTGGCAGGAATCTTTGTTCAGTCAAGCTCTACCTAAATTGTGAAAAGAATTCCATCAAAAGTTTTGGTTTATATGGTAACCGAAAGGCAGAAACTTAATGCAAATTTGGTGAAGCTGAACTAAAATTGTTATAAGATCTTTATTCCATCAAATACTCTTTTAGTCCTTGTATCAAAAAGGCTGGAAATCTTAGAAAAAGTCTTCTCCTCGTTAACCAGTTGGCAAATCAAACTGAAACTTGGTGGTGAAGTTCATTTGGGAGTGTTCTAGAAAGCCTGTGAAAAAGGTTTAATTCTGCCAAAATCCCTGGTCTCTAGAACTAAAAATAATGAAAGAAATCTTAGATACAATCCCACCCTCTTTAACAACTGGGCCTTTCAAGCTGAAACATAACAGGAATGTTCCTTGGATGAAGCTCTACCAAAGATGTAAAAGACTTTAATTCCATCAAAAGCTATAAATTTGATCTATTTATAAATTTTGTTGATTTATTGACATGGTTATTCAGGTGAACGTTCTTGGACTGTCATCGTCTTCTTGTGTACAGACATAGGACGATCAATTCATATTTCCTGGCTACTTTTTCATGATAGTCTGTTTTTCCGGGAATAAGTTCAGACAATTATAAATAACATGGATGGTTCTGTGTAGTTATAGAATAAAGTATCACTGACACAACTTTAGAATAAAGTAGTATCGCAACTTCTAAATTATGTAGCTACAAAGTATCTTCAAAATAGACAGGATATCATTGATAGGCCATTCTTGTTTGCCAAGCACGTGAGTTTGGTACATTCTATCCAAATTCTGACAATGTTGCTATGGTGCAGCAAGAATAATGATGCATGTTATATTCAGCGTCTGATCTAGGTTATGAGGAGCAGAGTAAATGCCGTCTTTGTCGTCGCTTATGGATACACAAGATATTGTCTATTGTTGTCTGTATTGTTTACTAGTGGGTCGACCACTTTTGGAACAAAGTGAATAATCACTTTGAACATTTGATGAAAAACGAGTTTATTTTATAACGGCAAATAAATTCATGACATGGCTGATATGGGAAAAAGTCCATTTCTCAATTTTGATACCTTTTCAAAGGTTCACTGAAAATCTTTTCTTTTGTCTTAAATGCTCCAAGTTACCTATGTTCGCCTTTGTTCATAACTTCTTTGTTTAAAATTGGCCATTGCAATACATTTTAATTTGTGTGTTTCTAGAAGCTAGACCAGTTTCGTTGTTCCTTAAACCCAAAGGCAGACACACACAAACACATACAAAACCCTATAAAATCCCTCATTTGAAAATAAATAAATAAATGAATAGTAATAATAATAATAATATCAGTTATGAATGAACTTTTTTCTTTAATGCTTTTCGGTGGTTTACCGACAAATAACGGTAGATTGTCCCTTGATAATCTCACCGCAAAGCAGTGAAATTATCAAAATTTTATACCCTGCTTTTGTGCATTTCATCCTATCTGACGTCATCTATGCGGGGCGAAATAGGTGACGTCACAATGAACGTTTCAAAGCAATCACGTGCGAAATGACGCGCTTTACAGAAATATGTCCTAGAAATTTCACATTTTTTCTCTTTTTTGCATTAAAGAAACAGAATAATCGTTTGTTTTTCGAGTAAAATCGATTGATATTTCATTTCGTGAACAACAAAAGCTATATTTTCACTCGTGGCTCTGCCACTCGTGAAAATATACTTTTTGTTGTTCACTCAATGAAATATAAATCGATCTTACACTGAAACAAACGATTATCCTCTATATACTAACCCTTTTAAAGAAAATTTCGAAACATATAATGTCTTAAAGTACAAGTAATCCTTTTCATCCTGTAAAACATTTTATAATTTGACTTACGTCGCGGGAGTGAATTTACCCCGTTGAATATTTTTGATATTACGCGGGTGTTATTACACTAGTGAAATAACTATGCAAATGAGCCTAGAGCGAAAAGCAACGCTATTTTGTAACCGCGAAAATTACGTCACAATGTATATATTGTGACGTCAGTTTTAAACGGCGTTATAAGTTGCGCGTAAAATTGAAAAGTGGAATTTCAAGTATTTTGACGATTTTTCGCAAAAATTCGGGTCATTTTATAAATAGAATATAAAATTTGTGCTCATAAAATACCGAATTTATTAAACTCGTCATCTAAAACAGATAAAAACTCGGCGTAGCCTCGTCTATATTTGTTCATAGATAACTCGTTTAATAAATTCAGTATTCAATGACCACTCATCAATATCCTCTATTTAAACCGTTTTCAGGCTGGAATAAAAAGAGAAGATTTGGTCATCGCTCTCGAGCCAGAGGCAGCATCAATCTTTTGTCAGCACGTGCCATTGGTGCGTGATCAACCATCTGTAGCAAAACTCGTGCCTTTTAAAGTCGGTATGAAGTATATAGTTGTAGATTGTGGAGGTAAATATAACTATCTCTACCATGTTTTACGACCGGGGTCCGTTTTACTAAACTTCTTACGAAAAAATTTAATCGTCAAAATCACAAATCGTACCTGGTGTTTCCTTTCATTGTTAAATTCTGCCTTGCAATATCTCATCGGAATCGTCTTTAGAAGACGACTCTAATGAGATAATGCAAGGATTTATTTCACATTTAATAACTACTGTAGAAGCAACTTTAATTTTTGACTTAAGCAAAATATGATCGTAAGATGTTAAGTAAAACAGTATTCTAAGAGAAGAAGTCGAATGGAAAACGTTCTTTCCTACATCATAAACTAATTCAATACGAAAATGATATATATAGCCGCCGTCATAGCGCAGTTGGTAGCGCGTCGGATTCGTTCCCCGACGGAGGCACTCATCCTTACTGACTATTTTTCTCTCAGAAATGGGTTGATAATCGTAGACCTATGTGAGATAGCAACTGGGGGCTAGGAAAGATTGTGATGGTAGTAATGGTGAGAGGAATACAAGGAATCCATTGTGAGGTGCTCCAGCCACCGTGATATAACTGAAAAACTGTTAAAGGCGGCATTAAACCCCATTTAAACAAACAAAACAAATAACATACAACACTGTAATTAAACTCGTATCCTTTTGCATAAAAAGAGAAAAAAAAATCCATGACTATAGATGTCAAATTCTTTTACTCCTTAGGGAAAATGTCTGTTAAAATTTCGGTATTTTTTGGTAAAATGATTATTGCGACTAACGTAAAAAAAAACTCTTTTTGACTTCCCAATTTTTCAAACCACCCAAGAATGTAATCGACCACCTTCAATTTCACATCTTAAGCCTAGTTTACATTTGCCACGGTCGCCGTACGATATCGTAACCTGCGATTTTTCTTACGATTTTTTGGACATCGCAGACAGCTACGGTCTGCGGCGTATGTGTTCACAATGCCGCACGGTGACCGTGCGATTTTGAAAATATTTGAGGGGGAACATACCTTAATGAGACCGTACGGGTCCCGTGCGATATCACAAGGTAATCGTGAGATTCCCGTGCGGAGATCGTACGGGTTCCGTACGGATATCGAGAAGATGCCGTGCGGTCATCGCGCGATTCTACGGGTTTTATTTTGGATGTTTGTTAGAGACGATATCGTACGATTTCCGCACGATTATCGCAAGGCGTCCGTGCGGTGTCCGCACAAGGCTACGGGCTTGCGATTTTTTTCAAAATGTATATAGCATTTTTTAAACGAGATCGCAGGTTTCTGCGGTGCCCGTAAGACCGTGCGATGATCGCACGGGCACCGTATGTCACCGCACGATTTTATGCTTACGGCAAGATACGGGCGCCGTACGGGCTCCGTAGGCCAAATGTAAACGAGGCTTTATTTAAACATGTTCACTTTAGGGTTAAATACAGTCTTTCCTTTTGAAGAAATGTATTTGTGCAATAGTTTTCTAAAATCATACTTCAGGGAGTCTTCAAGAAAGAATCAAATGCTTGTATCTCTAATTTCAAAATAGCATTTTTTAAGAAAATGGATGCGACAAACATAGCTTGATTTATTTAACAATGCATTAGTAGAAAATGGGAGTTTTGTTTAGTGTATAAAAACAGGGTTTATTAAAGGAATTACTTACAACTAAGAGGATATTTTTTAAAAATTCAGCAGATTTGAAGCATTTCCTGTGGAATTTCGACGTTGAGTTTACTTAGACGTTACGCAAGATACTGGTGACCCTTTGCTTACAAATAGTTTTGACGTCGGCGTAAATAAAACGTTCTGTTTTTACTAAACTATCTTCACGCCAACATTTGCAAGCGATATACTTCTTTTATTGAAATGCTGTTAATCTAATCTTTGCGAAGATTAAAATACAAAATGTTTATATTTTTTTATGACACACAATGGACTCGGATTTCTGAAGCTTCTCGAGCTCTTATGATATACAGTTAAAACATCGTTAAATTGACAAGTTGAATGATCCTGGAATGATTTATGAATGAAATTGAATGAGTGTGAGGAACGAGTTTTGAGTGAGTTTAATGGGAGGTAATCCTATATCGCAAATTTTGTTCAGGATGAACAAAATTAGCGATATTGATTACCTCTCTTTAATAAAAATCGCAAACAAGTTCTTAACATAGCCTACTATTTCTTCCAGAACCAATGAGACGCTAATAATTTGAATTATGTCAGTGAACTCGCGATTTTTCTCTATCAAAATTCATTTTGAATGCCCTCGTTGATTTTATATTTTTCAATCGGTTTGGACGTTTTTGAATGGTTTGAGTGAGTGTTTGGAATGAATGATTGGAGCACTTAGTGAGCGTTTAAGAATGGTTTTGATTGAGGTGAATGTCAATTTCACGATGTAATTAACTGTAATGCAGAGTGGGATTGATTCGGTGTAATTTTGAAATACTCATTCAAAGTAAAGATATACGGGCGTTATCAATAATTTCTAGCGGTTCAAAAATTATATTTTAATTAACTAGTAATATGTTTTTTTCAGATTATTGACGAGAACTTATTATTTAAATCAAGGACTTTCAATTAAGATTTATAAGATGATTCCGAAGAAATCGCGTTTATCTGAACCAATCATTTTTACCACTGAAGAAATCTTACTTTGAATAGAATTAGGTATTTTAGTTCATTTTTATTCAGTTTGATAAAATGTTTTCTTCTTAGGATATTCTCAAACGGATCAGTTTATGACATCATCATGTTATTTATTTATTCATTCACTTATTTATTTATTATATTATTTGTTTTCCTTTTGCTTGTATTCTCTTTCATATTGATTGAAATTTGAATCTCCATCTTCTATGTGCATCTTTCTATATATTATGCGTAAATTTGGAGTATTTTAATTTATTCATTTATTATTAATTTTATAATTATTATTATCGAATGACATTAAGTTTAAGATAAGATCTTAAGATATGATTCAGAAAAACAACGTAGGTGGGACATTTTTGGTTGACTTTTGTATTTATTAATAAAATCTTTACTATTGGACCGAGAATAGAAAGAATGATAGCGTTGTAAATAGAAATAAAAATGTATTTTTCTATTTGAAGTTTAACCCAATGCAACAAGTTAAATACATAAATTATTTAGGCCAAAAAATGACGGTGGGACATTTCTGGTGACTTTTGTATTTTCGCTATGCTTCTTAAAGGCTCTTCAAAAAAAGTATAAACATTGTTCTAATCTTTACAGAAGATGCATCTTTTTTTTATGTTAAAATCAGTTCGATCAATGAGCTTTACAAAGAATGGTATATACAAGAGCGACACTTCACTTACATCGTCGTTAAAGTGGGACAACTCTGATCTTTTTAATCTATCATTCGGGCGATCTTCATTTATCCATTTATTGTGTTTACGACCAAATAATTAAGACAGCACAATGAAAGACCTCGAACGGAGAAAATTGTAACGCGGGACACGTCGTATTTACATTATTTTTATACGCTTAGAAGGCAAAATCACATTTAACATAGTACGGATCTTAATAAATAATCACGTAGAATGTTATTTGATGCAAATTTTGGTGTATGTTTCATTAATTTCCGACGAAAAATAAGGATTTTATCGAAGAATAAAAAAAAAGCTATCAATGTCGACGTTTTTGTAAAGTGTCACCAGTACCTTGCGTAACGTCTTAATATTTATTTCTTTTTTGATGTTCACCAGTATTATACAGTGTAAAAAATAGAACTCCGTAGGATATTAATAGAGGTTAATATCACCAAGAGAAAGTAGTGCGCACACATTTTAGTTGACTATATTTCAAGACTTGTCTCCTTCAGACAACAGTGCATTGTTGAAATGGTGTGTTACAAGAACTATATACAGAATGTAAACAGTGTAAAGACTCCTTCTAAATATAAATGACCGAACAATTTTGGAGCACGCAGATGTTTGTAACGCTGAGTCTCTCTCTCTCTCTCTCTCTCTCTCTCTCTCTCTCTCTCTCTCTCTCTCTCTCTCTCTCTCTCTCTCAGTCTCTCTCTCTTCCTCTCTCTCTCTCTCTCTCTCTCTCTCTCTCTCTCTCTCTCTCTCTCTTCCTCTCTCTCTCTCTCTCTCTCTCTCTCTCTCTCTCTCTCTCTCTCTCTCTCTCTCTCTCTCTCTCTCTCTCTCTCTCTCTCTCTCTCTCTCTCAACCAATTACAATATACCACTCTGGAATATCATCAGCAACGTTCACCAGTGCTTTGATTTATCCTTGTCGTGATAACGATTTAAACCATCGATCAAATCGGTATATGATGGGATATGTCGTCAAAATTGTTTTATAGCTATGAGAATATGGCATTATGATCACTTCGCAAGTTTCTCCATGATACAATAAAATCTTCTTTAAACATTCAACGTGATTAATGGATTTAAGATATCCTACCACAGCTACTTACAACATGAAATTGACATTCATCTCGATCAAATACGTTTTAAATCGCTCACTCAGTGCTCCATTAATTCATTCCAAACACTCACTCAAATCATTCAAAAATGCTCAAAATTTCTAAAAAGATAAGAACAACTACACTGTAAGTAAAACATTGCTTGAGAAAAATCGCGACTTCTCTGACATTATTTAAATTATAGGCGTCTGCTTGGAAGCTATTTATAGAATTTGTATGCATATTTTTTTAAAGAGAAATAATGAATATAGCTAATTTGTTCAACTTGAACGGAATTAGCGATTTTGGATAGCCTTTTAATTTCACTAAAAACCCACTCATCAGGCATTCTTTTTTTTAAAAATAAATTATAAAAAAAACATTAAGCTTGTCAATTTTTTGACGTTCTTAAATGTTGTTAATGAAAATGGAATGATTAAGGAATGAAATTGAATGAATGTGTGGAGCGACTTCTGTGTGAATTTAATGGGGAGGGGGGGATAATCCAGTTTTGAAATTTTGTTCAGGATAAAAAAAAAATAGCAATATATATTACCCCCTTTAATAAAATATACACACAAGTTCTATAGATAGCTCCATATTTCTTCAAGAACCTATTAAACGCTTACAATTTCAATAAAATAAGTCAAATCCCCATTTTCGCAGCGATTATTGTTTTGGACGAAGTTTTTGTTATATGTTTTTCAGTGAGTCTGCAGTGTTTTTGAATGGTTTGAGTGAGTGTCTGGAATAAATGAATGGAGCGCGGAGTGAGTGATTTAGAATGGTTTTGATTGAGTTAAATGTCAATTTCACGATGTAATTAACTGTACCACTACAATGTCACTGTTTTAGGAGGTACAGTCGACATAACTGTCCATCAAGTAACAGATCAGACAATAAAGAGTATGTCATCAACGGAAACCCATCATATCAAAGAGATCAAGAAATCCCGTGGAAATGATATGGGAGGAACGAAAGTGGACGACGCTTTTTTGAAATACTTAGAATCTATTGCTGGTTTGTACACATCAAAGCTCATTATCGTTAATATTAAGGCTCTCTGTGTCAACCATTGGACTTAAAAAGTTGCCTCATGTGTCCATTGCTACCCTAAGAAATAGAAATAACATTTGAATAATCCATTACTGTCTGTCTCTAATCAAGATCACAATAGAAGATGTAAGGTTTTCGAAATTGAAAACAATTATTCAAGAGCAAACACTATACGTTTGGGGCCTATACAACAAGAAGGGTAAAACTAACCGGCTAGACTTTTTTTTAGTAAATTCTTCTCTTACTTGAATATTTTTTGTAGGGAGTGATGTTCTTGAGGCTTACAAATCGAACTATGAAGAGGACTTTCGGGATTTAATGCTATCTTTTGAGGAGAAAAAGCGAACAGTTGAAGAGGGTCTTACAAAAATGACCATAACTACAAAATTAGCAGAAGCTTTTGAAAGCGAAAAGATGACATCACTTAAAGACCACTTGAAAAAAATCGGAAACTCTTCAATTTCTTTCCCGGCACCAGGAAAGATGCGTTTTGATAATGCCGTTGCATGTAGCTTTTTTTCTGATTCCATATCGTCAATTATCTCAACTCTTGACGAATTGCTTCTAGGACGAGACGTTGAAGATTGTCAGATTCTCCTGTTAGTAGGTGGGTATTCAGAATCACCGCTTTTGCAGTCGCGAATTAAAGAATTCTTTCCAAACAAGAAAGTAATTTGTCCAAACCAAGCCGGTTTAGCTGTCCTGAAAGGCGCCGTGATCTTTGGACATAATCCAGGGGCAATTTCAGAACGAATCAGTAGATTCACGTATGGAACCGATCTAACTCGAAACCGTTTCGACACACTTGTTAAGATTGGAGACCGTCTGGAAGTTGGAAAAAGCAACAGAGTGGAAATATATCACCCATCCGAAGAGTCTCAAACGAGCGCCTCTGTGAATATCTACGTATCTCCAAATAAAAAACCAACGTCTCTAACCGAGATCGGATGCAAAAGAATTATGAAACGTAGTTTCCCAATGCCTGACACCACTGGCGGTAAGAAAAGAAAAATTGAGATGTGTATGGTCTTTGGGGGAACAGAGTTCAAAGTCGACGTGAAGAACGTTGATACCGGCTATGAAGAAACCTTCTTTGTTGGTAGTTGGGAGTAATTATCAACCTTTTTAGATTTTGAAACATAATTTAATTATAGGGAAAAGATTTGGACTTTGTTTTTAAAATGTTATTGCTAAAATATAATTATGCGAATTCGAGAGAGTGCTAAATAATGTTAAGGGTTTTTGATATTTTGCATTGGTATTTCCACATTAGACACTATAAATGCAGCAATACAGGGAAAATAAATGATATTTTTTCACACCTGATCATTTTAGACCAATGTTAGCGTTTATTTTGTGAGAGTGAAATATCTAGATCCATATTGTACAACCAGAACGAGTCTGCTGTGCAATACAGATTTTATTCCAAAACGAGGTAACCTATATTGTACGATGAAAGCGAGGTAACCTATATTGTACGATGAAAGCGAGGTAGGCTATATTGTACGATGAAAGTGAGGCTGCAGTCCCGTATATCTATATCACCACTTTTTGCGGCTCTTTCAATGTAACAATCCTCTGTTCGGAGGTTTTTAAATAAATTTTGTCTCGAAAAGATTCTTGTTATCTTCATTTATTACATTAAGGCTTTGAAAGTAAAATAAGAACGCAAGTCACATTGAGAAATACAAAGTGTTGTTGTTTCAAGATTTCAGAAAACTGACGACGGGTAGTCAATCTGTTATAAGTTAATTACATGTTATTCAGTTCAGAGTTGCGTCCCTTGGAAAATTGTGCACGTGAATTCACGAGTCTATAAAGAAAATTAAAAATTCCGAAGACGGGTGTAAGCCTGATGAATTGGCTTATTTGTGATGCCTGGAAGATGTCGAACTAGAATAAAGACTATAAAAGTATCCAGGAAAGCAGTAAGCACTGCTATCCGAGCGGCCATATTCATCGCTATGTTAATTCTACTGGGTGGGGATGTGGAGATGAACCCCGGTCCAAAATCTCAGAGACAGAAAACTTTGTTATTCACAAACGGCCCGTCTAATGATGACCAATCCTTATCCGCTAACGCCTCAGCTGAGTCCCTATGTGGTCCTGCATCGTCTAAGACTACTAGAAAATCAAGTAAAGCGGACGAAAACAGTCAAGTAATGACATTTTTTCGAGAAATGAAAAGCGATCTTGAGCTGCAGTTAACAACCCTAAATAATAAAATGACTGACTTGAACAATAGCGTTAGTGAGCTTAAGATGGAGAACGAGGAGCTTAAGAAGGAAAACTCCAGTATCAAATCCGAATTGAGAACATTGACTGATAAATTGGATAAGATCAAAGGTCATTCTAGGAGGAATGATTTAAAATTCTTCGGTGTACAGGGTCAATATAACGAAAGCTGGGATCGCACAGAGTCAAAAGTTGGAGATCTGTACGAGACAGATTAAATTGTTCGAATTTTGATACCGTAGAGATTGAACGAGCCCATCGATTGAGAGGACGAGATAAAGACGGGTGTCCCATTATAGTAAAATTCTCGAAATTCAAGGATCGCCACGAAATTTTCAATCGGGCAAAGGCAGGTTTTGGTCAGGTGGCAACATACAGTTCTAAGCAGAATTTCTTACAGCCGACACACAAGGCTTCAGAAGTCTATTCCAAGGCTGTTCAAATTACAGTCTGGAATGAAACGAAATGCAATTATGCTTAAATTAGGTCCAAAGATCTCGGGCATTACTAGAAACTTGCATAAGCACACTTTCAAATACATGGCATTAAAGTATTTCATATCCTAACGTCAACAACAAATTGGGCCTAATTTCAGCAATTTGGTGCTATTTCAATGATACCCCACAGATATAATGCAGTACTCTTTACAAAGCAAACCATGATTAATAGAATGCAAATTTAATATCCATTGAACTAGTGTTGTAAGTGCATACCCCATTCATTCGGATTTTCAGCTATTTTGAATTATCTTACCCCACCCACGATTCTGCGCTAAATTTTGACGCCTAGCTCAACGAGCCATGTACTCGAATTTTTAGTCCGCATCAATGAAACAAAGAAGAAATGGTCGAGACTTGGATTCTCAAATCGCTTATTCTGGCACTATTGTTTGATTTAAGTGAACAAAAACATTTTTCATCCCTCATAATACCTTTGATGTGTTGTTTATTTCATTATTTCATTTTTTGACCCTGGCCAATTCGAATATTTTTAGACTGTAAACTGCGCCATAAAGGATCAGGCATGTGGGTGCAGGAAGATTTCACGGACAAAGTGAGGTTTATACGACGCGAACTCGGGAAACGATTGGTGGAAGTGAGGAAAGTCGGTGAATTTGCTATTATTAACTACGACAAGCTTATCATTGAGAATGACGTATTCAAATATAACGAGTCGACCAATGAAATTGTGCGCATTGGATAGGCGGCAAAACGGAAACAGGCGAACACTCCCGGAGAACAGCAGACGACAGATATGGTAGCAGACGATGAATTTACACAGGACCAGTTATTAGACAGTCAATCTGAGTAGGATTTAGGCCGAGGTCCAATAAATTTCAAAAATATTAGTTTTCTATCATGGAACTGTAGCCGGGTTGAGTATAAGGGGTGTTTATACTGCCTTGCCGTACAAGCTAGCTTTTATAGCGACGTGGTAGAGCACTTGCTTTGGGAGTGCTCTACCACGTCGCTATAAAAGCTAGCTTGTACGGCAAGGCAGTATAAACATCCCTTATACTCAACCCGGCTACAGAACGTTCATGGAATGTGGCGTTAATTGAATAACAGTTATTATATGATTAATTATATGTCATCTTTTTACGTTGTCGGTTTAGTCGAAACTTGGGGTAGTTTACCAAATGAATTTGCAGATATTCTCAAAGGATACTGTATTTTCCAAAATATTAGAACCAAATCGAGATACTCGATTAGATCTAGCGGTGGAGTATGTCTCTTTGTGAAAGACGAATTATTGAAAAATGATCTTATCACTCATGTTTGAAAGGAGCTTAAAGATTGTATTGTGTTGTATATCAAGAGCAGTATTTTCAAATGTATGAAAGATATAGTACTTATGGTGTGTTATATATCCCCAGAGGGATCAACTTTCTATGATGTTGAACAAGGTAACATCACTTTCCCATTCACCAAATTGTTGAAACTGTGAGAAATAACTTTCCTGATTCATATTTGTATTTCATAGGAGACCTAAATGCACGTACATTTTTTTTGATTACATACCCAATAATGATTTAAATAATGTGTACAACAATGAAGAAGATTAAGATAGTGACAATTTTGACTACCCGCGTAATAACCAAGATGCGATCGTTTTGAGGCTTTGCCTTTTCTAATTAGGATTAAATATGTCTTGAGACAGAATCTTGGGTTGACATATGTAGATTTCACTCTCCTAGTGTGTGATAAATGATAATACATTTGAACGAATGTGTTCATTTTGTTAATCCAAATGGCATTTTGCGAGTCCATCGACTTCTAATAATCAAACCATGCTCCTGTTTTGTGATTACTGTAGTAGGTAGAGTTAGATGGTAAATGTAGCTCTGGGTTGGTGTTTGTCCCATATCCTGTTTTGGATAGTTCGCCATGATTAATGAGTACCTTGTTATGGAGACGCTTGATTCAGGGTTAACACGTCTAGACTAGACTTCCAAAAGTCCTTTCTGTAGATATTTTCTTGTTTTGAAAGTCATAATGAATGGATGTTTGTAAAATTGTTAGATAGCTTCTTGTTTCATCATCTTTCTTATCGTATTGGAGGTTTGTTTGTTAGTTTTCCGTCTTTTTTGTCGCTGTTTTTATTTTTTGTTATGTTTTTTAATATTTCTCTGTCAAGATTATAATGAACTCTATCATGGCCAATATTGTAATTCCCCCACTGGAAAAAACGCGGAAGTTACCACGGCTATAACCACTGCAATTTGGTTCCAATTCATAATGCACGCTGTTCATTTTTTATAAAAAGGGACTGTAAGCAATGGTATTTGACTGTTTCTTTGAAATTTGGCTATAACTTTAAAAATAAGAAATAAACACAATTTCACATTTAAATATGCTTAATTCGTTTCTGTCAATATTAACATACGATTTGATTTGATTTGAGGTTTTACGTCGCTTTCAACAATCTCTCAGTTATATCGCGACGACTGGAGCACCTAACGATGGATTCCGAAGATGCGTATCTATCTTGCCATTTTCAATTCGAGTTTCGAGTGGGAAAGGGACGTTTACAATTTCCGCATCATACGTACCTTAATTGGAAAATAGGTAAAGGGTAGGATAAAGCCTAAATACTAACAGCTAAGGATCTCAAAGGACGAAATAAGATTTTTTTAGCAATCAAATACACTCAAATAAAGTTTACATACCTTAAGCATTGTGAACACATGCGATGGACTTTTCTTGTTTATCGGATTCTGTATTCTTGAAGTTAAAAGCAACCCTCCATCCAATATCATCCTGATTATTTATCACAGGGCGAATGAAGATAACGACTTGACACAAGCTTCCGTCTCTAAAAATACTTCTCAATCGAGGAAATGCAAATTTTTTATCCATCAATCCAATCGGATGAAGTAAACGTGTATGAACAATGATCGCTAGTGTACTTTTCATCTTTCTAGTTAACCACGCCACGAACTACGTCATCGATAAAATAATATTCGCCCAACACTACTTTGATAGCTTTAAGATATTTTCGTTATATTGAGGTTGAGGTGAGGTTTGTTTATCAGGTTTATCAGGATCATTTTAGCGAATTTTACTTGATTTCCATGAATGAGATTCTGAGAAAATAAACTATATATCATTAAGAAATTCGAACTCATCCGAGGAAATATTTATTTTGCATCCACAATTTTTTTGTAGACTGAAAAGAAAGATTTTGTAGACTGATAAAAAGCCACTCGAGCTCATTCAAGTGTGTTTTAATTGATATCCATCAATAAAGTGCTGTGAAATTATTTTCAAAGTTTCTACAATATAACATATAGAAAAATAACCACCACCAATTTTAACCGTGTTTTTCATTGGATCTAAATGCTTGAACACCTTGGAAAGATGGTCACGCAATGACCATTCTTGTGCAATTTGGTATAAATCCATCCAGTAGTTTCTGAAGAAGATTTTAAAGAAAATGTTTACTGGACGCAAAGACTGACGGACGCACGACGGACACAGTGCCATGACAATAACCCCAGTGGCCTTCGACAAGAGGAGCTAAAAAAGGCTGTTTTTTTGTTTAAATTTTATTTTGAATCAAAACAAATTATCTGATTTCTAATTCCATTTAACTCTTTGCTGTTTAAACCCTGCTTTTTACGTGCATATATTTTATGATTCAGAAAACATTGTGAAAAAAGAAGAAATTGCTTCTGACAAGCAATTTCTTCTTTTTCCACACTATATTTTACCCTACAGAATGGTTATTTTTCAAATTAAATCCACTTTAAATTTCCGTCTGCAAAACCTTTGAATTTGGACAGGTCCAAAATTTTGTAAAACAGGAAAGGGTTAAGACAATTCTATGAACAATAACGTCCTCCATACGCAGGTGTTGGACAGTCACATGTTGTTTTTTCCTTACATACTGAACAATATATTCCTCCTCCCCCTGCACAATTACATGTATGTGAACTATAACACCATCCACCATTTACTGAAATATAAGATTGTATGGTGTTGAAGGTATTTCAGGCTTTGTTGGACCTAGAACAATGGTTACAATATGGTTATATTGTAGTTTTTGTCCTATTTTTTATGAATAGTGCTTTACTAAAGGTTTCTTTCTATATATTTAATAATAAACTAGTATGTATGTATCTATTTATTTATCTATTTATTTATCTATATCTGTATCTCTTAACTGTTTTATTCCTTCTGTCTGTCTATCTGTCTGTATATGTGATCTGTCTGTCTGATCTGTTTTCTGATCTGTCTGCCTGTCTGTCTGCCTGTCTGTCTGATCTATCTATCTATCTATCTATCTATCTATCTATCTATCTATCTATCTATCTATCTATCTATCTATCTATCTATCTATCTATCTATCTATCTATCTATCTATCTATCTATCTATCTATTTAATTATTTATTTATCTATTTATCTATCTATCTTTCAATCTATCTACAAATCTATCTATCTATCATTCGACGCACGTATCTTTCTTGTCATCCACGTACATATATCAAAATCTTATTTTTCAGAAAATCAATTTTAACTCCACTTGACTGAGTCCAATCTTGAAACATTTTCTCTGTCAATACTGTTTAGAATATAACAAAGCTTCACAGGAATATTCCTTGGGACAAGCTTTTTTCAGATTTTGTCGTTTAACACTGGTCGGGTTGATACAATTGGCATTACGGGCTGTCGCGTCACCGATAAAAAAAAGTCCCTTATATAGAGGATATTGAATAAGTGGTCATTGAATACTAAATTTATTAAACGAGTCATCTATAAACAGATAAAAACGAGGCTGCGCCGAGTTTTTATCTGTTTTAGATGACGAGTTTAATAAATTCTGTATTTTATGAGCACAAATTTTATATTCTGTTTATAACATGACCCGAATTTTAGCGAAAAATCGTCAAAATTCTTGAAATTCAACGTTTCAATTTTCCGCGAAACTTATAACGCTGTTTAAAATTGACGTCACAAAACATAGATTATGACGTCATTTTCGAGGTTACAAAATAGCCGTGCCGTTCGCTCTGACCTCATTTGCATAGTTATCCCACTTGTGAAATACCACCCGTGTAATAACAAAAATATTTAACGGGGTTATTTCACTTCGGCAACGTAGGATATATTATAAAATCCTATCATAAATAATCTTCCTCTCTGAAACCTTCGGCCAGAAATTAGCAAAACTTCAAAAGAATGATGTTTTGGGAATGCTCTTTCTGATGTCTTCGTTAAATTTGGATCAGGTAAATTACATAAGTTAAATGGGTTCTATGGACTATTGTGTCACCTTATAATTGTCCCATGTGAGGAAATCTTGTACTTCTTGTCAAAACATCTCAAAAAAGATCCTTAGGGCATGAACTTTCTGCTTCTGTTGTTGATGTTTTGTGTGTGTGTGTGTGTCTGTGTGTGTGTGTGTGTGTGTGTGTGTGTGTGTATTTGTGTGTGTGTGATATTATGCCGCGTCAGGGAAAAGTTGACCTATGTGAAAAAACATTTCTTGTTATTACAACTTGTACATTTAATGGCAGATCTTTGTTAAACATATTGTTGCTTTTCAAATGACTAACGGCAAATTAAAGCTGCTTGGAAATATTATTTCAGGTTATCGAAAAAGGGGCATTCTTGTAAAATTGATGATTAACATGACTTAGCTAAATACTTTTAAAGCAATTGATGAACCTTCATAAATTAACAAAGCCAAATAGCCAGTGGAGCATTACTGACCCTCTTTAGAAACGTACACACAAGTCCAAATTTTGCAAGAATACTGATTTCAAACGTGATCTTTGCATCTTAAAACCATAACCATATGTATTTAAATAAGAGAAAACCAATAAGTGTAGTATATTTTCTAAGAAGTTCTCTTACCTGGACAATGTGTAAAGCAGGGAGCAGAGCTTGTTGGAGAACCCAAACAATGCTGTTGGTGTATGATACTCAGTCGACTCAGACATGATCTTACTCTTGTTTTTGTTCCCGATCCACAAGATTTCAAAGTATTACATTGTCCCCATGGTTGCCAAGTACTCCAGCCAATGTGATCTAAAACAAAAACAGACAGATATCTAAAGTTATTTCAAAAGTATTTGTGATACAACTAGTCCAAATAAAATACATTCGTGAAGGGCTATAGGTATGCAACACTTAGTTTAGATTAATATTTTCAGTTTTCTATTTTTTTTTTTTTTTTTTTTTTTTTGAAATGTAAGTGTTTATAGGCTAAGTCATTATGTTAGAAGAATAAGCTGAAACCAACTTAAAATAGTTTATTGCATATATCTGTATTTCTATTGTACTTTCCAAATGTGGATTTACTTATTAAGAATTATTAATCTATCCAAAATACACCTGTGAAGATCCCTTTATAAGCATACAAAAGACAAAAGAAGGCACCAATCTTTGACTGAAAAGTCACATGAATTGCTATTTGTGGAAATGCCAATTTAGTCCATGGAATACTGTTGCATTGTTAAACAAGCTGTGTGTTCTATAAATAACAAAATGTCATATAGTTAAACATCAAGAAAAAAAACGATTTTTTATAATGAAATTCATCTTGGATATACCCCACCTTCTACTGTTACTTTTGAAAATAGAGGTGCCAAAGATCCGGTGCGAGTAACATTACTTTGTTAAAAATATCACGCTTTTTTGTTTTTTTTTTAAATTTCAGTCTTCAAAGTGAACATGCTTTTGTATTCAATGAAAGAATTACCAATTAACGCCTTCCACATATCTTCCCTTTTTATTTCATAGTTAATCAATAAGAAGTTGGCCGAAGAAAATTTCTGAGTCTTCATGTTAAAATATATGAGAGTAAAGAATATGTAATGGAAAAAATCGTGCCAAATTATTAATATAATGCAATGTCCAAATAAAATACCAAATAGCCTCCTTTTTATCTGTTTATAAATGACTCATAACAACGCATACACCATCCTCTTTTATCTCTTACGGCTTTATGTGACCATTTTTTTAATACATCTACCTTTAATCCATATTTTTTTCGGAAAATCGCTTGGACTTTATTGTAAACTAGAAAGTTCCTCGGACTTAAGTGTAATAATTTTCGGTTAATCGTCAATCATCTGATTTGCAGTACTTATGTTAATACGTTCAAAGAAACGAAAACGAAAGTTTCCGATCGCCTTTTCCATCTATTTTGTATGTCATAACAGTAGAACAATGCTTTTTATTATAAAAAATAGAGTATACACAGTGTATTCTCAAGTTGATTTTTGTTTTTTGTCAAAATCATTTTGATGCATGTGACCAACGTGCGAAATGACGCGCTTTCATGGCTGTTCTCCCCGCTGTCTATTCCTCAGAATCGCCGAGGTTTCCCGATTGTCCATATTAATGACTAAGACATCGACTGTCTTGCCTATTTGTTTAACTATCATAATTTTTAGAGAAAACAAAAGTTTAATTAAATAAAGTTTTTTTTTTTCTTTTACCTTAAAATTACAAACAAAATTCTAAAGAAAAAAATTATTAATTAGACTGGGATTTGGATTCAAAACAAAGAATACGTGACCGCATTGATGATTTGGTTCGTTTGCCATGAGTCAATTTTATCTTAAAAACATCGTCAAAGGAAAATTTCTTGTAACGGTCGTTTTTTTTGTTGTTTTTTTTCAATTGGTTAAATATACAATTTAAATATTACGAGTATTTGTTTTCAATTTTTTGCACAACAAAATTTAGATTTTCAGTACTGTATTAGTTTTAAGTCCATCAAGCTCTGTTCAGACTAAGGGTTCGAAAAAAAATATTCAAAGGTGTTATAACTGTTTTTCGGTGATTGAATATTGTTTCAGTGACACTTAATTCATGTATATTCTTCACAGTGCCACTTCAGGTTGCGGAACAATGAAATTATTATTTCAGAAGTTTATAATTAGTTCATTCTGAGGTTTTTGGAATTCAAGTTTTCGCAAAGAGTCATATTTTCGGAATATATACATTCTTGGCAAAGTGAATTTCTAATCGTTGCGCGCTTTAAGTCTCTGAAAGAACGAGTGCTTATAATTGATAAAAAAGAGCAAGTTTATCTGTTTGAATCACTCTCATGATATTAAAATTGATACATGGGATCAAATAGGCAAATTGATCCATTTAATCTCTACAAACATACCGCACGTATCACATGACTGTGGGCATGTTCTTACAACGGAAGGCTCTTTGCACGCTTCGTGACTAAGTCTGTTCATTGCAACACAAAGTGAAGGATCTGAATTTTGACAAGTGACTCCGGGAGACATAGAATTTAGCTTGTATACATCTCCAACCAATGTCGAATCTGAAGTATATAGTTTTTGTCACAAACATTCACAGAATACTGATTCAAATACATGGATGATAACATTATTACAGAACAATAGTTTATCCTGCTGTATAAATTAATCAAATGATAGTTATATTGTTAAATTTTAAAGATGAACAGGTGAGGATACTAAGCAACTTTGAATATGTGGCGTGTATATATCAAGCTTGCTTACATTTACGCAAACGAAAATTGTGCCTTCGATGGTATCTGTACGCCGAATTTTGCTCAGATTGGAATATTGGAATTCAATTTCAACAATATTGTATATATAAAGATAATTCTCGCCTGCTCTTTCTGTTTGACCCAAGTCGATTACATTGCACTCTGAAAGCTTCTTAAAGTTTAAAAAAATATATATATACTTCTGACCCATAAACTATTTTTTGAGGGTCGCAGATCGATATTTGTTTTCCAAACGATTCTAATAAGACCAGTTTTTTAAATACGACCTTTTTTTAGAAATATCTGAAAATTAGACGATGTTGGGGATTTGCTTTAAATTTTCTTTTCATGAACACGCTTTCGTCATAGACATTATAAAAAATAAGTTAAGTAATCTGAAATATCACCAGTTCCTTATCGAGTGACGAATTTTACACGTTTTCAACGCTGTGCGTATATTGTTTAGAAAGAAACAAAGAACAAAGGCACTATTAACTCTTTGCTGTTTAATCCCTGCTTTTTACGTGCCTGTGATTTTATGATCGAGAAAACATTGTGAAAAAAAGAAGAAATTGCCTTTGACAAGCAATTTCTTCTTTTTCCACACTAATTTCTACCATACTGAATGGTTATTTTTCAATTTAATTCCACTTTAGAATATGATTTACAAAACCTTTTAATTTGGACGGGTCTAAAATTGTGTTAAAAAAGCAAGGGTTAAATGTAACCTTGTCTTTATGACTTAGTATCGATTACATTTGATTACATTTGATACAGGCAAGTAGGAAAGATAAAAAGGAAAAGAAGGAATATCGAATATCGAAAAGAAAAGACATCAATAAAAAGGGTACAATATCCGTTCCTAAATTTTTGTCCCGACATTTTGATTCACTTCAAATTTCAACCCCTTTACAGAACAATTATGAAGAACAGTATAACGCGTCCAAGAAAAAGAAAACTCATCTTACTAGATTTCAGACATGCATCCATGTTACAGTGATCTGAAGCACAACAGATTGAACAGTCTTGTTCGGCCGACCGCTTGCCAATGATTGCAGTAGAACTTATTCTCTGTCCACAGTGCTATAAATCATTCAATAGCATGAATTGGTGGAGAAAATATACAATGCAAAAATGATAATTGTATTATGACACATGCTTAAAAGTGTAGGCGACATGCAGTCGAATCATGAAATCGTCAATCCCCGAAAAAGAACAACTTGTCCGTCTACTCGTCTTCAATCAAATGAGCCTGTGCGTGACATTTCCAACAATTTCACACCTGTCCTAGGTACAAACGTTGAACATCATAGACAACAACACAATGCAATAATAATATATGCTGACCGCATGAAGATGGATTAGGACCTTATCTATATCTCGCATTGTGAAGATTCTGGTAGGACTGTGTGGCTGCACAGGATGGCCAGACACTTTGCTTTGCGCAAATTTGAAATTGTTGGAAATGTCACTAACAGGTTCAAATTTCGTTACATCGATACTGTTGCTGCGACAGCTTATAAAAGCACAAATCAATTTCATCCATATTTATTTATAAAAATCAGTTAACGTGATTTTTAAATTTATTTACGTCTTCACTTCGAGTAAAATTTTGTATAATTGCGAACAGAACTTCACTTCAATGACTTTTGGAGTTTGTATCCTTTTAACTAATCTATGTTCATTTTGTGGTAATAAGCCTGTAAGTCATTCAAATAAATTAGCTATAATGAGAATTCAGTAAAAATCATGTGTCGCATATCTTCTTTATTAGTGAAGGTATTTTACCTTGGTCAATTGTTTACCTTTTTTGCGCCATTTGAGATCTCCATCCCTCAGCATTTAAGCCTTTTCTATCCTACAACAAAATAATAGTAAACAAAAAAGGATGTGTTTCAATCTATATGGCCCAGGTTTGCAAGTTTGTAAGAAAACACAAGTTTTGAAAGCTTGCAACTTCCAGTTTTCAACAGATACCTTATATGCCTTATTTGACAGTCAACTTTAATGCGGAAAAAGAGACTCACTGGCACACTTGAAAGCATAAATTAGGGATATGTATATATGTCTATTGAATTTGACGATTAATTTTTTTTAAGATTGTTAATATGTTTAAGATTGTGTGTTTTCCATTTTTCGATAACGAGCCAGATTTTGAAGAATCTATCCAATACAATTTCTTCCGCGAAGGAAATACTTTTGTGGAACAATTATCGAGTCTAATAACTTTGAAACGTGTTTAAATATTTTCATTTACACTTATATGTTATTTCATAATAATGGTACTTGAGATATCCAAATAATAGCACGTCTCATTCGAAACGACAATGGCTTGTACAGCTAAGAACATCGTGAAATTGACAAGATGAATGATTTTGAAATGAGTTTGGAATGAAATTGAATGAATGTGTGGAGGGAGTTTTGAGTGAATTTAATGGGAGGTAATCAAATATCGCAAATTTTGTTCAGGATGAACAAAATTAGCGATAATAATTATCTTCTTTTAATAAAATATGTATAAAAATTATACGAATAGCTTCCCATTTCTTCTAGAACCTATCACACGTTTACAATTTGAATTTTGTCAGTGAAATCCCGATTTTTTTTTCCTAGCTTCATTCATTTTGAAAGAAGTTGATAATTCTATCTTTTTCAGTGATTTTGGAGTATTTTTGAATGGTTTGGGTGAATGTTTGGAATTAATGAATGGAGTGCTGAGCGAGTAATTTTGAATGGTTTTGATCAATATGATTTTTTTTTACCTGCTTCCCCATACATCCAAGGCGATAACGAGTTTGGCTGAAGGCTTTGAACTTTTGAACATAACACATCTTCAAGTAAATAGATGAATAAATGATGAATGAATAAATGAATAAAATGTAAACATACAAGGAAATAAACAAACGAATAAACCACAAGCATTCTATATTTTAAGGTTTTTTGTATTAAATGTGTTAAATCAAAATGTCTTAAATATATACTTATAGTTAATCATAATTTAAATATCATACAAACAGATTGATGCTGTTATAAATTTCTGATAGGAGAAATTAGTTTTTTTTAAAAGCTATTGATGTTTATTCTGATAACATGAACATATTAAGGTGGTTTATACAATAAGAACATATCATCTACATTTTCAATTAAAATAATTTAAATTTAATCTTTACAAGTCTATATTGAGGATGCTGAAATTCCAAGTCTAACCCTTGATCGTTTTTTTTTTTTTTTTTTTTTTTTTTTTTTTTCATAATATGTTCTGCGAGGAGGGAATGAAATAACTCCGTTGAATATCTAATACAAGTGTAATAACATGCAAATAAGTCCAGGTCCATTATCGTCTTGGCCGTAAAATTGACGTCATGTGCTGACAACATAAAACATTAAACGTCACACCGTTTGTTGTGTGGAAAATTTGTTCAACGAGGTCAAATGTTTGTTTGTTTTTAATTTATCAGTAAAAAGTTGGGTCAGATTAAAAATGTTTATCAAATTTGAGTCCGTTAAAAACCGAATTAATTTAGCACGCTATCTTAAACAGTTAAAGACTCTGCATATCTAATTTGTTTAAAATTATATATCAGTATATCTATATACATGTATATTCACGTGATTCGAGTAGTACCTCGTCACTCGCGCATTCCGTAACATTCGTGCATTCATCTGGAGATATAACATAATCACACGATAGGCACCGTGGACCCTTCGCTACTTGCACGGTTTCTATAATGGAGCAGTTTACGAATTGAGCCTGTTTGTGACATATCCAACAATTTTACACCTGCGTAAGGTTTAAACACATATAGCAGCGTTAACAACTACATAATGCAATACTTATATAATGCCGACAGCAAGAAAGGAAATTGAGACCCTATCTATCTATAGTGCTTTTAAGATTCTAGTTAGACTATGCATCTGCACAGGCTTGACAGAATCATCGCTTTGCGACCATTCAAAATTGTTGAAAATGTCAGGCACAGGCTCAATTACATGTATTAATTTTGCAAAAGATGTAAACGGACAAAACCTGAGTAGGCTTAACGAGACGATCGATACAGATCAATTTAAAATGATAGTGAGTCTGTTCTGAAATAAATGTTTGTCTCCTTGCTAGTATTGATAATATCTTGTGAATGATTTTACTAAACGTCTTACGATCACCTTTTGCGTCAGACAAAATTTGAAGTTGCGTCTACAGTCGTAATTTAATATGGAATTCTGTCATGCATCATCTCATTTGAATCGTCTTCTAAAGACAATTCCAATGAGATATTGCAAGGCAGAATCTAACAATGAATGAAAACACAAGACACGATTTTTTTCCTTAAGAAGTTTTACGCGGTAATATTGATGATGAACACTTAGTTTCAGTAGATAGATCCGACATAAACAGACAAGCTATTAAATGTCAACTGATTTGCCTCCAAACGACGCCTGTCAATAGATTTTATCATCTATTAAATCGTTTCATAATGAAGTCAACTTCCTCTCGAGAAGCCCGGTCCATGATCGTTTAATGTGCTACCCAAGATTGTAAAACAAAAGACGATCTTTTTCTCTATGGTTCTAACAACCAAGGACTGATCTCATTTCCGTATTTGGAAGCAAAACAGAAGCGGTTTAGACTTTGAATATTCAGACCTTGATATGCCTGTTTACAAAAACTTTGTTCGCTGATACTATCAAATGATCACTGTTTAAATTCTATTGACATAACTTAGGACTACATTAAGAACAAGTTGAATGCATTTAAACAAGTTATTAAGTATTTGCTTCAAAAGAGGTACAAAGTTAAAAAGAAAGTTAGGTAAAGCATAAGGCAAAAAATGGTCCAATCTATGTCTTCACAAATCCTCTTTCTTTACAGCATATAACAATTTTTGCCTGTTCTCTGTGAATTCGTTATACCCAAGTTTTTCCTTTAAATGAATTTAGGCAAGGATTTACGGGTATGAGGGTATGCAGAAACCCTAAAATGTTTAACGCATTCAACCATTATTGAATATACCTATGTTTTTGCTGACGGTATTGAAAAATCAGGTGAGAACTTTACATATATACGAATAAAAGGCACACGGGGACTCATAATAATACACCATGTGCTGATTTTTTCGGTTACAAAAAAAAATGAAAAATTATTGTTGTTTACCTTTGGCGCATTCTCCTAAATTGCAGAGATTATCGTGGCATGTGGTTCCGCAAAATGTCGTTGCGCTGGAATTGTTTGTTTTTAAAATTTTCTGCAAAGTAGATAAGTAAAAGATAAAATCAATTGGCTTTACACTTAAACTTTTTATCATGGAAGAATTAATTGCTATATCTGTGCGAATCTAAAGTTAAAAAGTACTTTCCTTTGAAACATGAGAACAGTTTTAGCACTGCTTTACACCTTATTTTGTCATCGCCAACAAGACATCATCTCGTTTACAAATGCGTGAATTTGTAATTGAATATTTATGGATTGCTATTTTTGATCATGAACTCTAAATAAGCAAGGATACATGTTTTTGTTTTAAAAAGAATATAGAACTAATATTTCTAGACATTTCAAAGGAGCTTAAATTTAGTAGAAACACAACCATTTTGTGGATTATTTAGTCGTTATAAAATGTTGATAAGTATTCATATTCAGTATTTGCATTCATATATGACCACTTATATTCTGATAGATAAAACTAGGCCTACATAAAAATCACATTTTCCGTCAATATCTGTTGTCTTTAAAAGTGTTTCAGTTAGGTCAGTTTGGTGATTTTCAAATGCATTCATGAGTGTTCTGTAATGGTACAACTTTATTAGATGATTGACAAATTTACAGTTTTTGTATAGGTATGAGTGTCTTTTTCACTGCATTTATTGGAGTATAAAGTGCAATTGTTTAAGCCATGAGCCAAGGCAATTGCACTTCATACTCCAATTAATAACGGGAAAAAGACACTCGGCCCTTATAATTGCAATCCTCTTGATTGAAGAAACTATAAAAAATACTCGGCAAAACATAAAAGCTTCAAGTCTACTTTCTGTGCGTAAATATTACACAATCTTTTTTTCAGATCGTGTATTTTTTTATCTCGCATTCGAAGTGCAGGGGGCAAATAGTTACACGAATGATACACAAATAAAGGACAACTTTGAAATTCGTAGAGGTAATTATGACAAAAAACTTGTTTCTGCAAAGTAAGGCTGTATTTTTATACGAAAAAGGCGTGGTCGGTCTAAATTGATAGGGTTGCTTGATGGTTTTCGTCGACTCGCTGTTTTCAGAGTTTATGTCGGCTCAGAATCAGAACTACATGCTTGTTATCGAAATTCTTTCGAAAAAATCTTAATTAATGATTAAATAGCAATATTGCGTTGATGATCGGGAACGAGGTTAATTTGAGTTCCTACAACACAGTCCTTGCAGATCGAAGGTCGGGCGTTTCACGATTTACCTTTTGCATTTTATACAGAAATAAAGTGCAATGAATTTCCCAACGTGTTCCGATTTAAATCAATCAGAATTCTTTATTTACATTAGATTGCAACTAGACAAGTGTGTAGTATTTACAAAGGTTAGTTCACGAATTATTTCAGTATTACTTACAAGTTCGACAGTACATCCGGTGGTATGCTTCACATCTCCAGAGAGAAAACCATCTGCCCTGCCGTAACATAGCTGCATATATCACATGAAACCACGAATATAATTATGATAGAGCTTCCCATCATCTCACAGTAATCTTATCGATTTAGATTTATGAAAAAAGGTCTTTAGTTTGTAGACAAAACTCACATGTGATATAAACAAGAGGACCAGAATGACCCCAAATCACTTACCTGAATTTTATTGGTACAATGGATCTCACCGAAGTAACTTTCTGGCAAAGTTTCATTCGCATTTGCCTAGTTTTTGAGGAGGAGATGTTATTCAAAGTGAAAAAGAACCTGTCTATCCATTGGTTATTGAGAAGAAGATGTTGAAAGATTTTAACCTCTAAATATGCCCCGCCCTGTCATGCCAATATCTATGGGCCAATCAAAATTTAGCCAACAATTTTGAAGAATGTAACACAAGGAACATTCTGGTAAAGTTTCATGAAAATCGGCTAATTGGTTCAATAGGGGATATCAGTCAAAGAAGTCGGGATCAAGATAAGCCCCGCCCAGCTACACCCATATTTATGGCCAATCAAAAGTTTGCGAAAAAAATTAAAAGAGGATCACCCAAGGATGGTAATAAAGTTTCATTGAAATCGGCCCAGTGATTCAGGAGGAGATGTTAGTCAACGACTTTGGTCATAGAATAAGCCTCACCTAGCCAGACCCATATTTATTGTCAAATCACAATTTCATGAACTAATTTTAAAGAAGGTCATACAAGGAAAATTCTGTTTAAGATTTTTAAAATCGGCCTGGTGGTTCAGGAGGAGATATCGTTCAAAGATTTCGGGCTCAAAAGAAGCCCCGCCCTGCCACGCGAACAATTATGGAAGAAACACACAAGGAACATTCTGTTCCATGAAAATCGGCCCAGTAGAACTTTCAGGAGATGTCGTCAAAGATTTCGGGCTCAAAATACGCCCCTCCAAGCCACATCCATATTTATTGGCCAATCAGAATTTCGCGAACAATTTCAAAGAGGGTCAACAAAGGAAAATTCTGGCAAAGTTTCATTGAGATCAGTCAATTTTTCAGGAGAAGAAAAAAAATTATAGATTTTTGACGACGTTCGGAGCACGATGCACGTCGCACGACGGACGACGGACTCGGGGTGAACCTGTAAGCTCCTGGAAGCAGAGAGTAACAACGCCATACATGGTTTATTTAAACAATTAAGCAACAATTCAATCTAAGTGGTTCGTTTTCTTAAAGTTTGAGTCGAGTTGAATTTATTGTCACCAAATTCCATCAAATGTCTCTTTATTATTATTTTTTTCTACATAATTGAATAAAGCGATATTCCTATAGTGATTCAGTATTTAATGCTACGTATAAATAATTAAAAATCCGATATGAATGTTTTTCCGTATAACTTCCAAAACAAGAGGCCCAAGAAAGCCTGTATCGCTCAACTGGATTTAATATCCCCCACTTTTGCCCTGCCACGCCGATATGTGGGGGTCAATCAAAATTTCATGAATAATTTTGGTAAATGGTCACCCAAGCAACACCCATGCCAAGCTTCATTGAAATCGGCAAGATGGTTTGGGAAGAGAAGGTTTTTAAAGCATTTAACCTAAAAAGATGCTGCGTCCTGCCACGCCCATGTTTGGGACTCAATCAAAATTTCTTGAAAAAAAAAAATAATTAATTTTCATTGAAATTAGCACAATGGTTTTGTGAGTAGAAGGAATTTTGTAAGATTTTTACATGAAAAATATGCCCCTCCCCGCCATGCCCATATTTGGGAGTCATTTTATAAATCTACGAAAAGGGTCACCCGAGGATTATTTCTACCAAGTTTCATTGAAATCGGCAAAATGCTTTGGAAGGAGTATATTTTTTAAGATTTTAACATGAAAAATGCCCTGCCCTGCCACGCCCATATATTTGGAGGTTAATCATTTTTTTAATAATTTAAGTAAAGGTCACCAAAGAAACATCCATGCTAAGTTCTATTGAAATTGGCCGAAGGGTTTTGGAGGAGAAGAATTTCAAAGATTTCATTATGAAAAAAATGCCACGCCCATATTTGGGGGTCAGTCAAAATTTCTTCAGCAATTTATGACAAGGGCCACACAAGGATTTTTTCTACCAAGTTTTGTTAAAATCAGCTTATTGGTTTGGGAGGAGAAAATGTTTAAAGAAAAAGTTTACGCACGGACGGACGAATAATCGGACGCACGACGGACACTTCGCCATGACAATAGCTCGCTGGCTTTCGGCCAGTGGAGCTAAAAACACAAAAGCATACTTACCTCTGAACTTGGGCATTTGGTGACGTTGAAACAGTCTTCATTAGACTTCAGATCTTTGCATGAGTAACACAACAAACCATTGACTTCTTCAAGGGGAAGTTTCAAAGAAAATAAAAGATAAAATAAAATAAACTTTGTTGTATTTCAAGTGAGTAAATGAACTGTGTTTTGTATGTGGATGAATGTTCCTTTTAGCCTAAGTAACGGGTCGTTGAACTTAAGGTTAAGGGAAATCAGCTTTGATCTAAAATACATGTAACCTACTTCTAAAGAGAGTCAAAATAACTAACTCGAGACCTTAAATCGAAGATTGGTAACCAAATCTTATTCAAGCTGAAGTTACGATGCCTTGGTAACCAAAAGATGAAATGTGTTCACTCTCTCAAAGCACGTGAATCCTTTAGGTTTAAGGATACAGTTATTTACACGCGTTAACGATGATTACCGACTAAAATCCGAAAGAACCCAATCTGTTGAAAAGTAAACTCGCCAGATTACGTCAAGGTTAAGCCCCGCCCTGCCAGTTCATTATTTACGCAGAATATCTTATATACCGGGCTCCGAAGGAAAACAGGCAGGAGGGTTTGGTGAAGGAAGCTTACTCACGTTTACTGACCAAGTAAAAGAAAAGAACCCGGATCAAGTTACCTGTAAAACAATGATTGTAATTGTCATAACTTCTAAAAAAATTGACCACATAACCTTAGAATGATTATTGGTCGGCTAAAAACAATTCATTCATTCATTCATTCATTCATTTATACATTAATTTATAAATCAAAAATTCAATGTATTACAAATAAATGCTTTCAAAATTCAATTTTATTGTCAAAGGTTCAATACCCCCCCCCCCCCCCCTTTCACTCAATGTATATAACATCCTGGTTGGTTTAAACATAGCCTACATTGTAAATGAATTTTTTCATGCACTGAAGCCTGTTTTGACTTGATATCTCCTGCCTGATAACATTATTATTCAAATGGTTTCTTTTCGGGGTATAGGATGATTTATTCCCGGCTGGAAAAAATAATATTATCCGAGCCTTGGGCGAATTTATAATACTCTAATGTTTTATCATAAATATCTGTCTTTTGCCTAATTAAGGCCTTGGTTTAAACTTATATCTCTGAAACCACTAATGTCCCATAATGCACCTCAAAAAAGTAAACATGTACAATGTGGCGCCAGATGTAGTTTTGACGTCACACAACTACATTTCGCAATGTTGTGATATGAAAGCGGTTATTGGATGAACCTGCAAAAAAGTTGGCACTTTAAGTCGACAGTTCAGTGATGAAAAATAATTTCATGATACATGTTAATTGATTCATATATAAGTGTCTTACAATATCGTAGTTTTCTGGTCTCGGCAAAGCCGCATCATGATAAATTCTCCCAACATCGACCTGATATTTTGAAATAACTTCACAGCTAATACTCACCAAACATTCTTGAATTATCAATGTAAAGCTTCGATTGATAAGAAACCTACAAACGACGATATTAAAGTAAGCGACTGATAAGATATCTATTTTAAAAATTCCTGTAGTGTGCGCCGAGTCTACACTTCCTGTTCGCGGTCATTTTGCTGGCCGTACTATAAATAGACATTTTTATCGGAAAAATCGTTAAACCTTAAATATATCCTGAAAATTAAGACACGATCGCCATTAAAGTCACCCCAGTCTACGTTTAGAGTAAAAAAATCGCTCTTTAGTGAATATTCTTTGAATATTTTTTTATGTAGTTTTATGAAAGATGACTTACAAAAAAACACATATCAATCAAGAATAAAAGTCTTGTTTTTGTTCACATAGTCGTCTAAGAGCATTGTCTTGCGTTTTTGGAAATGATCACGAACACAGATGGGGTCTTTAAGTTCAATATCCTATAAAGGTTCATCAAGCAAAGGAAGTTGGATGAAAGCAGCAAACTTTCCCATACGTTCACTAGACATGACCATTTAGAGGACCAAAAATTACTCCGATGTTTTTAAATTTGTCCCAAAGATCAATAGGTAACTCTCGGCGAGTCTACCGAATATACCCAGGGGAGAATAAGGGCGCAGCCACGAAAGCGCGTCATAACGCTTGTGGGTTTATATGACGTCACGATCATTATTGAAGGTAAATCAATGAAAGTTAAAGATTGTTCATTTTATAATTTGATAACAAAAAAGTGTTTTACTGCGATTTGTATTTCAAATTATAATATGCAAAAAGATCTCCACAGACGATAGGAAAGCATCAACAGAAACTTTTTTTTTGTTGTTGTTGTTTTTTTTTTTTTTTTTTTTTTTTTTTTTTCAAGCGTATTGACCTATGTACCACCAGAAGCTGAATTACCTATATAAAATGACACAAAATTACTACACTTAAGTCCGAGGTACTTTCCAGTTTACGGAAATCTCCGATCGATGTTCCAGATGTCCAAAAACAGAACACCGAGATCAGTGAGACCCGGGGCGTTATCCTAATGCTTGAACAGTCAACGTCAAATGGTTCGATGTATTGGGAATTTTGCATTGTTGTGTCCATTTTTAGCTCCAATGGCCGAGCTACCGCCGTGGCGGAATGTCCGTCGTGCGTCCGTGCGTAAACTTTTTCTTTATATATCATCTCCTCCAAAACCATTGGGCCGATTCAAACGAAACTTGAAGCAAATGATCCTTGGGTTACCCATTTCTAAAAATGATAAAGAATTTTTATTTGCCACCCCCCCCCCCCCCAAATAAAGGCGGACAGGGCGGGGCATTTTTTAACTTTAAAATCTTTATAAATCTTCTTCTCACAAACCATTGTACTGCTTTATATGAAACTTGGCACGAATGATCCTTGGTGACCCTCTTCTAAAGTTGTTAAAAAAAATTAATTGACACCTAAATAGTGGTGTGGCAGGGCGGGCCTTATTTTCATTATAAAATCTTTAAAAATCTTTTCCAAAACCGCTGGGCCGATTTCGATGTAACTTGGAATGGATGTTCCTTTGGTGACCCTTAGAATTTTAAAGAAATTGCGATTGACCCCCAAATGTGCGTGGCAAGGTGTGGCTTATTTTTCACTTTAAAAATCTTCTCATCTCAAATCATTGGGCAACTTTGTATGGATGTTCTTGTGTGACCATTTTCTAAGATTGTTCAAGAAATTTTAAGGACCCCCAAGTATTGACGAGGCTGCGGGTGGGATTTTCACTTTTATATCTTTAAAGATCTTCTCCTTCCAAACAATTGGGCCGATTTCAATGAAACATGAATATTCCTCAGGTGTACTTGTACAAAACGTTGATGATACACAGGACTGGTATAGAGTATGCAGGTTATTAGTGATTGAGTATATTAGTGGAATGCTGGCCAGACCCAGCTTATCATTAAAAATAGTTAAAAAAAAAAAAGAGACTTCAAAGTGTTGCTTTCAGTCCAAGTTAGATTTGTTTAATGAAAGTCTGGCGCTATTAAAGCCAGGGGAGCGATACATGCCCTAATATGCCTCTTCCTTTTATTATACGCCGCCGAAAGGTGGACCTATATTGGCATTAACTTCTCGATCTGACCGTTCGTCCGTCCGTCCCGATGTCAGGACATACGTATGAGCCTTGTAGAATCAAATACGATGATGACGAGGATATCATACCCAAAAAATAATATTCAGACCCTAAATTTATTTTATTGAATTATGTTCTCCTGCAATTCAAGTTTGATATTTTAAAGCTTGTTATTTTTAAAAACTTTCCTGTATATATTAGAGTCATTAAAAAGTCTTTCAAAGTTTATTGCCGATACAGAATGGACGCTTACTTAATATTACATTACATACATAATTCTACAGATTTGTTTGACTGTTTGTTTGTTTGTTTGAGTTGGGTTAAACGTCGCTTTTAACAGATATTTAGTCAAATGACGGCGGCTGAAGAACCTATTCACGGATTCCTTGTAATTTTCGAACCAGTTCTACCATCACTTATATTGCAGTATTGAGGGTATTGTCAAACGGCATTATTTTGTACCATATATATAAGTGCGGACATAAATAAAACAAACGAAAAAAATAGATACAAGGTAGTCTAAGCGCGAAATCCGGTTGACCTCTACTGGAAGCAATTTCTTTTTTCAGATAACAATATTTATTTAGCAAGATGGTCTTTTTTGCGCGAGAGAGGTCACTTACATAAATGAGGTTTAGTGGAAACACCATTTTTTTTTAATTCATAAAAAGAGAGCATCGAAATATTACAATGATAAAAAATATTTTTCAAATAAATTTTGTCCAAAATCGAATTCTATATGACAACGTTGTTTTTACATTGTTACTTTGCTAATGGCCCTGTCACACCTCAACGTTTTAGCCAGCGTGTGCCTAACGCGTTTGAGAAAACGACTAAGTCCGCAAAACGTCGGCATACGCTGACCTATATTTTCTTTTTGTCTATTCACGACGCGCTTGGAGCGTGTTCATAGCGAGTTTGAACGTGTGAGTAACGCGTGAGAAACGTGTCCAGAACGTGTTGATAGCGTATGTCAGCGTATACCAACGTTCTTTAGCGTGTGTCCAATGTTCTCGTAACGTCCTCAGAACGTGCTTAGCGTGTTTGTAACGCGCTTCTAGCGTGTTATATCGTGTTCGCAGCGTGTTTTGGATGTAAATATAAAGTCTGCAAGAAATTACCACTTTAAATTCAATCCTTTAATATATAAACAGACCACCGGCCACTACACATATTCAAATTCAAAGTACATGTATGTTGGTTCATGTAAAAGAAAAATAGGAAAAGACGAAAAGAAAAATACACTGGCACCTGTTACATATGAAAACACGCATATAACAAACTTATAAGATTACAGGCTGATTAAAGCTTCTCGTACTTTTCACTCGAAAAATATTGCGAAAGGGTAAGGAACTACTTGTCATAATGCACTCCTTTCTTCCTCCATATGCTCTACCATGTAGGATGACTTTCTACAACCTCTCTTAATCTTGAATAACTAGTCCTACATTAAGGGGGAAAAGGTGTACCAAATATCAAACTTGTAGTACATATAATAGAATCAAATATTCTGAACAGAGCAGAATAGAGTAAAACATGTCTTGAATTATGTCCACTAGGTACAACGATGTACTTGTCTTTTTGGTATATTGATAATGATCAAATGAGACGAATGAATGTTTGTATTTTCGCGAAGGTATTGTTATATTCTAACCAAAGAGCAGACGCAATTGTAAAGCTTAATACACATTTAGGCTACATTCTCCACCTCGACAATCTAAGGAATTAAGAAAATCCGTAAAGGATTTATATGGAAGAAAAGACAAGCAGCTTATAACATAACATAGCATAACATAACTTTTATTTGTATAACTTGAACGAAATCGTTCATCGTCAAATATAGAGAATGCTATTTATAATCGAGTTTTCAAGTCATTCTTAGACTGGTAATGAGGAAACATGCAGATATCAAAAGGGTCATACACACGTAGATGCACAAATTTATTTATTTACGAGAAGCTGATAGTAGAAATTCAAGACAAGCATGCAGCGGAACTTTTATATTTTCATTGAAAACTGAAACGCTGTCATACGCCAGAAACACGCTGTGAACTCGATGGCAACGCGCTAGACACACGTTCAGTACGCTGAAGACACGCTATTCACACGTTCCAGTACGCTGGAGACACGCTAGAAGCACGTTAAACTTTTGGCGAACGTGTTTCTAGCGTGCCCGTAGCGTAAGTTAACGAGCTCCTAGCGTGTCTCTAGCGTGCTGAGCGTGTTCGGAACGTGTGCGGAACGTGTGCGGAGCTGAGAAATTTTAAGCATGGACAAAATTTTATGAGATACTCAGCGTTTCGCAACGTGTGCCAACGTGTTACAGCGTACCGATAGCGTGTGCGGAACGTGTCCATAGCGTATCCGACGTGTTCGCAGCGTGTTATAAAAAATCCAACACGTTCCGCACACGCTGGCTAAAACGTTAAGGTGTGACAGCCCTATAACGTCGTGACGTTAAATTATTAACGTCGCCCTGATAAGCAGCAGCGAAATCGGTTGGAGAGTTATGAAACTTGATTTGCAGTGTCATTTTTTGTTTTATTTCCATAATTCTTGTTCTGGTTTACTTGAATTTTTGAATAAAGACGTAAAAATACAGACTCGGCTAAAGCCGGTCCAGGAGGAGTAGATATCATCTTTAATCATGGCGATTATTTGACGGGTTGTATCCTTTCTTAACCGAAAACACTTTCTGAAACCTTTTACGTCATGAATATCAAACGGATTGCATTTGTCTCTATAGGCCCCTAACAATTTTTTGTGCATTCTAGCATACTGAATCAAAAACACAATATTGTCTGCCATTCTGATCTTTACAAGTAGAATTTCAGTTCAATTCAAAGGTTTTTTTTCAACTAGCACTTTAACCTGCCCCGTCTAAGTTTAATTTAACGTAGTTTACGGGTAAAATAAACGATAAATTAGGCTGAAACAACATTTAAGAAAACCCAGAAGTTTAATTGCTACTTTAGGTGTAAGTAAACTTTGTTCATGCAAATCAACACCGCTTAAACTTCAGTATAAACCCGAGTTTTTCATTAAACTTTCGTTATGCAATCGACCCTAAGGGTTATATTCTGGTTCTTGATCTTTCATGACCAACATTTAAATATTTTATTTATTTTCGAATCAGAACAATGGCGTAAAACTCAGATCAATACTGCTTGAATATTATGTTGTGTTTATCAGCTATATGTAGAAAAAGACTTTAGTTCCTTTCATTGGTGACCCTACCACGGCTCTATTTGTGGCCAATCAAAATTTAAGGAATCATGAATTAACCCGCTGATAGGGCATTCAAGTAGCATTCATGTCAAGTTGGAATACAATTGGCCAAGCCTCAGTGTCTAGGAAGAGAATATATTTAAAATGAAAAAGCCCGCCCTGCCACGCACATCAGTAGACCTACTTGGGCGGCCAATCAACTTGAAATTTCTTGAATATTTCAGTATGAGCAGGGTCACACAAGGAACATTCTTACTAGTTAAGTTCTTTGTATAAAAGCCTTTTATGGATTCTACAACATACTCATAAAGGTTGAAATCTGCACAGTTGTGAAATAAAACATAGCCCTGCCACAGCCGTATTTGGTGTCAATGAAAATTTTAACTTTAAATTAAAGGGTCACGCGAAACCCTTCATTCAACTGAACTTTGAGTTTCATGGAAATCGACCGAATGGTTATGGAGAATATTTGTAAAGATTTTAAAGCGAAAATAAGCTTAAAGAAGACGGTCACCTAAGGAACATTTCTGTCAAGTTTCATTAAAATCGGCCCATTGGTTTAGGAGAAGAAGATAATTGAATAAGGAAAAAGTGAGAGGTTTTATTTCTTTAACGCACTTGCGTAATGGGAGCTACGCCCTTGCATATGTTGTCTTCAGCAGCCAATGGATCGTTTTCTTGAGCGTGTGTTTGTATTTTTGGGCAGCTCTGTGACAGTTTTCATTGTGAATTCATGACAGAGGTATTTGTCCGTTGTACAGTCCTTGAGGGGTGTACGGATTTGTCTTTTGTAGAATAATGAAGTGTTAACAGTTATGTCCCTTAGTTCAAAAGACGCCATTATATTATTTCACCATGAGAAAGAAATCGGTTAGTTGAATCGGGGTACCATCAATAAATTTAGATTATAAAAGGTAAGTAGAATGCATTTATTTAACTTACAATTTCTTTCTGTTAAAAGCTTTTAAAGCTAATATATTTAGACAAACAAAATTATGTTTCAGATGGGAGATATGAACAGAATAAGAGATGGCCTTTACCTCGGGAGTTTACCTTCATCTGCAGACGTGCAACTTCTAAAAGAACAAGGCATTTCTCATATACTGACTTTGAACAGTGAGACGGTGGGAATACAGGTAAAAATATGACGTTAAGACTCTAGTTTGACCCTTTGGTTTGAGCCTTAAAATCCTGAAAATATCCAAATTTGACCCTAAAATATCAGGCTCAGCCCAACTCAAAATCAATGGCAGAAAAATTTAGTGCAAAACTAATGTTAGTTCCCTTAAATGCAAGCCACCATCAAAGCACATAGCATCATTGACTGCCTCAACAGCTCAGTGGTTAGAGGGTCACTCTCCTGACCATAAGGTCAGCGGTTCAAGTCCTGGTGACAGGGAGGTGTTTCCATGGGCAAGAAACTTAATAGTCTCTGTCTTAGTCTACCCAGCTGTAAATGGGTAGCAGTGGATGAAAACCCTTTAAAAAAAAGGATCCACTGCCTCTCGAATTTGCACGCTAAATTGATAACATCTTGAATGAGTCACCTGCCAGTAATACCAGAAAGGGGAGTTAGGCAGTATGATAGATAGATAGCACAGTTTGTAGCGCATCAGACTGTCAATCTAGAGACCTGTACTGGTTTATACAAGAGATACAAGATACAAAATTTTATTTATAGTCGGGTTTGTACAAAACAAATAACATTAGCGATGTATTGGTTTGATTCCTGACAGCAGCACTCATCCTTTCCAATTATTTGTCTCCCATCAATTGGTTGATTATCGTAGACCTATGTGGGATAGCATCTGGAGGCTAGGAAAGGATGTGATGATGGTACTGGTGTGAGAAATATCAGAACTTCCATTGTCAGGTGCTCAAGCTTCTGCGATATAACAAAGATTCTTGAAAGCGGCATAAAAACCCCTATTCATATGAATTTCTTTAGTGCATATATATCAATAAGTGTAATTTATACATGCATATCAGCAGGTTTGACCCAGCTTAGCTGTTTTCGGAGAAAAGAAAATGTAATGGTTAAACCAGCCTTAGTGTCATTGCTATTGTTGAGGTGATGGTCCATGGGGATAACTCTAAATGCATTTAGCTTGATCAATGTCCCTCTTTCGACTGAATGTTTAATCAGAGCTCAAGAGCTCAGTGAGTTTTATTGATCTAGCTGTGTCCGTTTTCTGTTGTGCGTCATGTGTCAACATCTTGGGTGCACTCTATAGACGTTTTTTTGCTCAAATGTCTTGAATCTTGGTCAGAATGTTTGTCTACAAGATATCTCCGACAAGTTCAAATTTGGGTAAAATGAGGTTAAACATAGGGTTAAGGGGTAAAATCTTATAAAAACATTGAGTGCACTCTGGAGGCCACATTTTTGGCTCTATGTCTTGAAACTAGATAAGAATGTTAGTCTACATGACCTCTTAGATAAGCTTGAAATTGGGATAGGTTGGGTAAAAAAAATTACAGGTATCAGGGCCAAATCTTAGAAAAACCTTGCACTGTCGAGGCTCAAATCATGAAGTTCTAGCAGAATGTTTTATTTGATATCTTGGCTCAATGAAAAATTGACTCAGGGCAGGTGTTAACTAGTACAAAGGGTCATTTCTCGAATTGGGAGTATAAATTTGATTGAAATTAAGGATAAGTTGCTTTTGCAACCTCAGTAAACCATGCCTCAGGTGACCGCTTTAGGATCAAAGGCTCCTCTTGTGTTTATAATTTTTCAGCCAGATTGTGGGTTGACCATAAAGTACATACACTGTTTTGACATACCACAAACTGATCTGCTGTCCCATTTTGAAGAATGTTTAGAGTTTATAGAAGAAGCTTTGAAAAAACCAAACCAGGCAGTCCTAGTCCACTGGTGAGTTTTCTTTACCCTTTGCTGTTTAATCCCTGCTTTTTACGTGCCTGTGATTTTATGATTGAGAAAACATTGGGAAAAAAGAAGAAATTGCTTATGACAAGCAATTTCTTCTTTTTCCACACTATTTTCTACCCTACTGAATGGTTATTTTTCAAATTAAATCCACTTTTAATTTTCGTCTGCAAAACCTTTGAATTTGGACAGGTCCAAAATTTTGTAAAACAGGAAAGGGTTAATAGAGATTGATGTTCTACCTCCACCTCCCTATGAAGTAGAGGGGGTTTATTGGTTTCATATGATTTTGTCTTTCATTCTGTATGTAATAATGTCCATCTGTCCGTCTATAGTCTTTTTTATTTCAGGACTCCAAGTTAAGAACCAAGTGGCTTTGAATCGTAAAACTCTATACAATTGTTGCCCATGACCCCAGGAATAGCCGTTTGAGTTTGGATCACAAAGGTCAAGGGCAAATTCATCTTTGTCCAAAAATCATTTGCAGATTTTAACTCTCAAATGAAGTAACCTAGAATCATGGATTTTCATGTTGCCTATTCCCCAAGAAAAGCGTTTTTACTTTGGGAGCATTAAGGTCAAAGGTCCCTGTTTCAATTTAACTTTGTCTGAAAATTGTTTCTTGATTTTACTTAAGTTTTTTGTCGCAAACACATCTTGATCATGACAAAGCACTATCGGGATGTTTAAGTCTCCTTTGCAGCTCTATTTAAGTTTTGAAGAATGTCTTCTGTTCATTTAAATGGAAATTTGGGTAAAACAATGCATTGCTTTATATAACAATATGCAATTAGTTCACATTATAAAAGAGCAACTCAGTGGCCAAACATGAAACAGTTGTAACTGCCTATTTGTTTAACGGCAGTTACAACTGTTTCACACTGAGCCATCAAACTATAGTCTAAACATATACTATATCATCAGAGCTTCAGATTGACGATGTGCCTGTGCCAATCCTACAGATTTTCAAAAGTTGATGCCCAGATTCTGGCTCCCATACTCATTACAGACAAATCACACATGTAATTTTCGAATATTTTTAAACCTGAATATTGGCAATCATAGAGCTATCTATAGAAAAAGAAAGAGTAATTTGTTTTTCTGTAACAAAAAACAAAATGAAAACTAAAGAAACATCTATGAGCAACCAAATTGTTCTCAGTCTAAATTTTCATGTCATTAACTCCCAACTTTTTTTTAGCTCACCTGAGCATGAAGTGCTCAAGGGAGCTATTGTGATCTATCAATGTCCGGTGTCCGTTACAGCGTCAACATTGTCTTTGAACGACATCTCCTCCTAAACTACTGAGTCAAAATCAACCAAACTTGGCAGAAATATTCCTTGGGTGGAAAGGATCCGTGCCATATCACGGGAAAAGGGGCCTTAATGACAAATTATTTGTTTACACTCTAGAAGCCACAAATATGGTCCAATCTTCATGAAACTTTGTCAGAATGTTTTTCAGGTCATGAGGATGAACTCTATTGAAAATGGGAAGGATCTGTGCCATATCATTGGAAAAATGACAATTTTCTTGTAAGAGCTCCAGACGCCACAAATATGGTCCAATCTTCATGAAACTTGGTCAAAATATTTGCCAGGTCACAAGAATGTACTCTGTTGAAAATGGGAAGGTTCATGCCATATCACAGGAAAAGGAGTCTTAATGATAATTTACTTGAAATATCAGGTGAGCGATTTAGGGCCCTCGGGGTCCTCTTGTTTTTGAGCGTTAACGTCTGCAGAGACCCTCAAAATGCTTTAACACCCTTGGCTTCGCACTTGGGCATTAAACCATTTTTCTGGTCTCTGAAAATGTTAACGCCCTCAAAAAAGTGAATTAATCATAAAGAAAAAAAAAAAAATATGAAGACTTGTTCAATTTTCTTGTGTTTCAGTGTAGCAGGCATATCAAGAAGTGCAACTATAGTTATAGCATATCTTATGTATAAGGAGAAACTTTCTCTACTTGATGCTACAGAGTCTGTGAAGCAGTTCAGGCCTAATATAAGGTAAAAAATAATATTATTTAGTGTAAAACACTTTATCAAGAAGTGCAGCCATAGTTATAGTGTTACTTTCGAACTGTCCTCAACCGAAGGTTAAAAATAAACATTATTATGCTCCCCTTTGAGGAAGAGGGGTTATATTGCTTTTAACTTGTTGGTCGGTCCCTCTGTCCATCCATTGACCCTTTTCTGTCGAGAGCAATTCTCAGAAAGTATGCAAGCTAGAATCATGAAACTTCACAGGTGGATAGATCTCATTGAGGAAAAGTGCAGTGCCAAGAACCATAACTCTACTCATCATATTTTGTTAGTTATTGCCCTTTGTTGATGGACAAAGAAAAGGCTATTACTACATTTATGGGGGGTTTAATTGTTTTACAAATATGTCTTGTTTAGTATTAAACAGTTTCAATTCTTTCCTGCAAATATGTATCTCATGTATACCAGAAAAAAACTTGATAATTTTTACATTATCACAATTTGATTTAAATAGTTTGTAACTTCCAGAGGAGCAGACAAGAGGGTGTTATGCCAGTCAAAAATCTTTATTTCAAGACAGAACCATATGTTGTGGGTACTCATTTGAATCATTTTGACAAGACAACTCCATTGAGTGTGCGCAAGATAGGATTTGTGAAAGTAATGCAAAATATTTTGATTTGAAATCCAAAGTACCCCCCTCTTTCTATAGCTCTGCATATCTAACATATATGGAAAACCTTTCCCTACTTTATGCTATTTATAGAATAACAAGTTCTTAACTTTGTTTATTGAAAATTTACCCATGCTTTGGAGTTCTAATGCTCAACATCTTCACGAGTCAAGGGGTATCGAATCGATAAGATCTTCTCGAATACCCATTGACTGAATGAATAGGTATATTCTGTACGATTTATTTTTAGCCGCCCAATCAAAAGGTCAAACGCGATTTCTGTGACTGCCAATCAGAGAGCTTCTTACAAACGATATCGGTACCTTTTAATCCCTATAGCAACCTGCTGTAAACCAGCGACTGGGTACATAAACCCTTCATTCATGGATTAAAGAAAATGCGTCGCATCGAAGACGCTGTCTTTTTAGTATGTTTATATTCGGTGACAGTAAGATTAATAAAATCAACAAAATATAAAATTCCTTTTATCATAATTAATACGAATACTAAGCTTTTGTTATTATTATTATTCTTGAACAGTGTCATTATTTTTATGATATTGATATGTAAATTAAAATAACCCCTTTTGCAATACATGAAAAAAAAGAATAGTTATTAAAATTATGTTCTATCCTCAATGATGTGAATTATTATCAAAACTTAAATAAAACATGTGCGCTACCCAACGGTCAAGTTAAGGTATTACTAGAAGACAAAATTAAAGACTTTAAACACATTCTTTTATAAATAAGACTTGAACTTTTAGGTGATAAGTTATTCCCTATGCTATTTTAAAATATCTTTGCTTTGGGGGGGAAGAAAACATTTAGGTGAATCAGAAAATTTCTTCATTGTCCACCATGAACGTTTTTCGAAGCCCGCCTCCTCAAATACAGCAAAAATGGGAGTTGGAATTAAGACATTTTCTATCACACTGCTGGTATCTTGCCGACTTACGATAATAACATGAAATGTTTTTGAGTCTATTCCCCCGCCCCCCGCACACACACACACACATCGCTACCACATATACCAACACTCCGTCGCGTCATAAAGCAAATTCAATGATTTATTTGTGAGTTAGAAAACGCAAAAAAAAGAAAAAAAAAAACAAAAACATAATTTAGGTATTTGAAGAGCTAATTTTTGAACAAGTTGACTCACCATAATAATTTTTTTCAAAAATGTTCCGTAGAAGAACATTTTGGATTCCCCCCTCCCCAAATAAAAAAATAAATAAAATAAAATAGATATAAAAACTAAAGAAAATTAATGGCCAGTTTTTTTTATATATATATAAATATTGGAAGCAAATATATTTTCATACTATACAGAATAAAGTCAAAGGGCGACAAAACTACTTAACCATAACTTGAATGAGCTGTAGCCACGAGATTTTGGACTTCCCAATAACAAAACACGTATATATCATGTATATAAGATAAAAATCAAATAATCTTTTCATATTAACCAATACATGTAATTCGATTTGGATTGAAACGTCGTTTCATAGCAAATCTAAATTTTAAATTTTATCGAAACATTGTGACTACCTATAGCATGCGTACTTTTCAAACTAAAATGATTAAGAAATATATTGAAGATAAATTAAAACAATTAACAAATAAACTGATTAATTCTTCGGCTCCGACAATATTCTCTTACGAGATTTATTTTACATGGAAAGCCCTACTAAAATTTGTTCTATTATTTTCTTTATTTCTTTTTAATTGTCATATTTTATTCTAGGGTAATCTAATGTGTTTAAAGAAAAGCCTGCTGGAAAAGACGGAGAAAAACTCCCAAATTAAAATGAAAATTCAATTACGTTACCATTTCTAAATTATTTCTATAAGACGGCTTAACTCTTGAATTCATTCCAAATTTTATTTTTCGCACCCTTCAATATAGATGCATTCTACGATATTGGAGTTTGCGTTTGATGAGGTTTAACATTATTGAAAACTCAAACCGGTATATTTATTAAATAAATTTAAAATTTAAATAAACATTGAAATTCGTAATACACATTCACTGAGGGCAGAAAAGCTGAATAAGAGAATCTTCAATGTACCATCGAAAGATATGTTTTCATTTGCAAAGATATAGAAATTTCGAACAGTTTTTGTGACTGTGTATTTTACTAAGTGTCACGATTACTTAAAGCTGAAGGGGTTAAGTGAAATTCTAAGGGTTAAATTCACATCTGGAAAGTAGCCGCGGGGCATAATGACCTAACATACCTCCCGCTGTCGGACCTTTTTGTAAGAAGGTTTCAGATTGGTCCGCCTCGTTTTCCGTTCTGTGACGTCACGCGTACAGAAATTACCCATTCAATCAGCCAAGGGTAAGATAAGTAAAACGTTCGTAACCCTTGGCTCGACAAGATGAATGCTCAATAGAAACCCCACTAAAGCTTTAAAGGGGTGTTAAACCCAATTCAAACAAATCCCCACAAGAGTCTGACAATTCCTCATTTTTCAGACCCAATGAAGGATTTCAAGAACAGTTAAGACTATTTGAATGTATGGGATCAGAAATTGACCAGAATCATGAGTTATACAGACGATATAGACTGCAAATCATGGCTGAACAAATTCAATCAGGTAGTACATCAGAATCATGAGTTATACAGAAGATATACCGTATAGCGCCCTCCCTTATAGTAGCACCCCCACATTTTTTACTATGAAAGCCCACTTCAATTGCCTTAATTTAAGGAACTTGTTGAGACTCTTTCTCTTATTTGAGGTGAATTTCCTCTAAACAATCATATGAATGATTGTTTAGAGGAAATTCACCTCAATTTAAATGGAAAAGGGCCCAAAAAACATAGTTTTATGATTTTTTTAAATAAAAAAATGCATGCTAAATGAAAGTTCCAGGAACATGATATGTATAGCTCCAGGGAGCGTTTATTAGGAGAAATATGGAAGTCTGCAAACCGTGGCTGAACAGATTCAATCAGGTAATACACCAACCCTGCTTTCAGGATGAAAATGTTTGAGAAAATTTGAGAAACGGTGCCCTGCTTTGCAGTGTACTGACATGCAAATCAGGGTACCTTTCACAAACATTCACAAATGAGCCTGTGTGTGACATTTACAACAATTGTAAGAGTGCCTGTAGGGAAAAAAATTTGCAACCTAAGCAATCATATAATGCAATAAGGATATTTCCTGAGCACTTGGAGATATGGTTAAGACCTTATCTATCTGGAGAGCTTATAGCAAAGACTCTGGTCAAACTATGGGGATGCACAATCTGGTAAGAGGCAAACATGTCAAATTGTTGGAAATGTCTCAACAAAGGTTGAATTTTTTTGTTATTTAACTAAGGGCAAAAGAAAACAGTGAGAAAATAGTGTGTTTATGTTTTAACCAATTTATATTACTTCAATTGGGATATGAGTTCTTACAACTTAGATTAACCCATTTCAATTCTTCTTTTTGGTAAATTCACAAGTACATATAGTGTGTGTATGGGTCAATGATTGGCCAAAATGGATAAGAAGCTTCTGCGTGATCAGTGAGGGTCATTTTGAGCTGGTAGTTAATGGGTTATATTGGGTTGGTATTGAATTGGAGTAAAAATTAATTGTATTGAATGGGGATGAATTTGGATTGTATTGAAATGCTTAAATTGTGTTGGTATTGAATTAATGAATTTTATTTTTTATTGAATGGGGGTAAATTGAGTTTGTATTGAGTGGCAGTAATTTGAGTTTGAACAAGCGTAGTTGGTAGCACGTCAGACTGTCAATCAAGAAGTCCTGGTTCGATCCCAGACGGCGGCACTTATTCTTTCCAACTATTTGTCTCTCACCAATGGGTTGATAATCATAGACTTATGTGAGTTAGCAGCTGGAGGTCAGGAAAGGATGTGAAGGTTGAACTGGTGAGAGAAATGCAAGGAATCAATTGTTAGGTGCTCCAGCCACTGAAATATAACTGAAAAAATGTTGAAAGTGGTGTAAAAAAACATTCAATTGAGTTGAAAAAAATTGATTAAATTGGTTTAATTATCCCCCGCCATTTTCGGCGAGGGGATATAGTAATGGTCTCCCTCCGTCATTCCGTCACTCCGTCATTCCGTCATTCAGAGGTTCCGTCACTAAACTTGTCCGGAGCATATCTCCTAGAGTATAATAGCTATCAACTTGAAACTTTATGGGTGGATAGATCTCATGGAGGAGAAGTGCACTGCACAAGAACTACAACTTTTGCTTGCATAATTTTGGAGTTATTGCCCTTTGTTATTTTTAAGACTTAGATTTTGTCCGGAGCATATCTCCTAGAGTATTATAGCTATCAACTTGAAACTTTATGGGTAAATAGATCTCATGGAGGAGAAGTGCAGTGCACAAGAACTATAACTCTTGATTGCATAATTTTGGAGTTATTGCCCTTTGTTATTTTTAAGACTTAGATTTTGTCCGGAGCATATCTCTTAGAGTATAATAGCTATCAACTTGAAACTTTATGGGTAAATAGATCTCATGGATGAGAAGTGCAGTGCACAAGAACTACAACTCTTGCTTGCATAAATTTTGAGTTATTGCCCTTTGTTATTTTTAAGACTTAGATTTTGTCCGGAGCATATCTCTTAGAGTATAATAGCTATCAACTTGAAACTTTATGGGTAAATAGATCTCATGGATGAGAAGTGCAGAACTACAAATCTTGCTTGCATAATTTTTGAGTTATTGCCCTTTGTTATTTTTAAGACTTAGATTTTGTCCGGAGCATATCTCCTAAAGTATTTTAGCTATCATTTTGAAACTTTATGGGTGGATAGATCTCATGGAAGAGAAGTGCAGTGCACAAGAACTATAACTCTTGATTGCATAATTTTGGAGTTATTGCCCTTTGTTATTTCAAAGACTTAGATTTTGTAGGGGTTAATTTCTTAAAGTACAATAGAATCCTTAATCTATTAGGCTTCAGTCTACTATCAAGCTTTCTCGGCGGGAGATGGCCATGTCTGACATGGCTCTTGTTGGTATTGAAAAAGTGTTAATTTCAATTTCAGGTGATACAGAGTTGATATCAAAATTAGGCAAGGTTCAAAACACACCCACAGATTTGTCTACAAGTTATTATAAATGTAGCAAATGCAGGTAAGATACCGTATTTCCTCTAATAATAGTGCCCTCCCTTATAGTAGCACCTCTCAACTTTAATTAACAAAACCAAATTCAAATGCCTAAATTTTAGGAACTTTTTGATACTTCTTCTCCAATTTGAGATTAATTTCCTCTAAACAATCATTTTTAACAATTCATTTTTATGCCCCCGATAGGGAGGCATCATAAATTTGACTTGTCCGTCCGTCCGTCTGTCTGTCTGTCTGTCTGTCCGTCCGTCATTCCGTCCAAAAACTTTAACATTGGCCATAACTTCTAAATCAAAGCGGTGTCGGGGGCATTGTCATCTTACAGTGACAGCTCTTGTTTATGATTGTTATTAACTTAGTCTACTCAATTTTAACCCTGATCTTGCTGAATCTCAATATTTTAAAGCAAATTTCCTATTTTTGTTTACATATAAACAAGACTGTTCCATGCTTTTACCACAAAAGTCAAATAGTGGCAAAACAGACAGTATTTTGCTAAGTTCAGACTGCACAATTCACATTTTAGCAAGAGAAAAACTTCACACAATTTCTATTACAGAAAATTTCTTTTCAAGAGATCCAGCATTTTATCCCATGCAGTGGGTAAAGGCGAGGAAGCATTTGGTTGGCAGAGTAAGCTACCTAAATCCAGTATTTCATCCAGTCTAATTTTAGACTCGGAATGTAACGAGCGATGTGATAGGTCTCTATTTATAGAACCAGTTCAGTGGATGGCGTCTGTGATTGAAGAGATAGAGGGAAAGGTAGGTCAAATCCATTACTGTTCAAGATATAAAATGGAATGCGCAATACAATACTGTTATAACTCCATATGAAGATTTACGCAGTTACAACCATTTTGCGCTGACCCATTTAAATATAAGATAATAACTTGACTTTTCTTTTAACCCTTACCTAGCTGAAATTAAATTTTGTTTCAACAACAACTTGCTAACTTTGGACTTTTCAACATATCTTGCTTTATTTTATACCTCCAATTATCAAATAGTAAACAGCAGTGTGGGCTAAGATCAGACTGACCTTGATCTTTACTGCTTTAACAAATCAGGAAAATGTTGAATCATTTCTGGCCCTGAGTTAAAGATGAAAACATTCAAGAAACGTTGTGCCATACAGGCTAGCTTTAATAGCAACATGGTAAGGCACTCGCTTTGGGATGTACAGGTCCCAGGTTTGAATCCCAAAGGAGTGGAATATAAATTTTAATTGCGGGTTACATTTGGCACCCACCGTAAATAACTCACATGAGGTGGTGGTTATGTGATTAGGTAGCTGATGATGTTGATTTGAGAAGATTTATGGAAGAATCTTAATTGTCAAGGGGGTGTGTGTAGCCCAGTTGTGTATAAGGAGTATTTATACTGCCTTGCCGTACAAGCTATCTTTTATAACGACGTGGTAGAGCACTCGCTTTAGGATGTAGAGGTCCCGGGCTCTAATCCCAAGGGAGTTGAATATTTAATTGCAGGTTACAGTTGAAGACATGATTTCCGCATTGCATGTGCACTTGTGTGTAAAGTTGGGATCTATTCTTAATTTTCTGTGAACTTTTTGCCATCAAGTATACAAGGCAGATAACCAATCTCTATATTGTTCAAGCACCCGGCTAGCTCAGTCAGTAATGCATCGGGCTGTCAATCCATGGGATTAATAGTTTGAGTTAAGGGTAACCCTGCCTCGGCCAACTTTCAACGCACGTCTTCACCGTCAAAAGAGAAATTGATACTATCAAGGGGGATAACTCTAGATGTATTTTGTACAAATTATGCCCCTTTTTTACTTAGATTTTTTTCACCATCCAACACTCAACAGCGGAGCGTAGGCACCTGTAGGTGGTTTTGAAAACTGTATTGTAAGGGAAGAAATCCTAACAAGTTTAATGTCACTTCTTTTGTTTAAACTTATATGGTTTTGTGTTCAGTTGGATATTTCTGTATGATGACTTAAGTATTGATCTATATTTTCTAATACTAAATGTATTTTCAAACTGATAGGGATCTCTTATTGCATCACTCTATAATCATAATTTGAAACGTGCTTTCTTTTTCAGCTGAATTGTCCTTTCTGCAATGCAAAGCTTGGGTCATTTGTTTGGTATGGTAAGTAATACTTAAGGATTTTGCTTCCCTGAGTTCAAGGATTACAATGACTCTTTATGGCCCCCTTGTCAATTAGATTGGGGGCATATTTTATACCTGGTGTCTGTCTGTCTGTCTGGAAAAATAAACCTTTTTCTCAAATAATGAAGCCTGTGTTGACCCGATATCACTTGTCTGATAACATAACATGATATCAAGCAGTTTATTTTTGGTAACAATTTGCATACACAATCACAATTGATTATTATTCAGTTTTAAAAGGGAGATCAGGGATTGGGATTAAGATCAGACGGCACACATGTGCATGCTGATCTTTGTCTATACCTCCTGTCAACGCAGCAATATTCCGGGCTCAGCATGACAAGGGTTAATTTATTGTATTTGCTGTCTTTTTGGGTGTAAACCCTTGTTTTGCTATTGTTGAAATATTCTTGCTGTATATTAAACCTATGCAGCATAGACTAAGATCAGCCTGCACAGATCTTAGCCTAGCCTACTCATGCCTATTATTTGGAAGAACTTGGGCCTTTTTGAACAAATTGTCCCCCAAAATAGTCAATTTGTATGAAAGAATATTGAAATTCATCAGGATAAAGGTTAATTTTGTCAGTGTTATTCCAAAACCTCGTAATTACAGCTTTAACTAAGCTGAAGTTACGTGGTTTTGGAATTACAACAATGATATTATCCAAAGGCGTAACAAGAATAATCAAAATATCGTAACTACAGCTAGAATTAGCTGAAGTTATGATGTTCTGATTTTTCATCATCAATATTTTTCCAAAGAGGCTTTTTTGCTCACCTGACAAACCTTGAACATTTTTAGATTGTTAATTCAGGTGAGCGATAAACAGTCACTATGGCCCTCTTGTTTTTATTACGCACTTGCATAAAGTGGGTTATGGTAGTTACGCCCTTGTTCTCTTCTTTTCAGGAGAAAAATGTCCCTGCGGCACATGGGTGGCCCCATCCTTCCATATACAGACAAGTAAAGTTGATCTCGTTATTCCAAGACGGCCTCTCAACATTATCAACAAACAAGGACCTGTGTTACTTCAACAGACCTATCTAAAAACGCCAGACTAATATGTATTGTATTTAAGGATAATGGAAAAAGTGATATATGCTGGATATTCATGCAGTCAAAGACGCTCTCCTTACGTTGTAATAGCTACTTGACATGGTGAATGAACCATGAACTGAGAAAATTAGATTGATGTGAAAAATAAATGTAGTTATTATTAAACAAAAAAAGTGATAAGATATATAAGTAAAGTTGAACTTGTAGCTCGACAATAAACATGTACATGAATTCATAAAATGTGTGCCTGTATTCTTGACATACATGTATGAAAGAAACATTGAATAAAAAATTTGGTACATAGATTATGTACTTAATGGTAGGTTGGGCTGCCATCATAGCGCAGTTGTTAGCACCTCTGACCATCAATCTAGAGGTCCTGGGTTTGATCCCCTACGGCAGAACTCAATTTTTCTGACTTCTGTCTCCCACCTATTGGTTGATAATCATTGACCTAAATGGGATAGCATCCAGAGGCTAGAAAAGGATGTAATGGTAGTACTGGTGTGAGAAATACCAGGAATCAATTTATAGGTGCTCCAACAGTCTTTGAGAGCGTAAAAAGCCATTCAAGCAAACAAACACATAATTACAGGTTCATCCCAGGTTGGATCTAGGGCCATAAAAAATCTTGCGGACACACTAAGGGCTACTTTTTAATCAAACCAAGCTGAAAGTTAATGGTTATTCTCCCACCATTACTACCATTAAAGGTTTCCTAGCTTCAAGCTGCTATCCTACATAGGGTTATTGGGCCTGTTTTACAAAAAAAAAATTGTAAGTCAAATAACAAGTCTTACCTGGTGTTCTCATCCATCTATAGAAGACGATGCCAATGAAATGATGCATGGCAGATTTCCATATTAAATTAATTCAGTAAAAAGTAACTTCAAATTTTGACTTGCACAAAAAATGATCCTAAGACGTTTATTAAAATAGGCCCCTGATTGTAAAGTTATTGCTGAGATAATAAGAGCAAAGCATTTTTCAGGTCTTTGCAAAAGTCAACGCCCACAAAAATATGAATTAACCCTGTAGTGAATATAACCTTGATCTTTACTCACTACTGCAAGATCAACCATGAATCAGCCATGAAAAATTCATGGCTTGAGCCATTAACCTCACCCATTAAAAGCGACATTGTGCTGGGCATTAATAAACCATCAAGATACCATGAATTTAACATTAAATTATTTTAATGGGAGAGTTATGGCCATTAAAGAAGTCATTCATGGCCATAAATGGAGAAGGGCACCATTAGATTTTCAGGAGTAATTACTGGGGAAATAATGACCATTACAAAAATGAATTATTGATGGGCATTGATTTTTTAATGGTAGCCATTATTAATATTAATGGTAGCCATGAATTTGTATAATTGCTAAATTCATGACCCATTAATATTTTTCATGGCACATTTTAATGGGCAGTGGCCATTAAAAGCGACATTGTGCTGGGCATGAATTTAAATTAATGGGCAAGAATTTTATTTTCACTGCTATACCATGCCCATTATCCATAAACCCTGAAATAAATGTAATGGGCATTAAAAATAAAGTGACAAATTAATGGTCAAAATATCTGCCGAGTAATGGCCATGAAAAAGTACCTAACCTTTTTTAATAGACAAATTATGACCATTAAAGTTTACCCATTAAATGTTGTAAATGGGCATTAATTTTCTAATGCAGTCTTGGATTTAAGTGACTCCAGGTCAGAAATCTACTGGAGAAAGTAACTGTAAATGAATTTTCTATGGTCTATTAAATAAACAAAATGACCCTCAAATCATCCCCGGGAGAACGGCTATTTAGTCATGGTATGTTTACTGATAAGCCCAATGTGTAATTTGAGTAACTCAAGCAACCCTGGCAATCAACTTGAAAACTTTTATCAGTTGAACTACATGTTTTATAGAATTGAATTGGTTAATTTGCAATATACACACAGATATATCATTATGAATAAAACTGGTGACAGTCTCTTAAATAGAGGTACATATGAAAAAAGAAAGATAGAAATAATGTTTCATGTCTATAAGCCTGATCTAAGAGTTTCAGATAAAAGAAAATTAACTCAATATATGTGTGTGGTTGGTTTGTGGTTTAAAGTGGTTATACACCTTGTTTACTTATAAATCTAAACTCTGGGACTGAATGCCAGTCTATATTTTTCTGTGTGAGGTTTTATGTCATTTTCAACAGAATATTAAAAGACGTCACTGGGTAATTTCAGTTGTCTTACCTATATTATTCAAAATGAACAATTCTACACCTATCTAAATTCAACAATATTCAAGAGCAAATTCAGTTTTCATTAAAATTGAAAATTTTCTGCAAAATATGACAGAAAACAATAAGATAAAGAGTTAAAGTGCTTGAAACAAGCAATTTCTCTTTTTTCCTCAATGATTTCCCACTTTATTACCTTCGGTGCCTAAATTTCCCAAATTGTGGATTAGCTCAGTTGGTAGAGCACCGGACTTCAAAACCATTGAAGTTCGACCGCGTGGGTTCCATTCCTGGGCTGGTTAACTAGCAAAACTAATTGTCTCTTGGATGAGACGTTAAACCAAGACAGTGCTTTACACCAAGCACATTAAGCAACCATGGCGGATCTCAGCAGTAGTTTCGTCATGTACCCATGCACTATCCCCCGTAACAACTAACCGTCTTCTGGGGGCGCTGCTTATATTGACATGTGCTACGGCAGTGACGATAAATAAAACGGAAATACACAAACACCCCAATTGTGTGAAAATAGTTACAAGGAAAGGTACAATTTTAGCATCTAATTTTTTCTAGAAATAAGATACTTTTTTCTCCTTTTATAAACAAGCAAATTTCCTTTTAGAAATGGACTAAATTATAACGTAAGCTCCATTTTTAGCTCCACTGGCCAAAGGCCAGCAAGCTATTGTCTTGGCGGAGTGTCTGTCATCCGTGCGTGCGTCCGTCCGTCTGTGCGTAAACTCTTTCTTTCGAGATCTTCTCCGCCCAAACCAATGGGCGGATTTTAATGAAACTTGGTAGAAATTATCCTTGGGTGACCCTTTACTTAAATTGTTCACGAAATTTTGATTTGCCCATAAATATGGGCGTGGCAGGGCAGGGCATTTTTTCACTGTGAAATCTTTAAAAATCTCCCAAACCATTGGGCCAATTTCAATGAAACTTGGTATGGTTGTTCCTCGGGTGACCCTTTATTAAAATGTTCAAGAATTATTTTAAGCCCGAAATCTTTGAACGACATCTCCTCCAGAACCATTGGGCCGATTTGAATGAAACTTTACCAGAATGTTTCTTAGGTGATCTTTTACTTAAATTGTTCAAGAAACTTTGATTGGCCCATAAATATGGGCATGGCGGGGCCTATTTTGAGCTCGAAATCTTTGAATGACATCTCCTTCTGAACCACTGGGCCAATTCCAATGAAACTTTACCAGAACGTTTCTTTGGTGACTCTTTTCAAAAATTGTTTGCAAAATTTTGATTGGCCCATAAATATGGGTGTGACAGGCTTTGGCTTATTTTGAGCCCGAAATCTTTGAAGGACATGTCTTCCTGAACCATTAAGCCAATTTCAATGAAATTTACCAGAATGTTCCTTGGGTGACCCTTTACTTAAATTGTTCAAGAAGTTTTGATTGGCCCATGAATATGGACATGGCAGGGCGGTGCCTATTTGAGCCCGAAATCTTTGAATGACATCTTCTTCTGCACCTTTTGTTTTAATAAGATTGGTAAAGGGGTGCATGTTCATTATGATTGAGTATTTTGGTGCAATGTGGACCAGAAACCAGTTGATAATTATAAAATCGGTCTTCAGAGATTTCAGAGTGTTAAGGTTTTCATTTAAAGTAAGCTTTATTTGATAAAAGTCTTAAGATGTTAAAGCCAGTGGAGCATTACAGGTCCTCTTGGGCCTCTCGTTTATGGTTTATGACTTTTAGCCTGAACACAAAGTGTGACGGTGAGCTATTGTGATAACTCATCGTTCGTCGGCCGTCCATCTGTCTGTCAAAAAATTTCTATATAGATCATCTACTCCTAAACCACACAGCCAATCAAGCTTAAACTTGGCAGGGATGTTCTTCAAAATTTGTCAAAAAACATTTTGTTCTACCAGTATAAATAACTTGCAATGGAAACGGATATGCCGAAAATCGCTTAAATCTTAGAATAAATTCTTCACCTTCTAAACCACTAAGCCAATCAAGCTAAAACTTGACAGAGATGTTCCTTGGGTGAAGCTCTTCAAAAGTTGTCAAAAACATTTTATTCAATAAATAACTTGCCATGGAAACGGAAATGCCGAAAATCGCTTAAATCTTAAAAAAAGTCTTCACCTCCTAAACCACTAAGCCAATCAAGCCAAAACTTGACAGAGATGTTCCTTGGGCGAAGCTCTTAAAAAGTTGTTAAAAGAATTTAATTTCATCAAAAACTCTGGTTTCCATGGTAACGGCAAGGTTGAAAAATGGCAGAAAATTGCTGAAAATCCAAGAAAAAAATCTTCTCCACCTTAACCTCTGGACCAATCAAGCTGAAACTTAGCAGGGATGTTTCTTGAGTGAAGTTCTTCAAAAGTTGTTAAAAGAATTTAATTTCATCAAACACTTTTCTTTCCATGGTAACAGAAAAACTGAAAATGGCCAAAAATTGCCGAAAATCTTAGAAAATTCTTCTCCTCCTAAACAACTAGGCCAATCAAGCTGAAACTTTGCAGGGATAACCTGGGTGAAGCTCTTCAAAAGATGTTAAAAGAATTTAATTTCATCAAAAACTCTGGTTTCGATGGAAACCGAAAGGTTGAAAAATGGCCGAAAATCTAAGAAAATATTCTTCTACTCCTAAACCACATGGCCAATCAAGCTGAAACTTGGCAAGGATGTTCCTTGGGTGCAGCTCTTCAAAAGTTGTAAAAAGAATTTAATTTCATCAAAAACTCTGGTTTGCATGGAAAACCAATGGAAAGGCTGAAAAATGGCTGAGAATTGCTGAAAATCTTAGAAAAAATTCTTGTCCCCCTAAACCACTGGACCAATTAGGCTGAAACTTGGTATGGATGTTCTACCAAGCTCTACCAAAATTTTAAAATTAATTTTAATTAATTTTAATCAATCTAAATCTCTTGTTTCTATGGTATTGGAAATGGCAAAATGTTGCCAAAAATCTTAGAGAAGGTTAATATTTGCCTAAATTATTGGGCATATTCTAAACTTGGCAGGGAAATTCTTAAGGTTTCAAAAGAATTCAATTCCATCAATAACTTTGTTTGCAATTAAAAAGAAAATTAAATTGCAGTAGGATGAAATTAAATTCTGTTTCTTTTAAATCCACCCTATGTGTACATCAAACAATCTCTGGTATTTATAACAGGGTTGACAAGTTAGTAGTTGACTTACTCAGATGAGCGATATAGGACCATCATGGTCCTCTTGTTACAATTTTTGTTTAAAAAAGGATGAGATTTTCTTAGAATTCGTGAATGTATATGAAACTTAACCCTAATCACACTTTTGAAAACCTCATTGAGTATTCATACGGTGTGATAAAATTAAAAGTTTCATTCCTTAATGAAATAACCAGAAGCCCATGAGGGTCTGAGACCGCTCTATCGACTCTTTGAAAAGCCTATGCCTTGATATTATTCCTGTGAAATTTGGTGACATTCTGACCTGAAGTTTCAGAGGAGAAAATGTTTAAATGAAAAGTTTACACATGGAGGCAGGGAATAATGACTGACAACCCGCCACAACATAATCTCTGCTTGACTTAGTCCAGTGGAAACAATAATCATATCACAGATTAAGTATCATTCTTATCAAGATGTGTTTGTTAAACACAAATGTTCCCGTAACTGCCACTTTTTCAGAACAGTAGTTTGGAACATGAATAAGGAAATCCTAAATATAAGTCTTCTCTTTGTCTAAAACTATTGCTTTAAACCAATTTTCGACAGTAAGTGTCCAATCAAAGTGTTACCTACCATTACCGTTTTTATGTCAACCTTGACCTTGATTTGCATGTACAAGTTTTGTCATGAGCAATGCACATGTGAAATATCAATCATCTACAACTTTTCAATAAAAAGTTATGGCAAAAGTTAGTTTTGTTTTAGTTAGATTTGACCTAATAAAATTACCTTGACCTTGACATATGACCTTTAAGATGGTATCTTCCGAAAGGTCTTGACCCAAGCAATCGCCATATGAAATATGAAGGTTCTATCATTATCCAATAAAAAGTCATGGCCAATGTTAAACGTTTTATGTTGGAAAAGTGACCTTGAAAAAATGATCTTGACCTTGACAGACGACATTGATTCCAGTATTCCCAGAAAAGCCTTGTCATAAGCAATGCACATGTGAAATATGAAGGTTTTATCACTAACAATCCAAGGTTATGGCAAATGGTTTTCAGTTTTCACAGATTTTACCTTGAAAATGAGGAAATCGAAAATGACCTTGACCTAGTCATATGCACTTGGGCTTGGTATCAACAGAAAAGTCTTGTCCCAAGCAATCACTATTTGAAATATGAAGGCTCTATCACTGACCAATCAAAGGTTATGGCCAAGGCTAATGTTAAAGGTTTTAATTTTCCACAGATTTGACCTTGAAAATAACGACATTGAAAATGACCTTGACCTAGTCATATGACCTAGGGCTTGGTATCAACAGAACAGTCTTGTCCCAAGAAATCACTTTTTGAAATATGAAGGCTCTATCACTGACCAAACAAAGGTTATGGCCAACATTAAAGTTTTTAGGTTGAAAAAACTGTGACCTTGAAGAAATGACCATGTCCTTGACATATGAAGGCTCTTTCACTTACCATTCAAAAGTTATGACTAGTGTTAAAGTTTTTCTTTGGACAAATGGACCAACAGAGTAACATACAAACAGGTTAATCGAAAAACAGACAAACATACAGGCCAAAAACAATATGCCCCCGGTCTTTAGATACTCTGAGACTCTGTGATATTTTTATATTTTCAATATCCAATGAAATATACAGTAAGGTTTTGACTTACACTGGATTATGATCTCAGTCTTAGATGTCCAAATCCCAAATTCGATGTGTAACTTAATAAAAGGAAGTCAGCCATGGTTCGAGTTCCATCAAGCCCAGGGTTTGTTTATGGGCACTTAATGGCGAAAGAAATGGGTAGTATACTAATTTTTCCAACTTTATAAATCTTGAGATGAAAAGGATATTTTCAGTTTATGTAGAAATGAAAATAAAGGCTTTATCCTAAAAAGAAAGCGAGGTTACATGTAAGAATGATTAAGTTTTTTGTTTTTTAAACCCATTTGTAACTAAAAATCCAATAATTTTAAAAAAATGAAAAGAAAACGTGAAATAAATTTAACTTTTTATCTGCTGAATTTAAGTTCTGTTTCAAACAATGGCCATTTTTGTTTGAAAATTTCAATGGGTTCTCTACTAGATAATTAAATAGAAAGCAGGCAGAGTAGGCTGAGATCAGATTGCATGTTCAACAGAATGATCTTAGCCTATACTGTTTGCAAAGGATTCCCCGGGGCTGTTCAGCAGAAATCTGTCGTGAACATTATGAGAAAGGTTAGGTTGCTTTTGTAAATTGAATGGTGCTGTATTGGCTAATCTGAAACTGTGATAGTGATGGGCATTTAAAGTCTGCATTTAAAACTCCTTACGATTTACTTGTAAAAATATATGATTAGTAAACTAATTATTATATGCAACAGTGTAATACCAACACCCCATTCAATTTCAAAGTAACAAACATCATTTTATCTTAACAAAGCCCTATGCTGTGAGTACTCTTTTGAAATGTTGCTTTGATTGAATTTTAATGAATATCATTACACAGTACAAGATTAATTGCAGTATGATTAAAATATTACAAGATTTAATCCAATGCATGTACTCAAACCATATGTTAAGCTCTGGTGTTGGCAAAAATTAAAGTCAGTAGAATAAAAGTTGATTTGTAACACTGATAAGAACACACATTATCAGTATTACTGATCTATAGTGGCCGGACTGATTTATTGCTATCATGCTGTTAAACACTCCAAGAATGCCATACTGACCGTCACGGTGATTAGGAGAACTGACTTTATCTTGGTCCTCTGAAGGGACCATTCTAGACACTTAAATCCATGACTGAATGGCCAAACAATGGGGAGAAAATACCAGTCATGGACCAAAAATGATGGCCATGGAAAATTTTTATGCCTATTATTTTAATGGCCATCAATACAAATCATGCCTATTATTGTTCCCCCTTCAATGTTGGTAATCATTAGTTTCCTATGGTTGAAAATTCATAAGTACGAATCTACAAACATTAAACAACTTGACATATCTTATTCATACAATTCTTCTATAAAATTGATGCAATAATGTTTAATTGGGGTTTGAGAATATTTGCACAAATGATTTATTGCTAAAATCTTAAAAAAAATAAAATCTTATTTTCTTCAAATTTTGCATATTCGAAGGCTTCATTTAAATTTGTCTTATATTTTGTTAATCAATTGTTTTAATTCCAACAGTACAAGATTCTGTTTAAAATAATCAAATTTCAGCTTTTTACATACCTTCTGCTTGCTATTCTTCCCAATGTACAAGAGAATAAGGCAAAAAACATTTTAACTGGAAATTTTGTTTGAAAACGGCAGCCATGTTGGATTTCCATAGACTGGATTCAAGGTCACTTTTAGACTGGTACTCTTGGCCATGACTTTGTATAACGACTTATTCATGGTTTGTGTCATGGGCATGAATCAAAATGAAAGTAGTTAAAACTTTAATTCTGTATTTAATTTCTCATTAATTAATACCCATTTCAAATAATGTAAAGGGCCATGAATAAACTGATTTAGAATTTAACAGCATATGAATGGCCAGAATTAATTGTCAGAATTTTTTTTTCAATGCCAATTAATGACTTGATTTTTTTTATTATGGCTATTATTTATCATATTTGGTGTTTAATTATCGTCATTTATATGGGTGATAACCTTTAATAAATGTTAATGATAGTAACTGGGCATGAATAAAAAGAAAAAAAAGTTAAAGCTTTTCTGTATTCCTTTCATCCCCATTAAATAAAGTTAATGATCATGGATTATCTGATTCATAATTGTATGATATATTAATGGCCATGAGTAATAGTCAAGATTTTTGTCATACCAATGAGTTTTTTTATAATGGCCATTATTTGTTACTGTTTTGTATTTAATTGTCATCTTCAATGGTTGATTGATGGGCATGAATAAATGTTCATGGTTGTTAATGTGCATGAACAAAATTAAAAGAGCAAATGGTTTTTACGAATTTTTATAATGGCCATTATTTGTTACTGTTTGGTATTTAATGGCCATCTTCAGTGGATAATGATGAATAAATGTTCATAGTAGTTAATGGGCATGAATCAAAATAAAAGAACTTTAAAAAATTTCAGTATTTCTTTGATCTTATTACAATCAAAGTTAATGCCCATGAATGGTCTGATTCAGATTCAATGATATATTAATGGCCATGATTAATTGTCATAATTTATTTTAATGCCAGTGACTTTTAGCAATCTTTATCATGGCCATTATTTGGCCTTTTTTTATTTAATGGCCATCACTCATGGGTGATTGATGGGCATGAAAAAAATATTCATAGTAGTTGATGGGCATGAAAAAGCTAAAACAAGAAGTAATGACCCATTACTTTTTTTAATGCCAATACTTTTATGCCGGCCCATTATATTAATCTGCATTTCATGGTTTTTTAATGGTCAAATCATGAATTAATGGCCATTAGTTAGCATTTTAATGGCTAAAAGTGTTACCCATTATTATTTTTTTACAAGAATTAATGGCTCATTTTCATGGTTTTCCTTGTTTTCATGGGCCATTAATGGTCTTTTAATGTAATTTTAACGGGACCCTTTTGCAGTAGTGACTGCTTCGTCTTCTGCCTTTTTCACCACTAGGATAGTATTTACTGAGCTCAAAAATGAGTCTCTTGATTTTGTTGACTTTTCAATGGAAATTTTCTTCCCATCGTTCCATCATTGGGCTTTGTTGGAGACAATTCTCTTTATAAGACTAAAATTCGAAAATTTTGTACTCATCAAGTATTGATTTTAAATCAACATTACTTTCAATAATACATGTTGACGTCCTGAATCTTTTAAGATGGTCAGAGCATTCTTGGTAGCCATTCTTAAATGATTGAAAATGGACTCTGTCGATTGTTTTGTTTGAAATATGAACTTCTTGAATGTTTTTTAGCTCACCTGAGCATGTTGGGTGAGCTATTGTAATTGTCCAATGTCTATCTTCAGTCATCAGAAACGGTGAAACGGGAAAAGGAGCCTTATTAACATTTTTAGCTCCACTGGCCGAAAGGCCAGCGGGCTATTGTCATGGCGTGGTGTCCGTTGTCCATGCACCTGTGCGTGCGTGTGGGCGTCCGTCCGTCTGTCCGTCACCTTTTACTTTAAAAATCTTCTCCTCCTAAAGTACTGGATGGATTTCAATCAAATTTCACAGGAATGTTCCTTGGGTGACCCTCTATCAGATTCCTTCAAAGAATTCTAATCGGTTGAAAATCATGGCTGAAGTGGGCATGGCTAATTCTCATATATGGTAATAGGTGAGTTTTCTCAGATTCTAATTGATGGATACGAATTAAATTTTACATGAATGATCTTTGAGTGACCCTTTATCAGTCTACCAAAAATTATTGTGATGGATGGAAAATATGTATTTTATGGGCGGAGGTCATTTCTCTATATGTATATAGTGGAAACTTTGAAAATTAATTTCTTAGAATGTAATTGATGGATATCAACCAAATTTCACTGGAATGATCCTTGAGTGACCCTTTATCAGTCTACCAAAAATTATTGTGATCACATGAAAAATGTGTATTTTCTAGGCGGAGGTCATTTCTCTATATATTATATAGTGGAAACTTTAAAAATCATTTTCTCAGAACCAAACTAATGGATAACAACCAAATTTCGTTCAAAGGATTCTTTAGTGATCATTTACAAGTCTGTATATATATTGTGATCAGATGAAAAATAAGTGTTTTATGGGGGAGTTCATTTCTCTATATGTTATATAGTGAAAAATTGAAAATCATTTTCTCAGTTTCTAACTGATGGATATCGACCGAATTTCACTGGAATGATTCTTTAATGATACTTTATCAGTCTGCAAAAAATTATTGTGATCAGATGCAAAATATGTATTTTATTGTCAGATATGTTATATGGTGAAATACCCAATATGGGGTAAAACAAACTTTTTTCAAAGTTCAAACAGATGGATTTCAACCAAATATCATAGGAATTTTATTTCTGTGAATTTGTATCAGGCTGCAAAAAATATTTGATTAGATGAACAGCATGCTCTATATTGGCAGAGGACATTTCAACATATAAAGTGAATATTTGACCACCCTTTTGGTATCACTTAAATGATGAATTTTTTTAGACTCATTAAATTTAATGGGTGTAAAGATTGTAGGTTAGATGGAACATAAGCTTTGTTGGAATCCAAATGTAGTGAAACATTAGGTGAAATAGGGAGCCTGAGATACCCCCTTAGAATTGGTCAGTTTAGTTGAATGAAGGGTGACTGCTCAAAGAGGTCAAGTGGTGTAAAGTGGCCTGCTGAGGTTCAGAGTGGGGAAGAAAAAGCTCAGTTGACTGCACTCTAAGGCATTGGGCAGAATAAAAATAATGGATTTAATATTTTACATCTTATTATCATTAGATAGAATTTTGTTAGGTTACTAACAATTAGTGTGAAGTAACACCCTTATAGTGGTATTTAATGAAAAGCGGAAAGATCTTCAATCAAAATTTTGTGGACAAAATACCAGTATATTATGCAGTTACACTCTGTTAGTATTGAAATTTTTATTTTTGGATTTCAAACAAATTTCACTGGAATGATCCTTATTTTTAACAGCCTTATCATCCTCTTATAATCATTTTCAGGATATTCAGGCCTGTGGAGCAAATCAGGCGCTCAAGCGCCTCTTGTTCATGTAAAAATGTGGCCCAATATTCATGAAACTTGGTCAGAATGTTTGCAAGGTCACAAGGATGAACCCTATTGAAAATGGGAAGGATCAATGCTATATCACAGAAAAGGGGGTCTTAATGACAATTTCTAGCTCACCTGAGCACATCTGCTTAAGGTGAGCTTTTGTGATTATTGAATGTCTCATCTGTCGTGCGTTGTGTGTCGTATGTCGTGTGTCTGTCGTCCAACGTCAACAATTTAAGTGTTTACACTCTAGAGACAACAAATATGGCCCAATCTTGATGAAACTTGGTCAGAATGTTAGTCAAGTCACAAAGATGATCCCTTTTGAAAATGGGAAGGATCCATGTTATATCACAGGAAAAGGGGCCTTAATGACATTTTTTTTGTTTACGCTCGTGAGACCACAAATATAGCTCAATCTTAATGAAACTTGGTCAGAATGTTGGCCAAGTCACAAGGATGAACCCTATTTAAATGGGAAGGATCCTTGCTATATTCCAGGAAAAGGGGCCTAAATGACAATTTTCTTATTTACGCTCTAGAAGTCCCAAATATTGCACTATCTTGATGAAACATGGTCAGAATATTGGTCAGGTCACAAAGTTGAACCCTTTTGAAGATGGAAAGGATCCGTACAATATCAAGGGAAAAGGGCCCTTAATGACAATTTTCTTGTTTACTCTCTAGAGGCCACATATATGGCCCAATCTTCATGAAATTTGGTCAGAATGTTGGTCAGGTCACAAGGATGGACCCTATTGAAAATAGGAAAGATCCACGACATATCATGGGAAAAGGGGCCTTAATGATATATTTTTTCTGTAATCACTCTAGAGGCCACGATTTTGGCCCAAACTTCATGAAACTTGGTTATCTCCTTTATGACATCTGGCTATTTAATTGATGTGATTTCCCAGGGGTCAAAGTGACTCAGGTGAGCGATCTAGGACCATCTTTGTCCTCTTGTATTGGTTATGCTCTAGAAGCCACAAATATGTTTCAATCTTCATGAAACTTGGTCATAACGTTGGTCAAGTCACAAGGATGAACCCTATCAAAAATTTGAAATATCCATACCAAATCACAGGAAAAGGGGTCTTAATGATAATTTTCTTGATTTAACAGTAGAGGCCACAATTTCGGCCCGAACTTCCTGAAACTTGGTTTAGTGTGGAAATTAACTCTCTTTTGACATATGCCTATTTAATTGATGTGATGTCCTAGGGGTCAAAGAGACTCAGGTGAGCGATCTAGGACCATCTTGGTCCTTTTGTTTACGTTTAAACAAGGGTGGACTTTTTTCTTCACCGATATCAAAACAAGTGAAGCAGTCTAATACTTGCGCAATTTTATCTTTTGTGGTAAATCGTTGGAATCTTATCGGACCCACTGTATCAATAACAATCGTCCTTAAATTATTTCTGATTGTGTCGTTACGCAAGCAGAAAAATATTTTATGTTCGACTAAATCATGTACTGTATTTTTGCATTTTTCACAGACCGTAACACAGGGCGAAGAGAATAATTTACAAATTATATAAACTGACGAAAACCAACTTTACTATACTAGTCAAAACTTCTAACCGGCCACTTTAAAAACAAAGATAATTTTTTCTGTGGTGTTTATATTTTAATGAAATTTGCTTTGTGAATTTTTAAGCAACTTTCCAGATGATTTTGGAGAAAAGTTACCGCTATTTCATTGAATTTAAAGCGCAACATGAGAAAAGCTCAAAAAGCTCTAAATTTACACAGAGCTCAAAATATTGTCAATGTAGCGATTTGTGTATCATGGGTCGTTAGCTGCAACATAGACTAGGAAAAAAACTGAAAATGTTCGAAAATTGTGCGCGGCATATGGCCCTAGAAGAAAGTAATAGAGCTTATGTTTGCGGAAATCGGTTCCTAGAAACAACACCTAAAACAAGTGTTTCTTCAAAAATGCATAAAATGCAGACAGATAATTCCCGTCGAGCTACAAAATGAAGGATACGTGAAAAAAAAAATCAGTTTGATACATCGTTTTTTCACACCAGACCATATTTGAGCATATTCGCTACATAAAATGGTTTTCCGGTTGAATTTAAACACCATTTTACCATGCCTGCTTTTCTTCCTGTTTCTCCTGTAGTCAAAGGTCACACAAAATTGACAATGTTTTCCAATTCCTTTCTTGGTCTGGGTTGCAGCTTACGTTTTGCGGACTTTGACTTGTTGAAAGTGTAATATCCAGAGCTCTATTAAGATTTAGAGCTTTTTGAGCTTTTCCTTTATCACACATCCAAATTTGATAACTATTGGTAAACCATAATGGAAATCCACGTACATTATGCTTAAAAATTCACACATCAAATTCCATTTAAGTGTTATAACTTTTGAAAAAAGTCATTGTCATTTTTAGAGTGGCCGCTTAGGACTTTTGGCCGGTATATATGGTTAAAGGCTCAGTTTCTCTCGTAGAACACATTTATTTCCGAGAAATCGATTAAAATGATCTATATCAAACTTCGCAAGTAGTATTTCTTGCAGCCTATTTTGATCGCAAAACTTTTTGTGTGAAAAAATGACTTTTAAACTAGCTGGGGAGGCAATATTCCGTTTGAATTGAAGTTTCTTGAATGCTCATACAAATCGTATTTTCGCAATATCTTCGCGATACCTGGTATGAAGCAATGATTCTGTTTAGATTCTCGAATGAAACGCAACATTCTATTAACAAATATCTGTTTAGATATGTACTTCGTCGGTAGTCTACAGAGCTGGCCAAAAAATGTAAGTTTCCGATAATCTAATTCAGCGTGAATGCCTTTGAAAATATACATGCAGCAGATTGCGTAACGACTTATTGGCAGAAATCGGTAGTTTTTGGATGACCTTTAGACTAAAAGATTGGGCACGTTCTAAATGAAGGTAATTGGTTTGCGTGATGTTATCCCATAATTCACATCCGTATAAAGATGACGGTTGAACAATATATTTATATCACGATAGTACTGTTAGAACGTTAAAATCACCATCGTGACAAACACTCAGGGTTGTACTTCGAAACTTATAACATGATTCGAGATGCGAGAGAGAGAGAGACAGAGACAGATGTATTGGATTAGATTTATTGTTGTTTGATAGCCTTATTGAATATAAGGCATTTCTGTCTTTGTATTTTTTCTTAAAGTGTTGCCTTCATAAAATAAAGATTTGATGTTTTAGAATCGAGCTTTTTGCGATTTCAAGAGAGTTGCTTATCTGCTTTTAGCAAACATCCTGGCGTGTTGTTTATTTTTCTACTCTAGAAATCGTTAGTCTAAAGTATCGCTGTATAATCCATGATATTGCCCTGGCAGGGCAGAGCCTAGTTAACGGGTCGTTGCATTTAAGGTAAAGGTAAATCAGCCTCTTTTATTTTAAACTCTCTTTATAGATAGTCGACGCGAACTATCCAATAGTCGTAGGGTAACCAAACTCTCGTAACTTCAGCGTAGACGAGCTGAAGTTACGATGCTTTTGGTAGCCCATCGATAAAACGTGTTCACTTTGCTTAGCAGGTTCATCCTTTTTATACGCTGCCGGAGGCAGACGTAAATTGACGTCATCTTCTCCGTACGTCCGTCCACTTTTCTTGTCAACGCAACTCCTCCTAAGTTTCTGGCTGGATCTTTTTGAAACTTGGTCAATGTTATCACCTCAATTGGTAGATGTGCATGAAAGAAGAATTTTATGATTCGTTGATTTTTGCCCCTTAAAAACTAAGTCTCTGGGTCCACTTTTCTTGTCAACGCAAGTCCTCCTAAGTTCCTGGTTGGATCTTCTTGAAACTTGGTCAATGTTATCACCTCAATTGGTAGATGTGCATGACGGAAGGATTTTACGGTTCGTTGATTTTTGCCTGAGTTATGCCCCTTTAAAAACTAAGTCTCTGGGTCCACCTTTCTTGTCAACGCAACTCCTCCTAAGTTTCTGGCTGGATCTTCTTGAAACATGGTCAATGTTATCACCTCAATTGGTAGATGTGCATGACGTAAGGATTTTTTGGTTCGTTGATTTTTGCCCGAGTTATGCCCCTTAAAAACTAAGTCTCTGGGTCCTCTTTTCTTGTCAACGCAACTCCTCCTAAGTTTCTGGTTGTATCTTCTTGAAACTTGGTCCATGTTATCACCTCAATTGGTAGATGTGCATGAAGGAAGGATTTTATGGTTCGTTGATTTTTGCCTGAGTTATGCCCCTTAAAATCTAAGTCTCTGGGTCCACTTTTCTTGTCAACACAACTCCTAATAAGTTTCTGGCTAGATCTTCTTGAAACTTGGTTAATGTTATCACCGCAATTGGTAGATTTGCATGAAGGAGGGATTTTATGGTTCGTTGATTTTTGCCTGAGTTATGTCCCTTAAAAACTAAGTCTCTGGGTCCACTTTTCTTGTCAACGCAACTCTTCCTAAGTTTCTGGCTGAATCTTCTTGAAACTTGGTCAATGTTATCACCTCAATTGGTAGATGTGCATGAAGGAAGGATTTTATGGTTCGTTGATTTTTGCCTGAGTTATGCCCCTTGAAAACTAAGTCTCTGGGTCTACTTTTCTTGTCAACGCAACTCCTCCTAAGTTTCTGGTTGGATCTTCTTGAAACTTGGTCAATGTTATCACCTCAATAGGTAGATGTGCATGAAGGAAGGATTTTATGGTTCGTTGATTTTTGCCTGAGTTATGTCCCTTAAAAACTAAGTCTCTGGGTCCACTTTTCTTGTCAACGCAACTCCTCCTAAGTTTCTGGCTGGATCTTCTTGAAACTTGTTCAATGTTATCACCTCAATTGGTAGATGTGCATGAAGGAAGGATTTTATGGTTCGTTGATTTTTGCCCGAGTTATGCCCCTTAAAAACTAAGTCTCTGGGTCCTCTTTTCTTGTCAACGCTTCTCCTCCTAAGTATCTGGCTGGATCTTCACCATAATTTGTAGATGTACATTGATCAAGGATTTTATGGCTCATTTATTTCCCTGAGTAATGTCCCCTTTAAAATTAGTGTCTTGGGCTTATTGAAATTGCAGCCTTGTGAAGGCAACTCCTCCAAACTTTTTGTCTTGATTTAAATGAAACTTTGTCATTTTGAATTTGGTTCTGTCAAAATAAGTAGTGTCTACAATTATTTTCGTGAAACAGCAGCAAAGTGGCGACGTATTTTGTGACTATGGCACTCTTGTTTATTTCAGGATACAATTATTTACATGCGTTTAACGATAATTATTTCAGGAAATGTGCATTTTCGGGTCTTTATAGGCATACGTTAACGGACAAAAACCTGGCGTTAACGAAAGAAAACGTTGATTAATAAGTTAATTTATAATTGATAAGTTAACGCCTGGCTTTTTTTCACTGAAATATTCTCGATCTGGGCCTATACACGTTATCAGTTTCCTTGTCCAATGTTATTATAGTGCATACCTAAAGACGTTGCTCTCAATCCCGCGTAAAATTTTGTGACGTCATAAATTAACCAAGCAACGTCGGTATAAACGCGATGGACGTTGTAATGCATGACGGCATATAAGTAGGTTTGAAACTGGTTTTATATGACTTTTTTTCTTTACCCTTGGAGATATTGAGCTGATTTTTGGTATGTGAGTCCGCATCAATGAGTTACAGAACAAGTTTGAGTTTGGTTCCGGTCCATTGATTTTTGTGGAAGATACGGATGCTGGACTTGTAGTCCAGTTAATCTAGCAAAATCTAGCACCAAACCCTGAACTAATTGCAACAGAAATGATTTTTTGTTTTTCATATTCTATAACACTTTGTTAGTCACAGAAAAAAGTTGCCATCTGAAAGATGCGGCAAAATATTTTTTTTAACACATTTGTATGCATACCCTTTGCACTTTAATATGTGGATACATACCAAGGACAGCCTGTTTAGGAATTAAATAAAGTAATAGTTTCATTGCCTGTTTTGATAAAAACAATCATATTGATGTAACATGCCAAAATAAGAACTTAGAATTTATGATATCGAATGACTTATCGTTATTTTCAACAATTATATTGTATAACTATACCCTTGAAATATCGAAATTATCCCAACCAATTTCTCAGATGAGCTGAAATCTTAGTGGCTGGAAATTATGGTAAAGTACAATTATTTACTCAAGAATGTTGTAACATGAGTTTTATAGATTGACTTAAATTCAAATTATATTATTTTTTAAAACTTTTATTTCAAAACATATATGTGAAATATATTAATTGTGCTACAAAAGACAAAAATCACTATTATGCCATTCTTTTCAATGAGGGGAATGCTTTTTGACAATTAGGCATACCTTTATAACTGGTTTATTTTTCAGCTATTCTAGGTATATTTTTGACAAACAAATACACATGTGCTTGTCCTGGGAATCAACAGAGCACTAACTTGACTAAGAATCGAACTTTTATATGAACTTTCTGAGATAAACCTACAAGGTCAGGAATGGATTTAAGCCTAGAGCTAACCTCTCAGATTGTGAGACCACTGTCCATACCACTGAGCTACACATAATTCCTTAGGTTTTACTTATTCAGTTTGAATTTGTCTCCAAACTGTAGATAGCTTGACCTAAACCTAGGTTTGGTGGTCAGCAGGATGCTGGAAAGCATATGGTTGGAGTTCAACTTTGTGAGAGAAATACCAAGAATCCATTGTTATGTGCTCCTGCTGCAGAGAAGTGACTGAAACATCGTTAAATGTGTCATGAAATCCAAATCAAACAAAGAATATAAATTGGAACTATTAGAAAATGTGAGAAAAGTACAGTACTCACATGGTAATTGCATCTCACACAAAGAGTCACAATAGTTTAATGGCAAATAGACAAACGGACATATATCATTTGCAAATAAGATCACTAGTTTATAAATAAATAAAATAAACGCCAGATGAGTTCATAGTTTTTAAAGTTTTCAATAAAATTTGAACATAAAAAGGTGGATGTGAAAAAATTGGACTTGATAAGATTCTCATACTCCTTAAACAAATATTCTTTTTCAAAAGTTGATTTCTTCACTAATAGTATGATCTTGTATTGCAGGCATATTAATTAAGATCGTTTATGTCGTTTTACAGATGAAAAAGCTAATGAAATATCGTTAATTGCGGCAAACTGGTTAAGATTTAAGTAATAAAATTCCAAATAACAGATGGGAAAACTAATGCATATTTTGAAACTTTGCCTCATGAGATTTTGTATTTTGTGTTTTTGGATGCATCAATATTTGATATACAAGGTCAGAAAGTTTATACGTAACTACATGTACAGATAATGGAACAAGAAATTGTAATCATAATATCATGATTTTTAGACAAATCAAAGGAACCTAATATATTAGAGCGATAAGGTTGTGTTCTTGTGCAGTATTGAATTAAAATAAAAGAAAGGGATAGGGAGCAACACTAATAGATTACATTTTTTATATTCATGATTATCTCACAATTAAATTCAAACCTTAAGATACATTTTAAGCTGTCATTATATGTACTCAATGACAAACAAAGAGCAGTATTTGCAAAGGATACCAAATTTAACTGTCCAGTGTGTATTTAAATCACCCTCTAGCCGAAGGCTTATCAGTTTTTAATTGCCCACATGGCCAATAACTACTGTACCTGACAATGGAAATGTCTGTCTAATAACATGGTAATGGCCACTAGAGACCGATATCTGTCAATCAAATTATAACGGATTTGAAAAATTAAAATGCTAATAGCTTCATTTTGCCTGGTGCGAAAAATTGCAACTTTTATTTACATGTTTTATTTTCTATACTCTATCATATGGTGTAATTATAATTTCTGTTGCAATTAGTTCAAACCCATGTACTAGATTGACTGGACTATTGGAAAATTACCAGGATATTTTAGTTTTTCGGACTTTTTTCTTTACCCTTGGAGATATTGAGCTGATTTTTGGTATGTGAGTCCGCATCAATGAGTTACAGAACATATTTGAGTTTGGTTCCGGTCCATTGATTTTTGTGGAAGATACGGATGCTGGACTTGGAAAATTACCAGGAAATTTCAGTTTTCGGACTTTTTTTCTTTACCCTTGGAGATATTGAGCTGATTTTTGGTATGTGAGTCCGCATCAATGAGTTACAGAACAAGATTGAGTTTGGTTCCGGTCCATTGATTTTTGTGGAAGATACGGATGCTGGACTAAGAAATTACCAGGATATTTCAGTTTTTCGGACTTTTTTTCTTTACCCTTGGAGATATTGAGCTGATTTTTGGTATGTGAGTCCGCATCAATGAGTTACAGAACATATTTGAGTTTGGTTCCGGTCCATTGATTTTTGTGGAAGATACGGATGCTGGACTTGGAAAATTACCAGGAAATTTCAGTTTTTCGGACTTTTTTCTTAACCCTTGGAGATATTGAGCTGATTTTTGGTATGTGAGTCCGCATCAATGAGTTACAGAACAAGTTTGAGTTTGGTTACGGTCCATTGATTTTTGTGGAAGATACGGATGCTGGACTTGGAAAATTGCCAGGAAATTTTAGTTTTTCGGACTTTTTTCTTTACCCTTGGAGATATTGAGCTGATTTTTGGTATGCGAGTCCGCACCAATGAGTTACAGATCAAGTTTGAATTTGTCTGTCCATTGATTTTTGTGGAAGATATAGATGCTGGTCTTAGAAAATTTCCAGGAAATTTCCGGATTTTTTTTTTCTGTATCCTAGGAGATATTGAGCTGATACATTAAATCTGATACAACTGTTATATTTTGGAAAGGTATTTATACCTTTACCGCCAAAGAAAATACTGCTCTAAGGATATATATATAAATCCGGTAGGGGACTTGGTATTGCCATGCAATACTTCAGAATGCTTGTTAACTTTAAGATTAACAATATCGTCAAAATGCCACTCATTCCGATTTCCATCTTCCCAGCGCTCCATTCATTCCGAATTCCAAACACTCACTCACTCAAATCGACCCAAAACACTCCAAAATCATCTTGTAATCGTTCAAGACGATCAAATTCAATTCAAATCGATCATTTTTTCTACTATATTTTTGGCTGGTGTTGATTTTTTAAGGGTCTGGTTGCTCCATGAAGATACACAAACTGAAAAGTACCTATATTTTATTGAAAAGGAGGTGTTGAATATGGCTTATTTTGATCAACTTGAGCCGAATTGTTGATATTGCTTTACCTTCCTTGAATTTCACTCGAAACGCGAACTACCCTCTCATTCAATTTCATCCCAGAATTGAGAAGAGTTGTGAACCAATAGGTGTTCGTAACTGAAGCAATTCAGTTAGAAAACATCGTGAAATTTACACTCATTCCGATCAAAATCATTCTCAAACATTCACTCAGTGCTCCATTCATTTATTCCAAACACTCACTAAAATCGATAAGAAACGCTCCGAAATCACTAAAAAAAATTTAAATTTAAGATTTCAGCAATAAATTCAAATCAACCTATTTATTCTACGATTTTATTAGCTGGTATGGACTTTCAAGTGTCTGAATGGTTCATGAAGTCGTGCAAACTGAAAAGTACGTATATTTTATTAAAAGGATGTGATTTATATCACTTATTTTGTTCATCTTGAACAAAATTGGAAATATTGGATTACCTCCCTTAAATTACTCTCAAAACTCACTCCACACGTTCATTCAATTTCATTTCGAAATAATAAACCTTGTCAATTTCACGATGTTCTTTACTGGAGCTGTCCATTTTTTATAATAATATATTTATACACTAGCTTTCAGCGGCACAGCCGCCTTCATCAGGTGAATCCTATGAATTGAACCGTTATGTACGACGTCAAGGTAATGTTGACGTCATCAAAATACTACAATAACCCGGAATAACGTACAAGTGTTAAACCCACCACAAAGACTCAGTGCATGCGGGAACTACAAAAATCCCTTAAAAAGCGTTTTTAAATACCAAAATAGAACAAAAATAGTGATTAAAAAATAGTGGTGAAAATAGGTCGGACAAAACTTTTTTCGTTTGTATGAACAAACGGATACACATGCACAGAGTCCTTGGGAAGGGGACACATCGAGCAACTGATGGATCGCCTATCGTGCCTATTAAGGTTGTGGACCCGTAATAGTCTCTCCACGTCTCCGAGGAAACGAACCCCAAAAGTGCTACATGTGTAACTAAGGTTTCCCAATGATTTCAAAGATATTAAACCTTATAAGTCAGAAAAAAATATTTTCATCGTAGACATTAAACAGAACGAAAGTCGTTAGCGAGCAACCCAAACATCGTTACTACAGCTCGTTTAGAAAATAGCGGTAAATAGCAGAGGTCAACAATCATCTTATTATAATGATAAAATGTATCTACAGCCAACTCATGCTGCCGTTATGACGTCTTATCCGCATGGAGCTGTCCATGATTAAATTCGAATTCGACATCATCCTTTATGGTATATTACTCACTCTTCGATTATTAAAACCACTTGACTGATAAAAAAAAGATTTTTTGAGACAAAGTCGGGGGTAATTGACCTAATATATCGGTGACCTGTTATGCAAAAAGGGACTTTGTAGGCTGCGTTATAATCATTAGCCTTGACAAAGATCTAGCCCGGCTCCGAGGCTGTCAATTAGTGTATTGTTAAAATGATGTGTTTGTTTGAATGGGCTTTTACGCAGCTTTTAACAATATTTCAGTTACATCGCAGCGACTGTAGCACCTAGTAATTGATTCCTAGTATTTCTCTTACAAGTTCTACCACCACATCCTTTCCCTAGCCTCCAACTGCTATCTCACATAGGTCTTTTATTATCAACCCATTGGTGAGGGACAAATAGTCGGAAAGAATGAGTGCCGCCGTCGGTCGATCGAAATGGTTAAAATGAATATGCTACGATACTACTGTTTTAGTATTCCATGTCATTCAATAAGCCGATTTTCGACGGCGGCAAATGGCTAAAAATACTTTGATTTCACTTACTTTCTTGAATTCATAAGCGTCTGATAGGTTCCTGAAGACAAAGAATTCTGTCTAATAAATATATAATGCGTACGTTTTGTTTTGTAGGAGAAAAAAATATCTAACGAGGTTGGGAGAATTGACCATTGTCGAGGCTCTGCCGAGACAATTATCAAATCTCATGACCGAGTTAGATATTTTTTTTTCATACAATACACTTAGTACGTATTATATTTATCTTATAACCTCTTTTTGTCTTGTTTTCGTCTATGTTTCCAACTGAAATGCAATTTTCTAAAAATAAATGCATTATATCTTTGTTCTAAAAATAACCGTGATATCATAAAAATAGCATACGGGATGCTATCATACGGATATTTGTATAGTTATAAAATAAAACTTGTTTTTATATTCTATTAAAGGGGTGGAATGTCTAATTTCGTTCATCCTGAAAGAAATTAGCGATACTGGTTTACCTCCCTTTTAACATAATTGAAAATTCATTTATAACAATCTTTTAATTCCTTTCAAAAATAAGTTCCAAAATTTAATTATCTTTCGCAATTCATTCCAAAATCATTGGCCTAATCAATTTCAAGATGTTCTTAACTATAGTTTGTGTTTCTCTATCTTCCTCTTTATTAAAAAGCGACATCCTTTCAAAATAATTATATTTTGCTAAGCTTCGAATTGTTCGCGTGACGATTTAACGATACCCGTCAAGCTTACAGGAAAAATAATTTGAAATAGAAACTAACAGCAGTTTGGTTATTCCATCAGAGGTCATCTAGAGGCCGCATCTCGAAATTACTTAAATAGGAGGGTAGAATGACAATTCTCGATTCAGAAAATCGTCTCAGATCGAGAAGTATCTTCACTTGGCAGCATGCTCATTTCGCGCAGTCTGACTAGGGTCGATTATTTTCGTATTTAAGGGAAAGCCCCTTTTCGCGTGGTAAGTCATAATTTACTAAAATGACAGTATACCTATGGAATGTTTGAATAACGAACCTCTTGTTTATAGGGTGGAACTTTGCTTCATTTTGGTTTACGAAAATATAAGCTGGATCCATTCAAAGGTACAATTTTTGTTTTTCTTCTTCTGCGTATTTGAAGATTCGGGGATGGGGGTACTCGTATCCTAGACCAAAAGTTGATATTAAGGTCGTGGATCCGTAATAGTTCCGCAACATTTCGGAACCAATGAACTCTCACAGTGTTGACCAAGGTTTCCTAATGAAAATCATTAAACCTAAAATTATGTATTAGGCAAATTTCGATGCTCATATTTTGCAGTTTGATGTTGAATAATTTTGTCGACATCCGTGATAAAATCTTTTCCCTATTGATTTGACTATATTTATAACAATAACTTAAGATTGGATGTGTGTGAATGTGTTTTTTGTTGTTGCTGTTGTTGTTGTTGTTTTTCTAATCAAAACTAGATATACATAAACGACTGAATAAGCAATAAGCTGCTCAGTCATTCAGCACCGCACGATTACAGTGCTTACAGCACTTTGATATATTAATCGGACCCGTATTCTAAAATTACATCCTTTCCAACGCTCCAGCAAAATATCTTAAATTTGGTAGTGCTACAGGCTTTTAGCCTGTCGTTGAATTGGACTCTCAAATAGTCGTCTGTAGCCCTTTTCATTCTTGCCGTCCAGTAATATCTTTGTATCAACTTTCTGGTTTTAGCTCACATGAGCATAACGTGCTCAAGGTGAGCTTTTGTGTTCACCTTTTGTCCGTCGTACGTCGTGCGTCGGTCGTCGTCAACATTTCATTAAACATCTTCCCCTCAGTAACCAATGAGTGGATTTCAACCAAACTTGTCAGGAATGCTCCTTGGTGGACCCTTTTCAAAACTTGTTCGTGAAGTTTTGATTGACCCCCAAATATGGATATGGCATGTTTTCGTTTTGAAATCTTTGATCGACATCTCCTCCTGAAACACTGGGCCGATTTCACTGAAACTTTACCAGAATGGTCCCTTGGTGACTATTTTCAAAAATTGTTTGCGAAATTTTGATTGGCCCATAAATATGGGCATGGCCTTGTGGGGCTTATTCTGAGCCAGAAATCTTCGACGACATCTCCTCCTGAACTACTATTTCAAAAAAAGGATTTGCGAAGTTTTGATTGGCCAATAAATATGGGCGAGGCTTATTTGGAGCCCGAAATATTTGAATGACATCTCCTGAACCACTAGGCCGATTTCACTGAAACTTTTCCATAATGTTCCTTGGGTGACCCTTCAAGAATTGTTTGCCAAATTTTGCTTAGCCCATAAATATGGGCGTGGCAGGATGATTTTTTATTTATTTATTTATATATCTATTTATTTATTTATTTGAGCCCAAAATCTCTGTACGCCATGTTCTCATGATCCAGTGGATCAATTTTAAATGAAACTACCAAAATGTTCCTTTGGCGACTCTTTCCAAAAAAATGTTTGCGAAAATTTTGATTTGCACATAAATGTGGGTATGGCAGGGCATGGCTTATTTTGAGGCTAAAATCTTTGAACGACATCTTCCCCAGAACCACAGGGCCGATATCAATGAAACTTTACCAGAATGCTCCTTTGGTGACCCTTTCCAAAAACTGTTTGTTAAATTTTGATTGCCCCCCTAAAAGAATGGGCGGAGCAGGACGGGGCTTATTTTGAGTCTTCTCAGAAGTAAATGGATGGACAGGGTCTATTATGACTTTAAATTCTTGGAATAACATCCCCTCTTCAACAATTAGGCAAATGTTAATTAAACTTTGCCAGATAGTTACTTGGATGATATTCACTGGACCAATAAATTCAGGTTGGCGGTTTATGTCCATTCTGGCCCTCTTGTTTCAGATATGGAACACAGATATCTAGTTTTGTTCACTGTTTTAACACTGGGACTCTTCTGTCTTCTTGTTGAAGCGGGATCTGATATCTTAGACTGTGGACAGCTATACTTCTGCTCCGGTTTTTGCTGGAATGGCGAAAGTGCAGAAGGAAGATGCAGACGGATTTTTGGAATTTGTCAGTAAGTTGCGTTTTGTTTTTACTGTTTCTTCTTCGTTTTAAGGTAGCGGACCCGTAAAAGATCCGCAATGTTTTGGAAGTGATAAACTTTAACAGTGTTAACCGAGGTTTCCTAATAATTTTCATTAGGAAACCTCTGTCAACATTGTGAAAGATCATTGGTTCTGAAATGTTGCGGAACTATTTCGGTTCCACTACCTTTAGTTCGGCTGTTTTGGAACAATCAGTCTAGTTATTGTTGTCACGCTGTCGGTGTAGGCGTAGGCGTAAAATTAAGCGTAGTTGTAGAAGTTGAAGGCGTCCCAAACTTTAACCTTGGCCATATCTCAGCTTTTATTGAATATATTTGCTTCAAACCCATAAATTCCATCACAATAGCAACCTATACTATCAAGTTGAATAACCCTTATTTACACATTTTTTCGGAATTACGACCCTTTGCAGGGTGGGCATAAGCCAGTTTCAACGAAACTTTCTGAAATTTTCTTTGGGTGACCCTTTCAAAATACTGTTCTTACAATGATATAAGCCATTAAATAATGGCATGGTAGGGCAGGGCATGTTATCTCTTTCGGTTCGTTGAAAGACATCTCTCCCTCAAGTATTTAGCTTTTATCGAAGGAACTTTACTGGAATGTTCCTTGAGTGACATCAACTGGCTAATTTAAATTCATGTGGAAATAAACAAAAATAAACCCAACTTGTATATATCTTAAAACTATTTGCAGATGCAAAGGGACATATCTTAAGTTTTGTAAAAAGGCAAGGGTGGAATTAATTGATTGATTGATTGAATGGGGTTTAGCGCCGCTTTCAACATTTTTTCAGTTATATCGCGGCTGCTGGAGCACCTAACAATGGTTTCCTGGTATTTCTCACACCAGTACAACCACCACATCCTTTCCTAGCCTCCAGCTGCTATAGGTAGATTTTGCGCGATGAATCTACTTTTAACGGTTTAATTCCCTTGTTATTCTTTCAAAATAGATAAAACAGGTATAAGTATAAACAATACCTAAATAAGATACAGATTATCTTACAAATGTATATGCTTTTTGAATATACCCGATATACCTGTGGTAATAAACTAAACGCCTACGTCAGAGCTCAGTTTTGAAAATACACCTATATCTCACATGGGTCTACGATTATCGAGCCATTGGCGAGAGACTAATAGTCGGAAAGATTGAGTGCCGCCGTCGGGGATCGAACCCGGGACCTCTAGATTGACAGTCCTACGCGCTACCAACTGCGCTATGACGGCGGCGACAAGGGTTGAAAGCAACACAGACCTTGTTCATTTTTTGTTGAAGTACCTATTTGTTCAGTGGGTGTCCATCCGACTCCTCACTAGCAAAAGAAAGTTGCCTTACCTGGAATAAAAGCAGTCTCGCACTCCCAGACTCCCCTTATTGTCCAACCCAGCCATGTATTCATGAAACGAAGCGAAAAAGAGCGAAATTTGAAAGCAGCATCTGATATGTTTCAAAAGAGTGATGCGGGGTACCTTTTTTAGAGCGCTCGTTTGTGTTTCGTCATCCCGAACGCAGGACTCGTCTCTATATTAGAGGATATTGATGAGTGGTCATTGAATATCGAATTCATAAAACGAGTCATCTATAAACAGATGAAAACGAGGCTGCGACGAGTATAGGAGATATTGAATGAGTGCTCATTGAAAACCGAATTCATGAAACGAGTCATCTATAAACAGATAGAAACGAGGCTGTGTCGAAATTTTATCTGTTTATGATGACGAGTTTAATAAATTCTGTGTTTTATGAGCACAAATTTCATTTTTTATTTTTACAGTTAATAACTCCGAGAAATTGAGCGTCACTTTGAATAAAGCAATTCTAAATCGCCCACTCAGTGCTCCATTCATTCATTCCAAACACTCACTCAAATCATGCAAAAACGCTCCAAAATCACTTAAAACGATAAGATGAACAACTATATATTCAATTATATCAGTACATAAAATTCACGATTTCACTCAAATAATTGGGTTTTTAAGCATATGAATTGATTGAATGGGGTTTTACGCCGCTTTCAACATTATTTCAGTTATATCGCGGCGGCTGGAGCACCTAACAATGGATTCCTGGTATTTCTCACGCCAGTACTACCATTACATCCTTTCCTAGCCTCCAGCTACTATCTCACATAGATCTACGATTATCGACCCATTGGTGAGAGACAAATAGTCGGAAAGAATGAGTGCCGCCGTCGGGGATCGAACCCGTGACCTCTAGTTTGACAGTCCGACGCGCTACCAACTGCGCTATGACGGCGGCTTTTTAAGCATATGAAGAATTTGTGAAAAGATAGGAAATTATTCTTAGAACCTGTATGCATATTATATCGCTATTTTTGTAATTCTTGTGAACAAAATTAGCGATATTGGATCACCTCCCTTAAATTTCACTTAAAACTTGCTCCACACACTCATTTAAGTTCATTCCAAAATCATACATCTTGTCAATTTCACGATGTTCTTAACTGTAACAACAATACAATACATTTCAATGCATTAAACTGCAACTGTTCTTAACTGTGGTATGGCATTATTGTTTGCGATAATTCAAGAAATTTAAGACTCAAGTAATTTCGCGAAACATAATATTATAACGCATTTCGCAAAATGACGTCAGCAAATACAATATGACGTCTTTTTCACATCGGAAATATAGCGTTGCTTTGCGTTCTTAGATCATTTGCATAGTTTTTCCACTAGTGTAATAACACTCATGTAATATAAAAAGTAATCAACATGGTTTATTTCACTCCCGCGATGTAGGTTATAATAAAATTAATCATTTTCTAAAAGAAACAAAATCGTACTCTCCTTTCAAAACCACAGTTCTTTGCCAGACACCGTGTCACTATTGTTCTGTCGCAATCTGATAATCGTAATCTCAATATCCATTATTGTACTCTCAATCTGACAGAAACGTTATCTGTGACGTCACTCCCTTTTCTCAGATCATTGTACTCTCGTGAATCACCATCGTACTTTCAACTCTGGCAGACACGTTATCTTTACAGTCGCTCTCATTATCTGACCATCGTACCATCTTGATTCACAAACTGGTTGAAAGATTATCGCCATTTTACTGTCTTTATCTTATTTACGTTCTCTTTCCTTCCCTTAAGGTGGCAATGGACAGCGGCCTCCCGACTCTATATACCGGAAGTGGGTTTTCGTTTATTTTACGGCTCTTTTTGCGCGTTATTTAAAAAGACCGGTTTTTGTAAGATTCTGCTTATGGAAATAACGTAGAATAATGATGGTAAAATTTCATAACTTAGTTTCTTTTCAACATTTTATGTCAATTGAATGACTGGATCATTAAAGTTAACAATAAAAATGCGTTAAAAGCGTCATTCAATTAGGAGGGGTCACTGTAAACTAACAAAAAACTTTCTTATTTGCATGGAAAGGTATGCTGAATTTTTTACCAAATAAATGCAAAATATGTGTTTTAAACATATCGGAAAATAAGAAAAATTCATTGGGTAATTTCTTCAAAAAATAGTTTTTTATGGCATTTTTACCACGTAAAATTACAAAAGTTAGGGCATATTTAACTTTTGAAGGCAAATTTTGCAAATGCAATTGATCAAATAGAAATTTTCTTGGCAACAGCCATTGTGTACATGTGTAAGGTCTATCAAAATGTACACTCCTCAAAACTCCTAAGCGGCCACTTGCTTCCTTGGTCATATGTTATAAATGCCGCATGGTTTCATTCCGTTTTCGCTTGTATAATGTAGCCAAGTCATTTATAAAGTCACCAAGAAAAAATCAGCAAAGTAATTCAACAAGAATTTTCTTAAAATTAAACGAAAATAGGAGTACCCTTGATTTCAAAGTTAACATTGGTGGGTGGGGCATTTTTGACATTTCTCGTTAAGATAAAGAATATGTTGAATGTTGTGTCATTTTTTTAATTTTTATAAGTCAAATGGCGTTCTACCACTGACTTCAGTACATAAAATTAATAGGATTTGCGTTTTTCAAAAGTCGAAAATTTCAAATTTCTCTAAAAATTGTCATTTTTGTGACTTTTGAGTTTGAGGGAACTGACATTTGATTCCGTCTTAAGGACTTCTTGGTACATGATTTTACAAGATTATTGGATAGGATGGCGACTGACTGGCCACTCTTTGGAATGGCAAAGTTCACATTTCAAAATAAAAAGGAAAATATGTGAAAATGGAGAAATGTAGGGTGGCCGCTCAGAACTTTTGAGTAGTGTATATTTTTCATAGCTATAAGCTGGTACTGAGTTTATACTAGACCTAAAACGAATAAAAGCGTTTTACTGAAAAAAGGCCAATACCACTCAAGGGCAGATAACTCTAGCATGAAAACGAGCATGGAAAGGTACCTTAGAATTTTGATATGTTGACTACACAATGTTAATCTACAACATATGTGACCAAGAAAAAAATCACTGGGCGGAAAAAAAAATGACGCCATGTGACCATTGCTACCTTAATCGTGATCTCTTTATCGGCAACGTATTCTTGTCATTTCATCGTAATCAAATTAACCACACGCGTTCTCTTTTCAATACTTTATTCGCGTCATTCTCTCGTGGTTTTAACCTTTTTTATCACTTGTTCAATTGTTTGTTTTAAAATATTTCGAGATCGCAGTAACAGTTAATATACATAGTCAAAAAAGATTTGCAACACTTTTGGATGTATATAAAGTTCGTGTTAATTTCAATTAAGTCAGTTGGTGTTAGACCGATAAGCTTATCGATTGGCTATTCGAATCTAGAATGTTTTCTTATCAGATCACCAGTTAAAGTTACATTAACGCTCCCAGCAAAGAAAATGGTGGTGAAAACTGTTTGAAATAAATCCCGGTTGTAAAGTCTGTACATGAACATTATTTAGGGTCTGTATTATTTTTAAATAAAAAGTAGGAAGTGATGAGCAACAAAGATCTTGAGATCATGAAAACTAGTGATTTTATTTAAAAGGTTAACATTTAACTAATTATTACAATACCTTTATTATAATGATGCAATTGTAGGGCTAGCATTTTCAAATATTTATTGCATTAAGTCTACAGGAAAATTAATGATTAAATAAGCTACAGTGGACAGTTCAGATAAAAGCCCTTGTGCATAACCTTATTTCCCCTCTCTTGATTTCAACAAAAATATTACTTAATTATTTGGTAAATCTGGAATCACATTATCATACCATCAGTAGGTGCTTACAGCTTCATGCTGTCTGTAGGTAGGATATTTTATGATTCATGACTGAAGACATTTCTTACACCCTACTAAGAATTGCAACAGTGGTGGATCAAGAGGTTTTTTTATTCAGTTGAATCACCTATGTGGTCAAATAGTTTCGTTTTCGTGGACAAATGTAATCAAATTTGGAAAAAATGTGAAACTAAACCCTGGCCATTGATCTGCCATGGATCTAAAACTGAAGCAGCGAACGGGAATTAGAGCGAACTTACACTGGACGAACAGGAAATGGCGTGAATTGTAAATGGACGAAAGGGCCAGACTTCTTTAAATTGTCACTTGACCTTTCAAATGGATAAATACAGTGTTATTTTCTTTCGGAATAACAGATGAAAATCACATTTCGTAAATTCATTCTCAACAACATCCCGATCACAACATGATCCAATTCGTGTAGCTGTATCCGATTTCGCTCGTGTGACTTTTTTTCACCCTGGAGGGTCGCTTTACTATTAATCGTTTTGCTGGATTTTTTTAATGTTGGCCTTGAAATTCCATCAATTCTTCTCCTTTTCCGTTCCGAAGATGGCGGTTTGGATAGCCCGCTATTTGTAGGTCTGCGACATTTTTCTTGGCTCATCAATAATCATGAAGTAAATCGTAAACATCACGTGATGGGCGGAGTTTTACGGTCCCGAGCACTTACGGAGATATTTCGGAATTTATCGGTAATTACCGGAAAATTATGGATGAATAAAAAGCATCCAACAAAAAATAAAAAGTGCATTTTATATCCGCCGTAATCGGCGCGATCGTAGAACAGTCGAGGCTATGATTTTACCAGATGGCATAAGGAAGGCTATATTTTCTTGGTTTATAATACAAATAGGGAACAATTGACAAAAAATGAGCGTTAATGTAACTTTAAGGCGTAACGTGAGGTTTTATGCGTTTTACGTCGATAGATCCGATTTACAACCTACCGTCGGTCTGAAATTTCCGCTTTCCATCACTTTGATTCAGTACTAAAACAATTCAAAGAAAGCCACTCAAATCATCGAACAGAACAGTGACAGGGCCATTGACGAAGAATGATCACATAAAGGCATTTCTGTATTGTCAATTTTCTACGACGTGATTGGTGTAAAAGAATGGAAAATTGGCTCATGAACCTCCCAATGATCACTTCAATTTGACCTGAGCATTTGAAATCTGCCACGCCAGCTATAGATTTAGTAATTTAGGAGACGTTAATCACGTAACGTCAACCAAACGTTTACATGCAGAAGATTCGTTTTGGTATGAAAGACAGCCATTTACCTAAGATAACATTTGCTTAAATGCTTGTCGCTCCAGACTGCTTGAAATTGAAACGCAAAGCAGAAATCTGGGGGAAAAAATTACAAGCTGTGACTTTAAATCCACCCCTCGCGCCATTTTGACTATGTTTTGTGATTGTAGAGTCACAATTTGAACCAAAAAAGGCATAACTCTATTGCTTAGAGATTAAGCTCAATGTTTTGTTTTAGCCGACGACAATATTTTCGCTACAGGAAAATATTTAGCGAAAAATATCAGTGTTGCCAAACTTTTTTGACTAAGTATAGTTAACAGTAAATTTACATTGGCGTATTTTACAGGTGCTTTTTCGGGACGCTCGACATTCCCAGAAGTAATTCCATAAAAGATGATCATGTCCACTTGTTTTGGCAAAGATAAGGAAGACAAATAACTTAACGGAATCATTGACGGAGTGATTTCCTCTCTTATTTGTGGTTTCAATGTCAATTGTTACGGCGCAGAAATAGAGGACATATAACATAATATTCAACGATACCCATGGACTCATATTATCACGATCATACAGTTAGGAACATCGTATAACTATCACGATTAATGATTTTGAATGATTTTAGAATGAAATTAAATGCTAGTAAGTGTGTCGAGCGATTTTTGAGTAAAATCCAAGAGAGGTATTCCTATAATGCTTATTTTGTTCAAGATGAACTAACTAAGCGATATCTATTATCTCCCTTTAAAAGAATATACGTAAGTTTTTGGTTGTGTGTCATCGTTGACCAATCAGACACTTTCAAATGCACATCAGTCAATAAATCGTAGAATAATTTGATTGATTTGAATTAAACTTTGATCGAATTTAGCGGTTTCGAAATGTTTTCTTATGATCATCGAATGAGTGGGAGGGGCAAGTTTTGAATGAAAGTAAAGGGGTTGGTAATATATAGAGGATATTGAATGAGTGTTCATTGAATTCCGAATTTATTAAACGAGCCATCAATAAACAGATAAAAACGAGGCTGTCGCTAGTCAATGTCATAATCGTTTATCAAGGACCATCATACACTCAAAAACATCGTAAAATTGACGCTCATTCCGATCGAAATCTTTCAACATGATTCCCTCGGCGTCCCGTTCATTCCAGACACTCCCTCAAATCGATCAAAAACGCTCTAAAATCAATACAAAACATTTCGAAATCGTCCAAGACGATCAAAATTTAATTCAAATCGATTTTTGGCTGATGTTGATTTTAAAGTGTCTGATTGGTCCATGAAGACAAACTAACAAAAAAGTACGTGTATTTTATAGATAGAAAGAAAGTAAGTAACAGGATAAACTCTTTGGTATGTGATCTTATGTGTGAATTTTTACACTTTTACCCAATTAACAAAGTGATGCTTTCCAATGTTATAGTAAAATGTAAGAAAAAAATGAAGCTTCAAATTTTTTTTTTGACAGCTGAAAAATTCTTTCTATCAGTTTTTGTTTTATTAGATGTTCTTTCTTATTTCTTTCACATGTTTGTATTTGAAAAAAACACAAGTCCAAAAAACATCCTGATGAGAACTTTCTCAAAAGAAGACAATAAAAAAGAATAAAAAGAAAAAAAAAACCAAACCTCTTCATATTCACATTGCTTTCCCCTTTTAACAATTAAAATTCTCTTAAAAAATCAAATTTTAAGTTACTTTCCTTCAAATAAAAAATGTATGTCCCAAGACCATGAATCAATGTCATTTATATAAATGAATTTTCAATTTTGACAGAGTAGTACTGCTTGTATGACCCTTTATATGTCTTTAGTATAGGGATGAGTGTCTTTTTCACTGCGTTTATTGGGGTATAAAGTGCAATTGCCTTAGCACATGGCAAATGACGCCCGTAGTTGTGTTTAAGCCATGTGCTAAGGCAATTGCATTTTATATCCCAATTAACGTAGTGAAAAAGACACTCGGCCCTTATAATTGCAATCCTCTTGATGGATCTAAAACTATTAAAATACTCGGCTAAATATTAAAGTTTCGAGTCTACTTTCTGCGCGTATAGGTAACACAATCTATTTTTAGATCGTGTATTTTTTTTTTCTCGCTATCGAAGTTAAATGGCATAAAGTTAATCAAATGGTACACAAATAAACGACAACTTGACATTCGTAGAAGTAGTTATGATAAAAAAAATATTCTGCATTTTAAAACGAAACTATCGTGATCGGACTTAGTTGAGAGGGTTGCTTGGTGGTCTTCGTCGACTCGCTGTAAGCATCGACTCAGAATCTGAACTGCATGCTTTTAATCATAAATTCTTTCGAAAATATCGTAATTTCTAATATATTGAATAGCAATATTACGATATCGAAGGGGAACGACAGTTTTTCGAGTTCCTACAACACAGGACTTGCAGATCGTGGGGGATTTTCCGAAAAACCAATTGCATATTATACAGAAATAAAGTGCAGCGGATTTTCCCACGCGATGCGATTTAAACCAATCAAAATTCATTATTCAATTTGATTGCAATTATTATTTCATCAAATCGAGGTCAAAATTCATGTTAAAGTATATACTCTGCTTAAATAATAATTTGAGATACCGAATGACTCATTTTGAAAATAAAAAAAGAATGTTATAAAGGCAAAATTTGACATGATTTTAAAAGTTGTTACTTTCTTTCCTGATAGCCTACTTTTTCCCTAGCTGAAATTGTTACTTTTTTCCGTTACTTTTTTATCCTGTTACTTTCTTTCCGTCAACGTATTTTATAAAGGGGGGTATTGAACAAACTTAGGGAGATTGGATTTCCTCCCTTGAATTTCACTCAAAACGCTTTCCTCACTTTCATTCAATTTCATTCCAAAATTTCTTTTTAAATCATTCATCTTGCTAGTTTACAATGTTCTTTCTGTAGAAAAAACTGTTTTCCTCGAACGCAACTAGTGTTAGTGAACCAATCGGTTTTCGAAATTGAAGCAAAAGGTGTCCATAATTTAAGTCGAAGTCGAGTTCATCTCATATGATAAATGACTCATTCTTTGATTTATAAAAACCTCTTGACTATAAGAAAAACTCAAACTCTTTTGAACGAAATCGGGGTTAAATGACCTTATATATCGATGGCATGTTTTTCAACAATAGCACCGCAAGAGGGTGTCAACGCTCGGCTGTTTATTATTTCTTAGGCAAATGCAAATATATCAACTTGGTACCTACAGAAAGGTCTTGTCCCAAGCAATAATCATGTGAAATACGAAGGCTCTATGACGTACTGTTCAAAAGTTATGACCAAGGTTAAATTTTAAAAAGAAATTTGACCTTGACCTTGACTGAAGACCTTAACCTTGGAATCGACAGAAAGGTCTTAGCTCAAAAACAGCCGAGCTAAAAAGGGGCAGTCTTGGATGTATAAAAAATAGTTATCTCGATCTAGCTCTGCTTTCAGACGGTTAATTAGTGTATGGTTAAAAGAAATATATATAGAGGATAATCGTTTGTTTCAGTGTAAGATCGATTTATTTTTCATTGAGTGAGCAACAAAAGCTATTATTTTCACGAGTGGCGGAGCCTCGAGTGAAAATATAGCTTTTGTTGTTCATGAAATGAAATATAAACCGATCTTACGCTGAAACAAACGATTATTCTATTTCTTTAATGTATCAAATGAGACAAAATGTGAAATTTCTATGACATATTTTCGTAAAGCGCGTCGATTTGCACGTAATTGCTATGCAACGTTCATTGTGACATCACTTATTTCGCCCTGCATAGATGACATCAGAAAGGATGAAATGCACAAAGCAGGGTATAAGTTTTTGATCTTTTGATCATTTCACTGCTTTTGCGGTGAGATTATCAAGTGATAATCTACCGTTTTTTCTTGATAAACCACCGAAAACCATTAAAGAAATTACGCTATCATTTTATATTTCATCTCATTTAATAACCCGATTATCGACGTCGGCACTCATCCTTTTCGACTATTTGTCTTCCACCAATGGTTTGATAATCGTAGACGTATGTGGGATAGCAGCTGGATGCTAGGAAAGGATGTAATGGTAGTACTGGTGTGAGATATACCAGGAATGCATTGTTAGGTGCTTTAGCCGTCGTGATATATTTGAAAAATTATTAAACAAACATTCAGTAACTTCCCATTTTTCTAAATCAAAGTGCTGTCAGATGGACTTCCGGTGATTGGGTCGAGGTGGACATGTTTTTTGAGCTCCGTAAAAAGTTAGCTAAAAATCCACTACACCACTTTACTTCTCAATTGCGTTCGCTGCTTGTAATATAATCGGACTAGGTAAACTGAGTTTCAAATAAAATCAAGCAGGGAAGGGAAGAGGGAATGGTGAAAAAAGGAAATAGCAGACACACGGAGAAGACAAAGGATTCTACAATGACGGGAAAGTATACAATGGGAAAAGAAATAAGTGAGCAAGAGACCGATTACGATTCAAATGCATTTATTGGTGACAATGAAAGTGAAACAGAAAAAGAAATGGAATTTGAAATTGTTTTTTTTTTTTTTTTTTTTTTTTTTTTTTTTGAATGGGTTTAACGCCGCTTTCAACAATCTTGCAGTTATATCGCGGCGGCCGGAGCACCTAACAATGGATTCCTGGTATTTCATTCACCTGTACTACCATTACACCCTTTCCTAGCCTCCGACTGCTATTTCACATAGGTTTACGATTATCTACCCATTGGTGAAAGACAAACGTCGGAAAGGATATTTGCCGCCACCGGGGATCGAACCCACGACTTCCATATTGGAAGTCTTATGCCTAACCAACTGCGCTATGGTGGCGGCTTGAATTTGAAATTGTAAAAGGGATAAAAAAAACGGAGACGCAAAAAATACAGGTGAGAGCCCTAAAAACTTTTTGAAAAGTATCAACACAGATGAAAAATTCACTCTCATCCTAGAAAAACTATACGAAAATGAACGATTGGTGAAGTCACTCAAAAAAACTAGATTCCACAGTTGACCAGGCATGGGTAGTGGCAATTGAAAACTCCATGGGCGTTCATGATAGTCGGATCACTGTTCTAGAGTATAAATCAATAGACCTCGAAGCACGATCGCGAAGAAAAAAACCTAATTTTTCGCGGCCATGACGAGAAACAAGATGAAAATTGTGCGGCCATTATAACCTCTTTCCTATTTGACAAGACGAATATCTCTGAAGATATCGCCATCGAGCGCGCTCACAGGCTCGGACGCCCAAAGAAGGACACTGTGAGGCCCATAATAGTAGCGTTCCGGGATTATCCTGACACTGAATTGATTATGTCGGCTGCTAAATCGTTAGCAAACACTAATTATGGAGTAAGCAGGGACTATCCACAAGAAATAACACACGCCCGAAAATCACTTTGGCCAAAATACAAGGATCTCCGATCTAAATTCGGAGTTGCCAAGGTTAAAATGGCGTTCCCAGCCAAAATTGTTGTCAAAGGGAAAGTTGTGGAAGATATGTTTCCTCAATGGAACGAAATTGTAAACAGTCACCGTGTTTTGTCTAATGTAAACATCGAAAGTGACCCCCTTAACCGACACACACATTCCTCTGCTAAACAAACATCAGTCTACACAAAATATCCGGGAGTGTATTTCTTCTACAGATAACCCGTCCTCATCACAGGCACGCGAACGCATCAATATTTCTCGCTCGTTCTGCCAGTCGAATCTCCGTTCGTGGGATAATAAAGCTACCGATAGTACCCCGTCAAAAGATGACGCATGTCATGGTTAGGACAGGTCCGGGAAACCCTGTTTACTCAATTATCTGGTTTCCCATTAGATCAACTTTGTTCTAGATAAATTACTTTTTCCCTTTCATTTATCTTATCTCGATTCAATCATAACTGTTTTTGATCTTGTCTTCTATAACCATATTGTATGTTTATACCATACGTGGTTTTGAATAAAGAGTTGTTTTGTATAGCACTGTAAATCGGGCATCATCAAGAGGCTGGGATAGTTCAATAGTTCGTCAATCAAAAGGACTCAAATTTGGACAATAAATGTTGGTAAAAATATTTGCCCAATTTGTGAGGTTTTTGTCTTAACACTCCATCTTTTCGAGGACATCGGCAGCTCATCCAACTGGAGTTTACAAAATTATATCCACTCAACTTGAGAGATATGTCACAAAACATTTCCATTCAACTTGGGACTGAGCCCTGTTCAACTAAGATTGATTATCCAACATGCTACCAACTGCGCTATACGGTCAGACGTCAAGGGGGTAGAACCGGCATCAATTTGATGCTTGAGGGAAGCATTTATATAGAGGCAGATAATGGCAAATCCCGGTCATGTCTCTGCAGTGTATAGGCACAGTAACAGAAAAGATGCCAAAATTGCACATGAAATTTTAACTGGAAAGCCCTTTGTCGCGCAGAAGGCTAAAAGTTAGAACACAATGGGGAACGGTTTTATCCAGTCAACAATGACGCAATATGGGACAAACAATGTTTCGTAGGTGTTGTTATAAAATCTCGTAACTATACATCTTTAGTAAAGCCGTAGTTACGATATTTTATAACAGCACCGACGGTTTATTAAAACGTAACGATCAGGGCAGTAATATTGTAACTGTTACTAATTTATATCACGGTTAACTTATACATTTCAATTCCTTTACTCAACCAAAACGATTGTAAAAACCCGCTGAAAATACTAATTGGTAATTATCACTGGTGTTTAACGATGTGACCGTAAAATGTTTGTCTATGATTTTGTATGTTGGTTTGCTATGATTCTGTATTGCAAATGAGCGGGAAAAATGCTTTTCTTCGAGTTGCACGGGATTTTGTCTCATACACAGTGCTTTACTACAACTGAAAGCATGGCTGTCAATTTGGTAAGTTTTTCTTATTTTTAAATATCATCTTTTAATTTTTTCTGTATCGATTTCAAATCGATGAAAGGTGTATGTTTGTCTATGAGCGTGACTCTGTGGCGATGGTTTTTTGAAGATAGTGTGGTGGTTTCTTGAAGGCATTTTTGAAACTTGATTGACGTATTTGTGATATCTTTTATAAAAATGCGATATGTTTTATCAGGGAAATCGCAAATTTCTGTCACATATAATTGATTAAAATAGCCTGAGACTTGCTGTTTCGAACAATGAAACATATGATTACATTAGTAAATCAGTTAAGGTAATTCCTTTGCAGGAAAATGTTAGATTTAGATTGGCAGATGAATTTGTGAAGGAGTTTGTTGGTGACCCGGAAAAGATTGGAGAAGGAAATCAATAACAGGTATGTAGATGTTATTTTGTACCTATCTAAAAATATTCTTGTGTCGTAAAAAAACGCCTAGGACGTTAATGAAGTTTGAAACCAGATTTACATATGAGTACACATGTAAGCGGGTAAACAGTTCCAAAACGCTTCGCATGGATTTCATCTTGAACGCAGAGATGGTTCATACAAAATGAAAGTATTAAGAAGCCTACGTTAGATTTAATTTGGAAGCAAAGTATTTAATTATGCTATTTTAACGTAATTATATACTACTGAAAATGTTCGATTTTATTTCATTACCCCTTCATGGTTTAAGGTTATATGTTCATGCATACAGCCTTACGACATTCCCATGAATATATGAATATACTTGGTTCCAAAAGAAAGTGTGCACTTTTGAATTTTAAATTTCTCTGAGATTACACAATATATCGTCACGAAATGTCGTATGACTATCCCCATGAGTATGTACAAACGCTATTTGAAAGCAAAAATTGTGTGATGAGCATATATCTTCTGCTGAATTGAGAAAATTGATTTTGAATGTTTTGCATGTGCATCTCGCATTAGGCGAATAATTGGTCTGAAAATGCATTCAATTGAATCTTTGCAGCTTTCCTAAGTATAAAATTACATCTTCAATAAAATTATGCGTGATGCAAAAGCGTGCTTTGACTACCAACAAACGTCGTTGAATAAAATCGAACCTTGTCAGATTTAGAATGTCATTAAAATTGATTAGGCATTCATGTTCCAATAGAAATCAAGGTCATCATTCTATAAGACCTTTAATAAGCTAATTGAGATGACATAGAACGCCATGGCACCATTCAACGACGAGTAACTGGCCTAACAACGTAGCAATGTCTAACGTTGACGTACACGTAACGTCTGCATACAAATTAAAAATGTTGGTTGGAACTGGCTTGGAATGGCTTCTAAAACTCTATGATACAACATCAACACATAGCTCTTACCAAAGAAAAAAGTTGTAAGGAGGTCAAATTTTAACAATATAGGTTCTGTCTGTGCGTATGCAGCATGCGATACATTATCCAAATCTGATTTGATTTTTAATTTCAAAAGGTCCTGATTTAAGTATGGTATCAATATACTCCATAATTTTCATCCACCTTTGTAAAAATCAATAGAAATAGAAAAAGTGAAAGTGCTCACTTTCTTATGGGACTCAGTAAATGTCATAAATTGATTTGCAGGAGGAATCTACGTTACTAAATGGGTCCTTCGACGACGAGGTCATTATTAAAGAAAGTTACCAGGATGGGATGACTGTGGAATAAAATCAAAGACAGGTACGCGCTATTTTGTATAATTGCTATTCTAAAATTCTAACGCGATTGTGTGAAAAACTTTGAAGACGAAACAGAAAACTATCTGAAATCAGAATGTAAATCTTATTGATAATGTTGTCTTGTGCATTTGTTTATAGTCTAAAAAGGCATTTTCTGGCTCTAATGCCTGTAAGTCAGGTAAGTTCTAGCTATTCGATGAAAATTTGAGTGAAGGGGTGGTTTGCCTCTCTCTCTCTCTCTCTCTCTCTCTCTCTCTCTCTCTCTCTCTCTCTCTCTCTCTCTCTCTCTCTCTCTCTCTCTCTCTCTCTCTCTCTCTGACCCCTTCATTTGAAAATGGAGGATGTCAAGTGTAGAGGTTATAATAAAGAACTAATTTCATTTTCGCGTGAGTCAATGAATAAAGTGTTTTGGAGGAGGAGTTATATGCACAAGGTAAAATCCGAGGACGGAGCCCGAGAAAGTTTGCTTTGTATATATCTCCTCCCCGCTTTATTCGTGGACACATCAACGCTAAAATGAGATAATATCCACAATAACACTCGATCATGATTCTAAATACTTTGTTCTATCCTTTTTTTGAGTATAAAATAGTTTTATTACATTGTCTGGGTGTAAAATTAATGAAAGACCAATGATACTGACATTGGGATAATTGAAAGAAAAGCGAAGCGCGTCACTTAGCACGTTACGTTATATGGCGTCAAAAGCATCAACGTTCTCGCTTAAGATGGCGTTGAATATGATAAATAAGCGGAGCTTTCTGTGTACACAGTAAAACACATGTCATAAGAATTTTATTGCGAATAAAGCTCTAATCGATTTTTTATATGCGTTTTATGCTATTGTGTTCATTTAATATCAAATAGGATAACGGTGAAAAACAGTAGAAGCAAAAGAGCCTCTACAAGTGTGACGACTGCAGGTACTATACCAAGGCGCCATCTTATCTCCATAGGCACAAGGGGAGCATTCACCAGAGTAGACGAATTCATTGCGAATTATGCAGTAAGACATATGGTCAAAATTTCTTGAATAAACACGTAGGCCTACAAACCGTTCACCAGAAATTACATCTGTTATGCGACAAGACCTGTAAGTATATTGGAATGAAAACGAATTAATTTATGTGCGCTAAATAGTGATATTACGTCTAGCAACGTCAATTCTCCTGATGACGTTTCATTAATTACGCCAAAATTACGTCTGGTTTCCAGCGGTGACGTCAAATAGAAACATTTGATATGGCCACACAGTAAGAATGTAAAGATGTAGTTGTGACATTTCCATGTAGTATTTTTTGTAAAAGGCATTAGCCGAAATATCAAAATAGAGTATATTATTTTAAAGAATTAATTCTATTTTCTTAAAACTAAATGCAAATATAACTCGGTCTACAACATCATGTGCGGAAAAAAATGTACATAGGATTGTGACGTCAGTCAAGATGTATGTTTACTTTTTTAACAGGCAAAATTTTCTTTTACAGCATAAATGTGACAAGCTGCACGGAACAAAACCAAGTCTTCGAAAAGTAGCTAATGTGACTAGCCTTTACGACTTTCGAACTGACAGACTACAGCAAATACAGTTTCAATTTCGGTCTGATTTTGTGAAAGAAAAGAAGAATTTCTACCTAGAGTATTGTTTATATTACTTACCGAACCGTAACTAAGACTTCAGGGGTATTACCCGAATTCGCTTTCGTGAGCAGTAATTACAGTACATTCTTATATGAACCACATGTCAAATTAGCGAATTCGACTTATAGACCGTAAGGCAACAAACTGTGTCTGTGCAATCAGTGCAAGTAAGAACGGAAAACAAAGACCTTTGATTTTGTTAAAGAAAAATAAGTTGAAACAAGTTGGCAAAATCTCAGACAAAAGCCCGTTACAATGCTGGTTGTCAGAGTATGAAAAAAAACAACAAAAAGAATAATTAGAAAATTAAGCTATGTAGAGTAACATTTTCCGTACACTTCAGTCCGTAATCATGAGAGGAACATAAGTTTCAAGTCAATCGGACACAAGGAGACAGAGTTATGCTCCGGACAAAGGATTGAATGCCACCCGTCCGTCGGACGTCGGTCGCAGGACGCCATGGGTGATCACGTAATTCTTTTGACAGAAGTACAACAATCGCAAGGCCGAAGAGAACCCTTAGGTCATAGACATGTCGTTAAATCAGTTAAAAGGGGTCGCGGTCATCAGACGATCAATGTAAAGTGTTGTGCTTGGAAATCTTTACCACATCATCCTATTGTAACCGCTGTCACCATACGGGGGCATGCGACGGCCGTAAGGTGTACAGTAGATCTAAGTGAATGATGCCATCGTCTCCAAAGGGAATGCCTAGTTATAGTGTAAAATCATTGACATGACTGACCGTAACCTCTATTAGCATACATTGCATGCTAGACTGATTGTCACATGGTATCTCCGTTAGGTCTCGTTTAACTTCGTGAACCAAGTTTCATAATATATACCTATTAGATAACACTGAGAAGAGTAGATACTTATCATTGCACGTGGAAAGAATAAAGCATCAGAAGACGAAAGACAGTGGTTCGAGTCACCATGACAGCATATTTATTTTTCCTCTAGGTTTCAATCCATTTTATAGGGTTTTTTTTATATAATAGTGAATATCACTCGATTCTCTACGAGATTTGTGGTATGTTATAAACTATTTGTTTCTACCGTTAGTTTCTTTTTTTATTTGTTGGAATGGGTTTTACGCCTCTTTTTATATTCTTTCGGTCACATTGCTGGGGATGGATGCCTGATATTTCTCTTACGAATACTACCACGACAACTCTTCCGAGACCCCAGTTGCTAATCCCACGTAGTTCTTCGATTATCAATCAAACTTGCCCTTTAGACTATTTGACAGCGTCTTGCGTTTTCCATATTTGAGTTCAGGAGATAGAATGCGATAAATGAATCGGGCTATGCAAAACATTTATTGTCACTCAAACACGAGATAACTAGTCAAATGGGACTAACAGAAAAAATAAAAAATAAAATTAAAAAGAAAAAAAAGTGGCATAAAAGGATGTTCGAGCTCATGATCCCTGTATCTGTAGCCATCAGACTAGACCTCTCGACCACACAGTCAAACAGCGTGTATTGGAACTATTACATTATACAAACATTTTTAAAACCCATATTCTATACGGGTTTATACGATGTTTTTCAACAGTTTGCGCTTATCAACGATGATAAATGTATTCATCGGTTAATTTATTCATTGCATAAAGGTCAAGTCATGTCAATATTTTCACACTATACCATGCAGCCACATCAGCGAGTCTTGTGATAGGTTTGGAAATACTTCGAGCACAGCACAAATTTGTGTTCACATTCGTCGTAAAAAAGTACAATATCAATTATACCGTACGATTTTTTTTAAAAAAAAAATCCCTACATCTTTATCCTGGTTAAATACAGGATTCTCAGAATTAAAACGCATCTCTATGAAACTGACGAGGGTGTACTTTAATTTGGAAGTTATATTTGTTGATTGATTACGAGTAGAAGTGACAGATTAGTTTGACTTTTTTTAAATAATAGCCATTTGTTGTTTTACCAACTTGAATTTCTCACAAGGCAATACTATGGTTGTATATATGTATCTTTTGATCATGTGTCGTTATTGTTAAACATATAATGACTGATTTCTTATGATGGGCCTACATAGTTAACAATTAGGTTCCAGAATTTTTTTCCTGGCGTGTTACCATTTTTTATTTGTGGGAAAGTATTTTTATTGAAGAAAGTAATGATATAGATTAATTTTAATCGAAGATGATTGTGTCCTGATTTGTAGATTTCGCAGTTGGTCCGAAATTGACAAAGAACTGAAACATATTTCATACAAGCAATAACAGTATTTAGAGAATTGAATACTATTCAACCTGAAATGTTGAATCATTATTCTTAATTGATACAAATACCTACGACCAACAGTCGATTATGTATATTTCTCGTATAAATTCGCGTTTTCATTTGGTTTGGCTTCACATAAACTTTTGTAGATAATCACATATTAACCAACACACCAGCAATACTCTTCTTCAATTAACCAATATACCATCTTCAATTAACCATGTCTTTGGAAAAAAATAAATATTCACAAAAAATGGTTTAACCGTGGACCATTATTGTTATAAGAGGCAAATAGGAAGAACACAATACAACTTCATCTGAAACAACCGACACCTGGCAAGAGTTTGCTTTCTTTGAAATCAAAGAGCCATTTAAAAGATTTTCTCATAAATGAATTTATTTCAAGTTTAACATTCATGATAAAGAAGATCAGGACAAAGAGGTAGCGCAAAGTGCAATGAATATCGTTTACTTAGTCTGGGGTGATCCATTTTAAATTATTCAATGCATTCTCAAAAATTACGAACATTCCATACGACATGTGAATTGTTTACAAAAATTACCTATATAATCATAGCAAACCAACATACAAAATCATAGACAAACATTTTACGGTAACATCGTTAAACACCAGTGATTATTAATAACGAAAATTACATCAAGTTATGTATAAGCCTCTTCCCTTTTTGTCGCAAAAGAGGAAGAGATAAAAAAAAAAAATTAGATTGTTACTCACTGGTGTTTAACGATGTTACCGTAAAATGGTTGTCTATGATTTAGTATGTTGGTTTGCTATGAGTCTGTATTGCAAATGAGCGGGAAAAATGCTTTTCTTCTATTTGCACGGAATTTTGTCTCATACACGTTGCTTTACTACAACTGAAAGCATGGCTGTCAATTCGGTATTTTTTTTCTTATTTTTAAATAATCATCTTTTATTTTTTCTGTATCGATTTCATATCGATGAAAGGTGTATGTTTGTCTATGAGCGTGACTCTGTGGCGATGGTTTTTTGAAGATAGTGTGTTGGGTTCATGAAGGCATTTTTGAAACTTGATTGAAGTATTTGTGATATCTTTTATAAAAACGCGTTGTTTTATCGGGGAAATCGCGAATTTCTGTCATATATAATTGATTAAAATAGCCTGAGACTTGCTGTTTCGAACAATAAAAGATATAATTACATTAGTAAATCAGTTTATGTAATTCCTTTGCAGAAAAATGTTAGATTTAGATTGGCAGATGAATTTGTGGAGGAGTTTGTTGGTGACCCGGGAAAAAGAAGGAAATCAAGAACAGGTATGTACATGTTATTTTGTACCTATCTAAGAAATATTCTGTTGTCGTAAAAAAAACGCTTAGGACGTTAATGAAGTTTGAAACCGGAATTACATATGAGTACACATGTAAGCGGGTAAACAGTTCCAAAACGCCTCGCATAGTTTTCATCTTGAACACAGAGATGGTTCATACAAAATGAAAGTATTAAGAAGCCTACGTTAGATTTAATTTGAAAGCAAAGTATTCAATTATGCTATTTAAATGTAATTATATACTACTGAAAATTTTCGATTTTTATTTCATTACCTCTTCATGGTTTTAGGTTGTATGTTCATGCATACAGCCTTACGACATTCCAATTAATATATAGATATACTTAGTTCCAAAAGAAAGTGTGCACTTTTGAATTTTAAATTTCTCTGAGATTACACAATATATCGTCACGAAATGTCGTATGACTATCCCCAAGAGTATGCACAGACGCTATTTGAAAGCAAAAATCGTGTGATTAGCAAATATCTTCTGCTTAATTGAGACAATTGATTTTGAATGTTTTGCATGTGCATCTCGCATTTGACGAGTAATTGGTCTGAAAATGCATTCATTTGAATCTTTGCGGCTTTCCTAAGAAAAAAATTACATCTTCAATACAATTATGCATGATGCAAAAGCGTGCTTTGACTCCAAAAACGTCGTTGATCGAACCTTGTCAGATTCAGAACGTCATTAAAATCAATTAGGCATTCATGTTCCAATAAAAATCGAGGTCATCATTCTATAAGGCCTTTAATAAGCTAATTGAGATGACATAGAACGCCATAGCACCATTCAACGACGAGTAACTGGCCTAACAACGTAGCAATGTCTAACGTTGACGTACACGTAACGTCTGCATACAAATTTAAACTGTTGTTTGAAATTGGCTTGGAGTGTCTTCTAAAACTCTATAATACAACATCAGCACATAGCTCTTACCAAAGAAAAAAGTTGTAAGGAGGTCAAATTTCAACAATATAGGTTCTGCCTGTGCGTATGCAGCATGCGATACATTATTCAAATCTGACTTTATTTTTAATTTCAAAGGGTCTTGACTTAAGTACGGTAGCAATATACTCCATAATTTTCCTCCAACTTTGTAAAAATCAATAGAAATAAAAAAAAAGTGAAAGTGCTCACTTTCTTATGGGACTCAGTATATATTGAATCAAGGGGAAAAACGCCCACTCACAATCGAATTTACCGTCAATCAAGTTGATTTACAAAAGTGATAATCTTGGTCAGGCAATATGGAAATATGATTTTAATTCAAGAATGTTTTACATGTATTAGCCAGTTTAGAAACGTTCATACTTAATTACTTGTGTTCTTCGACAAAATGCCTTCATTTGAAGAATTGCAATATTTCTTCAACGTGTGTGAGTGGATGGTTTTTGACTCGCACTCATATTGTTATGGGATAACGAAAGTGGCGTAAATACAGCTTTACTCGAGCTGTATTTACGACATTTAAGTCGCCAATCGAAAATATGTTTTCGATAAAGGAAAACGAAACTTCTTGACCATAATAAAAGATTCTTGATGATTTGTCTTAAATTGATTTGCAGGAGGAATCCACGTTACTGAAAGGGTCCTTCGATGACGAGGTCATTATTAAAGAAAGTTACCAGGATGGGATGACTGTGGAATAAAATTAAAGACAAGTACGCGCTATTTTGTATAATTGCTATTCTAAAATTCTAACGCGATTGCGTGAAAAACTTTGAAGACGAAACAGAAATCTATCTAATATCACAATGTAAACCTTATTGATAATGTTGTCGCGTGCATTTGCTTCTAGTCTAGAAAGTCTCTCTCTCTCTCTCTCTCTCTCTCTCTCTCTCTCTCTCTCTCTCTCTCTCTCTCTCTCTCTCTGACACCTATATTTGAAATTGGAATATGTCAAGTGATGTCAGGTGTAGAGATTATAATCAAGAACTAATTTCATTTTCGCTTGAGTCAATGAATAAAGTCTCTTGTGGGAGGAGTTATATGCACAAGGTAAAATCCGTGGACGGAACCCGAGAAAGTTTGATTTGTATATATCGCCTCCCCACTTTATTCATGGACACATCAACGCTAAAATGAGATAATGTCCACAATAAAACACGATCACAATTCTAAATACTTTGTTCTATCCTTCTTTTAGTATAAAATAGTTTTATTACATTGTCTGCGTTTAAAATTAATGAAAGACCAATGATACTGACATTGGGATAATTGAAAGAAAAACGAAGCGCGTCACTTAGCACGTTACGTTATATGGCGTCAAAAGCATCAACGTTCTCGCTTAAGATGACGTTGAATATGATGAATAAGCGGAGCTTTCTGTGTACACATTAAAACACATGGCATCAGAATTTTATTGCGAATAAAGCTCTAATTGATTTCCTTTTATATGCGTTTTATGCTATTGTGTTACAAGTTCATTTAATATCAAATAGGATAACGGTGACAATCAGGAGCAGCAAAAGAGGCTCTACAAGTGTGACGACAGCAGCTACTGTACCACGGCGCCATCTTATCTCCATAGACACAAGATGCGCATTCACCAGAGTAGACGATTTCATTGTGAATTGTGCAGTAAGACATATGGTCAAAATTTCTTTGATAAACACGTACAAACCGTTCACCAAAAATTACATCTGTTATGCGACAAGTGTTCACAGACTTTTTATACAAAACAAGGTTTAGCTTGCCACACTGTGTCTGTCCACGATAGTGCAAAATCTTAGTATAAATGTATTCAGTGCAATGAGTCTTTTTATGAAAAAACCTATTACATTAGACACGTTAACAAACATATAAGTATCAAACCATTTTCTTTTAGGAAATACAAAACCTGTAAGTATATTGGAATGAAAACGAATTAATTTATGTGCCCTAAATAGTGATATTACGTCTACCAACGTCAATTCTCCTGATGACGTTACATTACCTACGCCAAAATGACGTCATGATTCCAGCGGCGACGTCAAATAAAAAGATCTGATATGGCCGCACAGTAAGAATGTAAAGATGCAGTTGTGACATTTCCATGTAGTATTTTTTTGTGTAAAAGGCATTAGCCGAAATAGCAAAATAGAGTATATTATTTTAAAGAATTAATTCTATTTTCTTAAAACTAAATGCAAATATAACTCGGTCTACAACATCATGTGCGGAAAAAATGTAAATAGGAGTGTGCCGTCAGTCAAGATGTATGTTTACATTTTTAACAGGCAAAATTTTCTTTTACAGCATAAATGTGACAAGCTGCACGGAACAAAACCAAGTCTTCGAAAAGTATCTAGTGTGACTAGCCTTTACGACTTTCGAACTGACAGACTACAGCAAATACAATTTTAATTTCGGTCTGATTTTGTGAAAGAAAAGAAGAACTTCTACCTAGAGTATTGTTTATATCACTTACGGAACCGTAACTATGAACTTAGGCGTAGACCGTAAGGCGACAAACTGTGTCTGTGCAATCAGTGCAAGTTAGAACGGAAAACAAAGACCTTTGATTTTTTTTAAAGAAAAATAAGTTGAAACAAGTTGGCAAAATCTCACACAAAAGCCCGTTACAATGCTGGTTGTCAAAGTATGTAAAAAACAACAAAAGAATAATTAGAAAATTAAGCTATGTAGTGTAACATTTTCTGTACACTTCAGTCCGTAATCATGAGAGGAACATAACTCCCAAGTTTCAAGTCAATCGAACATAAGGTAACAGAGTCATGCTCCGGACAAAGAAGTGAATGCCACCCGTCCGTCGGACGTCGGTCGCCGGACGCCATGGGTGATCACGCAATGCTTTTGACAGGAGTACAACAACCGCAAGGCCGAAGAGAACCCTAAGGTTATAGACATGTAGTTAAATCAGTTAAAAGGGGTCGCGGTCATCAGACGATCAATGTACGGTGTTGTGCTTGGAAATCTTTACCGCATCATCCTATTGAAACCAATGTCACCATACGGGGACATGCGACGGTCGTAAGTTGTACAGTAGATCTAAGTGAATGATGCCGTGTCTGACGTGTTACCATTTTTCATTTGTGGGAAAGTATTTTTATTGAAGAAAGTATTGATATAGATCAATTTTAATCGAAGATGATTGTGTCCTGATTTATAGATGTCGCAGTTGGTCCGAAAATGACAAAGAACTGAAAAATATTCATACAAGCAATAACAGTATTTAGAGAATTGAATACTATTCAACCTGAAATATTTAATCGTTATTCTTAATTGATACAACTACCTACTACCTACAGTCGATTATGTATATTTCTCGTATAAATTCGCGTTTTCATATGGTTTGGCTTCACATAAACTTTGGTAGATAATCATATATTAACCAACACATCAGCAATACTCATCTTCAATTAACCAATATACCATCTTCAATTAACCATGTCTTTGAAAAAAATTAAATATTCACTAAAAATGATTTAACCGTGGACTATCATTGTTATAAGAGGCAAATACGAAGAACACAATACAACTTCATCTGAAACAACCGACACTTGGCAAGAGTTTCCTTTTTTTTTGAAATCAAATAACCATTTAAAAGATTTTCTTCATTAATGAATTTATTTCAAGTTTAACATTCATGATAAATGAAGATCAAGACAAAGAGGTAGCGCAAAGTGCAATGAAAAGCGTTTACTTATGATCCATTTTAAATTCATTTTATGCATTCTCCAAAATTACGAACATTCCATACGACATGTGTATTATTTACAAAAATTACCTATATAATCATAGCAAACCAACATACAAATTCATAGACAACCATTTTACGGTAACATCGTTAAACACCAGTGTTACTGAAATAGCCGTTTCTACGTTGTTTGTCTTGAACACATAGCTCAGTGGATAACACGAAAAGTGTACATGTAAGTGTCCAGCCTCGATAAGCGTTGGTTTTTAGCACTTGATAATCATCACAGAATTTGATTGGTTGCCAGCCTAGAACTGGTAAATGACCGTTCGAGAAAAAAAGCAGAGCAGTAATATTGTAACTGCTACAAATTTATTATACAGTTAACCTATTGTACGTTTCAACTCCTTTACTCAACCGAAAATCTTATCAACTCTGAAAATACTAAATGGTATTAACTAAAAGCGAAAATTACATCAAATTTTGTATAAGCCTCTTCTTTATTTGTCGCAAAAGTAATTAAGATAGAAAATTGTAGATTGTGATAGAAAAGGCCGTTTCTTCGGTGTTTTATAACACATAATTTGGCTCGAACACATAGCTCAGCGGTTAATGGTAAAAATGAATGTGTCCAGCTGATGTTATGTCTGGAAAACAGTTTGTATAACACGGGCTTCACAGCCCGATTTAAAAATAATACAGATACGTACCTCCTGCTTGAAAGTACATATTACAAGAAGGGTCCGAACGAGTGACTCGTATAGAAATTGGGGATTTAAATTTAGATAGAATTACATTTTCTCAAAGACTGACGTAAATGTATATACTTGACAAACGTTTAAAGTTCAACATTTAAACGGTGTTTAAATTTGACTTTAATTAACTTTTCACTTACAATTGAGGCCGCGTACGTAACAGGAATAACAGTACAGTAGCCTTTTTTGTAAACAAAGGGAATGCAACAATAAGACTCTTAAGTCGAAAGTTATTCCATCAATTTTTTTCTTTATTCATTTTCAAATACAAATCCCATGGATCAATCGTTAGAAACCTAGACACAAGTGAATTAAAAAGTGAAATTAAAGAACCAAATAAGTATACGTATATTCGGATACGATGTATTACCGAATGTGGCGCATTCCCATATTCTGGTACCTTTAAAGTTTTTTGGATTGGTCGAACAACCGATCTCTCGAACAAATTGTCAAGTTTCCAAGGTGTTCGAGCTACTGAAGTTTAACTGTATAAAGAGGTGTTGACAGCGTTAAAATTTGATTTCAAATATATGCCCCTTTTCTCACGAAGCAATCATTGTGATGATACAAGCATTCTGAGCAAGTTTGAAGACAATCTTATGAAAACTGGACTTCAGATCATTTACCTGGATTTCTGGTTAAATATTCTTTTGGCCCCTTTTCACATGACGCTTGACTGATCGGGCCCATTTTCGAAAGGAACCATCCTTGTGATATCACAATCTACCTGAGCCTTGGTCATAACAGTAGTAATGTTTCTACCTGGCAAATTTTCGAAAGGATCAATCATTTATTCTAAGCAAGTTTGAAGTCGCTCGGATATTGACTTTAGAACGTTATCGAGGATTATGTAATTATGTATTTATAATGCTCCTTTTCCCATCACGCTTGACGGATCTGACCTATTTTCGATGGAACTACTGGAAGCCGGGCGAGAAAACCGGTATCAAAATAGCTCTTGTGAACTTCGGTTAAAAATAAAATGCTCATAGATGGCATGATTATAGATCTCGAAAATGCGCATCAACAGATACCAAGGTCAAGGTAATGTGACAAGGTCAAGGTCATTGTCAAGGTCAAAATTTAAAAAAAGAAATAGCCTTTCGGAGGCATTTGTGTTTCACGAACAGGTCTTGCATAAATGATTTACTAGTAAGGGCTATTTTAAAGTGACTCAACAGCCAACAGCACACATGTTTTCAGCCTGATTAGGATAAAATGTATTAATATGAAAGGACATGTCCTAAAGCATGTCCTAAAGCATGTCCTAAGCATCGTTCCTGTGATGTTTGCGTGAATTCTAACCAATAGATTCAGAGAAGACATTCTTTTTAAATATTTCACCACAAAGACTATTTTTTAGACGTGACAGCTCGTTAATAAGGTTAAATATAAATAGCCTGAAAGAGCATGTCCCAAGTATTAATTCTGTGAATTTCAGTTAAATTTTGCAGAGTTGTTTCTGAATTAATACTTTTTTTTATTTTCACATAATAATTGGACCCTTTTTGATGACTCTACAGTCAATAGCTAGTTATTAGCTTGATCAAGATTCTAAGAAAGAATCTGAAAGAGCCTTTCCAACGCAACTCAACATCTTTTATTTACACACAGATATAACATGTATACAAAAAGGATAACATGAAAAACAAACATGGTTGTTACACCTTGTCAAAACAAACATGGTTGTTACACCTTGTCAAAGATATAGTATTCGTCGATTGGATTTGTTATCATAATGCCCTTTGAAGTATAGATGTATTTCAAGAAGTTGGGATAATGGCTTCTTCGTTATTAAACAACAATGTGCTGAAGCACTTTACTGTGCATTAAGCAAGGACGAATACTTTTTTAATCAGGGCAAGGTGCAACTAATAATGTATACATTTACATTTCCTGAGCATTATTCGGATGAAATTTGGTTGAATTCTAACAATAAGTTTCAGAGTAGAACATTTTTAAACGACACCATATAGGACCCTTTATGGTGACAAAACTGCCCGAATCGTCAAAGTTATCAACCCGATAAGGATAAAAAAGGAAATCTGAGAGAGCATGTCCTTAGCATTGTTCCTGTGAAATTTGGTTGACTTCAGCCCAGTAGTTTCAGAGAAGAAGGTCACCAAAACAAAATGTTTACGCACCTACATACGAACTAACACACAACGGGCATAATTCCACGATATTTTCTCGCTGGACTTCGTCCAATGGGGTTAAAATATGTCCTGATAAAATTTGACCAAGCTAATACCCATAAAGAAATGTAGGGAAAGTTGGGGTTTCATTGCGCAGTGTCTTTGATGCTTAATAATGCAACGCATTAAAAGAGCCTATGCGTGAGATATCCAACAATTCCAAATATGCGCAAAGCAAAGACTCTCATCAGCTTGTACATCCGCAAAGTCTGACCGGAGTCATCACGACGCGCTTAGTACATATATGAGGTATCAAAGTATCTGTAGACCACCAGGTAACTTTATATTTGCAGCATGCGACTGTCTACACAGCTCAATGTTAATACCCAAGAACATTTCAATTGGTTGGAAATGTCACGAACAGGCTATAATAGTAAAGGACATGTAACACGATGGCATGAGTTAAAAACAATAAGAGCAATACGCTTGTGTCAGGTGCTTGTCAGAATTTTAAAACAATATCTTACAGTAAACAACATCGTGAAATTGACAAGGCGAATGATCTGGGAATGATTATGGGATGAAATTGAATGAGTGTGTGGAGCGAGCTTTGAGTGAATTTAATGAGGGGTAATCCAATATTGCAAATTTTGTTCAAGTTGAACAAAATTTGCGATATTAATTACCTCCCTTTAATGAAATATGCATCAAAGTTATATAAATAGTTTCCTATTTCTTTAAGAACCAATCAGACGCTTAAAATTCTTATTATGTAAGTGTAAACGCGATTAACTTATTTTTTTCACTTTGAAGGAAGTTGTCGATCGTTCATCCTTTAGTCATTTTGAGCGTTTTGAATCGTTTGAGTGTAGTCCATGAGCCAGAATGGGTTTTGTCCCCCCCCCCCCGGGGGGAATTTTGTAGACCATATTTTTCTGAAAGTCCATGGGATGTAGAACATTTTGAGACATGTTAGCACTCTGGCGAGAAGGGTTTTTGTAAGATACGTTACTTTAAAGTAGCACACCCCACAAAATTTTGAAAATGAATTTTAAAAGAGTACCCCAAAAATTGAAGTGAAAATGACAAAAAGTTGACTTCTTTTACATATATTTGTGTTGCTAATTAACTGTAGGGTCCATTTATGAAATTTTTTGAAGAATCTTGTCATCTTAAGAGTCATGATACTGCAGTAAAATACGTTACCCTTAAATTTCATAGAAACCTATGAATATAGAAATAAATTGTCTATCCCTGCCTCACTGGGAATTTTGTTAACATTGCCTGTTTGATAGTCCGTGGTATATAGAACATTTTGAGACTTGTAAGCACTCTTGAAAGTGGGACGTTAGTGAGATTCGTTACCTCAAATTTAATTACACATCATATTTTCAAGATAAGATTTTAGGTTTGTACAGTGATAAAATGAGTCACAATGACCAGAAGTGTTCTTTTAATACCAAAATTTATGTTGCTGAATGTATGTAGAGCAAATTTATAGTAATACTTTGTAAATAAATCCCCTTGAAGGCATGATATGGAAGTAAAATACGTAACTTTTGAATTTCACAGAAAGGCACATAGATAAAAAAAAAAATTCATAGCTGCCCGATTGGGAAGATTTTTAACAATGCTTTTCTAAAAGCCTATGCAATATTGAACATTTTGAAACTTGTTAGCAGTCTGGCGACTGGGGCAAATGCGAGATACGTTACTTTAAAGAAACCAACGCATACATTTTTCATAAAACAATTTTAGTTGTTATAGAAATTACCTGTAAATTAGTAAAAATTGAATGATATTGTGTTTTGTTAATGATATTTGTGATTCTGGAGGTATTTGAAGCCCATTTACATTATGACTTGAAAAATATAGCCTTTACAAGCAATGCATGGGAGTAAAATACGTTACATTTAAAATTCAATTTAATGTATTCAAAAGAAATGTTATATTCATCAATGCTCTACTGAATGTTTTGTTTACTGTGTTTTTCTATAAGCTTCTCTTCTTTGGGAGATTTAAAATTCTTATATGCATCTGGCCATCAAGCTATTTGCAAAATACGTTACGCTAAAGTAACCAATTTACCCATCAATTACCATAGGCTTATTCATATCTCATCTGATTGCAATAATTGTAAAATCCCTCATTGTCTGTATCAACTATAAACCATAACTGTTTTAAGTATTTTTAAGGTATCAATATAAATTTAAATCATTTCAAGACTCGTTGTGGTTTTAAAAGCGTGCAAAATACGTTACCACTTATTTATAGGTATAATTATTATTGAGCTGCTATCAGAGTTTAAGGAAATGCACCAAACGCAATGTTGAGGCAGCTTCCAAACACAATGTTGAGGCAGCTTATGGTTTATTCTATGTTTGAGACTTTTTTCACATTTTTAGAATAAGAGACAGTTTTCATTGTGAAAAATGATGACCAAATAGATGAAAAAAGCTTTTCCTACAATATTTTTAAGCAATATTTCTATCAATTTAGTACAGAAAAGTTAAAAATATTTCTTAAAGTTGATCATGATAGTAGCCCAGTTGGTAGCACATTTGATTTGTTAGGGCAGGTACAAGGTTTCATCTGCCAGTACAAACGAGTTGATCATCATTTATCTTCGTTGTATAAGTAGCTAGAGGCTTTAATAGGATGATGTGATGAATGAAATGATGTGTACGATAAATACAAGGAATTCATGGATAGGTGGATAAGTCATCTCGATAAGAGTGTTATACTGTTAAAATGGCCTGAAAATTCCTTGAAGCATTTTAGCTCTCTATTGTTTCCAATTGAATGCAAAGTACATTGCATGCAATCCTAGTTTTGCCAAGAAACTGCGCAATTCAGTTCAATACTGAAAATTTACAAGTAATATGACCATATTATGTTCATAGTCCGGCAGAAATATGGCATATTTTAGCTGAACCTGGAAGTAGGGTTCAAAGTTTTTTTCTTGACTGATTCTTATAGCCAACGCCTTCCCCAACCAGAATCTGGTTGATGACATCTTGTCATCATTGAGCATTTTGAAAAAATCGAGATGGCAGCCAGGACTATTAAAACTTAAGCCAACCACTCCGTAGATCACTCTCTTTTAAATATAAAACCGATTTGTGTGGTCATTTTATTGCTAAGATATTGACCTGAAGCTATGTAACAAAAAAAGCATAACATGACGTTAGTTATGAGTATGGTAATCTATATGGCAGCCAAATCGAATTATTATTATATATATATATACAAGAGGGCCATAGTGGCCCTAAATCGCTCACCTGAATGAACTGTCGAAAAATAGTTTAAAGTAGATTTAGAAAGGATGAAGAATTCTTACCAAATTTCAGATGGATTGGGCAAAAATGATGCCTCTACACTGCTTACAAGGTTTTTCTAATATTTGACCCCGTGACCTCATTTTTGATCCCACTTGACCCAATTTCAATCTTGTCTGAGATTTCATCAAGACAATCATTCCGACCATTTTCAGGTTGATTGGGCACAAAATATGGCCTCTAGAGTGTCTAAAAGGTTTTTCCAATATTTGAACCTGTGACCTCATTTTTGACCCCACTTGACCCAATTTAGAACTTGTCCGAGATTTCATCAAGACAATCATTCTCACCAAATTTCAGGTTGATTGGGCACAAAATATGGCTTCTAGAGTGTCTACAAGGTTTTTCTAAGATTTGACCCCGTGACCTCATTTTTGACCCCACTTGACCCAATTTCAATCTTGTCAGAGATTTCATCAAGACAATCATTCTGACCAAATTTCAGGTTGATTGGGCAAAAAATATGGCCTCTAGAGTGTCTACAAGGTTTTTCTTAGAATTGACCCTGTGACCTCATTTTTGACCCCACTTGACCCAATTTCAAACATGTCAGAGATTTTATCAAGACAATCATTCTGACCAAATTTCAGGTTGATTGGGCACAAGATATGGCTTCTAGAGTGTCTACAAGGTTTTTCTAAGATTTGACCCCGTTACCTGATTTTTGACCCAACTTGACCTAATTTCGAACTTGTCCGAGATTTCATCAAGATAATCATTCTGACCAAATTTCAGGTTGATTGGGAAAAAAATGAGGCCTCTAGAGTGTCTACAAGGTTTTTCTAATATTTGACCCCGTGACCTCATTTTTGATCCCACTTGACCCAATTTCAAACTTGTGCGAGATTTTATCAAGACAATCATTCTGGCCAAATTTCAGGTTGATTGGGCAAAAAATATGGCTTCTAGAGTGTCTACAAGGTTTTTCTTAGAATTGACCCTGTGACCTCATTTTTGACCCCACTTGACCCAATTTCGAACTTGTCCGAGATTTTATCAAGACAATCATTCTGACCGAATTTCAGGTTGATTGGGCAAAAAATATGGCTTCTAGAGTGTCTACAAGGTTTTTCTAATATTTGACCCTGTGACCTCATTTTTGACCCCACTTGACCCAATTTCGATCTTGTCTGAGATTGCATCAAAACAATCAATTGAACCAAATTTCAGGTTGATTGGGCAAAAAATGTGGCCTCTAGAGTGTCTACAAGGTAAATGTTGACGACACACGACGCACGACGGACAACGGACATCACACGACCACAAAAGCTCACCTTGAGCACTTGGTGCTCAGGTGAGCTAATAAAATATATAAATTTTAAAGTAATTCTCGATCTAAGCGAGATATAAGAATCTTAGAAATATCTTTTAGAAATTTCTAAATAAACTTTTGTAAGCTTATTTATGACCTCAAAATGACTGACTAGTAACACCTCTCATATAGTCTTACGAAAATCCTCAATTTGAAGATGGCAGCAAGGAAACACAAGATTTTTATTTCATGCTTAGAGTTTGCAAGGCATTTTACAGTGAACTATTTTTCTAGTAGCTAAGGCCTAGCCTTTCAAGAATCCGGATGATGGTGCATTTTGATTATGGAATAGTTTGTTAAAAAGTTGAGATGGTAGCCAAGACCACTAAGAATATACATGCACTTGCTACTATGATTTAACAATTCATCTAAATTTTGTACTTAATTTTACTGATAACATGCTAATTTGAAATTTCCTGATGTAATGAACACCTTGAATGAAATTAGAATAAATGTACTTGTCAACATGACTGCCAATGAAAAAAATGCATGATGACTAGTGTAAATAAAGGTGTATATGATTTTGTAAACATTTGAAGATACAACTAAAATATTTTTTTCCAGATAAGTTTATCGGTTTATGATGGTATTGATTTGCAGCCTGAGCAAGTTAGGGAAATATTGATCTTACAGTGAAATTCAGTTTGGCAGTCGACATGGCAGTCTGTTACGAGAGCTTATGAGTTATAACTATATATACCTTAATGAAAAGCATGATAATATGATGATATGAGTTTCCTATAGCAAAACCATATCTGCTACAAATCCGATAATACACAATAGCATAACACTTTTAAAGTTCATTACTTTCGAAACATGACGAAACTATTATGGGTCCATTACCTTAATGGTTAGATGTAGACATAAAAGATGGTGAGCCCTGGCATATGCTCGAATCAACTGTCCGGACTACGGCAACTCTTCCATAAAGTAGCTACCAATGTATTGTACTGGGTAAGTGGCAATGTTACCCTGAATTGAATGGCGGCAAAGCTTTCCAAACCAAATATAAGACTTATGATTTCTAACTTTTTTTCTTGAAAGTTAGATGCAGAAACCTACAGCCGTGTCTGATGATACAACCAAACTTGTATGTTTGTGTATTAATAGTCTATTATGGATCCTTACAAATTGATATTCAAGTCTGAAGTTACGGTTCATTAAAATAAATTTACAAAAAATCATATGGTGCATTCTATTGTGTGTGAGTATATGATCGAGCATTAATTTGCCCTGACAATATAGACAAAAATGGTCACTGTCTATATGGATGTGGTTTAATAGGTGAGCTACAATGAATCTATCAGAATATTTTATAAAGAATCTCTGGCAGTTATATGTAATGGTTATCATGAAAAGAACATTATTAATCTTAAGTGCAACATACATTTTGTAACATATCCTTACTAAATATAGAAAAAGAAATAATTCAGATGAAAAAGAATTATATTCAATTAAAATAACAACGATTTTTCAAAATATTTATAAAATAATTTTTTGTCAGTATTTGACCATATTGATACTTCAGCATGAAACAGTTCACTAGAAACGTATATGTAATGATGCTACAGGTGAAGTAAGACTTTTAGGTTATTATTCAAGCTCATATATTGTTGGCTTCCTTTTCGCCTTCCGGAAGAGAAAATGCAAGTCAAAGTGATCGTCTACACATGAATTCAGCAAATATTATTTTTTAAATTGCCAAACATTAAAAACCAACGGAAATGCGATATCTATATTGTGAAATATTGGTTGCCATCTTATAACACAAAATACTTTTTATATTGTATATGTAACTTTTCTAATTTCAAAACGATGACTTGTATTTTCATTCGGAAAAAATCAATGATTTTCTAATATAATTTTGCAACCTCAAACTTTCTTTCAGGTATACTTCTTGGCTGCCATCTTGAATGCTAACTATCATTTAAGGCATCAATTTCTAAAACAACTTTGAAATTGACCTTGAAACCATTAATGTAGGCGCAAAATGGTTTCTAAAATCCCGATTAAAACACAATTAACTTAGAATCTTCTCTTACCTGGCTGCCATCTTCAAATCAAGAGTGTCACTAGGCTGATATTTTGAAGGCATAAAACCACTAACAAATGTTTACTGAATAAGCACTTAAACCCTTTCCTGAGATTCTTATGTCACATTGCTCAAGAAATACTTAATTTCCAATAAATAATTCGACTTGGCTGCCATCTTGACTGTCATACTAATTTCTTATGTCATAATATGCATTAATTTTGTCATATAATTTTAATCTCGAAGATTATCAGTAAATAGAACACAAAAAAGCATTTAAAAGGTTGACATTGTGATCTACCTAGCTGTACCCGTAACATTCAATAGTCCTGGCTGCACTCTCGATTTTCTCAAAATGCTCAATGATGACAAGATGTCATCAGCCAGATTCTGGTAAGGGAAGGCCATAGCTACAAGAATCAGTCAAGAAAAAAACTTTGAACCCTTCTTCCGGGTCAAGCTAGATATCTGCCGGACTATCAAATGAATAGAACATTGCCATATACATTTTGATTTAGCTATCAAAGAGAGTAATATATGTTACATTATAAAGACATTTTTTTGGAAAATCAAACATAATTGCTGCTTCCAAAGGACAATTAGGTGCACACCAATTGTAATTCTCTTGAACATGATTAGTTCAAAAGTAAAGATTTTTGTAAAATAAAGATGCTTAACAAATGTTTTAACTTTGAATTAGATACAATCTACAAGTTCTTTTTATGCAGAAAGAAACATGTCTTAGATAGAATTTGGGCTTCTTTTATATCTTACATTCTGAAACAATAAAAGAATTATGATAAATTGCTTAAGCAATAGGATTTCATCAATATCAAGCCCTCATTCAAATACAACCCAAGACTTGATTCATAAAAATATGAAAATTGCATGATGGGTCTACAAGTCGCATGCTTATAAGAGCTTTATAGGTTTATGTGTAAATGGCTAGTGATTTGACATTCTATTTGCATTCCTGTTTGACATTGCTGGCTGACTTTCAATATATATGTACATGCAGTTTGTGTTCAAGTAGAGAGAAGAATTGAAGTATGCCCATTCTAATTAATATACTCATGGTTCTTGGACATAACTCTCATATCTTTCTCATGTGAACAAGTACAAGACTCTTCTACTAACCATTTAGTTTTATTCTAACCACTTGGCCAACATTCAAGACAAACAATTTAAAAAAAATGCACTAAAACCAAAAAATCCATCTTAATCAAAGAGAGACAAAAATTTTGATTTAAATGGCTACAGTATTGACACTGATTTGCATTTACGATAATTGCGACTTGTTTCAAACAAATGGCAACATACGTTACTAGATTATGACCATCGGTATTCTGTTTCAAAACATTTATAGGCAATGGACAAACCACTGCACGAAATTAGAGATAAACTTGCTTAAGTGACTAAGTAATTTTGAAAAAACTTTCAATTGATTAAATTTTTTCAGCTGCCATGCTGCATTGTGTGATAGATAAATATGTAATTGCACTGAACAGATATTTCCCTATGATGAAATTAAACAACAGGTATAATACAACACAAAGTGCCTATCCATATCTAACAAAAAGTCAGTATTTCTATTGAATATTTCAAGGTATTTGTAATTTCTAATGTAAAATGATTATCAATATCTTTGCTGATTTAGAAGGGAGTAGGTATTTCGATTTCAGCAATTGGATATACATGTATTAATGATTTGGCTATTTCAAAATTATGATCTCAAATCTTTATATCAAATTTTTAACTTTGTGAGATGGGATACTACAAATGATACTAACTTCATTTTGTGTGATTTATCACTTAACATTAAAAGACAATATGTAAATACTAGCATTCAATAAAAATTTTCTTCGTGGCTGTTCATACATATAACAATGACTTCTCAATTAAGGTCTAAATTTAAATACCATAAGTGCTAGGAGATCTTTGATCTTTTGTTGGTCACGCATTTGCTTTCAGTACCGATGCATTTTCTAAGCTACAGAACTGAGAGCTATAAATCCTAAGAATTTTAACCCTTATTGATGAAAAATAAAACAGTTTAAACGGATTTTGGTAAAATATTTTGAGGTAACGTATGTTACAACATTCATTTAGAGACTAAAGCATTTATTGTTATAAAGATATCAGTTATGAATGATACTCTTGTTTTATCATGCATGATCAGAGTAGTAAATTGCACCTACCATTCTCCTTTCTGTTTATGAACTGCATATGAAATTACATTGTATAAAGGGTTTGAAAGGACATGCGCTCAAATCTTTTCATTTCTACGTATACAACACGTAATATGCAGGCCAAAATAAACTAAGTAAATATTAATTCATCATATTATCGTGTGAATTTTGCAAAACAAGTGTTGACATTGAATATTTTTGGCGCCCAAATGCCAATATCTTTATATTGGCCAATATTGAGAAACACTTTTGTAATTGTAACGTATATTTCACGTATTTTCCTGAATCATACAGGATTCTGTGGATGTTTTATCACTCATAATCAAGAATCATGTATGAGATAGTACTAAAAATCGCAATTTGCCCAAAGAATTTCACAAAATGGGAGCAAATTGTAGCATTTAATAAGGATCTAGGGTGGGTGATTTCAAAGTAACGTATCTTACAAAAGCCCCACTCGCCAGAGTGCTAACATGTCTTAAAATGTTGCTTATACATGTACCTTTCAGAAAATCATAGTGTACAAAATTCCCCCGGGGGGGGGGGGGGGACAGGGGTCCCAGTGGCCCATAGTCTAGTGGGTGTTTGGAATGAATGAATGGAGCGCTAAGTGAGTGATTGAAAATGGTTTTGATCGAGATAAATGTCAATTTCACGATGTAACTAACTGTTCATCCTTCCCAGAGCACGGAATGAGTTCTCATGGCTCTGCTAAGTTTGTTTGTTTGAATGGGTTTTACGACGTTTTCAACAATTTCGCAGTTATATCGCGGCGGCCAGAGCACCTAACAATGGATTCCTGGTATTTCTTTCACCTGTACTACCATTACACCCTTTCCTAGCCTCCGACTGCTATCTCACATAGGTTTACGATTATCTACCCATTGGTGAGAGACAAACGTCGGAAAGGATATTTGCCGCCACCGGGGATCGAACCCACGACTTCAAGATTGGAAGTCTTATGCCTAACCAACTGCGCTATGGTGGGGGTGGCTCTGTTAAGACATCGCCATCCTTCAATGTAACGAATTTTAGCTCGGCTGTTTTCGGAGAAATTCCGAGGTGTTGCTGTAGCCTTGTTGTCGTCGTCGTTGTCGTCTTTGTTGTCGTCGTCGTCCAAAAACTTTGACGTTTTGTGATACATCTGATTCTACTGAAAGCACTCGCTTGAAACTTGGCACACATGTTCAACAACAAAAGAGCAACACATATATTAAAGGGATAGCTCCATATGCATTTTGTGCTAAAGATGCTCTTTTTCGATTTTTGTTTTGCAATATACAGCACTTGCAGACAAGCGTTGCACCCGTAGGCTGTGCTTATGTTAGGACACCTGTTGCATTAAAATTTCACCCGGCTAACATCCTGGAATAAATAACCCAGCCGGTCAGAAATATAGAGAAAATAGGGGATTAATTATCCAATGGATTTGCTCCGTGATTAATGCGACTCATTTAAATCATGTAGAGCAGTGTAACATGGTGGTATGATCAATGAGTTAAAAACAAAAAAAGCAATGCTTTTGCGCCAACTGCTTATAAGAACTTCAAGACAGTTTGTCAATGAGTCATGCCGCAAGTATGGAAAAGGATAAGCGCCTAGGGGTCTACTAGTAACAGGCTTTCTCCACCAATGGGTTGATCATCGTAGACCTATGCATGACAGCAGCTGGAGGCTAGGAAAGGATGTAATGGTAGTACTATTGTGAGAAATACCAGGAATCCGTTGCTAGGTGATCCAGCCACCGAGATATGACTGAACGATCGTTGAAAGCAGCTTTAAATCGCATTTAAACATGCTGCAAGTAGGGTAAAAGATAAAAGCTGAGCAGTCTAAAAGGCTTATTCCACCAATGGGTTAATAATTGTAGACCTATGTTAGATAGCAGATTGAGGCTAGGAAATGACGTAATGGTAGTGCTGATGTGAGAAATACTAGGAATCCGTTGTAAGTGCACAAACCGCTGCAATATGAATGAAATATTTTTAAAATCAATGTTAAACCCCACCAATCAAATAAACAAACAAAGCAAAAGGAGTACTTCACCTTGTATGATGGCTGAATGGCCAGAATCTTTTATTTCCGAAAATATAAGCAGATTGCAAACTTTTTTCAAACCGAACGGGCTATTTGGCCCCGTGGATTTGATACTTGGGCAGATCCCTGCAGGTTTTGTTTGAAGACTCTTAAAAGGATTAAGAAGGGTTTTTTTTAGAATGGCGGTATCCCCTGCTGTAATATAGTTCATAGGGTGTATGGATGGTTGTTGCAAAAATGCAAAATGTAATGAAATTCTGGGTAGATTCGTGGAACAATGGGTATATCAGGAGATTGAAAAGACAAAATTATAATAGCCATTTTCTGTTTTCAGTACTAAATTTTTTTTATAAAAAAAAGCATGAACTCTTTAATCTAGTACTGAGCACCTCATCGTTGGTCATAAATCCAAAAATAATATGAACTCCAGTTTATATCACATTCACTGCTCAAATTCACATTACTAATGACTGCCTTATACTCGTAGTTATCCTTTTTATAATCCTGTCTCAGTTTCTTAGGTTATGTTAGTTTATTCATTAGATGCCTCTGATATTAATCATACTTAACAACTCCTTTGTAAGTCATACAGATGTCATCCCTGAATAGACCGACGCCCTTTCTGGTACGCCTTGGCCCGTCTTTGGTGATACAACAGAGCTGTTATGACTTCTATATATACATGTATGATATATGAGGCAAACAAACATAACAAACCTAAATTGTGGCAAATCACATTTTCTAACTACTAATACTTAAACTTGATACAATATTTTTGACATCTCAATCTTCACTAAGTGTGGTTGCTTTAATTGGTCAAATCTTGTTGCCATGGCAACAAATTGCATGTTGCACTAGATTACAAAGAGTTTAACTTGGGAAAGAGAGTAAAGCTTTGGCCATCAACCAATACATTTTTATTGTCATAGCATCATAAATTTGAGTCTATGCGTGGAATTTCCAACAATTTCTAATATGCGCAAAGTAAAGCTTCTGACTAGCCTGTGCATCCGCACAGTCTGACTAGAGTCTTCCCTATGCACTTCACTATGCACTTAATACATAGATAAGGACTCGAAGTAGCTGTAGACCATCAGGTGACTTCATATTTACAGAATGTGGCTTCCTATTTTTCTTAATGTTTGTACCTAACAAACATTTCAAATTGTTTGAAATGTTACACAAAGGCTCATTTTTAGAACAACAATTCATTCACCCCATGAACTATTATTACAGCATGGGATGCGCCGATTCCAATATTTCTTCTTAATGTTTAAATGAGTTTTCATATAAGAAACTCAGTTATCTACCCAAGAATAAATATCCATCGGGCTAAAAAGTCCATAAGGTTTGAAAAAGACGGTCATTTACTAATATTTTCAAAAATGAGAGTTTCCATCTAGCACTGCCATCATTTAAGAATAAGATAGACTTTTGGTCTGTTTGATTGTTTGTTTGTTTGATTGTTTGTTTATTTGTTTAAATGTGAGTTAAAGCTGTTTTTAACGACCGTTCAGTCATATCCGAGTGGCTTAAGCACCTAACAACGGATTCCTGGTATTTCTCACAATAGTACTACCATTACATCCTTTCCTAGCCTCCAGCTGCTGTCACGCATAGGTCTACGATTATCAACCCATTGGTTGATAAAGCCTGTTAGACCGCTAGGCTCTTATCCTTTACCATACTTGCGGCATGACACATTGACAAACTGTCTTGAAGTTCTTACAAGCAGATAACGCAAAAGAATTGCTTTTTTTGTTTGTTTTTAACTCATTGATCATACCACCATGTTACACTGCTCTACATTATGTAATGAGTCGCATTAATCACGGATTAAATCCATTGTGTAATTAATCCCCTATTTTCTCTATATTTCTGATCGGCTGGGTTATTTATTTCAGGGTGTAAGCCGGGTGAAATTCTAATGCAACAGGTTTCCTAATATAAGCACAGCCTAAGGGTGCAACGCTCGTTTGCAGGTACTGTTTAATGCAAAACAAAAATCGAAAAGGAGCAGTTTTTGCACAAAATGCATATGGAGCTATCCCTTAGATGTATATGTTGCTCTTTTGATGTTGAACATGTGTGCCATGTTTCGAGCGAGTGCCTTCAGTAGAATCAGATATATCACAACACGTCAAAATTTTTGCACGACGATGACGACAACAAAGACGACAATTACGACGACAACAAGGCTACAGCCATACATCGGAATTTCTCCGAAAACAGCCGAGCTAAAAATTCGTTACATGAAAGGATGGTGATGTCTTAAGGTGGGCCGTTACAGTTTCGGGGGGTATCCAGATATCCGCGTATCAGATGTATGTTTTAGAGCATTCACATGCACAGATAAAGTGAAAATATCAACATAGCTTTCCACGCATATTTTGAAAATATTTACATTTTTCTTAAGGTGGTCATCTTTTCGAAAAAATCAAAGAGAACTGTTTATTACACCGACCAATCACATTACTGGTGTGCTTAATCAACAAATATTTATAGCCATAGATATGGAAAACATAAACTAGAGGCGCTTGAGCGCCTGATTCGCTCCACAGGCCTGAATATCCTGATAATGACTATCATAGGATGATAAAGCTGTTTAAATGAGAATTGAAGTGAATGAATGAGTGAATGTTTATTTCAAGTAAATAAGGGTCGTATGCTGAAATATATCTGCATAAAAAACTCATGATCAGTGAATAAATTGACCTCTACCTGTTACACAAATATTTTTCATTTAATCACAATAATTTTGTGCAGTCTGATAATGGGTCACCCAAGAATCATTCTAGTGAAATTTTGTTAAAATCCAAATATAAGTATTTCAACACTAACAGAATGTTATTGCACAATATACTGGCACTTTGTCTGCAAAATTTTGATTGTAGATCTTTCCACTTTTAGTTAAATACTACTACAAGATGTTACTTCACAACAATTGTTTGTCATCAAAACAAAATTCTAACAAATGATAATAAGAACTAAAATATTCAATCCAATATATTTATTTTATACTGCCCAATGCCTTAGAGTGCAGTCAACTCAACTCTTTCTACCCCACTCTGAATGTCAGGAGGTCAGAACATCATTTTACACTCTGTGCAAATTCACCCTTCGTTCAACTAAACTCACCAATTCTGAGGGGGTATTCTCAGGCTACTTATTTCAACTAATGTTTCTATACATTTGAATTTCAAGGAAGGTTTTGTTCCTTCTAATCTATAATCATTACACCTATAAATTGAACAAGTCTAGAAAAATTCATCATTGAGATGATACCAAAAGGGTGATCAAATATTCACTTTATATGTTATAATACCCTCTGCCAATAACAAAAATATGCTGTTCATCTAATCAAAATATTTTTTTGCAGACTGATACAACTTCACAGAAATAAAATTTCCATGATATCTAATCCATCCGTTTAACCTTTCAGGATAGTTTGTTTTACCCTATATTGGATATTCCACCATATAACCCCATCCGATGAAATGACCTCTGCCCATAAAAGACATAGTTTTGATCTGGTCACAATATTTTTTCATAGACTGATAAAGTATCACTAAAGAATCATTTCGGTAAAATTTGGTTGAAATCCATTGATTAGATTCTGAGAAAATGATTTTCAAAGTTTACACTATATAACATATAGGGAAATGACCTCCGCCCATAAAATATATATTTTTCATCCGATCACAATAATGTTTGCTAGACTGATAAAGGGCCACTCAAGTATCATTCATGTAAAATTTGATTGATATCTATCAATTAGATTCTCAGAAAATGATTTTCAAAGTTTTCACTATATAACATATAGAGAAATGACCTCCGCCCATAAAGTACACATTTCCCATCTGATCACAATTTTTTTTATAGACTTGTTGATGGTCACTCAAGAATCATTCCAGGGAAATTTGGTTGATATCCATTGGTTAGAATCTGAGAAAATGACTTTTAAAGTTTTCACTATATAACATATAGAGAAATGACCTCCGCCCATAAAATACATATTTTTCATCTGATCACAATGATTTTTTGGAGGCTGATAGAGGGCCACTCAAGGAAAATTCATGTGAAGTTTGGTTTATATCCATCAATTTGTTTCTGAGAAAAGCCAACTATTACCATATATGGAAATTAGACACGCCCACTAGGGCCATGATTTTCAACCGATTAAAAATCTTTAAATGAATCTGATAGAGGTTCACCCAAGGAACATTCCTGTGATATTTGATTGGAATCCATCCAGTACTTTATGAGGAGAAGATTTAAAGTAAAAGTTTGCGGACGGACGGACGGACGCACTGACGCACGCACGGACGCACGGACGACGGACACCCCGCCATGACAATAGCCCGCTGGCCTTTCGGCCAGTGGAGCTAAAAATATAATATCCTTTCTAGTAAGGGCATAAATACGTGACAAGTGGACATTTTACTTTAAATGCTCCAAAAAGATAAAAAGTGAATATTTTTTGGAGGCAAAAAAAAGTAAGCACTTATATTAAATAAAATCGAAATATATCAACAGAAAATTAGCCCAACTATCGTACAACTGAAATTATTAAAGAAAAGTATATGTATCCAGGCACTTTTAGGCAATTTCATAAGTTTGAAATACAGTACCCACCTTAATTTACTTCTCTAATTTGACTTTTTCAAGACATTGTAAAGTCCCCTGATTATCCAATAAACAATAACAAACCATTTGTAATTTTTGTACACTTGGCAACGCCTTTGGGAGTTGTAGCATTTTTGTATCGGGGTTTAAAATAAAATTTAGGGGGAATGGGTAGTCATTTCACATCATTACCAAAGTTTTGCCGAATTACCCAGTGAAAGACTGAACACTCCATTCCCTCTGGATCCGCCACATGCACAGCCATTATCCTGGTCAAAACATGAGGTTTTCCTCCATAAACTCATTTTCTATATGAGGCAATAACATATACATGTACATATAATATGTCATTGCAGTTGCGGTCATTGCACGGAAGATAAGATGGTTTATTACTCGATTGAAAAAAATGACTGAAAAATTTTAGAATTTTGTGTTTATGTTGATAATTTGAACCTAATATATTTTACAATGGTTTCCTAAATTTAACATTGATCCCTCTCGATTCTGTTGATTACAGCAGAGTTAAAAAGTCTCAGGGCCAAATAAAGGAAAAAAATACGATCGCCGGTCTCTGGACTTCTCGGGACTCGGGTCAAGGAGCAGACGCAGTAACTCTCGATTACACTCTCGAATTCATACAATCTTCGAATAATACGAAAGCTTTTTAAAATCATTGCTTATTGAAATATTCAATGTTGGCAAAGCTCTTGATGGAATAATAATAATTCTTATCAACTTATCCTTTTCACTCTCTCACAAACACACATACAGGGAATGTAATAATAAAGATGGAAATTTAGAAGAAATGAATTTATGATGAGCTGAAATTGTCCTTTTTCTACTTTGTAATCTTTTCAGTTTTCACTTGTAACATAGTACGTAATGAATGGGATCTTTACAGGCAAAAGTAACTTATCATTTTGAATATTTCTAAAAACAACAGTGAACAAGAGTGCCATCGTCACAAAATACGCCGCCACTTTGCTGCTGTTTCACAAAAATAATTTCAGACACTACTTATTTTGACAGAACCAAATTGAAAATGAACAAGTTTCATTTAAATCAAGACAAAAAGTTAGGAAGAGTTGCCTTCACAAGGCTGCAATTTCAATAAGCCCCAGGCACCCCAAGTTTTAAGGGGACATAATTCAGGGAAATAAATGAGGCATAAAATCCTTGATCCATGTACATCTACAAATTATGGTGATGACATTTACCAAGTTTCATTTAAATAAAGACAAAAGGTAAGGAGGAGTTGTGTTCAAAAGGCTGCAATTTCAATAAGCCCTAGATACTAAGTTTTAAGGGGCCATAATTTAGGGTAAAATTAATGAACCATAAAATTCTTACTTCATGCTCATCTACCAATTTCGGTTATAACATCCACCAAGTTTCATTTAGATCCAGCCAGAAACTTAGGAAGAGTTGCATTCCCAAGGCTGCAATTTCAATAAGCCCCAGAGACTAAATTTTAAGGGGCATAACTCAGGCAATAAACCCCAGAGAGTAAGTTTTTAAGGGGCATGACTCAGGCAAAAATCAACGAACCATAAAATCCTTACTTCATGCACATATACCAATTGATGTGATAACATTGACCAAGTTTCAAGAAGATCCAGCCAGAAACTTAGGAGGAGTTGCATTGACAAGAAAAGTGGACCAAGAGACTACGTTTTTAAGGGGCATAACTCAGGCAAAAATCATCGAACCATAAAATCATTCCTAAATGCACATCTACCAATTGAGGTGATTACATTGACCAAGTTTAAAGAAAATCCAGCTAGAAACTTAGGAAGAGTTGCGTTGACAAGAAAAGTGGACCCAGAGACTAAGTTATCAAGGGGCATAACTCAGGCAAAAATCAACGAACCGTTAAATCCTTCCTTCATGCACATCTACCAATTGAAGTGATTACATTGACCAAGTTTCAAGAAGATCCAGCCAGAAACTTAGGAGGAGTTGCGTTGACAAGAAAAGTGGACCCAGAGACAAAGTTATCAAGGGCCATAACTCAGGCAAAAATCAACGAACCGTTAAATCCTTCCTTCATGCACATCTACCAATTGAGGTGATTACATTGACCAAGTTTCAAGAAGATCCAGTCAGAAACTTAGGAGGAGTTGCGTTGACAAGAAAAGTGGACCCAGAGACTAAGTTTTCAAGGGGCATAACTCAGGCAAAAATCAACGAACCGTAAAATCCTTCCTTCATGCACATCTACCAATTGAGGTGATAATATTGACCAAGTTTCAAGAAGATCCAGCCAGTAGTTTAGGAGGAGTTGCGTTGACAAGAAAAGTGGACGGACGTACGGACGGATGGACGGATGGACGGACGGATTGACGGACGGACGGATGGACGGACGGACAGACGGAGAAGATGACGCCAATATACGTCCGCCTCCGGCGGCGTATAAAAAAGATCAGACCTCTAACAGTGCAGAAAAATAATGTGAAAGGGGGAGAAATCGTATCCAAGTGAGAAAATCCCATTATTTTGGGGTTTGTTTTGTCAACCCATTTCAGATTTACCGAAGTCGTAAATAAACAAGCATATTTTTTCTCCTTTCCAAGCAATGTTCAAATAACTGAATGATATTCATAAGTATCCATTATATGATAGTTTTATACTTACAACGATATAACCCGAACTCAAACATTCCCTTTCGGTGACGAAGAGTATGTGACAGCCCTGCGTTAAGGACAACAAAGCGGCGCAAACGTTTAGCTCATGCACATGCGAGCAATGCAGGGTATAAATAGCAAAATATTTGCTCCGTTTTGTCATCCTGAATGCAGGGCTTGTGATAGGTCTATCAACGTCGACCGTACTTCGATGGAATAACGAAGCACAAGTGTGAAACACTCATTATATATACCTAACACGGTAATGCAGACTACCATTTCTCCGACGATCGTTTGTGATTCGCTATTCTGAACGCATAGCAGGATTTCATTTTGTTCCTCATGAAAATTGCCAAACTCTGCAGTTCAGGATGCAAAAACATTTGCAAACGTTTACAAAGTGAACCTTTCTTAGCAGTCATATGTTTCTGAAATGTTTCGCGAACGTTTTATTTTTGAATTCAGGACACTCCTGCATGCAGGTTGACAGGTTGTTTTAAAAAAAAAACTCCCGCCGTACACGTGCAACTTCATATAAAGATGATTTTAATAAGCCCCCCCCCCCCTTCACATTTTTGCTAGGCGAGTTGTCTCCCCAAAACTGTAACGTCCCGCCTTAATTAACAGAGACACGAGAACTCATCCCGTACTCTGGGGAGTATGCACAGTTAGCTACATCGTGAAATTGACTTTCATCTCGATCAAAACCATTCTCAATCACTCACTAAGCGCTCCATTCATTCATTCCAAACACTCACTCAAACTATTCAAAAACGCTCCATACTGACTAAAAGATGAAAGATCGACAACTATCTTCAAAAAGAAAAGAGTAGGAAGCAAATCGCGTTTTCACTTACATAATTGTAATTTTAAGCGTCTCGTTGGTTCTTAAAGAAATAGAAAACTATTTATAGAGATTTTATGTATATTTTATCAAAGGGAGGTAATTAATATCGCAAATTTCGTTCAACTTGAACAAAATTTGCAATATTGGATTACCTCCCTTTAATTTCTCTCGAAAGTCGCTCCACACACTCATTCAATGTCAATCCATAATCATTCCCAAATCATTCACCTTGTCAATTTCACAATTTTGTTTACTGTACTTTGTCACTGACTTTCGCCCTCTAGGCTAAAAGTTCGATGAACAAGAGCTGTCGGAGGACAGCGAAGCTCGACTATTCATAGCGCTGGATAGCAACAGCAAAACAATATGTACATTTGAATATTTCATTAATTGAAAGTCAGGGTAAACAATCTTTGTCTAGAGGAGTATATGATGGTAATGGAAGTATTTGCAAACTTTCCAAGCAAAAGATTAAGTAGAAACAGAGATATAACTGATATACAACAGTTGCTCGTAAAAGCTTGATTAAGTTTGATAAGTCGAATAAGGCTTTAAATTCCAGGGCATTCAATATCAGAAAAATGAATCTTTGTCTAGGGGCTGATAATGGTCGTTTGATCTATCTGATCCGTTTTCAAAAGGACCTATCCTTATGTTGCCAGTTGGTACAATAATTCTGTGAAAGTTTGAAGCAAATTGTATGAAATCTGGGACTCTTATCGCAATAACAAGAAAAAGGTTTCAAGACGGACGGGGATTATGCGATCGCAATAGGTCTTCTAAACATCAGTCCGTGAAGCTAAAAACCAACAAGAGGGCTTTTGGAACTTTGTCGCTCACCTGAGAGAATAGCAATATTACATAATTATGTTTGTCTATGCGACCCAAGAAAAAGATGATTTAACATTTTCATCAACTTAGCTCTTTGTTAATCGGAATTCTTTCTACCAAATATGGTTTGAATTGGCAATATAGTTTTGCAATTTAACCTTTTAACTATTTTTAGAGGGTAACACGTAAGCGCAATTCGGACAAAACGTAATGTCATTCATTCCGTAAAAGTTTTCTGTAAATATGGTGCACGTGTGTTAAAAAGGATTTTCATATCTTGACCGATTTTTCCATGAAACGTCATCACAAGTCATACAGTTAAGAACATGGTGAAATTGACAAGGTAAACGATTTTGGAAAAAATTCGGAACGAAATTGAATGATTGTGTTGAGCGAGTTTTGAGTGAAATTAAAGGGAGGTAATCCATTGTCGATAATTTTGTTCAAGATGAAGAAAATAAGCGATATGTATTACCTCTCTTTAATAAAATATACGTATATTTCTGTTTGTGCATCTTCAAGGACCAATCAGACACTTAAAAATCCACACCAGCAAATAAAATCGTATAATCATTTGATCGATTTGAATAAAATGTTGATCGCCATGAACGATTTCAAAATTTTTCCTAAAGATTTTTGAGCGTTTTTTATCGATTTGATTGAGTGTTTAGAATGAATGAATAGAGCGTTGAGTGAATGATTTAGAATGAGTTTGATCAGAATGAGTGTCAATTTTGCGATATTTTTAACTGTTAAAAGGATTTTCATATCTTGACCCCCTTTTCAATAAAACTTCATCACAAGTCATAACAGCAGAGATATGCCCATCGACAAATGAAAATGTATATTCTGTGAGACTTTCGGGAAAATAAATATATATTGAAAGATTGGGATACGTAAGGAATTTTACATCAATGCCGCTTTTTCCATGACACAAAATTAAGATTGCAAAACAACTAGAATTTCTACGAGGTCACACGACGAGCAACATATGAAAGTTTCATGAAAATTTATCATAAATTACAATGTATATATATGAGAAGTGTAAACAATTAAATCTAAATGAAAGCAACTTTTCCTATAACCAGGCAACATATCACCATAACACAGGAAACCTGAGAGAGTTCCATCAGAAAAGCCTATCTGCCAAAATCATCAATAACTACAATCTACACTACTCAAAAGTTCTAAGCGGCCACCTTACCTTTCTCCATTTTTCACACATTTTCCGCTTTTATCTTTAAATGTGAACTTAGTCTTTCGAAAGATTGGCCATTCAGTCATTATCCTATCCAATTGTTTTGTAAAATTATGCATCAGTAAGTCCTAAAGACGGAATTAAATGTATGTACCCTCAATTACAAAAGTCACAAAATTGACACTTTTAAGAGAAATTTGAATTTTTAGACACTTGAAAAACGCAACGCCTATCAATCTTTTGTACTATTATCAGTGGTACAACGCCTGTGGACTTTCAAAATTCATATGAAATGCCGAAACGTTCTACACAATTCTTATCCTAACAAGAAATGTCAAAAATACCCCACCCACCAATGTTAACTTTGAAATCGAGGGTACTCCTACTTTCGTTTAATTTTAAAACAGTTCTTGTTAAATTATTTCACTGAGTCTTCTCTTGTTGACTTCATAAATGATTTGGCTACATTATTCAAGCGAAAACGAGTTGAAACAATGCGGCGTTTATAACATATGTCCAAAAAGGCAAGTGGCCGCTTAGGAGTTTTGAGGAGTGTACTTCAGAGAAGATTCTTTTATAATTCACCATATCGGGCCCTTTTTGTGATTCCACAGCCAATAGTACCCATATTATCGTACCAATCAAGATTAAATGAAGGAACCTGTAAGTCTAGAGCATATCTCAAGCATAATTGCTTTGAGGTTTCTTGACTTCCGAGAGAAGATATTTTTTCAAAAATTTACTAGGTTGGGTCATTTATAAGTGACCCAACAGCCCTCAGCAGAGTCTATTCTAGGAGAGGGATTGTGCATGTAAGCACATAACTATAGAAAATTTAACTTACATTCAGTTAGTCAATAACGTCGGAACCGCAGTTTCAATAGGGTTAAAAAAAAGTAATTCTGAAACCTTATAACTATGCCTTTAATTTTTCTGTAGTTAGTAGGTTTTAGTATTTTATTTAAACGAATAAGTCGTACATCAAACTATAGTAACAAAAATTGAATTGAAAAATTACATAACTAGTTACATAACTAGTCCATAAACCTCGTAGCAAAAGATAAGTCATTTTTTAAGATGAAACGAGTAGTAATTTTGATATGTCTAAACTGTTTTTTTTTGTTGTTGTTGTTGTTGTTGTTTTTTTTAGTGCTTTTCGGTGGTTTATCGAGAAATAACGGTAGATTATCACTTGATAATTTCACCGCAAAAGCAGTGAAATTATCAAAAATTTAAACCCTGCTTTTGTGCATTTCATCCTATCTGACGTCATCCATGCGGGGTGAAATAAGTGACGTCACAATGAACGTTGCAAAGCAATCACGTGCAAAATGAAACACTTTACGAAAATATGTCCTAGAAACTTCACATTTTCTCTCATTTTTGCAATAAAGAAATAGAATAATCGTTTGTTTTTAGGTTAAAATGGATTAAATATTTCATTTAGTGAACAACAAAAGCTATATTTTCACTCGTGTCTCCGTCATTCGTGAAAATATAGCTTTTGTCGTTCACTCAGTGAATATAAATCGATCTTACACTATGTATCACTTTTGTTTCTTGGTTTTAGAATTAAACTTTCAATAAGTAACCCTGTTAATAAAATTTATTCGAGCTTTATTTACTGACCTTAAATAAAATGGGCAATTTCTAAACCTCATCACTAAATAATAAATATTGCCGTAGTTACAAGCTTTTCTTAACTAAAACCAACAACGAGTAGTCCAAAATCCTCGCAACTGTGTATCAAATCGAGCTGTAGCTACAATGTTTTGAAGCGATACGATTAGTTTCTCTAGATTGGTTGATTTAATTGGGTTTTATGACACTTTCAACATTTTTTCAGTTACATCGCGGGGGTTGGAACACCTGACAATGGATTCCTTGTATTTCTCACACAAGTACTACCAATATATCCTTTCCTAGCCTCCAGCTGCTATCCCACGAATTTATTGTTGAAAGTCTTGAACGAATTTTTAATTTTTTTTTTTATTTTTTTTTTGAATTCGGAGCGTTTTCGATCGATTTTTAGTGAGTGTTTGGAATGAATGAATGGAGCGCTGAGTCAATGATTAAGAATGATTTTGATCGGAATAAGTGTCAATTCTACGACGTTTTTACCTGTAACCACGGCTTAAACCACTTTGAAGTTTTGTTTTAAGAATAACAATGAGGGATTATGAACCTTTTATTGATTAATCATATCATATCAAGATATAGTTCTAGGTTTTGAATGACGCAATGGAAAATTCTGTGACCTTGTAACTACGGCTTTAAACACCCTGTAGTCACCAGCTTTTTTTATTCCGCTCACAATACTGTAATAACGAGAGTTTGCAAAAATCTTGTAAATACGCTGTAGTTACGATTTTTTATTGTAAAAGAACGATGCTAAATTCTGAAAATCGCAACGTAGCTTTCATTGGAAATACACTGACGATAATTTTGAAATTATTAACCCCCGTTACTAATGTTTTAATCATGCTGTAGTTGCGAGTTTCTGCAGTTACATTAACGATAAGTTAATATGAAGCCTAAAGCTTTTGATTTTGCTTTGGTTGTGGAGTTTTGCTATAAAATTGATGATGCTTTAGAATTAACTTTTTTTTCTTATTTTTTTTTTTTACCTTTTTGTGTGTGTGTCTGTGTGTGTGAATAGAGTTTAACGCCGCTAAAAACACTTTGCGTCATATTGCTGCGACTGGAGCGCATAATTGAATTGTTTTGTTACTTTTTTTCTCGCACAAGCATTGTCCTTAGATATAGGAATATGCAGTTTTTCAACTAAGCATTGGACAACCAAATGATTGTCTGAAAAAAAGATTTTGTGATTTTTTTTAAAGAAAATATTGGAACCCAGCATTTTCCGTTTAAAAAGTTTTCTACCTTTTGATGCAATTATAAGGCTAATTGATCTCTAAGATATATTGAGTACAATCTCAAGATTTGTTCTTGTACTTACTTTTCCGTGGACAAGTAGACTCTAATATCGACTTGTCCGGCACCCGTATAGAAAAGTCGCACATTGGAATTCTTTTGAAATTGCATTTACAGCTATATCTTATATATATATTCTTATCAACTTATGAACATTTTGTCCGCCAATCGACGTAATCATTCACTGCTCTGTTAAATTTAGTTCGTATAAGGTAACATCCCCTTTTGATAACTGCTCTTTTGATAGAGAACATGTGAACAGACTTTGAAGTTGAGATATCGATTTTTCGCACGACGACTACGCCAGAACATACAGTTAATTAAATCGTGAACTTGACACGCATTCCGGTCAAATTCATTTTTAATCGCTCACTCAGCGATCCATTCATTCACTCCAAACACTCGCTCAAATCGATCATAAACGTTCCAAAACCTTCAGAAAACATTTCGAAATAGACCAAGACGATCAGCATTTAATTCAAATTGGTCTAATAATTCTACGATTTAATTGGATTGTGTTGATTTTCAAGTATATAATTGGTCCATAAAGACACAAAAACAGAAAATTACGTATATTTTATTAAAGGGAGGTAGTAATTATAGTTAATTTTGTTCAGGATTACCCCCCTTTGATTTCACCACAAACTCGCTTCATACACTCATTCAATTTCATTCCAAAATCATTCAAAAATCGTTCGCCATGTCAATTTCACGAGGTTTTTACCTGTAACAATACACCGGGTTTCCCCCCGAAAATAGCAGAGCTAAATATTTTTTTTCTTGTTTTTTTTTTTTTTTTTTTTGTTCTGTTTTTTTGAATGGGGCTTAGCCGCTTTCAACAATCTTCCAGTTACATCACAGCGGCTGGGGCACATAACAAAGGATTCCAAGTATTTCGCACGCTGATATTACCGTTTCATCTTTCCAAGCCTCCCGCTACTATCCCATATAGGACTTCAACTAGCAATCCCTTTGGGGAAGACTTATAGTCGGGAAGGATGAGTACCGCCGTCGGGTATCGAACCCGGGACCTTTTGAAAGATAGTGCGACGCGCTAACAACTGCGCTATGACGACGGCAGCAGATCTAAAAACCGATGAAAGCGGTATTAAACAAGGTTCGAATTCGCGACTCCACTATTTACTAATTTTTCACTAATTACTAATTTCTGGATACAAACCGGGCTAATGTTTCGACTTTACTCTAAACAGAAATTATTGGTGCAATTTTCTGTAAAATATTAACATAGCGACGCTTTGCTAAAAGAAATATTAACTCAGTGTCTATTATACAGTTATAGGATTCAGAAAGTAGGGGAGAATTTAATTGAAAATCGGCAAAATTGCCAAAAAGATAGGAATTTTTGCTCTCTCTTTGTAAAAATATCCCCCATCATCTTCAAAAAATAGTGTGTGTGGGGGACTTTCCAAAGTATGTGCTAAAATGCGCATCCCTAACACCCCACCCCCTCTCCTAGAATAGACACTGAAATTAACCCTTCTCCTGCTTGGCACATATTCCTGTCAAAGTGAAATTTTGGCAGGCAGCATAGACTAAGATCAGCCTGCACAGACGTGCAGACTGATCTAAGTCTAAACTGCCTGATTTAACAGACGTGCAGTCTGATCTAAGTCTAAACTGCCCGATTTCTAATTAAAACTTGTGCTTAAACTTGTTCCATACCGGTTGTAATATTGGTAATTGGTTTGAAACCAAATTAGAATTAGTCGGATAAGGGTTAACTAATTTCAACCATAGGCATTTGGATTCAGGATTTTATAAGAACTTGCATGAATCACTAGGATAAATATATCCACAAGGTAGTGCAGTCGCCATTGTCTAAGGGAACGGATGTTTTTTACATGCAATTTGGTACTCGATTCTCACGAGTAAACACGTGCCGTGACGGTACCCAAAGATGCTTGTAAAAACATCCGTTCTCTTAAACATGGCGGCTGCACTACCTTGTGTATTCTTTATTAAAGATGAGTGATATTGGTAAAATCTTAATAAAGCCCGCATCCAAGTGCCTATGATTTCAACAAAGGAATATTACTAGTAATTCACATTTCAATATAAACATGACAACTAAAAAGTTAAACGTACCAGTATTTCACAGAAAGTTTGCCTCAGATAAACGATGGACGAAGAAATAGGGAATCCAGCACACGTCTGTTTATTACTAATCTGTCCTCTATATTAGAATGATGGCGGTATAGATAATTAGGCGGAACAACAAGTTGTGAAAAGCGTGCAAAATTTGAGTTAGTGAACAGTCTGGGGACTTTCGGCTATCCATAACGCGATTCTGTTATGGATAACCGTAACATACATAAAGTTGACCTACTTTCACAAAAAGTTTTAAAAACTCGTAAGCACTTAACTCGTTTCAAGATTGGTGAGAAATAAGTACATAAAGCAAACATTTTGTGTAAAATGATTAATGCTAGGCCCTCTCCGCTCATCTTCTCTATCCGTTCGAACTCAACCGAAAGGCACGATGTCTCGTCACGACCGATCATTCACAACCTTTCTTGAGGCTCTACCATCAATCGGGAGACTTCGGCGATTCTATGGAATAGACCTCGGGAATAATCAACCGGAACCCCAATTTAACAGTTTAACCTCGGAAGTACAAAGACGAACTATTTTGCAGATTTCGAAAAAACCGGATGACGTCAGATAAAATAGCGCTAACCCTCAAATTTAAGCGAAATCATTAGACAAAGCCAATGCTCCTCGTTACAGGTAGATTACTATCTTCAAAACACTTCTTCTGAAATTAAAGAAACCTCGGTTGTTAGTTATTGACAATTTTTCGATTTCATATCGGCTTTTGTTTCGCGATACATTCAATAGTTTTTGGTACATAACGTACTAAACATGCCTAGTACACGTTTTTAACGCGACGCTGTGCATCAAATCTACGGGTTTAAAATTCTATAGCGTGCATTAAAATTTTCTAAAAAACTTTGAAGTTTAAGAATTAATTAAATAAGCTCGATTTTAATATTTGATAAAAATTCGTATATTTCTAAAGATAATGACCTCAATTAAACTGGCGATTTTCGGCCAAAATGACGTTCGAATTTACGCGCAAACCGGCACGTTTTATGAATTTACGAAAAATCTGCTGATTGAATTTCCCCTTTGGTGATCACAAGGAGACTGTATGATAAAGGCGGAAAAGTAGTTACAGTGAAATATCCTTGCTTTTACAATGCAATGTTTGACGACGTAATCACTGACTATGGGTTAGAGATTTTTTTGTATTTGTAATGTACATTTGTTTCCAGAAAGTCGGCTAGGTTTAAGGCTCTGGACAATAAACCGCACAAAAACCTCATCGAACAGTACCTTGTTTTTACGGTGATCGTGTGATGATATGCTTCTAAATCGCAGTCCTACATTTCCCACGCCGGAACGGCCGCACTTTCTAAACCAGATCTAGTCGAATCTACAGAAACCGTATGATCACCTTGCGATTGTCGTAAAATGGTCACAATGTATTTATTAAACGTTTCTGAGACCACACGATTTAATCAACACATCCGCCATGGGAAATTACATCGTACGATGTTAAAATTATATTTTAAAAACATATCTGTCAATCGAATGACTCGGACGAAAACGCAAACTAGGCTTTAATTTTGGTTACTAGTTTATCAATATAAGGCTACTTTTAAGTGGCATGTGGAGCCTATGGCGCTGTTAACTCTCACGGCTATCGCATTGCGACCATATTTTCCTGTCTCATCCAAAGGTTCTCTCGAGGTCACTGCAAGGAGACGATTGAAGTCGTACGTTCTACAGTAGATCTACAAAACTGTTTTCACTGTCTCACGAATTTCCACACAAAAACCGAACAGACATCCGAACAACATTTGTTTAAGGTTGACGAACAAGAGGGACATAGTGCCCCTAAATCGCTCACCTGAGTTAACTGTCTTAGACCTGACCTCTTGACCTCATTTATGACCAAACTTCACCGGAAAAAATTTTTAAGAAATTTCTATTTATTTACAATCAATGAAATGAAAAATGGAACGTAAAATCTTTAAAAAATCGCGAAAAAGATAGCGTTTCAGACCCGTTTTTCTATTTGAATGTGCACAGAAATTAAACGACTTGCTCGGGCATTCTTGGACTTTCTAAATGATTTTTTTTCGTAAAAATCGGCCGATTAATCCAGAAAATATTTCTAAATACTGACTTTGGCGGGTCGGAAAGGGGTTGGCCCCTTAATGACGTCACAACATTAAATGAACGAGCTTCGGATCTTTTCATTGAGTGTAAGCTTATGCCCGCATTTAAGAAAGTCGAAAATTCGACAATGTTATCTGTCCGCAATACCTTGGGTAGACGTTGGAGTGACAAGCCAACCTCTGTTTAATCAAAGATATCGTTTTGAAACTTGGCGTGTGTGTTCATCAACTCAAGAGCTTTCCATGTTATCAAGGGCGATTACTGTGGAAGCGTTTCTGTAAGATTTTTGCCACCCTTTTGATTTAGATTTCTTCGCATTATTCAGCACCTTAAACGCACTTTGGCACTAGAAAAGCTAGTGTGATTTAGACGTTCCGAAATACGTCGACAAATGCGTCGCCGGCGTGTTTTTTGTTTTTTTTTTTTTTTTTTTTTTTTTTTGTTGTTGTTGTTGTTGTTGTTGTTGAATCGTTAACAAAATCGACGACTTGTCTGATCGGTGGATCGGCCGATTCAATTGTGTGTTTTATCTTCAAATGTAATCTGCGACGTCTTTTAGATTTGTGGGTGACTATACTGTATCGAAGACTAATTGCCGGCTACGGCTGATACAAATCTTAGACGTATTTCTTTTTACCTTTTCACTCACACTTGGCATCAGCGACTGACTAGTCGACGATATCTCTGCGGCGTATCGCAAGCACGATATGTTTAATCGACCATGATTTCTGTATCATCACCGGACAAAGAAATAAGACATCGTCACGTCGGCCAAGTTTTAAGTGACTGCAAAATTAATATTTTGTCTTGCAACAGGTGGTGCCCGGCATGCGTTATTTTTTACTAATCGGCCGGGAAGATACAACCAAAGGTCTGAGTTTCGAATCCCAAACTCTTAGAGGTGAACTTGTAAGAAACCCACATATGCTCAGAGAATGGAGGGACCAAAAACCTTAAAATCATAACCAAGGTCCATCAATATTTGGTTGCTTAGTAATTATTTCAATCGCAAGGTTACCTTGCATCTTGTATGTAATCGTGCCCGCGATCATGGCAACTTATGTTAATTCATATGATTTTGACTTGCTCTGCCGTCAGTTTAGGTCTAATTATGAAAAGCTACTTAGCAATTGCTAAAATACATGCCCTTTTTGAAGTAGGTCGGATAGGTATCAGAAAGGTTGCATTATTTTTTGAATGACCTCATAGCAACCTGATCACACCAATCTTTACATGGCCGATGCACGACCAGTAAGATTTTAACCCGATCGGATGCACGATTGCTTCGCGGGAATTTTTTTACATGTCAAAAAAACATAGATAAGAAATCCATAGCAATACCGATCAAGTTCGCTTTTCTGGGCACTTCCGATCACTCATGCCGACAGAGCTCGATCAGTACTCGATGTGATCGGCAGTGGGGACCTACAGTTAGTTACATCGTGAAATTGACATTCACATCAATTAAAATCAATTTAAAATCGCTTACTCAGCGCTTCATTCATCTATTCCAAACACTCACTCAAACCATTCAAAAACGTTCAAACCCATTGAAAAATATATGTAATCAACAACGTCATTCAACAAAATTTTGAAATAGAAAAATCGCGATATCACTAACATTATTTAAATTGTTAGCTTCTCATAGGTTTTTGAAGAAATAGGAAGCTATGTATAGAACTTGTATGCATTTTTATTAAAGGGAGGTAATCAATATCGCTAATTATGTTCATCCTGAACAAAATTTGCGATATAGGATTACCTCCCATCAAATTCACTCAAAACTCGCTCCACACACTCATTCAATGTTATTCCAAAATCATTCACCTTGTCAATTTCACGATGTTGTTACCTGAACCAATATTTTCATACTATACGCGTTGTTTAAATCTACTTAATCCATCGTCCTTTACAGTGTACGAGGTATCTTGACTTACAGTTGTGCAAATCGTAGATGGATATCTAAACTCTGCAAATACGCTGTTTAGTTGACTTACCAAAATTATACATTTAATCAAACACTGACGATTAATTCACATCGTCGATTGGTGACAAAACCGTGAAACTACAGCTTTATTCAAGCTGTATATAGTTAAGATTGTATGTACACCATAAAGGCAATATTTTCCCCGGTGTTCCATGATCAATTCTAAACAAGAGTGCCGTTGTCATAATATACGCCGCCACAAAATCTCTTTCTACAATAGAAAGTTGTAGAATTGTAAGAGTAAGAATTTGAATCAGTTGATGTATCTTGAAACTTTAGTGAGGAATGGTTGTTACACACCTATAATGTTCATTGCTGTAAGTCACATCCCAAATTAGCAAATTACTGTTTTTCTGAAAGCGTTCAATGGACTGGAACCAACCTCGAACTTGATCTGTAACTCATTGGTGTGGGCTAACAAATCGAAAATTAACTCAATTTCTCCAAAGATTTAGAAAAAAATCCAGAAAACTTGAATTTACTGAAAAATTCAAAGTCCTGCATCCTAATCTTCCTAAAAATCAATGGACCGGGGTCCATGATGTGGGGTCTCACACCATCAATTAACTCAATATCTCTAGGGATTAAGAAAAAATCCGGAAAACTTAGATTTCCTGGAAATTTTCCAAGACCAGCACACTAAAAAATAATCAATAGACCGGATCCAAACTCGAACTTTTTCTGTAATTCATTGATACGGGCTCACACACCAAAAAATAGCTCAATATCTTAAAAGTATTGAAAAAGAAATTCTGGAAAAACTGAAATTTCCTACTAATTTTCGAGAACAAGCATCCGTATCTTTCTGAAAAAACCAATAGACCGGAACCAAACTCGAGCTTTTTCTGTAACTCATTGATGCGGGCTCACAAACTAAAGATTAGCTCAATATCTCCAAGGGTATAGAAAAAAGTCCGAAAAACTGAATTTTCCCTGAACTTTTCTTAGTCCAGCAACCGTATTCGCCTAAAAAAGCAATGGACCGGAACCATTTTAAAATATGCGTTTTGTCAGGTGACTTGGATTATTTTGTGAAAGTTTCATCAAAATCGGCCAAAAATTGAAGGAGAAGGTGCTTTCAAGATTCAAGACGTACGGACGGACGGACGCTCTGACATCAGGACAGACGGACGGCCGAAGATTATGATACAAACATACGACCCTCTCCGATGGCTTATTAAAATCAAAGGTCACTAAAAACGATCTCAAAAATTGAACATATTAAACTATTAATTTCATTGTTTTATCAAATTACAGACAAAAATATTGTTTGAATAATAGATATCATATGTATGGGTAACCGTCACAACCAAGACCTCACGGTTATCCATCATTGGAGATTCGTTACGGATGGTCGTAACGAATTTCACAATGATAGATAGCCGTCACATGAAGAAAAAATAAACCCTCCCTGTTTTTGGACTGAAGTGCCACCTGGTGGTGATTACAAAATGAGAATCACCTTATCATAAATTCTACAAATCGATGGGAGTCCGTCACAAAATTTGTTACGGCCAGCCGAAAGTCCCCCGACTGGTGAATAGATCGCAGTTTCACGATTTTCTCGTTTATCTGCTCTGCGTTCAGGACGACAAAATAGTGAAAAGAGTGTTCCAATAATACCCCGCTTTGCACACAAGAGCACGCGCAAAGCGGGGTATAATTGTGAAACTGTTTCCACCGTTTTGTCATCCTGAACGCAGGGCTGATATCCACTCACCAATATAATCTATACCATGGTTAATTTGACCCGAATTTGACCTCTGTAGAAAAATGCCTAAATAACAATTACCGACAGAATAAATCAATGAACAAATTATATAATACATTCAGTAATTTTTGATAATCATTCCCATGAAAGCACGTGCAAATCCGAGTAGGAATAATAAGATTTTTATGCATCTAAATAGCAGGGGTCAGATTCAAGTCAATAAAATCGCGCTATACTAAGCGGCATACGAGTTTAAATTGATTGAATTGATTGAAAGGAGTTTAACGCCGCTTTCAACATTTTTCAGTTATATCGCTACGGCTGGAGCAATTATGATGGGATTTGTTTCTTTGCATGGGATTTTACGCCGCTTTCAACATTCTACCAGTTGTATCGCGGTGGCTAGAGCACCTAACAATGGGTTCCTGGTATTTCTCTCACCAGTACAACCATCACCACTTTTCCTAGCCTGCAGCTGCTATCTAACACAGGTCTACGATTATCAACTTATTGGTGGGAGACAAATAGTCGGAAAGAATGTGTGCCGCCGTCGGGGATCGAACCCGGGACCTCTAGATTTACAGGTCTTGTATGTGTAAGCCTATTTCATTCCAGGGGTTCACAATGAAGATCCAGATCTTATAAACTGACCCGCTTGAAAACCCCCTTTTCATTTAAATGTGACCCGTCACGCGAAAAGGGGCCATCTGGGGACTTCTTAAAATAAATACTTGAAAAAAAGATTGGTTCTAAAACATGCCAACCAGATGTTGTGTTTCGAAACTTCTTTCATAGGAAGGTAGATTGATTATTCTAGATTCAGAAAATTAGTAAAGTTTGAACAGTTACGACCCTTGTCAATCTGCGCAATCTGCGCAGTCTGACAAGGATCGATACTTTACGCACTTCCTAGATGGCCCCTTTTTGCGTGACTGGTTACAAATTAAAATAATGTAAATCTTTACAGATTTTTGTTTGTTGATGTGTTGGAAAATAGATTTAGTAGGCCTACGGTTTTAGGCCACGGATACAAAATTAATACAAAATTAATTTCAATGTGAACTTAAAGAATCTAATTTTGGCAAAAAAAGGCTGACTGCCAACGTCCCTCACTTTTTTTTTTTTTTTTTATTGAACTATTGCTCTAAATGCTTAAGAGACCTTTGTAAGTAGCAGATGGGAGTGCCGTCAGATTTTTTCCTACAACGTAACGCAAACGACGTTACGGTCCGCGATAACATTTATGACCCTTCACGCGAAAAGGGACTATCCGGGAATCCTGTGAAATGAATTACTGAAAAAGGGATTTGATCCAGCAAAGGTAATTCAAAAGTCGCAATTCAAAAATTCTTTCACTGATTCAGAAAATAAGCACGATGCAAAAATGTATCGACCATAGACAGTCTGCGCATTCGGAGTCTGGCTAGGGTCGACATTTTACGCACTTCCAAGATGGTCCCCTTTCGGTAATTTGTTATTTGTCTCTGGTTTGAGTTAGAAAACGTGGGGGAAGGAGGGGGACGAAGGGGTTATATGTTCGCTTTGCGACTGTTCTTGTGTTGTGTGTAACATGTGAAAAAAATCCAAACAATCTGTACCGTTTCGTCATCCTGAACACAGGAGTCAAAACCTGTAAATCTAGAGGTCCCGGGTTCGATCCCCGACAGCGGCACTCATTCTTTCCGACTATTTGCCTCCCACGCCCATTAAATCTATGTTTTCATTGGATCAAAATTTCTTGAACAACTTTGAAAGAAGAACACCAAGGATCATTCCTGTGAAGTTTGCTTGAAATTCATCAAATAGTTTCTGATGAGAAGATTTTTAAAGAAAAGGTTTACGACCAGACGCATGGACGGATGGACGCACGACGGACACAGTGTCATGACAATAGCCCGAGTGGCCTTCGACCAATGGATTTAAAAACAATTACCTTCAAATCATTTCAATAATTTTGATTATTCACTAACGCTAAAATGATAGAAAAGGGGAGCGGATTCATCTTTTTTGTCAAAGTCCACACATCGCCTTTATGCATATCATATATATTCTTTATTGGTTGCCTTCAGAGTGCGTATAAATTTCAAAATCCTAGTTACACCTATGCAACTCTACAGTATGATGGATCTTAGCAACGCCAATTCTTTCGCACATACACACACACACACACACACAAAAACAAGAACTAGATCTATAACTTGAAATTTTGCGCGAATGAAAGTTGTTCGTGCAACAACAGAAGATAATCGAAACTTGCTAGATCACTGTGCATAACCGTATGTGAAGGTAAACAGGAAGTGATATCTACTATCTTCATAAAAAAGCAGGGGTGACACCTCAAATCCGGGGGATCTACATTGTGCAAATTTAACAGATATATTTGCTTTTATCATAAATACCAAATACGGGTCAAAACTGCTTCATATTAAAGAACAATTTAAGAAAACAATATAGGAACCATATGGGACCATGATGGGCAAATATTGATTATACTGGTCCCAAATTATTATTACCACATGAGACCCATAAAATCAAATTTTGGGTAACACATGGGTCCCTCATGGGTATTTTAAGTCCATATTGGTCCCATATAACTTACCCATGTGAGGCCCATCTAGGTCCCGGATGCACATCCCATATGGGCAATCCACATGGGTTGCCCATATATCGGGACCAATCCGGGTCCCATGCGGGGATCTTTATGGGACGGTCCCATATAGATCCCCGCATGGGACCCAGATGGGTCGAAAAAACTTTGCTGTCTAGGTTTTGCGTCACCGAATAATGGTCCCATATGATGAAATAAAAGAGATTTTGCACTCTGAAAGAACTTGCCAGAATTCAAAAAAAGTCTTAAGAATGATCGATCCCTAGGCTATCGGTGATAATGCTACATCATGGCAAAGGTGGCTTTTGTGATGCAAAATTCCTTGTTGTAACCACTTGTACATTTATTGACAGAGTTTCGTGAAATGAATTAATTGATGCTAATCACATGACTATTGGTTTATAAAAGCTGATTGGAAATATTGTTTCATGTCATGGAAAAAGTGGTCTGCTTGTAAAAATGTTGATTATCTGCTTACAAATAGATCATGTCACAGCTGAATACATGTACTTTCAATATAGGGTTAATTCGTGTTTTGAGGTTTTAAAAATTGCAGAGACTCGAAAAATGTTTTATCGCCCGAGTGCGAGGCACGAGGATGTTAAAGCATTTTGAGGGTCTCTGCAAATGTTAACACCTGAAAAAACGTGAATTGACGCTATTATTGCATAAAAAGAAAGAATTATTATTTATTTCAAATAGAAATTGCAAAATAATTCATAGGAATGCGTTAAAACTAACTCCAAAATCAGTTATTTGCCGGAAAAAATGCGCCATGCATTGCACTGTCTCTTTTATTTAAACCGACGTTACCTGGTAAATTAATGACGTCACAAAAATTAACGTGGAACAGGATCGACTTTTTCATTCATGCTCTATATCTATGTAAGACAAAGAAGCATATTAATATGATAAATTACATAGGCACACACTGGAGATATTTAAGTGAAAAAAAGCCGGGCGTTAACGGCGCGTGAATTTACTTATTAATCCACGTTTTCTCCCGTTAACGACTGGTTTTTTTTCGTTAATGTATGCCTATAACGACCCAAAAACGTACAATTTGTGAAAAAATGCAATTTATTGATGGATTCTCGTGAATACACCAGGCCTGAAGTGTCAGTGGAGCGATACGAGCCTCTTGTTTTCCTTTTGACTTACTATTTCCGAAATAAAACTCGCAGAATCTAGATTTCTTCACTGAAAGATCTCTAGTTTGCGTTATCCGCTTACATTAGCCTCCAAGGTACTATTACAAACCCTCACTTTATTGAACTACCCCATTCCTATCTTAAGACTCGGAATACCAACCCGTCCTCAGCCGTGAAAATTGTTCACGAAAGGTACTGCAAGCACAAAATAAATATATATATTTTTTTTTGACAGTGGAAAGGTTTATCGGAATTCTGAATTAAAAAGAACTAATTCAGCTCAAGGGGGGGAGGCTCGATTTATAGGCGTATCTAGGACTTGGAAATTTATACGCAGTCTCAGAAGGCGACAAGTAAAGTATACATAGGATAAAGGCGATATGAGGACTGTGAAAAAAGATGAATGCCCTCCGTCTACTCCTCTTTTTTGTAATTTGAGCGTTGGTGTATAATCAAAACATCGTAACTACAGCTTGAATAAGCTGTAGTTTCGATGTCGTGATCATTCATCATCGATATTTTTCAACAGAGGATGATTTCTTTTACGCATTTGCGTAAAATGCGTAATGGGAGCTACGCCCTTGGGATTGAACACTGCGAACCCTCTCTACATACGCCAATGTTTGACCCATCGATGAATAATCAAAAAACATGATACCATGGCTCTTATACCTTTGAATACCTTGGAATATAGGGAAATCTTTAAGCCCTGTAAGGCTTGTTTTTCCCCTCGTCATCCAAATCTCGTTGTCTTCCGCTTGGTCAAGTCTCAATATACGTCACTAGTATCGAAGCGTGTGATACCATAGTTTGTCCAATATATTTTTATGACACGATTAAAGAACGAGTTCAATCTAACAGATTTACTGGCCCTTGGTTTTACCAATTTGAACATGTTGCCTCTAATCTCATGAGGGTTAGTTGAAAATGAAAACATTCTTGTGGGGTCATAGTCATAAATTTTATGTATGACTTTAAACAGAAGAATCATGTCGCCTCGCTGACGTCTGTACACTGTGGTGGGTAAGTTTAACTTCTGAAGTCTAGCACTGTATGGTAAGTCTCTAAGTTGGGGAACTAATTTTGTTGCGCGCCTCTGAACATTCTCGATGATACGTGTTTTTTTTGTTTTTGTTTTTTTTTTTCGTTGTGGGGTAGTGTATACTATTTCCATAGTCTAGAATAGGTCTTATAAGCGATTTATACAGGGTCAAGAACAGTTCTTTATCCATGTAGACAAAGTTTCGTTTAATGAGACCAGTAATACGGTTAGCTTTATTGGCAGTGATGTTGACATGTTCATCAAATTTCATGTCGTCCGTAAAAATGACTCCAAGATCTTTTTCAGACTCTGTTGTTTGTAAAATAGCTGTGGTTCCATTGGAACTTGTCATTTTATACTGAGTGTCAAAACTCTTCGTATTTTCAAGGTCCAAACTAGTCGATAATGAATAAGCTTCAAATAAAAATAAAATCAAGAACAAGAATACTATGCATTACAACATGGACCCTAAATATACATGTATATTGAGAGTCCCTGATTACAAGCATGTTCCCTAAACTGTCAATGAGAAAATTTTAGGGGTCTATTTATTCTGTAGAATCTAGATCTAGTAAGTTACGATGATGTGATTATCTTTTTTTGAAAAAATTATTTATTTGTGAATTTAAACGTGCTTTGTGTACTTGGCGGTAGTTACACCCCCCCCCCCCCCCCCCAAAAAAAAACGCAGATACCCCCCCCCCCCCCCCCGAAATTCAATTATCGAAAGTACTTTCATTTTGGCGTCCTTGTTGTCGAGCAACAGGTCACGTGCTTCAATCAGGTGCGATTATGTCCAAAATGGCGGCCACGGTTAAAATGATAACAGTAAAAAGTCGATATTTAATTAATTTGACAGTTCTAAACTAAGATTTAGATGGTAATCACGTTGTAGTTGTTTGACAAATATGCCCTTGAACTAGATGGCTGTTGATGATTATTATCAATTGTCAAAGAGAATCTTTCTTGATATTTGTTTTGTTTTCGATGAGTGGAGCTCACAATCAACTTGCTCAAGATAATTTTTGACGGAATAAGTTGAGTTTGACATAATCTTTTTTGATCGACTACAATAAAGATGGGGGTGGGGGGTAAGGCATGGTGCAATTAGGCAGTTTGTGTAATAGGATGTAAATTTTACTATGAATGTGTACAATTTAAAAAAAGAAATTGCATTTGATTTCTTTCAACAAGCAAACCAGTATTTTTGGTTGCAACTGTAGCATATCCCCCCCCCATGTTTTTTTTGACACATCAAGTTGCAAACAGTCCCGGAACACATGGTGTTTTCTTTTTCACATGACTTCATAAGAGACCTAGAGCAGGGTATACAACTGCCAGTGCCGTTAACCAAGGGCGTAATTGCCTTTACGCAATTTATGCAAGAGGGGAAATAATCCTCTGTTGAAAAATATTGTTCATGAATGATCATAGCATAGAAACTACAGCTTCTTAAATCTGTAGTTACGATGTTCTGATAATTCACCAACACTCAAATCCTAAAAAGGAAGCAGATGGAGGGCATTAATATTTTGTCACAGTTCGCATACGCCTTTATCATATATATATTCTTGGTTGTCTCCCTCTGAGTGTGTATAAATTTCAAAGTCCTGTGTATGTAAACGCACAAGATATTGAATAAAGAACTCATATTTTTCATAAAGATTTGATAGCAAATGTACCTGTTTTTCCTAAAGCTCATATTTCAGCCCAATTGCACATTTTTTTTTTTTGCAACAGAAACAATTTTTCAGACCCAACAGTTCTCTACTGCTCTCATTGCTTAGTCACACCACCTATGGTTTTCTGTTCAGAAGTTGTACTATTCCGAAAAAAGTATCTCCGGAAGTAGTGCTACCTTGCATAAAATTTCACTTTCAACCAGATTAGAGGACAATGAAATGGCTAATAATCTAGCAATTCTTTGATTTGGAAAAATTCTATCATATGCATAGCAGAATGCCAGATATGTTTAATAATATGATATCTGTTTGGCTCCTGCCAAGTCTGTATTCATCTTCCAAATTCTGTTCAAAAGTTAGGGTCCTGAGAAAAAATGAAAAATTTTCTTTCCCCTGTATATGGAGCTTTCAAATACTAAATTAGAGGTTATCTTATGGTTTTCAGCTGTAAAATCAATCATTATGTACTGTTTCTAATTATGATTACAATCCATCACTAGAACCCTTTTCTTTTTTTAACATTGTATAGTTTAAACCTTTTTATTTTACATCGATTGGGAAGCAAGTTCCTACAACTTAGCTTAATCCCTCTCGATTCTGCTTCCTGGAAAATTCACCAGTACTTACCCCGATGTGCAGGCCAATGTAAGAACCGCAATCGATAGCAGCTCCCGGGAATCGAAATTAGGACCTTTGGGTTAAGATTAAACATTGTATCTTTGATAAAACTGCTGATAATAGGATGGAGTAATTACCCTTGGATGATGTAAGAGGGGCCCTTTCAGAGGGCACTTATGAATCAAGCATATGGTTTGTGAACACGGTTTTGAATGGTTTCTGCCTTAAAATGCCCTTTTTCTTAATTTTGATTTAAAAAACTAAATGCCTGTTTCACATTGATTCAAGGGTCAAGGTCACTGTCTCAAGGTCATTTTGATATGGATGCTTGTCTCAAATGAAAGCCTATACCCTAATGAGTGTTTCTGTAAAATATTAAGCCTCTAGGGTAAATATTGATAGAAATAAAAAACTTTAACCAAATGCAGACACCTACACCGACGTCACAAAGTCAAGGGATCTTGACTTTTGAAACTATGGTTTATACTTCATAAATGCACTGATTAGGTGATCAATCTAACATTTAATACAATGAAATTCCATTAGTAACTTCATCAGGCAGTAGGCTTTCACTTTACTTAACCTTTTACTTGTACTTGAAACAAAAATGTTTTGATAATTCTTTCTGTTTTCTAAATCAGACTGATATATATAAAGATCATGGACTTTAGACCTTGAACTTTGATTGTCGGTCAAGTGCTGTTTGTGACGAACAGCATTTTGGGTGAGCTACATTGCTCCCAGACAACTTTTGTTCAATAGTGCTCTGGAAATGAAGTATCTATATATACTTATATTGAAATTTTTTCAATTTTTTGCTTGACACGTCACATTAAGATTTAAGTTCTTCATAAATTGGATTTTTTTATTTTTTGTACATCTTTAACCTAATTAAAACTATGAAGAAAGTACAGTCCACAAATGTTGGTTGTATTGTATTGAAAAAAAAATCGATATGGCTAGATACCCTTACGAAAAAATTCTTGATTATCACTTGTTGGTATAGTTTCTTACATTTTTTTCCTCTATTTACAGTGATGTCATGTCTGTTTGAAACTTAGAGATAGATACAAGGCTCAAAAATAGCAGACACAATGAATTACGTTGGAAGTGTTTCGATCATCGACCGAGGGGATGCTCCGGCAAAGGCCATCATTGACAAAAACACACGCTCCCTGGCGCAGCGAGTGGCCGATGAGACAAAACAAGAGTTGGACAAAGTCATGGACAGAGTTGACAATGTATGTATTTATAGAACAATGACATAATGGGGTTATTTCTAGAAACTTGCATTTCTGTAAGAAAAAAGATATCTAAAGAAGTTGGGGAAATTGATAACTGTCGAGGCACTGCAGAGTTGACAATATATAGGATATTGAATGAGTGGTCATATGGATACTGAATTTAACGAGTCATCTAGAAACAGATAAAAAACAAGGCTGTGCAGAGTTTTTATCTGTTTTAGTTGACAAGTTTAATAAATTCTGTATTTTATGAACACAAATTTTATACTCTATTTATAATTTGACCCAAATTTTTGCGAAAAATCATCAAAATTCTTGAAATTTTCCATGTAACTTGTATTGCCGTTTAAAACTGATGTCACAATATTTACACATGTCTTCATTTTAGCAGTTAAAAATTAGTGTTGCTTTTTGCTCTTACCTCATTTGCATAGTTTTTCGACTAGTGTAATAACACCCATGTAATATCAAAAATATTCAACAGGGTTATTTCACTCCTGCAACAAAGGTCATATTATAAATATATAATATGTACTTAGTGTATTGTATGAAAAAAATCTAACGAGGTTAGGGAATCGATCATTATCGAAGCTCTTCCCACAACAGAGTTAGATATTTTTTCATACAATACACTAAGTGCATGTTATATCTATCTTACAACCTCTATTTGCCTCGTTTTCTTCGATGTTTCTAATAGTAATGCAAGTTTCTAAAAATAACCGCATTATGTTATTGTTCTAAAAATATCCATGTGATATCATAAAAAATAACAAATAAGATGTTGTCACATAGATATTTGTATAGTTATAAGATAATTATTAGATATTTTCCAGTTGATCATCAAAATCTTTTGGACTATCAATCTAGAGGTCTCGGGTTCAATCCCTGACGGCGGCTCTCATTCTTTCCGACTATTTGTCTCCACGAATGGGTTGAAAATTGTACACCGATGTGGGATAGCAGCTGGAGGCTAGGAAAGGATGTGATGGTAGTGCTGGTGTGAGAAATACTAGGAATCCATTGTTAGGTGCTTCAGCTGCCACGATAGAACTTAAAAAATGTTGAAAGCGATGTAAAATCCCATTTAAACATACAAAAAAACTTATATTATACTTTCGATAAAACTCATATAATTATCAAAATGGAAAACACACTGTTTTCATACATATCGGCTATTGCCTTTCATATTAGGTCCTATTAAACTCAAGACGCCTGCTAGTTGCTGTATAATTCATTTACAAACTGAATCGATTTGGGTAATTTTACCCATTTTTAGCTCACCTTAGCACAAAGTGCTCAAGGTGAGCTATTGTGATCGTACAATGTCCGTCGTCCATCATGTATCATCCACAATTTCTTTAAACATCTTCTCCTCCATCATGTATCATCCACAATTTCTTTAAACATCTTCTCCTCCTAAACCAGAGGACCAATCTTGATGAAACTTGGCAGGGATGTTCCTTGGGTCAAGCTCAAAGTTGTTCAAATAAATGAAATCCACCCTTAACTTTCCCTTTACCCCTAACAAAAAGGGTGAAAATAGGAAAATCTTCAAAAATCTTCTTCTCGGAAACCAGAAGGCAGAGAGCTTTCATATTTGGTATGTAGCATCATCTAGTAGACCTCTACCAAGTTTGTTCATATCAAGACCCTGGGGTCATATTTGGGCTCCACTGGAGCACAACCCTTGTGACATAGAATCAAAGAGCGAAAATCTTTTAAAAACCCTTTTCTCTGAAACCAGAAGGCAGAGATCTTTCATATTTGGTATTTAGCATCATCTAGTGGTCAGGTACATCCCTTTTAGCTCTTCTAAACACAAAGGGTAAAAAAGGAAAATCTTCAAAAATCTTCTTCTCTGAAACCAGAAGGCAGATAGCTTTCATATTTGGTATGTAGCACCATCTAGTGGACCTCTACCAAGTTTGTTCTTATCAAGACCCTGGGGTCACATTTGGGCCCCACCCGATGCATCCCTTTTTACATAGAATCAAAGAGTGAAAAGGCATATCGTTCTTGCTCTTAGCTGAAAATATCCCATGGTACTGATGTAGAAATTATCTCTTTGTTGACTTCTGCTTATTTAATAAATGTGATGTCCCAGGGATCAAAGAGTTTCAGGTGTGCGATCTAGGACCATCATGGTCCTCTTGTTTTCCTTCTTCATTTTGTCTTTCTTTCCTTGAAAAAAGAAATTCTTTGTTTCATATGGTGCACAATTAAAGCAACATATTTTTTGCAACTATGTTTATCAACATTTAAACCAGTTTTAGACAATTTCGCATGTTCATGGCTCAGCACTAAACAGCTGTAACTGCCTATAAATGTACAGGCAGTTACAAATATTTTGCACTGAGTCATCAATGTGCACTTAGCAATATTTTGGACCAGCCTGTGCTTATCCCAGCTAGCTCAAAAGGCAATTTGTTGGGCTATCAATTGGGGAAAAGTGATTTGAACCCAGGCTTGGCCAACTTTTTTCCGACATTTGACCAATGAGCCTGCGAGTGACATTACAGTTTACAACATCGTGAAATTGACAAGACAAATGTGTTTGAAAAGATTTTGTAATAAAATTGAATGAGTGTGTGGAGTGAGTTTTGAAAGAATTTGATGGGAGGTAATCCAATATCACAAATTTTGTTCAGGATGAACAAAATTAGCGATATTAATTACCTTCCTCCAAAAAATATGTTAAAAAGTTATATAGATAGCTTCCTATTTCTTCAAGAACCTATCAGACATTTACAATTTGAATTATGTCAATGAAATTGCGATTTTTTTTCTAGCTTTATTTATTTTGAATGAGGTTGTTGATTCTATCTTTTTCAGTGAGTTTGTAGCGTATTAGAATGTTCTGAGTGAGTGTTTTGAATGAATGAATGGAGCGCTGAGTGAGTGATTTGGCATGGTTTACTGTACCAACAATTTTATATGTGCACTTCATGAAGACTCAGACCAGCCTGTGCATGTGCACAGTCTGATTAGTCTTCAATACTTTGGTAAAGATAGCTTAGGACTTCAAGGCTCTAACCACAATCAGAGATGTTTTAAATGCAGGGTGTGATTGCCAAAACCTTTCAAACTCTGTCAATTACGCACACATGAAATTGTTGGAAATGTCAGGCTCATGCTCAAATTCATTTGTCCCCCCACTAATGGGAAATTGATTATGGAGTAAGCCTAAGTGGGATGGAGCAGCTGGTGCCTCTGCTGAAATGTTGTGGTTGTACTGGTGTGAGAAACTATTTTTAGGGGCACCAGCTTCTGCAATAAAACAAATAATGTTGAAATAAGCATTAAACATCAATCAATCAATTAATCGATCGAATGTTGTGTTTGTACTTGTGTCAGAAACGGTAAACTATTGTTAGATGCCCCAGCAGATGCAATGTAACTGAAAAAATTTTGAAATAGGCTTTAAACATCAATCAATCAATCAATCAATCAATCAATCAATCAATCAATCAATCAATCAATCAATCAATCAATCAATCAATCAATCAATCAATCAATCAATCAATCAATCAATCAATCAATCAATCAATCAATCAATCAATCAATCAATCAATCAATCAATCAATCAATCAATCAATCAATCAATCAATCAATCAATCAATCAATCAATCAATCAATCAATCAATCAATCAATCAATCAATCAATCAATCAATCAATCAATCAATCAATCAATCAATCAATCAATCAATCAATCAATCAATCAATCAATCAATCAATCAATCAATCAATCAATCAATCAATCAATCAATCAATCAATCAATCAATCAATCAATCAATCAATCAATCAATCAATCAATCAATCAATCAATCAATCAATCAATCAATCAATCAATCAATCAATCAATCAATCAATCAATCAATCAATCAATCAATCAGACCAGTCTATGCATCTGCAGTCCAGTCTGTGCAATCTGACTAAAGTATTTTTTATGCTCTGTGTTGATTTGGTTGTAACCCCTTCTTGTTGAAGAGTCTGTGAATATTCTTTTTGCATTTTGCAATTGTTTAAGGGGCTCAACTTTTGTGATTTGCGCTTACGTGAATTTGTGAGAAATACTCTCTCATTTCATTGGGCTATTTTTAGATTTACGTATCCTACGAGATGTCAACACAGACCATGTTTGATAATCCAAGAGGTTCTCCAAATGTGGAATATATTGAAGATATTGTAAGTACCATATTTATCCTCATAAATGCTCAAGGGAGCTCTACAAAACTTGGATTTTATCTAGTAACCATTTTCTAAAGGAAAAATCAAATGGCAGTCTTCAAGCCTTTATCCCTAATATTTGAGGAAAATTTCATCTGAACAATCATTTGGATTGTATTTTATTTGAATGACACTCCTTTGAACGTGGAATATTCAGGAACTGTCTATTGCAGGGATTGTTTTCTGCAAGCAGAGAAAATAGAGGATATTGAATGAGTGGTCATTAAATACTGAATTTATTAAGCGAGTCATCTATTAACAGATAAAAACAAGGCTACCCCAACCACTCGGCGTAGCCTCGTTTTTATCTGTTTTAGATGACTTGTTTAATAAATTCTGTATTTTATGAGCACAAATTCTATATTCTTTTTTTTAATATGACCCTAATTTTAGCAAAAAATTGTCAAAATTCTTAAAATTCAATGTTTCAATTTTTCGAGAAACTTAAAACGCTGTTTAAAACTGACGTCATAATATGTACATTATGACGTCATTTTCGTGGTTACAAAATAGTGTTGCCATTCGCTCTGGGATCATTTGCATAGTAATTCCACTTGTGTAATAACACCCGTGTAATATCAAAAATATTCGACAAGATTATTTCACTCCCACAACGTAGGTCATATTATAAATTGTTTTCTGCAAGCAGAGAAAATGAATTTTCTTTGATTTATTCATAAATTGGAATTTCATTTTTTGTCTGATTTGTTTCATATTCTGTCAGCCTCTGTAATGGCTTGTGAATTTATTTACCCTCGACCCCATTGGCCCAAATAACCATGTTTTCTCTGCCATTCTTATCGACTACACCAATTCTGAATCTCTGAATAGTTACGGGGAAATACATTTAGTGAGGGTGCTCTTATTTAAAAGAATATGGTATTTAAATTGACATGAATGTTTAATCCTTATGCTTCTGAAAAGCTACAGATAGAGGAGGCATTTTGGATTTCAAATTAAAATATTTCAACAATACTTTCACAAATTCTATATTGTGGGTACTCATTGGAATTGTCTTGTCAAGACGATTCAAATGAGTACCCACAACATAGGATTTCATAGAGAACCAAAGATTTTAGAAATGCATTGGAAAGGCATTATCCTCTCTTACCTGTACTTGTTTGAGACCAGTTCTCACCGCATATCATTTCTAGCCAACTGACCATTTCAACATTAAACATGCAAAATTCATTTACAACAAATTATTTTCAGAATAAAATAAGTTGTTGTCAACATAACTTGTAATTTCAGAAAGGTTTCCTTGCCATTTTACAGTGAACTGGGTTAGTTGGTGAGAACTGGTACTCGGCAACAAATTGGTCTCTAACCAGTACCTCTGCTGCTGCTGAATTTGAATTTTGTTCAAATTTTGGTAGCACATCAGATTGTCAATCTAGAGGTCCCGGATTTGATCCTTAATTTGTATTTGATGATTGATTTTTAATATGGTTTGTCCTTGTTACTAGACAGACATTGTGACCAAGTTAACGAAAACTGAACCAAAATCTTTGCCCCAAAAGTGTAAAAGGAAAACAGTAAGTAAGACCTATAGTTCCAATGATTTCAAAAGGATACATCTAATGTAGACATTCTAACCAAGTTTCATGAAGATTAGGCTATATTTGTGGCTTCTAGAGTGTTAAAAAGATAATTGTCATTATGCCCTTTTTCCTGTGAAATCAAATGGAACCTTTCCAATTCCATTAGTGTCATCCTTGTTACTGGACAAACATTGTGACCAAGTTTCATGAAAATAGGCCCATATTATTGGCCTCTAGACTGTTACCAAGAAGATTGTAATTATACACCCCGCCTACAAAGAAGAGGGGGGTATATTGGTTTCACCATGTCTGTCTGTCCATCCGCCCGTCCATGGACCTTTTCATTCTGGACTCTAACTCTTTTAGTTCACAAAGGTCAAGGTCACAGTCAGCCTTTGTTCAATTGACAAAGTGCTGATGGGATATTAGTCCACTTTGCGACAGCTCTAGTTTAGACCGGTTTTTCTGTGATAATCAAATGGATCCTTCCTAATTTCAATAGGGTTCGTCAGAGTGACCTGACAAACATTCTGACCAAGTTTCATGAAGAATGGCTCTTATTTGTGTAGAGTGTTAACAGTTATACGCTTGGAGTCAATACATCACTAAATGGACAGTGGACATTCAAGAATCACAAAAGCTCACCTTGAGCATGTTGTGCTCTGGTGAGCTTATAAAAGTAATTCTGATAATTGCAGAAAGAGCTAGAAGAGATCATCACAGATGCTGTAAAGAAGAAGAAATACCAACAACAAGTGACGGTGTTTATCGTCGGATTTCAGGACATCTGTGCACAGAAAATGCAACTTTTACAACAAGTCAACCAGGTAAATTTGGTCAAACTCTTATATACAATTTTAGATAATTTTAGAAATACCAACAACAAGTGACGGTGTTAATTGTCGGATTTCAGGATATTTGTGCGCAAAAAATGCAACTTTTACAACAAGTCAACCAGGTAATTTGGTCAGACTATACAATTTTAGATAATTTTAGAAATACCAATAACAAGTGACAGTGTTTATCGTCGGATTTCAGGATATTTGTGCACAGAAAATGCAACTTTTACAACAAGTCAACCAGGTAAATTTGGTCAAACTATTATATACAATTTTAGATAATTTTTGAAATACCAATAACAAGTTACAGTGTTTATTGTCGGATTTCAGGATATTTGTGCGCAAAAAATGCAACTTTTACAACAAGTCAACCAGGTAATTTGGTCAGACTATACAATTTTAGATAATTTTAGAAATACCAATAACAAGTGACAGTGTTTATCGTCGGATTTCAGGATATTTGTGCACAGAAAATGCAACTTTTACAACAAGTCAACCAGGTAAATTTGGTCAAACTATTATATACAATTTTAGATAATTTTAGAAATACCAACAACAAGTTACAGTGTTTATTGTCGGATTTCAGGATATTTGTGCACAGAAAATGCAACTTTTACAACAAGTCAACCAGGTAAATTTGGTCAAACTATTATATACAATTTTAGATAATTTTAGAAATACCAACAACAAGTTACAGTGTTTATCGTCGGATTTCAGGATATCTGTGCACAGAAAATGCAACTTTTACAACAAGTCAACCAGGTAAATTTGGTCAAACTATTATATACAATTTTAGATAATTTTAGAAATACCAATAACAAGTTACAGTGTTTATCGTCGGATTTCAGGATATTTGTGCACAGAAAATGCAACTTTTACAACAAGTCAACCAGGTAAATTTGGTCAAACTATTATATACAATTTTAGATAATTTTTGAAATACCAATAACAAGTTACAGTGTTTATCGTCGGATTTCAGGATATCTGTGCGCAGAAAATGGAACTTTTACAACAAGTCAACCAGGTAAATTTGGTCAGACTATACAATTTTAGATAAGTTTAGAAATAACAATAACAAGTGACAGTGTTTATTGTCCGATCTGACCTCGACCAGATAACATATATATATTAATACACTAACATGTTATTCTATATATCCTTCAATAGTGCTTGGTAATTTCCAAAAGTATTTACTTAAACTTGGTATGCAAATGCAGGATCTCTCACAGTAAGGAAATTCATGTCGTCATCGAGAATAACTCTAAAAAAAATTTAAACAAAAACAGCTACTTATTTTTTCACTTGAGGCTATAAATTGGCTTTAAGGGATAAATTTTTGAAATCATGTAAAGGCAGAAACTAAACAAATCAAACATTTACACTTAAATGGAATTCAGGCTCTTCCCTTAATCTTAACGACTCAAATTTATTTTTCCAATTAGCAATACTCAAAATCCAAACACATTGCTGGGGATTAATGACCACAAGCTGTTAAACTTTTCAATTACAACTATTTACGTGTCCAGTTGATTTAAAAAAAAAAAACTGTCTAAGATAAAATTGACCTAGTGCTGCTAGTATAATGAGCCTTTATGATCTTGTTCTAAAAGAACTTGGAAATTGGTTTATGGGTGCTCACTCACATACAATTTATTCCATTTCACAGTTTTTCATTGAGAATTCCAAACTTGACGAGGAGGATCTTGTGGAAGAGAAGCCCTCAATCGACCTTGAAGAAGCATCAACCAAGGTCAACGAGTCATTGAATACGGCAGAGGAATTGACGAAACGTTTGTCGGATATCAACCAAGACATGGTGGATTACTTGGTGAATTATGCAAACACAAAGGCTTCAAATAAGTAAGTATGGGAATCTTAAACATGTCCAAACATATGGATAGTTTACGATACGGTTGATTTGGTTAAAACTGTTGGTATTCTTTTATCTGTGGCTATTTAAAAATCATTGATTTCAAAGGAACAAAGACAGGCAATATTAAATATCCTCAACAGTTTATTCTAAGAAAGCATGGTTTGGTCAAATTTGCAATGGAAAAGGGGATTTGTCTATCAAAATATTCAATATTTTATCTAATACTTTTGAAGTTTCAGAATTTCTTGATTTAACACGTGTGTAGTCTTCTAAAATGAACAGATTTGAGTATTTATTATATTTTATCAAATCCAAGTTCAAAGACAAGGCTTTAGACATACTACACATGCACAGGATCCATTCAGGGCTAATGTTTAACCCTCAAAATTGGGTTTTGACCCCTAAAAATTTGAAAATATCTTAATTTGACACCTAGAAATTTCTAGAATTTTCAGCATATGCAAAAAGAGGTTAAGTTATTTTCCTGCTCAAATTTTCTTTATTTAAATGATGTCATCACAGCTGTCTAGAGCTATTTTTAGAAACACCAACGATATTAGGCAAATTAAGATTAACTTCTGTCTTTTTTCAAAATTGAAGTCCAGTCAAAATTAAGGTTGCAGGCTAGAATATTAAAAAGGTGTGATTTGTAACGAGCAATTTCTTTCTATTCAACAATATTTTTACAAATGTAACCCGTCACCAGAAAAAGAACCATCAGGGTAGGGTGACACTGCGCAGACTGACTAGGATCGAGGCTTCTTGTATTTTGCTATTTTTTCTGAATCTAGAATAATGCATCTACCAACCAGTGAAAGAAGTTTTTAAATGCGACCTCTGGTTGGCCTTTACCAGAACCTATCTCTTTTTCAAATGTTAATTTTACAGAGTTCCCAGATGGTCCCTTTTCGTGTGATGGGTCTCAAATATACTATCATAAGAAAGTAAAATGACGGGATTATATATGTGAGGTTTAAGGACAAATAATAATATAGATGTAAACACATATTGCTTTATTATTCATATTAGATCATTTGCATTACCATATTACAGTTATACAAAAAATTTCTCAAATTTGTGTACTAGTATATTTTTTAAAGCTAAACTTTAAGTATTTTTCCTGTATTACCTTATCACATTTGTGTGTTAATTTGCATATTCATACAGTGTGATTAGGTTCTTAGTTACATGTCGCAATGAAATCGACAAACACTCTCTTTATCTCTTGATTATTTGAACTATTTGTTTTCATCGCAGAAAACCTTTAGAAGGCTATGAGAAGTAAGTAGGTCATTGTGATCTTCATTGTGTCCTTGACCTTTGTTTTTGACCTTTGTTTGACCTCTGTACTCTGACCTTTTTTGGTTTGTTTTATCTTTAAATACCTTTTTGTGACTCTTGCCACTAATTTCTCCTTCATGAATTTAAGAAGAAAAGTCTTTTCTTTAAGCCAATAAAATGTATATAGTAAAATATGAGCTTAAGATAAATATTTACATTATTGCAGGGGAAGGCACTAGCCTTCATGTAAAACTATGCCTCTTCACTCATTAAATTTGGGGTACATTATTTTACCAGTGTTTGTCTACCAGCCTGTCTGTCCTAATCAATAAAACATTTTCGTGTAACATTAGAACTATCTGAGGTACAATGCTCACGTTTAGTATCAAGGGGTCCATGCAAAATTATTGTAAGTGCCTATTTTTAGCTAACCTGGTATTTAGTAACCTTTTATCGAGAAATAACTGCTTGTGACAATATGCTTCAAATTTAACAAGGTCAAAATCACAGATGAAGGTCAGACTTTTGAAAACAATCCTATAAAGGTAGTGGAACCTTAAAAGTTCCGTAACGTTTCTGGAGTAATAAACTTTAACAATGTTGACCAAGGTTTCCTAATGAATTTCATCAGGAAACCTTGGTCAACATTGTTTGAGATCATTTTGTTCCAAAATGTTGTGGAACTATTATGGTTCCACTACCTTAAAGGGGAACCATGAGTTTCACAAACACATACAGTTAAGAACAATGTGAAATTGACAAGATGAATGATTTTGGAATGAAGTTGAATGAGTGTGTTGACCAAATTTGGAGTGAAGAGGTGATGATCAAAATAAGCGATATTTATTACTTCCCTTTAATAAATATACATACTTTTCTGTTTGTGTGCATTTGAGGACCAATCAGAGACTTTGAAATACACACCAGCTAAACGTTTAGAATAATTTGATCATTTTGAATTAAATGTAGATCATCTTGAACAATTTTGAAATGTTTTTTCATAATTTGGGAGCTATTTTGAAGAAATTGAGCAAGCGTTAGGTATGAATGAATGGATGGAGTGCTGAGTGAATGAAATGGAATGATTTTGATGAGAATGAGTGTCATTGTCATGGATGTTTTTAAGTTTAGAATAGTGTTTTAGAAAATCTGACATGCATAGTTTAAAATTTGATTCATGCAATGTTCCATTGTAACTTAAGGTAGTGGCAAAATTTTGAAATAGGCCAACACTTGGATTTTTGGGGTAACTTTCAAATGTCATAAGAATCAACCAGCGGAAACATTGTGATAAAAAGGTCAAAATGACACCTAAAAAGGTAACACTCAGTGATCCCTTAGTGTCACATTGTCATCATGGGAAAGCTGAAATCGGCCAAGCAAAGAATTTTGCATTATGAAGTTTCTTCCTTAAGATACTTAAGACGTTCATTTAGATCAATGGAAATTCATATAAAAATGGAAATTCATATAAAAAGTGACACTTACAGTCAAAATATCCATATTTTAAATGGTTTCATGATTTTAAGGAAAAATTAGAAGCTGGATGAAAACAAGGATAGAAAAATGATTGAAAATAAAGGAAACTCTTAATTTCTTTCATTATTCATATTTCTTTCTACTGCTTCTGTATATATAACATTTTTTGCAAAGAATTTCATTTAAATATCGCACTTTTCCTCTTTTGTCACAATGGCTGCTCTTATTTAACCTACTATGTCCTGAACTCTATGTTTGACTCTTTGTTTGACCTAAATAATCTTTGTGTTATATTGCTTGCAGTATGTTGTTGTTTAATATTTTCATTGTATTTCTGTTTTATTATTGCGCTTGCCTTAATGAGTGAAGCCCTCAGAAGACAGTCCGTTGTTACAGGGGATAGTGCAGGAGTACATTATAAAACTATGGCTGAGATCTGCCATGGTTCTTTAACATACTCAGTGTAAAGCACTGTCTCACGGGACCTCGGTTTAATGTCAAATCCGAAAGACAATTAGTTTAAATGGTTTTGAAGTCTGGTGCTCTACTGACTGAGCAAATCACACCAACACTTTTCATAACAGCTTGAAATTATCATCCGGGCCCATTTGTATAATAGAAAACCATAGATTAATTTTTTACCAAAAGTTAATTTCAGCCAATCAGGAATGTTGTTTCAATTGGTACAATGAAATAATAATCCCAATTGGTTGAAAATAACTCCCAGTCTCTTTTTAACTGATAATTTTCTCTTATGCAAATGGGGGGGGGGGGGTATAGCAACTGATGTGGAACTTCTATATTTATAAAAAATGTGTGCAAATTAACCATTGAAGTTGAATTAAGTTATTTAAAGCTTCAAAATTTTAATAGAAACAAACTTCATATAGAAGGTTCTTTTTGTGATCCTGAATGCAAGGCTTCAAATTTGGATGCTGTTCACCTCAATTAAATTCAAAATTACATTAGTTTTTAATTATTAATTTGATATCATTGTATTACTCAAGCTTAGCAGTTATTGCAATATAATCTAATATTAGTTGTGTCCATCAATATTAAATGTTCTGAAAGGCTGAAAGGTTAGTTTTATTCCCCAATGAAAACAATTTTTGAGTTTGCAGCTGTTTTGTTAGCAAAAGAATAGTCCAATGAAAACCTAATCACACTCTTTTATGACTGCACTCACAGTGTGATTATGTTTTTACTTTCATACATCAATGAAATAAAAAAAATACTCAATTCATCTCTTAATTAATCTGAAAACTTTGTAATATAATTATGGAATGATTAAAAACCTGATGTTGATTTTCTCCTCAGAGGTAAGAAGAAGCTAGAAAAAAGTCTGGAATCAGCGAGAAATGATGTAAACACACTCAGTGAAAAGCTGCTGACTTTACAAGCAGGTAAATATATGACATTTTAGACTTATTTATGGTCAAGATTTATCTTTCATATAGTGTTTTTCATGATTTATTATCAGTTTTACAAACAACAACAAAGATTATTCTGTTTGTTTAAAACACAAATCAGATGAAATGGGAATTTTTTTTTAGGCATAATCTCTGAAAGCACGTCAATTTGCATGTGCAATGTTAGAGGGGGTTTAGACTGTATGTTTTTTCACATCTGCTTTTTCATATATGTCAAAACATGCAGTGTAAACCCCCAGATAATGAGCGTTCTGTTAACAGATCTGCAAAACATACGGAATAGAACATGTTCTATTTCCGTCTGCTTTTCAATACCGAAATGACCATTGATACCTCTGATGACCTGCTGATAAGCTGATAAAATAAACAATTACTGGTCGGCTCTCTCAGAAAGCCTGTCAAATACCCACATTTTGTGAAATATAATTCCATCAATGACCAGGGAGAAAAATTAACCTATTACCATATAATAGATCAGTTCTTTCAGTGGTACTTAGTAAATTGAAAAATGATTATATATTAATAAAACTGAAAAAAAAATGTTTAAATACTCATTGCAATTTACTGACCTATCAGGATAACATTATTGCAGAACATATTGACCATAGTCAGTCTATATGTCAGGAATATTGGTGGCGCAACTTAATTAAGAATGGTCTTTCTACTGTACTTAATTGTATAGTCTCATCACCTATAAAATAAATATATACCTTTTAATTAGTTTGTTTGTGCCTATATAATTTATATGAATAATATCAATCAAAGATCAAGTTCTTATAACTCCCTCTCCATTCAGTCTCAAATTAAATTAGAAATAAAATATTTTGTGAAACAAATGTTCAGAAAAGAGATCAAATGATTAATTACAGAAACAGAAAATTATGTGACCATTTTCCAAGTTAAAAACAACTTAAGCTGGAGAAAAGGATTCAAATAAATTAATTGAGCTATATTTCAATGTCTTAATTATCATTCAAGTGATGAAGAGACTATTTGTTGATTTCATTGGGATGTGAACTAGAAACATAATCACACCGTATAAATACGCAAAGTGGATTCATGTATGAGTGTGATAGAATTTTTTGTTTCATACCTCCATGAAATTAAGAAATATTCTCTTCATATCTTTATATCATGAAGCAACAATCGTTAAAATAATTCAATAATAATATTTAATTTTAATTGAACTACTTTTCGCGGAAGCTTACAAAATAGCTGCATACTCAAAATTGCTTTCATTGCACAATGAAACCAATTTTAAGCCAATCAGAGCATACGCATATTGATGGACACAAATAAATGAATTTTATGAGAGTAAAATAATTTGTGTTAATTGAGGATTCGATACTTCCCGAGATTGCCAAAAAACGGATAGTTACAAGAACCAATCAGTAATCAGTTTCTCGAGCCAATCAACGAACTATTCAGGATATCTTTTTGACCAATAATCAAGCGAGTTATTTGACCAATCAGCATCTCTTGCCTGCATCTTGTCTGACCAACGGACGGAGAGAGTTAATTATTCTTTGTTAAGCTTTTAGCCACCATAGTTTTTCCAATATCAATTTTCACATCACGACAATTTTAAATTTTCTATATATAGCGCATTCTATATTTGGACATTTTTCACGGTAAACGAATTCTACTTTCATTTCTACATAAGTTTGTGTATTGCTTATTTTACTCGGCTCGGTGTGTTGACGGTGCCTTTGTGTAAATAAAGATGTCGGACAGCGTGGTTAGAGTACAGATTTTTGGACACTCCTATGTGAATCGGTTGAAAGACTTTATTCGTCAAAATGAGGATTTTAAATTTAACCTGAATTTGGACGCATCAAATGTTATGATTCAATACAGTGGATTCCCGGGAGCTACAATAGAACGCTTACGAAATAATTTGGAAGTGCTCAGCGATTTTCAACCGCACTTTGTGATTCTATTGATCGGAACCAACGACATTTACAAACGTTCGAATACTCCACAGACTGTTGCTGAGGACGTTATACGATTGTGTTCCAGGCTTAAACACGATATACATGTGTCTAAAGTGATAGTGTTTCCTATCATGATGTGTCGCCCCCCGCAAATACGTTGTAGGTACCCGGTTGATCATGATTGGTTCAACGATCGTGTGGGACAATTAAATCGATTATTATACAGGACACTATGCCCTTCCCAAGATTACGTTTTCTGGCGATGCTATGGGTTTTGGTCAAACACAGCCCGAATTCGAACGCTGTCCGAGGATGGAGTACACTTGTCGCACCGGGGCAATATGAAACTATATTTCAACCTCCGAGCCGTGGTAGTGGCTATGATGAAGACCATCTTATTATCAGATATGTATATATTTTAATTTTTTGCGATGTTCCAAACTTATAGCAAAATAACATCAAGTAATCTATTCTATCATTATGATAATGAAAAGGATAATAATGATAAATAATAATGATATAATAAATAAAAATGATAATAATAATGATAATACATTTATAAATATATTAATAATATCTTGAAATAAAAAAGAAATTATTTAATTAAGAAATATTATTGTATGATACACATTTTCTCTGTTTAAAAAAAAAAAAAAAAAAGAAGAATCTAATGATTCACTGTGATAGTAAATTCTAATCGATTTGATTAGTAATATAGTTGAATTTTTAGTAAAACCAGTGGATTAATACTGTAACGCTATCAGCTTGTTAGTACATTGCAGTTGACAATAATATGGATCTGTCATTGCTTTCATAATTAACAGATTATTGTCAATAATCATTTTAAACAGTAAACCTGTACGGCTAAATAGATGAATGGTTATCAGGGTAATTTTACCAGAGTTGCTGAATTTAACAGGTCAATCTTTATGCCTATGTTTATGTTTTGTATTTCTTATCAGCCCTTGTTTTTTCCTCCCAATTGTAACTACCTGTATGAAACTTAAGTTCATAGTGCAAATTTCATCAAACTGCTTTATTTAGCCATGACTGAAAACTTTATTTATAAGATGTTATTGTAGCAGTGATTTCATTTTCCTGCCTTGACATCTTTTCAAATCATTTTTAAACAAAATTTTACCCCTGTGTTGTTTCGGGGTTCAGTATGTGCTAAACTAGGTTTGATATGTCACGGTTATGGGAGTGATTGGCTGAAGAATTCTTTTTAGGCTCATTGATCTGTGGCTGCATACATTCATCATACAATTTCATTTTACCTGCAATCATTTTTGAATTGTAAAGAACGAATTGTCATTTACAGATAATGTGTAACAAGCCGATTGTCCTTTCATGTGTTTATGGTAATGTAAACGAAGAGTATTTGTCTCGAATGACTTTTAAGTTTCTTTAGATATAATATATATTTCTACAATTTGAACGTTGCTGCTTTCATATTGATTAATCACTGTCATGACATTACCATATCCACAGGACTAATCGGTCTTATCTGTGTAATAGGAAGGATATGATAGTTATATAAATAGGAATTTGGATATTTTCAGATGAACAAACGACAAAAACGAAAACCAGCCAAACTGGTCCAGTCTTCACCAAACAAAACCCCTGGCAACCTGGACCTACAACCATCGCAAACTACCAAGGGCCAAGGTGACAGTCAGAGCGAGACTTCAAAACAAAAACGACGTAAAACAGTAGTCCATGAAAAACAAACCACCTCTAATGACAGTGTGACAATACCAGCCACGCAAGAAGACCAACCGGGAACGTCACGAAATACCACTACCACAGACGACTTCGTCACACCGGACAGTATGCCATGGCAGCCTCAAGATTCGGACTCGGAATCGCTGGAAAGCTCTGATGATGATGAACCCTCCTTTAACGCCGTGATAAACAACCACGCTAATGCATTAATGGGAGGTAATACAATGCAGATGAATCCTCCTATGTCCGCATCTATTGATTCTCAAATAAGCGATAAGTTGAAGAAAAAAATCTGGAAAAACAAATACATTGATTTTGCTCAACTGCTTCCAGGTAGTAAGCCAAAGCCGTCTGGGAGGTATCGCCTTGAAATGGATCGGTCCTTCCAGGGGTTTTTGGTTTCACCAACTTCACAGTCTAAACCGATCGCGTCGATTGAACAATGGACATCAGCATTCATTCGCTTCGCTGCAATCTACTGTCTTAAATTTCCGCAAGAGGCTCCACAATTACTTAAATATGCTGAAATTGTTCGCACACTGGCAGCACGCGTCAATTCAAATGCTTGGGACTCATATGATTTCCAATTTAGAATGCTGAGAGAACATCAACCTCTTCAATGGGATGTTATTCATACAGAGTTCTGGCTCTTGGCAACAGCTCCACAACAACAACAAACACAGACCTTTCAACACAATCAAAAATTTAAAAAAACATTTCGGACCCAACGCTTCCAATCATTTGCAAACAAACAAACATTTCTCCCCAATACATGTTGGAATTTCAACCGCAGAGGCCAGTGCAAATATACAAAATGCACACATCCCCATGTCTGCGGTTTGTGCCGAGGCGACCATTATGCCGGAGCATGCCCAGGTCAACAAATTGTCCAACACAGCTCTGCAAAGCACAACACTACCTCAACTCGTCCCCAAAAATGAATACACACCAGTTACGCCCATTAAGTTGGAAGTTCTTAAATCCTCAATAGTAGGTTACGCTCAGGCATCTTACTTGATAGAAGGATTTCAGTACGGTTTTCACATCGGATATCATGGTCCAAGACAGAGTCGCTTCTCACCTAATTTGAAGTCTGCAAATGACATGCCCCATTTAGTGACTGAGAAAATAAGAAAAGAGGTAGACCTAGGCCGTCTGAAAGGTCCTTTTCAACAACCCCCCTTCCCAAACTTACAAGTAAGCCCTATTGGTTTGGTTCCAAAAAAGGTTGCAGGCCAATTTCGTTTAATACAACACTTAAGTTACCCAAAAGGCCAATCTGTGAATGATCATATCCCTTTCTGTTATTCTTCGGTCTCGTACGCGTCTTTCGAAGATGCAGTTAAATTAGTACTACAGGTAGGCCCAGGGGCTTATATGGCCAAAACAGATATAGATAATGCCTTCAGGTTAATCCCCATACATCCCGATGATCATGAACTACTTGGAATTTACTGGGACGGTGCATTTTATTACGACCGAAATCTTGTTATGGGATCTGCAAGTAGTTGCGCAATATTTGAAACTTTTAGCACGGCCCTTCAGTGGATAGCCCAAACCAAATTCCAGATTACTTTCATGACCCACATTTTAGATGACTTTTTGTTCTTGGCTCCTTCAAAAGCACTCTGTCAAGGATACCTCTCCTCATTCCAAGCTCTTTGTAATAATATTGGGGTACCACTTAAGGAGGAGAAAACAGAGTCTGCCAGACAAGTTATCACTTTTATGGGCCTTGAGATTGACTCATTATGCATGGAAGCTAGACTTCCGGAGGATAAACTCATCAAACTACGACAGCTTCTCGAGCTGCATGACGGTCGGCGCAAAATTACTCTTAAAGATCTACAATCTATATTAGGTTTACTAAATTTTTGCTGTAATGTAGTGCTACCGGGCAGGGCCTTTATGAGGCGATTAACTGATTTGACTAGGAAGGTTTCAAAACCAAACCATTTTATCACATTGAATAAAGAAAGTAAACGTGACCTTAAAGCATGGCAAATATTTGTAAAACATTTTAATGGCCGCCATTTACTCCTGGATCAACGCTGGGTTTGTAGCTCCAAACTGCATCTATATACGGATGCTTCAGGCTCACATGGTTTTGGGGCTATTTTTAATTCACAATGGTTTTTCGGGGCATGGCCGGATAGTTTTAGGCAACATACCATCACACTGAAAGAATTGTTTCCCATTGTCCTAGCCTTTGAAATATGGGGACACCATTTAAAGAACAAATGCATTATTATTCACTCGGACAACGAGGCAGTTGTTCATATCCTTAACCGGTCTACTTCCAAAGATAAGCACATCATGTGTTTAGTCCGTCGTCTAGTGATTTGCTGCATGTCTTTAAATATTCTTTTGCGTTGTGAACATATAAAAGGTCGCAACAATGTCTTACCGGACCTTCTTTCCCGATTACAGGTGGAGAAATTTCGACAAATGGCGCCCTTCATGGACAAGACAGCTACGGAAATCCCAGCACACCTGCTTAAATTATCTTGAACAAGTCAATTAAAACAATTCTTTTTGAGTCGCTTGCTCCATCAACGCGTCAGAATTACCTCAATGCGTTTAAGAAATATAAGGTCTTTCATTCTAAATTATTTGCTACTAAGGAAATTTTCCCTATTTCGACTGAAAAATTGGCCCAGTTTATTGCTGCCCAACATTTAGAGGGTCACAAACCATCATCCATTGCTAGCATGGTTTCGGCTTTAGCATATGTCCATAAATTGCATAATATTCAGAATCCTGCGGAAGCATTTGTAATCAAAAAGATGTTATATGGTTTGCGACGGAATGCCACACCAGATAAGCGGCTACCTATTACTCTTCCAATCCTCAAGGCCCTATTAAAGCAATTGCCAAAACTGTGCTCAAATCAATATTTGAATAAATTATACCGTGCCATGTTTTCTCTGGCATTTTTTGCATTATTGCGTGTGGGAGAAATAGCGTATACCCCAACAGGCTCGGGGAATCTTCTCCAGCGTCAAAACATTCAATTTCAGTGCAAAAATGGTTCCGTCTTTGCTTTAAAAATAGAGTTTATACGGTACAAACATTCAAAAGGTCAAACATTTACTTTACACTTGTACAGTCGCCCTAGTAAGTTTTGCCCTGTCAAATTTCTTCACGAATTTTGTTCCATTTGTACCTACAGCCAAGGCCCCCTTTTTCGTCATGCTAATGGGCAAGCTGTAAAAGCCACAGAATTCCGCTCTCTGCTACAAAATGCTACTGTTGCTATTGGTCTAGATCCAGCTAGATATACAACTCATTCATTCCGGATAGGGGGTACAACATGGGCAAATCGCCTCCAACACACTGCGTCTCAGATTAAAACCATAGGCAGATGGAAATCTTCTGCGTTCAAAAAGTACATTCGCTCCGGTCCTTTCAAAGAATAATGGCCATTATTCAAATTCTACGCTTAAACTCTACATATAGTGTTTATAAATCCTCGCTTTGTCTTAGATATACGGAAAAATTTCAATCTTCTAGGCTCCATAATGTACATAAATTTACGGTAGGTTCACTTCCACTATGCTAAATAGTGGACTATTTTCTAATAATACCCAGAATATATATCTGCATTATATTACCTCCTCTTTATCTAGAATATCTGACAACAGTGAAGTTTTGTGTCTTACTGTGCGAAACAGTAATAGCGACTTTATTGTAACACAGCCAAATTACATCTAGTCAAAGTTTTTTGTGTAAATAGATCTTTATTTTGTTAGCTAAGTAGTGTCATAACATATGTATTTGTTCCTAGTTACAATTTTTGCTTTTTTCTGTGCTAAACAGGCTTTTATTTTGCTGAAATTTACAACTAAAATGTATAAATTTTATTTTTGGCTGTTTAAAAAATTGACTATTTTCATAATTCATACCTCCATGAAAAAACAAAACAAAACAAAAAAAAAAAACAGAAATGCGATAAAACTAAAGAGTAAATAAAATCATAGATAAACAAACTGTTACCCAGAGTGGTTTTCATTGCACATCAGTTAATCGTCACTCATGATTATGATGAATTGTTTCATGGAGGTATGAATTTGATGAATTGAATTAGCAAACACATTAGATAACCACAAATATTTCCAGAAATTAAAAGAAATTCTAATTCCAATTGCTGATTTCGAATAACTTTTGTACAGAAAATCTACAGAATCTGTCATTATTAAGCTGCGTGCATCTGGGCGGTGGAATGGCGGTTTTTTGTCTCCCAGATATGGGATTTATTCATGTCTTTACATATGAAATGTGTTTATTATGTTTTTGATTTTCGGCATATTATTAAATGCCATATTTTCAATTCAAACATTTCTTCAGTCATCTATTATCCCATACAGAGTGCGCGCAGCTTCATCATGTCAGCTTCTTTTATTTAGACCAAAATAACACAAATGAATTTTATGAGAGTAAAATAATTTGTGTTAATTGAGGATTCGATACTTCCCGAGATTGCCAAAAAACGGATAGTTACAAGAACCAATCAGTAATCAGTTTCTCGAGCCAATCAACGAACTATTCAGGATATCTTTTTGACCAATAATCAAGCGAGTTATTTGACCAATCAGCATCTCTTGCCTGCATCTTGTCTGACCAACAGACGGAGAGAGTTAATCATTCTTTGTTAAGCTTTTAGCCACCATAGTTTTTCCAATATCAATTTTCACATCACGACAATTTTAAACCACCTCCTCCCATCCTCCGCCACGTCAATTATCATTAATCTTAGTTCAGTGTTCAGCTCGTTGATTGGATCGGTTTTTAAAGTATGACATACGTTGCCATTCAATTTGTTAATAGTCTATATGAACATTTATGCGGTTTTTTGTCGCCCAGATATGGGATTTATTCATGTCTTTACATATGAAATGTGTTTATTATGTTTTTGATTTTCGGCATATTATTAAATGCCATATTTTCAATTCAATCATTTCTTCAGTCATCTATTATCCCATACAGAGTGCGCGCAGCTTCATCATGTCAGCTTCTTTTATTTAGACCAAAATAACACAAAATTAAATTATTCACTGAATATACATTTGGTTAGCAATAAAATATTCCCTCATCATTCCAGTAATACAATACACTATTTGATCTTGAAAATGACTGACAGTCATGACCGAGGTCAACTGAAACAGATATGTAAAAGCATTCAGTGTAAACGCAAAAAGACAGATACGCTTTTACACATGTGCTTTTTCACATCTGCTTAAACATACAGTGTAAACGCTCTCTTATGTGTGTTTAATGGGCACCACTTAGATAACATCAATGAGGTTGAAATGAATGAAAGCAGTAATATTTTGGTAAGTTAACTGGTTTGGCAGTGAAAACAACAAGTTGAAAATATACTGATATTTAAGAGATGATGAGATTAATTGTTGATGTCATTGAGGTATGAAACTAAAAATCCAATCACACTCTATGAACAAGCAAAGCAGAGTAATACATGAGATTGATTAGGTTTTTAGTTTCATACCTACATGATATCAACAAAAAGTCTCTTCATATCTTATAATTCAATTTCTTGAAGTGGAAGCTTACAAACAACCTCCGTTATTAAAATTGTTTTCATAGAGTAATGAACTAATTTTTCTAACAATCAGAATGCACAAATCTTGGTGAACACAACTAGAATTAAATCATTTCTCGATAATCCAATGGAAAGCATAAAAAAAGAATAAAGGTGCTAAGGCAATTTCAAATTAAACTTTAAATAGAGCTATCAAAAAGACACCCATCCCTATACAGTTTGACTGCTTATACTATAGCTTTCCAGTTGTTGACACTTAATGTTTTCATTGGAGTTTCATAGGAATCACACATTCTTATGATTGGGACCCCCCCCCCCCCTGAAAATCAGGGCTCCCCTTCTTCATCAAATATTTGCATTTTTATACAAATTAAAAAAAAACCAAAGGTTGATGATGTACCATATTTCCTCTTATAATAGCACCCTCCCTAATAGTAGCACCCCTACATTTTTTAACTAAGAAAACCCACTTCAAATGCCTAAATTTTGGGAACTTTTTGAGACTTGAGACATTGATTGTTTAGAGAAAATTCACCTCAAGTTAAAGGGAAATGGGCCTTAGAGACATCGATTTTAATGATTGTTTTGAATAAGCAAATGCATACTAAATAAAAGCCGCAAGAACATGTTATGTATAGCTCCTTGGAGTGTTTATATGGAGAAATACGGCATTTTATTCAAAGCTATGCTTATTTCAATTTCTTCCTCACATTTGGAAAGGACATAGTGGAGTAACGGAGCCTTGGCTTAGAAATGGTGGATTCTGATAGAATCTAACTATTAATTCTATAATATAAACGGATCCTGCAGGAAAACCTTGCTTTAGGTAATGGGATTGCTCCCTTAAATTTTGGGATCCTTGGGAATCTTGGAAACTGTTAGTGTTGAACCCTGCCTTGAATTTGATTTCTATTGTTGCGCCTTTAAAAGAAGGAATACCTTGCTAATGGTAATGGGATTCCTCCCTAATATTTCAGGATCCTTTGGATATCCCAGGGACACGATACCCAGGGGACCGGTTACCCTGGGACACCAGAAAACTGTTAGTGTTGAACACTGCCTTGTATTTGATGTCTATTGTTGCCCCATTTAAAGAAAGAATACCTTGCTTGAAGAAATGGGATTCTTCCCTAATATTTCAGGATCCTTTGGATTCCCCAGGGACACATTACCCAGGGGACAGGTTACCCTGGGACACAGGGAATCTGTTGAACACTGCCTTGAATTTGATTCCTATTGTTGCGCTGTTAAAAGAAGGAATACCTTGCTTGAGATAATGGGATTCCTCCCTTATATTTCAGGATCCTTTTGATTCCGGAACACTGTTAGTGTTGAACACTGCCTTTGATTTGATTTCTATTGTGTTTCTATTGTGTTTTCACAGAACTTGAAGAGAAGGAAGACAAATTCCAACAACTTGTTAAACAGCTAGAAACAAAAACTCAGGAAGCCATTAGATATAAAACTGCTGCTGAAGTGGCCAAGGTAATTATGATGAATGTATAGAGATAGATAGAGGATAATCGTTTGTTTCAGTGTAAGATCGATTTATATTTCATTGAGTGAACAACAAAAGCTATATTTTCACGAGTGGCAGAGCAACAAGTGAAATGTAGCTTTTGTTGTTCACGAAATGAAATATAAATCGATCTTACACAAAAAACAAACGATTATTCTATTTCTTTAATGCAAAAATGAGACAAAATGTGAAATTTCTAGGACATATTTTCATAAAGCGCGTCATTTTGCGAGTGATTGCTATGCAACGTTCATTGTGACGTCACTTATTTCGCCCCGCATAGATGACCTCAGATAGGATGAAATGCACAAAAGCAGGGTAAAAGTTTTTGATAATCTCACTGCTTTTGCGGTGAGATTATCAAGTCATAATCTACCGTTATTTCTCGATAAACCACCGAAAAGCATTAAAGAAAGGGAGTTAACCCTTGTCATGCTGAATTGTCCTCTTTCAGAATTGCACTCATATCAAAGTACTGAAAGCCCTAGAAACCAAGGGTGTAGATAATCTTCCTGTTTGATGATAAAATTCATTAACAACTCTGCCTTGAAAGGGGACAGATAGGTGGTGTTGACTAAGATCAGACTGCACAAATGTGCAGGCTGATCTTTGTCTATACCTCCTCTCAAAACAGGAATATTCCAGGCTCAGCCTGACAAGGGTTAATTTGAAATTAGATTGAAATATTTTATATTAATGGCCATAAAACCATTGTTGTAAGTGCCCATTTGAATTGTCTCATTTAGACGATTCAAATGAGTAATATAGCATAGGGTTTGATTCAGATATAACCATTTTAGAACAACTGTACTATCCTCTCTTATACACCCTCATCAATGGGAATGGGGGCAATTGTTTTACCATAGTCTGGCTGTCTGTTGGTCTGTCTGTCTGCAAAACTTAACCAAAAAACTTACCCCTTGTCATGCTGAATAAATTTTGGCTTAAAGTTTTCATTAAAATCAAATGGGAACAGAGCACTGAAAGTCCCAACTGTAGGTCAATTTTTATTTGAAAAACTTAATCTATTGACAATTCTAGTTTGAAAGTGAGAAACAGATGGTGTAGACTAACATCAGCCTGCACATACATGTATGTGCAGGCTGATGTTTGTCTATAGCTTCTGCCAAAGCAGGAATATTCCGGGTTCAGCATGACAAGGATTGATATTGCAAATTACTTCAAGGCATATTATAGTGATACGCATATGCATCTGCAGATACTAAGGTCAAGGTCATGTGACAAGGACACGGTCATTTGTCAAGGTCAAATTATGTAAAAATATTTCAGGGGCATTTGTGTTTGACAAAAACTTCTTGATTTTTAACCTGTATTTGAAATCTTTATGTGACTTTGGTACTATTGTAGACATTAAGACTCTTTTTCACTCTAATAATCATATTTTGTAACTTTGCCCTTTGTTGATTGACAAAGAATTGACCATTGACCTACTTTTATGGGGGGCATAAATGTTTTATGAACATCTATTGTTCTATAGAATTTTAATGCAGATTTGTGCATAGATTAAGGAGGATTTATGCTGTTTTCAGTTTGGTATAAAGAATTATTCAAAGTTGAGGAATTGCATCATACAATATTTACTGTACTGGTAATAATCAGTTTAATCAATGATAATGATTACTGTTGTGATATTTAAAGGGAGACAATTTGCTTGAGATATTCAAATTGGAGCTGCCTTCCCTAAAATATATGGCCAATGGTAGTCATAAATTTTGGGTATTGGGCCTGAAATAGTTGTGTAATGTTGCAGAAATAATGAACTTTAACAGTGTTAACTGAGGTTTCCTAATGATTTCATTAGGAAACCTCAGTCACCATTGTGAAAGATCATGAGTTCCAAAATGTTGCGGAACTATTACGGGTCCACTACCTTAAGCACAAAGGGGGCTCATTTTGGGTTGAAGATCCTTTTCTTGTCTGACTTTTTGTTGGGTTCATTGCACTATATCTAAATTGCAATGAAAAAACACATAAAATCCATTATAATGAATGATGTAACATCCTTTATATCACTGATACCTGTCGCCGTCATAGGGCAGTTGGAAGTGTGCGTAGGACTATCAAACTAAAGGTCCTTGGTTCGCTCCCTGATGGCGGAACTCATTCTTCCTGACTTTTTTTCTTTCACCAATAATTGTAGACCTTTATGGAATAGCGGCTGGAGGCTAGGAAAGGATGTAATGGTAGTACTCAGGTATGAGAAATACCTGGAATACATTTTTAAGTGCTCCAGCCGCTGTGATATAACTGAAAGATTCTTGAAAGCAGAATTTAACTCCATTCAAACAACAAACAAATCACTGATACCATATTTTTCATTAAGCTGAAAAAAGTTGGAATTGCTAAAATGGCTTTAGAGGTTTGTCAGTGCACACTATATTTATGAACGTACATGTAAGGTGAATTTTTATAATCTTATTGTGAACCGTCGTAAAAAAATGAACTATCCAGAAATTTTAATCCTTATCATGCTGAACCCGGAATATTCCTGCTTTGACAGGAGGTATAGACAAAGATCAGCCTGCACATATGTGCAGTCTGATCTTAGTTCATACCACCTAAATTTCATTTTAAACCAGAAAGGTGTAAAACAATGCAATTCCGAAATCAATACTCACTCACATTTGGTAACTTCCAGTGCTTTTAGCACTTTGATTTTACATTTATTTTGTAAAGATTTTCATTTAGCATGACAAGGGTTAATGTTCTAAAAGAGATTTGATTCAGCAACGATTATGCAGTATATAAATTAGAAAAATTATTTCTAAAAACCTTTAATTCAGACATCGCAATTGACCTCTGCTGAATCTTGTCTGATTTTTAAAATGCATTTGTAAATATTTCCAGGATAGTTCTCTTTGTTAGTTGCAGGGATGTGGAAATACAAATTTTTCCCCCGACATCAGCACTAATCCATTCCGACTATTTGTCTGCCACAAATGGGTTGATAATCGTAGCCCTATGTAAGATAGCAGCTTGAGGCTAGGGAAGGATGTTATGGTAGTACTGGTATGAGAAATACCAGGAATGTATTGTTAGGTGCTCCAGCCGCTGTTATAAACTGAAAGATTGTTAAAAGTGGCATAAAACCCCATTCAAACAAACAAACAAAAGAATTTTCCCTGCTTGTCTTAGAACATTTAAATGATTATTCTCTACTTGCTCAGGATCAAAATGAACTTGGCTTCAAAAAATAAATGGATAATTTTGAGAAAACATTTCATGGAAAGCAATGTTTTCTTCCCCTTGATATAAACATTAGTTTTATTGATCTCTTATAACTATTTGATACCATTTCAAAATTTGCCCTGATAATTAAGCCAGTGCATGACATTTCCAACAATTTCATGCGTGCGTGATAAACAGACCATACGCAACTCGGACAGCAACAAAATGCAATGAGAATATTCATTGATCCCCTGAAGAGGGTTAATACCTTATCTATCTCCAGAGCACATAGTGAAGACTCTGGCCAGCCTGTGTGGATGCACAGGCTGGCCAGGGCCTTTGCTATGTTCACATGTGAAATTGTTGGAAATGTCACAAACATGCTCAATTTCTTGTCATGGACAATCTGCCTAAAAATGAAAGGGCAAAAGCCTTTGTCAGGAAATTAGGACACAGGATTTACACAACCCTAAGGTTTGGTGGTTACCATTTATGTGTTGTGTCTACATATTTCAATATTACTTATCATTTTTGTTTACCACATGTTTACACTATGTTCCTGGTGACCATGGCAGCCATGTTAGTCCAAAATGTATCACACCATAGTAGTTTTCTCTGTTTCAACTTGACATTCAAGTTCTATTAGGTCTATCAAGATATCCGAAACAAACTTTGGGTAGAAACAAGCTGCTGAACAACAGTGATCTGACAGCTTTAACCAACAGTCTGTCATTTTCTAATGGGGACATATCACATTTTATTACCTTCCAATCAAAGTTTCTCACATTTATCAAGCTCTGTCAAGGCTACCTTATCTACAGTTAATCATGAGTCCCAGGAAGTTAAGGCACCAAAAGCTGCAATTTGATTTATTCAGTATTTTCTAAACTTTCTTTGAAAGAAACATAAACAAGCAATAGGGTAGGAACAAGTATTGGGTGATCAGTTTTAAATCACAAACAATAATCGTTGTTTAGTTTGAAAGTTAAAACCCCATTCAATGAAAGAAGCTCAATTTTATCTTTATAAAATTTTACTCTGTAATTATATTTCTAAATTAATCCAAGTTATTATTCTTCATTTCCTTTTACTCTCTCTCTTCCATATATATTCTATCACTGTTAGTCATATACCTTTTATATATCTTTCTTTAATTTCAATATTTACCTTTATAATATGACCGTCAGTGCGGGAGTGAAATAACCCCCTTGAATATTTTTGATATTACACAGGTGTTATTACACTAGTGGAATACCGGTAACTTTGTAAATGAGCTAAGAACGGATAGCAATGTTATACTTTTGTTGTGAAAATGATGTCATGATGGATTTGCTTACATCATTTTGCAAACAGAGGTATATGTTTCGCGGAATAATTTGAATAGATAAATATAGTAATTTCCTCATTTTACAGACAAATTCTGGTCATATTATAAATAGAATATTAAATTTGTACCCATTTCATACCAAATTTATTAAGCTCGTCATCTTTAAATGATAAAAACTAGGCAAAGCCTCGTTTTTGTCTGTTAAAAGATGACTTGCTAAATAAATTCAGTATTTCTATGATCACTCACTTAATTTCTTCTAACTATTGAGCCTGATATGGTTCGTTTTTGTTCTCTAAGAATTTTTGAACAATGATTATCCAACTTTTGGGTGTCCAAAATCCTGGGGTTATTACTGTAATATGTTTTTTAGATTATTTTTTATAACTAACATGTAGTACTTTCTTTTCTCTCTTTACTAACCCTTTAGAAAAGTGCACAGGACAATGAAAATCACACAAGTACGTTACAAGACGAAATTCTGAAACGAGATGAAAAAATTCAAGAACTACGATCCAAACTCAGTCGAATGGAAATTAATTTGACTGAGTCCCAGTTTGACACAGAAATGTCTAAACGACGTTTAGACAACACCAATGCTCAAACCAAGGTTGGTTATCGGCACCCTGTGTTTTTGTGTGAGCCTCTGTTGTTTTGTTCTGTACCCTATGTTAATGTAACTCGTCTCTTGATTGTCTGTTATAATATTGTTATATGTTTACTATTATGGTTTTTCTTCTAATACACTATCCTTCTCTTATAAATGCAACCCATGTAACATTTACCAAGATTCCCTTTAAAAAAAGTGATCACATTTTAGAGGAAAGAAAATTCATGTGAGAAAATGATCACAGAGAAAAAAGCTCCTATTTCTACATGGATTTGGATGTGTTTACTTGACTCCTGAGGGAATGTATTAGAAGAAATTACATTATTACTTTTATTTGGTCACCTTTAAAACATTCTTTTACAGGTTAAGATATTTTGCATAATGTAACAAGAAAAGGATTTAATACTGATCAGCCTCAATCAACAACGTCTTTTACCCAATCTTTTTTTAAAATCCCTTTCTAAAAAAGTATGGAAAAGTAGATATAGTTGGTCCAAAAATTCAAAAAATGATTCCTTTGTTGTTAAAACTCACCAGAATTGTCTCAATGAGACGATTCTATTGAGTTGTAACAACATAGGATTATTGAGAATTTTGCAATAATATGCATATTCAACCAAAAGAATGTATTTTATTTGTAAACAAAATGTGTATTAAGCGGCCATTTAATTTAACAATACCTTTTTGGTGGTCCCATTAGTGGTCACTTGAAACAAGTATCACTGTATTTTCATGTTTCACCTCTGTAGGACCTTACAGTGGATACCAAGCTCAAGGTCATCTCTCAAGATCAAGGTCATTTTTTGAAATCACAAATGTCTAAAGCATCCTTAACTTTGACCATAAGCATATTATGAATTAAGAGATAGGGCTTTCATGTTACACACCTGAATTTTCATTGGGTCAAGGTCTAATGGTATATGACAGTCTTTCAAGGTCAAGTTTAGATGTCAAGGTCTCATTGCAAGGAATGCAATTGCAGCTGATAGGGGGGGGGGGGGCAATAATTTTCGACAAACAAATCTTGTTAATGTGTGTATGATATTTAATTTGTTACTTACTTCAAATATTTCATTTTCTTTCACCATCTAGGTTCGATTTTGCTCACATATAGACGGCAAGGTACTATAAAGCTGTTGTGACGACAAGCTTTTGTTTAGTTAAAATCCTTTTTGTTGTTGTTATTTTCAGCTTTTGCTTATGTTTGGTTTTGAGTCTGTTAAAATTTTTACAACAATTTTACCGAAGTGCTAAATAAAGCCTCTCATAGGTCTTTTGCACATTTTCATCAGAGTACTCACTTTTTACTCTGTTGAGAGCTACAAATTTAGCTAGTGCGTAACATTGCCAACAATTTCACATGTTTGCAAAGCAAAGCTTCTGGCCAGCCTGTGCATCCGCACAGTCTGACCAGAGTCTTCCCCATGTACTAAATAAAAGATAAGGTCTTAATCCTTCTTCTGGCAGTTGGCATATATTATTATTGCATTGTATACCCTGCTTAATGTTTGTATCTCGCACACAAGTGAAATTGTTGGACATGTCACTCAATCACTGGCCCAATATCAAGTTTCTTTGGACTCTTTCTAGCTCAGTCTGTAAAAAGTTAGGCACTCAATGCTCACCCTGGTTGTCACTGAGTTTGATACATTGCTTGGTTTTCTTTCACCCAACATCCGATAAAAGTCATAATTACATGTATCATTATCTCTGCTATTCAGCAAATGATACATAGTGTGTCTCAGTAGGATAGGCAACTGGTGGCACGGATTAAATGTAACATGTTTGTACTGTTGTTTAAAATCAGCAGGAAATCATGGGTAGGTACACCAGCTTATGAGATGTAACTGTCCTATTTCATAAATGCCTTACAAAGAAAACATTCAAACCTTTAGACAATCTGCAAATATCCTTATTGCTATATTTGGTTGTTCAGGCTACAAATCACAGCTGTTTTGCCCCCTACGGCAGCACTCATCCTTTCCGACTTTTGTCTTCTTCCAAGGGGATGATAATCATAGACCAATATGGGATAGCAGCTGGAGATTAGGAAAGGATGTTAGGGAAGTACTGGTGTGAGAAATACCAGGGATCCATTGTTAGGTGCTTCAGCCCCAACAATATGACTGAAAAAATGTTGAAGTGGTGTGAAACAAACTAACAAAACAAATCACAGTTTCAGGCTTCATTTCCATGTAAAATTGTTGGAAATATTATGCTTAAAAGCTCAATTAATGTTGAACTTTTACCTGTTATGTGTTGTGCTTTACATGTTATGTGTTGTGTTTTACATGTTGTTTCATGTTTTGTTGTTATTGTTGATTGTTGTAGCAAATAGAACTCCAGACTCAGGTATTAACTTAATATATTAAATATGTTTTTTACAATTTTCAATATAATTAAAAAAATAACAATTTGTAGAGTAGATTGAATTTTTCTTATCTATCATATTTAAAGTAATGTTAACATTTTGGAATCTCCTCCTTTATCTTTAACTACTAATGTTACTGTATTTATAGTTTGTTATTAAAATACCTTATTTACATGTTTACAAAATTCAAAAGTGAGTTCCATTGACAATGCAGCTGCCGTCATAGGTAGCGTGTTGGACTGTCAATCTTGAGGTCCCGACAGTGGCACTCTTCTTTCCAACTATATGTGGCTCACCAATGGGTTGATATTCATAGACCTATGTGGGATAGCAGCTGAAGACTAGGAAAGGATGTGATGGTAGTACTGGTGTGAGAAATTGTTAGGTGCTCCAGCCATCACAATATAACTGAGAAATTGTTGAAAGCAGCATAAAACCTCAATCAAACAAACAAATCCATTGGCAATGCATCATAAATTTCTTTGCTAGTCAGTGAGCAACCCTGAATCATTTGTTGTTATATCTTTTTGCAAAAATAAGTGGTCTTCATGTCAGTCTGCTTTTTAGCTCCCCTGAGCACGAAGTGCTCAAGGGAGCTATTGTGATCGATCGTTGTCCAGTGTCCATCTGTCCATCTGTCCGTCACGGCGTCAACTTTTTCTTTAAACGACATCTCCTCCTAAACTTATGGGTCAAAATCAACCAAACTTGGTAGAAATATTCCTTGGGTGGTCCCTTATGAAAATTGCTCAAATGGAAAGGATCCGTGCCATATCACAGGAAAAGGGGCCTTAATGACAAATTTCTTGTTTTCATTCTAGAAGCCACAAATATGGTCCAATCTTCATGAAACTTGGTCAGAATGATTGTTAGGTCATTAAGATGAAGTCTATTGAAAATGGGAAGGATCCGTGCCATTTCACGGGAAAAGGCGCCTTAATGACAATTTTGTCAACAATATCTTTAAACGACATCTCCTCCTAAACTTATTGGTCAAAATCAACCAAACTTGGGAGAAATATTCCTTGGGTGGTCCCTTATGAAAATTGCTCAAATGGAAAGGATCCATGCCATATCACGGGAAAAGGGGCCTTAATGACAAATTTCTTGTTTTCACTCTAGAAGCCACAAATACGGTCCAATCTTCATGAAACTTGGTCAGAATGATTGTTAGGTCATGAGGATGAAGTCTATTGAAAATGGGAAGGATCCATACCATTTCACGGGAAAAGGCGCCTTAATGACAATTTTGCCAACAATATCTTTAAACGACATCTCCACCTAAACTTATGGGTCAAAATCAACCAAACTTGGGAGAAATATTCCTTGGGTGGTCCCTTATGAAAATTGCTCAAATGGAAAGGATCCGTGCCATATCACAGGAAAAGGGGCCTTAATGACAAATTTCTTTTTTTCATTCTAGAAGCCACAAATATGGCCCAATCTTCATGAAACTTGGTCAGAATGTATGTTAGGTCATGAGGATGAAGTCTATTGAAAATGGGAAGGATCCATGCCATTTCACAGAAAAAGGGGCCTTAATGACAATTTTGTCAACAATATCTTTAAACGACATCTCCTCCTAAACTTATGAGTCAAAATCAACCAAACTTGGCAGAAATATTCCTTGGGTGGTCCCTTATGAAAATTGCTCAAATGGAAAGGATCTGTGCCATATCACGGGAAAAGGGGCCTTAATGACAAATGTCTTGTTTAGACTGTAGAAGCCACAAATATGGTCCAATTTTCATGAAACTTGGTCAGAATGTTTGTTAGGTCATTAGGATGAAGTCTATAGAAAATGGAAAGGATCTGTGCCATATCACAGGAAAAGGCGTCGTAATGACAATTTTTTTGTTTACTCTGTAGAAGCCACAAAAATGGTCCAATTATTATGAATCTTTGTCAGAATGTTTGTTAGGTCATGAGGATGAACTCATTTGAAAATGGGAAGTATACATGCTATATCACGGGAAAAGGGGCCTTAATGACAATTTTCTCGTAAGAGCTCCAAACGCCACAAATATAGTCCAATCTTCATGAAACTTGATCAAAATGTTTGCCAGGTCACAAAAATGAACTCTGTTGAAAATGGGAAGGTTCATGCCATATCATAGGAAATGGAGTCTTAATGATAATTTAATTGAAATATCAGGTGAGCGATTTAGGGCCCTCAGGGTCCTCTTGTTTTAGTGTCAAATTTAAAAAGCATACCGTGGTTTATTATCTCATTGATATATATTGCACATTTTATCTATGTTTGTTCAAATTAGGACATAAAACAAGGTCATGATCATCATCAAGGTCAAATTTTTGGGGGCCATTCAGGAGTTATTTATTAAAACATAATGTAAGTATAGGACTGAGTGTATTTTTCACTGCGTTTATTGGAGTAAAAAGTGCAATTGCCTTAGCACATGGTAAGTTATGCCCATAGGTCATTATGTTTAAGCCATGTGCTGAGGCAATAGCACTTAATACTCCAATAAATGCAATGAAAAATAAACTCAGCCCTTATAATTGCAATACTTTAGATCTAAGGAAATACTCAATCAAATAATAGGTTTGATTCTTCTTTCTGCCTGTAGTGAAGATTACATGATCTATTTTTAGATTTCATTTAAAACATGTATTGTTATCACGCTTTCTAAGTTTGATGGCATAAATTTTTTTACAAAATTTACACAAAATATCGATGACTTAAACATTACTAGAGGTATTTATGATCAAGAAATTAATTTTGCCTAGTGTTTCTCAATTTTATAACAAAATTTGGCGAGATCAGACAAGCTTAAAGGTTGCTTGTTGGTCTTTGTCAACTCGCTGTAAACAGTGAGTCAGCATCAGAGCTACTTGTTTGTGATTAAAAATTATTTTGAAAATAATTAAATTCCTAACTTATCAAATAATAATGGAGGGCTATGGAAAGGGAACAAGGGATATCTCAGTTCCTACAACACTGGACTTGCAAAAATTAGTTCAATAACATTGCTTCTTTAAACAAGAATTGATTATTCCTATGATTAACTGTAAAACTGAACTACAAGTTCTGTTACTAATATTTTAACAAATGTAAGCATATCTTTATTAAAAAAAAATCTTCCTTAATAAGCCCTTTGAGTCTTTTATGTATGCTAATTTGTTGCTGGCATAAGCCTCTGTAGTAGTTAAGGTAAATTCTTAACTTTCAACCCTGGGTTGGTTATTAATTAAATCCCTTATAATTTAATCATGCCCCCCCCCTTCCAAGAAGAGGAGATATATTGCTTTGCACTTGTGGGTTGGTCAATCCATCTGTCCTTCGTTGTCGGTCCGTCCGTAGGCTGCTTTTTGTCAGTAGCATATCTCAAAAAGTATGCAAGCTAGAATCATGAAACTTCACAAGTGGATAGATCTCATCAAGGAGAAGTGCAATGCGCATGAACCATGACTCTACTCTTCACATTTTGTGAGTTATTGCCCTTTGTTGATTAACAAAGAATAGGCCATTGACCTGCTTTTATTGGGGGCATAAATGTTTTACAAAGATCTCTTGTTTTAGATAATTCCAACAGTTTTCTTGCTTTCTAATAGGCTGAAAAATTGGTTTTATTTTGAATAAAAACAATTTTGAGTATGCAGCTATTTTGTACGCTTCCACAAAAAGTAGTCCTGTAAGAATTTTCTTAGCAGTGAAATAAATTGTTTTCCAATGTATGATTTACAGCTTTTTGAAATAATGGAAGAGCCAGATTGTATTGAAGAAGAGGAAGTGAGGAAAAATATTTTTTTGGTTGAGGGAAAACATTTTTGTGTGTTTTTTTTGTTAAACCCTTTCCTGTTTTACGAAATTTTGGACCTGTCCAAATTCAAAGGTTTTGCAGACGAAAATCAAAAGTGGATTTAATTTGAGAAATAACCATTCAGTAGGGTAGAAAATTGTGTGGAAAAAGGAGAAATTGCTTGTCAGAAGCAATTTCTTCTTTTTTCACAATGTTTTCTCAGTCATAAAATCACAGGCACATAAAAAGCAGGGATTAAACAGCAAAGGGTTAAAGGGGTTCAAAACAAATCTATGTGAAGCTCATGAATTGTAAGGGCATTGTAGCTCACCTAAGCACTTCATGCTCAAGGTTAGCCTTTGTGATCATTGAATGTCTGTCACCTGTTGACAGTCAACCATTGTCAACAATTAGCTTGTTAGTTTTCTAAAAGCCACAATTTTGGCCCAATCTTCAGGAAATTTAGTCAGAATATTTGTCTTCTCTCAAGGATGAATCCTTTTGAAAATTCGGAATGTTCCATTGCATATCATTGGTAAAGGGGCATTAATGACAACAGGGCTTGAAAATTCTTGAAATTTCTACTAGTCCTGCTATATTAGAATATATAGTGATACATTAATTTCATTAGGGAAATTTTGCAAAATCCACTTGTCCTGCTTATAGACAAAGAAGGAAAAATTCATGCAGGATGAGCGGACAAGTAGAATTTTCAAGCCCTGGACAAATTCCTTGCTATCGCTCTTAAATTAAATATATAGGCCACAATTTTGGCCCAATCTTCATAAAACTGGGTCAGAATGTTTGTCTGTTCACAAGGATGACTGCTTTTGAAAAAAAGGAATTTTCCTTTACATATAACAGGAAATATGTTATTACTGACATCTTAACCATGAATCCAGTGAGCGATCTAGGGCCATTTTGGTCCTCTTCTTTAGTCAACTTTTTTTTCATTAATTTGAAGTTGCACTGTTGTTGCTGTTGTATGTTTGTGTGTTTACACATTTATTTTGAGGGATGACATTACTATTTTTTTTTTTTCATTTTTGGATTAGAGGGTTGATATTCACATCAAGTGCAGTCAATCTTGCTCAAGCGACCACGTCTATTAAGTGACCATTTTTATTGAGAAGCCATTTTCAAATTCCCCTTCTTTAAATCAAAATATTTGAAAAAGCAGATCTTATTGGTCTAGAAAATATTGTAATTGAATCCTTTGTGGTTTAAATTCAATAGAATCGTCTCATCGAGACGATTCTTATGAGTTTTAACAACATAGCATTATTGAGAAATTAGCAATAGCTGCATATTTTTAAAAATCAAAATACTTATTTTTGTTTGTAAACAGAATGTATACTAAGCAACCATTCTCTTTTAAGACCGCTTTTTGGTGGTCCTGTAAGTGGTTGTTTACTGTATGTGTGCTGCAAACAGTCATGTGGTTGGGTTTTTTGTCAACTTGGTTCAGATGTTTTAAATGCACTGTTGCTTTTGTATGTTTGTGTGTGCACATGTCTCTATGGACACCTGCATTTGTGATATTCCACACATCAGTGGGTTGTTTTTTGGAGTTCCTTATTTACTACTTTTTCAAGGTCATTAGTCAAGGTAAAAAATTTAGTGTTTCAGGGGCATTTGTTTCACAAACACATCTTGTTGACTTTGAGATTTTCCTTCTATGCTGAGATTTCAAAATAATTCATTTTACATGATCATTATTGTTTTATAATTTATATAACATTTGAAGGAAAACAGTTAGAATTAAGACAAACAAAACATGATGTCCCAGCTAATATTTTTCAATGCAAGGCCTGTCAAAATTTACTACTGCTTTATCTCTTGTTCAATTTAGAGGTCCTGGGTTCACCTGACGGCGGCACTCATTCTTTCTGACTATTTGTCTCCCACTAATGGGTAGATAATCATAGACCTATGTTGGATAGCTGGAGGCTAGGAAAGAATGTGATGGTTGTACTAGAGTGAAAAATACCAGGAATCTATTGCTATTTGCTCCAGCCACGGCGATATAACTGAAAGATTGTTGAAAGCAGCGCAAAATCCAATTCTAAAAAACAAAATTTATCTCTTGTCATGCTTACCAGAAATATTTTTGAGTTGGCAGGAGGTATAGATCAAGATCAGCCTGCACATATGTGCAATTTAATCTTAGTCTTCACCACTTGATATTTAACTTTTAAACCAGAAGAGTTCAAATGTTGTTTTTTCAAAATGAATACTGCCTCCCAATAATTGCATCCAGTGCTTTAGGCTCTATGATTTCACTAAAATTTTGCCATGATTATTATTCAGCATGTAAAGCGATAACAAAACAGCACTGTTATCAAAGTATGTTGGCTAACATATGATTAATTTCAGGAAAAATTGGCCAAGCTTCAGGAGGAGGTTGATACAAAGAAAATAGCAATTGGAGATGCAGAAAGAGGTTTGATCCTTTTCTTTAAATACTTTAGGGGTTTGACTTTGCACAGAGAAAAAGCTGCCATCTAAGTGCAACTTGGACTGTCAATTAAGAGGTCCAGGGTTCGATCCCCGATAGTGGCACTCATTCTTTCCAACTTTTTGGCTCTCACCAATGGGTCGATAATCGTAGACCTGTGTGAGATAGCAGCTGGAGGCTAGGAAAGGATGTGGTGGTTGTACTGGTGAGAGAACTTCCAGGAATCTATAGTAAAGTGCTCAAGCCACCACACTAATATAACTGAAAAAATGTTGAAATTGGCGAAAACTCCATTTAATCAATCAATCAATCAATTGTACTGAAAAAAAATTCAGGATTTGAGTAGTCTTGTTTTAGTCTCAAAATTGTCACGCCAAAGTGGGGAATGGCAATTTTCATGTGCCTGCATCAACATAAATATTACGGTATTATTTCAAACTTTGACCCCCCTGGCGAATTCAAATAATTTTAGACTGGAACTATATACTGCCACTTAAGTCTCCCATAAGTAAAACTTTTCGAAAAGAACCACAGTTCTAATATAAATGAAGTGTTTCAAAGAGCCACAACTCTTACATTATAGAAATTGCCAAAGTCCATGAGATCAGTTGGCCAGTTTGGAGAAAGTGCACCAAGAAATATAAGAACTGATTTTGAGTGCTGATTTGCAGCCTAATGAGATTCTTCACTAGGTGCATATTTTGATGCTTAGCACAAAACAGTTGTAACTGCCTATATGTTTATAGGCAGTTACAACTGTTTGGTACTGAGTCATTAATAAGTAAGTTTTGAAAATGTCATAAATAAGCTCAAAATCTAAAATGAGTATTATGAGATGGCTTAACTTCAATGAAAATGAAGAGTTTCAAAGAACCAGAACTCTTCCCCCCTCCCCTCCCCCCCAACTCCCCCCCCCCCAAAAAAAAAAAAAAAAAAAAAGTGATATAAAAAAAGATTCAAAGAACCACAACTCTTACATTACAGAGATGGCAAAAGTCCATAGAGATCAGTTGGCCAGTCTAGAGAAATCTCACCACGAAGAAATACAAGAATTGAAACAGTCACATATGGAAGAGATAGCCAAACTAACTGTAAGTTTCTCTTTTTTGTTCAAGGGTGCTCACTAGAGAAATCATTTTTGGTGCCATCACATTGATAGATTGTGGGCATATTGTTCTACTTCAGCCTGCCTGTCTGTCCGTCTGTCTGTTGGAAAATTTAACTTGCAAACTTTACATTTTCCTATAATTTCGAAAGTATTCAAGATACATTGTTCATATTTGGCATAATTGCACATCTCATTAATACACATCATTTTATGTCAAGGTCAAGGGTCAAGGTCAATTTTCAAGGTCAAACTTCAGAAAAATTGGCATTTCAGGGGCATTATTGTGTTCTATAAACAAATTTTGTACTATGGATAAACAATTAATGCAGAGGGCTATTATTACAGAAAGTCCTTATCAGGAAAACTGTGAAGCCAACTTTGATATGATGTTTGGTATTCGGTATTTCCCGTTATTCATGGTATAGAGATTTCTCAAGTTTTCCTATTAACTCTAAAGCTTCAGAGCTTTCAGCTTTAAATTATAAAAAAAATGAAAAAAAAAAATGTAATGGGTTAACAATTTTTTGCTCGGCTGTTTTCGGAGAAAACCCGAGGTATTGCTTTAGCCTCCGTGTCGTCATTGTTGTCATCGTCGTTGTCATGGTGCGAAAACTTTGACATTTTGTTATGTCTCTGGTTCTACTGAAGGCATTCACTTGAAACTTGGCACACATGTTCACCATCAAAAAAGCAACCTATACTATCAAGGGGGATAACTCTAGATGCATTTTGTGCAAATTATGCCCCTTTTTCGACTTAGATTTTTTCCCACCATCCAGCACTCTACAGCCGAGCATAGGCACCCGTAGGCGGTGCTCTTGTTTAAAACCTTCAGTGAATACATGTAACTAATTATTAAAATTAGTCCAAGTAAAGATATGTATATTGATGGGCTGAGCACAATGCTATTGTAAGTGCCTATACATTTATAGGCGCTTACAAAAGAATTGCGCTGACCCCTCGATATATTCTGTTAACACCCTTAAAAGGTGTTTCTGTGTTCATTTCTTCTGAAAACTGAATTAAAGCTATCTAACACATGGTGTAGACATGTGTAAACCAATATTTGTCTTTTCCTCCTGTCAAATGAGAACTATCAATGATAGAGCATGACAAGGTATAAAACTGAAAATTGACCCTGTGCGAAACATTTTCCAACAATTTGGAATGTGCTTGAGCCTTAAATATTGAGCAGCATAGACAGCCACTTACTGTAGATGTAAAATTACCGATGGCTCAGATACTTTGAGACCTTATCTATCTACAAAATGCAATGTGAAGACTCTGGTAAGACTGTGCGGATGCACAGGCTGGTCAGAGTCTTTGCTTTGCACTTATTTGAAATTGTTGGAAAATGAAAATGTCACACACAGGCTCAATTTGCTTTTAAAAGGATTGAATTTATAAACATGTATACAGTAAGTAGGTAGGTAAGTAAGTAAATGGTTTATTACAGTGACATGTGCATTAATATTACGTACATGAATAATTATCACATAGATTGAGAAAATACAGACAAGCACCTGGCCTGATGGGCCTATAAGTCACCTTGAATACATAGTGAGACTGAAAGACACAAAAATATATACATGTACTTGTTGTTTACCATATTTGTTTCCTCCCATAGCAGAATTACCTCCCTTTGACCATATAAGTGTACCCATAGTGTTTAAAAGATGAAGAATTACCTCCCTTTGACGATAAAAGTGTACCCATAGTGGATAGTCTGTTTAAAAGATGATATTGGATTTTTGAATTAACCATTATGCAAATATGGATATATATGGTTCATATTTTATCATATTTACAAAAAATATCATGTTGTTTGTAATAAAATGATGAGTTGTTTCCCTTGTCTTAGTCTACTATATCTAATATTATCTCCCTTTCAGAAATGTGTCAATATGTTTCCTTTATAGCTTAAAATATCTCTGGTGGAAGCAAAATTGCTTGAGTAGTGTTTTTTATGCGTAATATATTTTATCTTATCAACAAGTAAATTCCATGAAATATGAAAAAAATGCTCTCAAAGCCAGTTATATTTTGTGCTCTATGGGCGACATATGATAAATATACTTGTACATTAATGTCTTTTTTATTTCAGAGTTTTTCTAGATAATTATTTGTCAATATGTTTTAATTTCTGCAGTAGTTAAGCATACCTTAGTATCAGAAAGGTAAACCCAATGTTGTTTGAAATGTTATAAATTAACAAAACTTTGAGCTTGTAAGTTTCAGTCTTTAGTTATCAATCAAATAGTGACCGATGATTATGACAAAAGATATTGAAGGAACTACTCAATATTTGTCTAAAAAGAAGCTCTGTTTCAGTGCTATTTAACATTTTTAAGTGACAGTCCCAAATGAATATTCTATTTTTGCAATGTTGATGCTTTCTTTCATAATTTTTAAGTTCAAAATTAATGATGATTATTTTATCAAAACAATTTCAAAGATATTAATTGTCATCAAAGAAAAAACTGTCATGAATGATCAGGGGCCAGTTTCATCAAAATATTTAGGACGCATTTTTGTCTTACCAATTACTTACCACATATTTAGGACAAAAGTCATGTATCACTAATTTATCAATACCTATGTAAAGTAATTGTCGTTGAACTGTTTCGAAAGTCATCAGTAAGACAAAAATATGTCTTAGAAGTCTTGATAAAACTGGTCCCGAATTCGCAGAAATAGTCATTACAATTATGAAACTGTCTGTTGATGTTATAAGATTATTACACTTTGATGGTATTTTAATTCGATAATTTTGATGACAAATTTAGCTAAATAAAACATAAAAGACTGGAATTTACAAAAATGTTAGCATCTTTAACTATTTTAGCAATTTCTTTGTTGTTCTTTATTTGCATCCAATCTTAAAATCTGGGAATTTTTTATAAAAATGTGCCAGAATTCACTTTCATATTGAAGTCACTTGCATCCATATCTGATTTGTTCAGCCCTGCTCTTTTTGTAGAAAACCAGAGGTATTGCTATAGCCTTTTTGTCGCCGTTATCATTGCTGTTGTTGTTGCAGTGCGAAAACTTATCTCTGTGATATCTCTGTTTATTGGTTCTACTTAAAAGGGAGATAAACAGTCTAGAGGCATTCTGTGTAAACTATGCACCTTTTTAGGACTCAGATTTTTTATCCATTTTCCAGCACCCAACACCCGAGGGTAGGCAACTGTAGGCGGTGCTCTTGTTAAACAATTCACAGTTCAAATGATCTTAATATATGCAACACGTCACATGAAAAAGGACCATCTTGGAAGTGTGAAAAGTGTCAAACCTAGTTAGACTGCGCGGGATGCGCAGGCAGACTAGGCTCAAAACTTTTCACACTTTTCAAGTTTTCTGAATCTAGAATTATTAGTCTACATTCCTGTACAAGAATCTTCAAAATGCCACAGCAGGTTAACCTCTTCTGGAACAAATCTTTTTCGCGATTTCATTTTGCAGATTTCCAAGACAGTCCCTTTTCACATGACAGGTCACATAAAACACATGCATTCACTGAATGATAAGAAATCCATATCATTTCAGTCTAATGATGAATCCATTTTCATCTAAAATCATCCGGCAAGGCCTCATCTTATATTCTCCCAACCACACCCAGATAACATTGATATTCAAAGACACTTACATATTATTGTTGTTAAGGTTCATGTAAAGTGTTTGAGACCCAATTTGAAGGGCATTCATTTGCCAAAAAAAAGCAGTATGTCCAGGAATATTACATATCAAAATGAAGCTATTTATGAGCACAAGCAGTTGAAAAACATAAGACTGTTATAACTATAGCGGTATAGCCAAAACATTGTGGAAAAGGGTCATTTTGTACAGAACAAGCAACTGCATGACTGTTGGATAAAATTGCTTCATATTTTAACAAAGTCTAGCCTAAAGTACCATCCAGGTAGTGCTACAACCATTGGTATAAAACTCAGCCCCAAAACGTAGTTTTGCAAGCAATTTATTTTGACTTATTTTATAAACACATATGTCCTATATGTCATTCTAATTTTGTAAACGTGTAGATCTTTTTTAGGGTATGGTGTGTTATCACAACATAAATAGACATTAATTGTTTATATACCTGTTAGGTTTTTTAGCAATATTTCAATTTCTATTTCACAGAATGATAAATATATAGTAATATTGTAGATTATTGAATTAAAAAAAAAAACATAATTTGAAATAAATCACAGACAATATTTCACAATATTACGGTGTGATGTTGCACCATACCTTACATCTATTTTGAAAACAGACCAAACCGGTTTGACATGTATGTTGACAAAACAGATGGAAATTGATTGTTTCAAAAGAGCCTTTTGAGACTGAGTTTTATATCTAAGGTTGTAGCACTACCTGGATGGTACTTTAGAACGTACTTTGTTAAAATACAGGGCAATTTTATGCAACCGTCATGCAGTTGCTTGTTCTGTACAAAATGACCCTTTTCCACAATGTTTTGGCTATACCGCTATAGCTATGGCGGTCTTATGTTGCCTAACTGCTTGTGCTTACGAATAGCTTCATTTTGATATATAATATTCCTTGACATATTGCTTTTTCTTGGCTAATGAAGTGCCCTAAATATTGGGTCTCAAACACTTTACATGAACCTTAAAATTCTTTATATTGTCAACAATGGATCAATTTTCTTGTAGACAAATTTTCAATTTTCGAGTCTTTTGTTGGATTTTGTCAGCCTTGATTAATAGTAAACTTGATGAGCCTTAGGTGAAAGAATGGGCTGAATAAGTTAATCAATGTTTTGATAGTTTAGATGTTTTGTTATTTGTCTATGTATTATGTTGTTAGCTTTCTTTGCCTAATCTTTGCCTTATGTTTTGATAGTTTAGATGTTCTGGTATTTGTCTATGTTTTATGTCGTGAGGTTTCTATGCCTAATCTTGTCAATTTTCCTAAGCAGATCAACAAAAAGGAAGAGACAGAAAAAAACTTAATTATTTTAAAAAATATTTGAGTCTGTGCGATTTCCGACGATTTGACATGTGCGTAAGACAAGAGCATTGGGTAGCCTCAACAGCCACACAAAGCAGATATTAGGTTGCCTTATTGTCTAAAAATAGTTTCATATCTTAACTTTCTCCAGAGTGATTAGTGATTAGTGAAGAATCTTGTCAGACTTTGTGGTTGCAGAGGCTGGCCAGAGTCATTGCTCGGCTCACATTCGAAATTAATGAAAATGTCATGCACCAGCTCATTTAGCTTTTTTATTTGCTTTTGTTGTTCGAATCTATGTGTGTTTGTACAGTAGAAAACTGTGTACAGTCTAACCTGTCTTAGTGGCCACCTGTATTCAGCAAGCAACCTGTATTAAGTAAGCGGCCACCGAGTTCCCAAATGACCCATTTGCACTGAAATTGACCTGTATTAAGCAAGCACCTGTCTTAAGTAAGCACTTTTTGAATGTCCCTTAGGTGCTTCCTTAAGACAGGTTTGACTGTAACTGATAGTTAAATCATAGCTATTTAATTTTCCTGTTTTGGTAGTTGTTGAAGTCTATATACTTTTATGTATGTCTTTATGATGTTGTTAACATTAATAATCTGCTTTCTTTGTAGTTGAGGTCCTAATAGTCTATGTCCCTCTCTAGTATTTATGATTTAATCTATATTCAAAATCAACTATTTATTTTTGACCTGTCACAAAAAAAGGACCATCTGGGAACTCAGTAAAAAATATATATGATAAGGGGATTGTATCCAGCATAGGTCAACTAGAAGACATATTGCAGAAATAATTACATAGTAAGGTAGGATAATCATTCTAGATTCAGAAAATTCGTTATTTGCAAGAAGTTTTGACCCTAGTCAGTCAGCGCAGATCACGCAGTCTGACAATGGTCGACACTTTTTTGAACTTCAGAGATGGTCCCTTTTTGCATGACTGGTCACATATAAAAGAAGAATTATGAATATGACAGTATAATGAAATTTTATTATTTTCACCTTTTCAAAGACAATAGTTTACATAATTTAGTAAACATAATTTATTTTAAATTGACTGTCACTAAAGCTTTGGCTTTTAGAATTACAATTCTTGAATTCCTAATCCAGAAATTTTCAACAACCATGAGAGGGAGAGAAAGAGAGAGAGGGAGAGAGGGAGAGAGAGAGAGAGAGAGAGAGAGAGAGAGAGAGAGAGAGAGAGAGAGAGAGAGAGAGAGAGAGAGAGAGAGAGAGAGAGAGAAGAGGGAGAGAGAGAGAGAAAGAGAAAGAGGGGGGGGAGAAAGAGAAAGAGAGGCAGAGAGAGAGGGGGGGAAGAAAGAGAGGCAGAGAGACAGAGAACGAGAGAGAGGCAGAGAGAGACAGAGAGATAGACAGAGAGAGAGATTGAGACAGAGAGAGAGACAGAGAGATAGACAGAGAGAGAGATTGAGACAGAGAGAGAGACACACACCAAATTTTACATCTTTGTACTGTAATAACTCTTCTCCTGTTCACAGCATATTCCTTCTGTACTCAAAACTTTAGCAGACAGTATAGGCTAAGATCAGGTTGCACAGATGTGCATGCTGATCTTAGCCTACACTGCCTGCTTTCTTATTGATCTTTGTCAGTAAATCTTTAGCCAGAATGGTTAAAATATCAAATAATTAGGAATTCATTAGAAACAAAATTTATGCTCAGTAGGAGTACAGTTTTGTTTCTTGCCCATAAAAATATTGTTGGCTCAGCGCAATACAGTTGTCACTGCCTATAAACATATAGGCAGTTACAACTGTTTCATGCTGAGCCATCGATATGATGACAGGAGAGCTCAAAGCAATGACATCTAGATGAAGAGTCGAGCACCCATATCACTGGGTATGCACAGGCGTCAAAGTACAGCTGGAAGTTTATTGGTCTCCCAATCAAAGGAGCACAGGTTCGATCCCTGATGGCAGCACACATACTTTCTGACATTTATCTCCCACCAATGGGTTGATGATCAAAGTTCCATGTTAGATCAGCAGCTAGTGGCTGGGAAGGGATGTTGTGGTAGTACTTGTAAGAGAAATGAGACTGTGTGTGACATTTCCAACAATTTCAAAAGTGCGACAAGAAAAGACTCTGGCCAGCCTGTGCAACCAGACAGTTTGTCCAGAGTCTTCACTTTGCCCTCTATAGATAGATGAGGTCCTAAAGTATATTTCCACAGACAGACAATCTTCTAACTACACAATAGCCGCCACCATAGCGCAGTTGGTTAGGCATAAGACTTCCAATCTGGAAGTTGTGGGTTCGATCCCCGGTGGCGGCAAATATCCTTTCCGACGTTTGTCTTTCACTAAAGGGAAGATAATCGTAAACCTATGTGAAAAAGCAGTCAGAGGCTAGGAAATGGTGTAATGGTAGTAAAGGTGAAAGAAATACCAGGAATCCATTGTTAGGTGCTCCAGCCACCGCGATATAACTGCAAAGTTGTTGAAAGCGGCGTTAAAACCCATTCAAAAAAACAAATTCTAACTACACAATGTGACTGTCTAGGCTTCTCAACATTTGCAACTCAGGCATATGTTAAATTCTTGGAAATGCCACACACAGGCTCAAATACTATCGCCAGGAATCAATGTTTAGGTGCTCAAGCTATTGCAATAGGACTGAATAATTGTTTATTGCATTAAATTCCATCCAAAGAAGCATAAAAACTTCTGGGTAGGCAGTAGGGTTTGCATGATGTTTAGAAACCAAAACATTTCTTTATTGAGTTCAGATGTTTGCAATGTTTTTTCTCTCTAAGCTGGGAAAAGCTGTTGGGTAAGCTTTCATTGCAAGATAAGATAATTGCTTGAGTTAGTGAAAAAAGAAAATACAATTTCTCCATTGTTGTCTTAAGCTTAAGAGATTTTGTGTTTTAGACTTCAAATGTAACCTTTAAGAAAGCTTAGAAATAGAAATATCATATGGGATCAGATGTGGTTGTCATAGGAAAACTTTGACTCTAAACATTGTATCTCTGATATTACTGAAATTTTCAGATTTTGTGATAGAATGATGGGTTCAGAGATTTCTGTATAAACATCCATGGTCTTTTGCTTTCTTTCCCTTCTCTCTTTTCTTTCTTTCTTTCTTTTTCTCTTTTTTTCATTCTTTCTTTCTTTCTTTCTTTTTACACTGGAATCCTATGACTTGAAATCCGGCTTCAATAACTATAACTCGACATTTAATATTGATTTACGATATACGGCTTTTGTATAATAATGAGATATTAAAGACATTTTTGCCAATTAAATTTCAGTTAATCTTGAAGGATTTAGAACTCCATTAAGGAGATAAATAGAGAACTGTCTCATTAAAATTCAATCCATCTGTGTCAGAAATTAATTAATACTCCTTCATTAACCCTGTCATACTGAATAAAAAAAAACATGGCAAATTATATTGGATTAAAGTGCTGACAGCAATATTTATTTTATAACTAAACAAATATCCATATGATAACATCCTGTATGATATTTTTTATGATACCACATAGTTATTTTTAGAACAATGATATAATGTGGTTATTTTTTGAAACTTGCATTTTAGTAAGAAACATCGACGAAAATAAGACAAATAAAGTACTTAGTGTATTATATGAAAAAAATGTCTAACATCGGTTGTGAGAATTGAAAATTGTCTCGGCAGAGCCTCAACAATAATCAATTCTCCCAACCGAGTTAGATTTTTTTTTTTATATAATACACTAAGTATGTATTATATATATGTCCTATTTTATGGTCATTAATTAAGTTTGAAAATACAACAAACTTTTGAAGCTTTTGTGGGTAAAAAAGGAAAGTCATGTGGTATAGACTAAGATAAGGCTTCACTTATGTACAGGCTGATCTTTGTCAATACCTCCCCCCCACCTTGTCACCCCACTCGATTGGTCAGCGGGTCTGTTCGTAGACCTTTTTTTGACCGCAGCATATTTCAAAAAGTATACAAGCTAGAATCAAGAGGCTAGATAGATATCATTGAGGAGAAATGCAATGTGGAAGAACCGTTAATCTAATCTTCATATTTTTTTAGTTATTGCCCTTTGTTCATTGACAAAGAATATGCTATCAACATGCTCTTATGGGGGCAAAAATGTTTTATAAACATCTCTTGTTGCTACAGCCTTGGTGCCATTGTCGTTATCATGACAAAACCTTGACCTTTTGTGATATATCTGATATAACTGAAGGCCTTCTCTTGAAACAAGATGGCACACATATTTGCTATCAAAAGATCAACCTGTACCTTTAAGAAGGATAAATCTGAATGCATTGTGTGCAAAGATGTCCGTTTTATCCTTAGATTTTTATCCACTATCCATCAGCCAATAGCTTAGCGTAGGCATCTGTTGGCAGTGCTCTTGTTGAAATATAGAATTGATGAACACTGAAAAAAAAAGAAGAAAGATTTCGAATTGATTGCCATCTATTTTGTACTAAAAAATTAGAGAGAGAAGGAGAATATAATGTCTGATGCAAGCTGCCTTTTGACTTCAATACATACATCTGTTTACCGATCGCCCTATTTTTTCCTCCAATGAAAGGCCGCTATTTCGTTTGAAATTCAAAAAATATATCCCATAACCTGACGATCTGCTCGAATAAGTGACTTACGTGACTTTAGGTCATAATGGGCGGTGACTACATTCAAACCAGACAGTGACGTCACAATCTTGTTGATAAAATGTCCCGAAAGACCGTTAACTTGTAATCGAGTATTTATTTAAAAAAAAAACGTTTTGTGAATGTTCTTTTGAACAATTAAAAGGAGGAGAAAATTCTTGCATAATATATCTGCATGTTAATCAAGACAAGATTTAGCGGATAAATAAATGATTCTAATAATAAATTATTAATCTACATGGTATACAGCAGTCAGAAAGACATCGACGGGTTTGCTCGAACCGAGCCTTTCTGAACTCCACATTTTCACATTGACATAAAAAAGAGACAAGACGACAGGGTTGAAACGATATAAAATCTCACTTCTTTTTAAAAAGAATACCTATGAACTTTTGAGGTCTGCAAATGTCCAAATCTTAACAAAATGCAATCAAATATTCCTATGAAAGGTTCTTGTATGCAAATAACTGTAAAAATTCTAAAGGATTCTAGGGATACAAACATCTGCAAAAAGAAAGTGATTCGAGGCATGTAAGGCCTGTGATAGCAGACTAATATCGAAAAAAAAACCAGTGTGTCCCGTTTAACTGTGCCGTATCGGTTGGGAACCAAAACTTGGTAACTAGAGATTGTCAATGCACTTTGAATTTTTTCTACTAATGTTTTGTTGCAAATTTTATATTGTTGATAATGCATATGCCGTGGTTTTGTTTGTTTCTATTGAGGTTTAACACCGCTTTCAACAGTCCTTCAGTTATATTGCGGCGGCTGGAGCACCTAACAATGAATTCCTGATATTTCTTACACCAGTACTACCATTTTTTTTCTAGTCTCCAGATGCTATCCCACATAGGTCTACGATTATCAACCCATAGGTGGGAGACAAATAGTCGGAAAGGATGAGTGCCACCATCGGGGGTCGAACCCGGTGACCATTTTAATGATGGTCTGACGAGCTAACACTGCGCAGCTGAATATGCCGTGTTAGATAATTGTTTTCTAAAAATATAAAAGCCCTTTAGGAAGGCATAATGTCCGTAAAAAAAAAAACTAAAAGAAGACAAAATCCACTAGCAGCAAACACGGAGTTTTGTTCACCGGACGTTTTCAACTGATTTTGTCTCGCCAAATGCCAAAATAATTACAGAAACCCGAAAGTGATTAAATTTGCTCCTCCCACTTTTTGCTTACCTTGATTTGATTGAAGGATGTTTGACGCAACAAAAATGAATGACTTCATTGATTGACGAGAAACTCAATTGAACTAGCGTTATTCAATGAAAAAATAAGTCGATCGGTAAAACAGTTATAGTTCATATTCTGACAATTTACGCGCATAACATTGCGCTCCGCTAACGCTCCGCTTAGGTTATATCGCGTAAATTGTCAGAAATGAACTATAACTATTACATAATTTCTAAGCTTAATACAACTCCTCCTTCATTACACACAAGTTTGGTTGAAACTTTGATAGATTTTTCCTCACCCTGTGACCATGCACTTAACCCCATTTTATGATGCTATGGAGCATCACAGAAAAAGGGACCTTGGTTACACGTAAAATGCCTATATTGTGACAATGGCTTTACCAGAGATGAAACATGATAGCCAGGTTATGCCCCCCCCCCTCTTCTTTACCCTCCTTCAAATAATATTAACCCTTCCAATTCTGTTCATGACATATACAAATCTTTGACTGACAGAATAGATAAATATCAGCCTGCAAAAACATGCATTCTGGTCTTAGTCTACTATGCCTGCTTTCTGCATAGGTATTGTAAATTGCTATACAGGTTGTATTATGTCCCATATATCTTTATTTTTAACTAAGTTTGAATTCAGTATCACAGGGTTAAGTTCATTTTAATTTCACAATTCTGCAATTCCCTGATTTTGATCTGTCTGCAATTTTGTCTTATGGTAAAGGGCTAGGAACTTCTGGTCTTCAAATATTCTTTGTACAGCATAACAAGGGTTAAAATCATTCAATTTCTAAGTTCCTCAATTGAGCTTCAAAGCTTTTCAATCAAACATTGATGTCTTTGTTAAAGGTTTTGTAAGAAATCTATTAAATAAACTATATTAAGTTTTTAAAATGGGCCTACATTATGTTCAGCAAATTGTGTGAAAATATATTTTAGATAGCTGATTATTTGATTTTTTTTCCTTTAACCCTTGTCATGCTGAATGAAAAACCTTGGCAAAATGATGTATAAATCAAAGTGCTGAAAGCTCTATATTTCCTTAGTCAGCATTAGATTTTGAAAATGTAATTTCTGAAAAAATTCTGGTTTAAAAAGGAAAATCAGGTTGCATGGACTAAGATCAGACTGCACATATGTGCAGGCTGATGTTTGTCTATACCTCCTGCCAAAGTAGGAATATCCCGGGATATGCATAACAAGGGTTAATTTAGGGTCAGATTGATCCAAGGCTATAACGGGGTATTTTTAGGTCCATATCACAGCCTGACATTCAGGAGAGCAAAGCATTTGCAAACGTTAGCAAGCGCCTCGGTGGCCTGGTGGTAAATGCAATCAACCCGTGACCTGGAGGTCAGTAGTTCGAGCCCCACTGTGGTCGGGTGTGTTTAAGGGCAAAACACTTAATAGCCAGCCCCAGTTCACCCAGCTGTAAAATTGGGTAGCAATAGGTTTAATTAAACTACTGCCTCTCTCTCTCAGGGACATGAAAACAACAAGATTGAGTGTTCGAGAGCGATTTGTCGCAATTGAACTAAAATAAATTAGTATAAACTAAGCGCCTTCCTGCTTTTCTTTCCTGAACGGTGTTTCTTAACCCTTTGCTGTTAAATCCCTGCATTTTACGTGCCTGTGATTTTATAATTGAGAAAACATTGTGAAAAAAGAAGAAATTGCTTCTGATAAGCATTTTCTTCTTTTTCCTCACTATTTTCTACCCTACTGAATGGTTATTTTCCAATTTAAATCCACTTTAAATTTTCGTCTGCAAAACCTTTGAATTTGGACAGGTCCAAATTTTTGTAAAACAGGAAAGGGTTAAGGCACTTGTGATGATCGGCTAACAATGTCACAAAGTGACTAGCATAGCAAACAAAAATGATGGATAAATTGTTCTTTATCGATTTTCTAAAAAGTCTCAAGATTTTCATTTTTTTTTGTCATTTAATCACCTGAATGAAGAAATCTTTGAAAAAAATCTTTTCTTAATAATATGAATTTCATACTTTATTCTGATGGTAGTGAAGGTATTAAGCTTTCTATCGGGTCACTTTTGTTGCGTAGCAACTGTTAATTTTAGGAAAAGCACTTGTGGTGCGTTCAAGATAGACTGTTTGCTGCAAAACCTAACAATGGTTTCTTGGTATTTCTCACACCAGTACTGGTAAGAGACCAATTCTTGCCGAGTACCAGTTCTTGCCAACTAACCCAGTTCATGGTAAAGACGGAAAGGAAATCCATCTTAATTACAATTAAGTAATCTTGAAAATAACTTATTATATTCAGAAAATAATTTTTGGTTTATGAATGTTGCATCTTTACTGTGAAAATGGTCTGGTGGTGAGAACTGGTACACAGCAAGTATTAGTCTCCAACCAGTACCACATAATTACATGAGCCAGTGTGTGACATTGCCAACAATTTGAAATATTATTTAGGTGCAAACATTGGGTAGTGTATACAGCCACATACTGACATAAAGTTACCTGATGGTCTACAGATACTTTGAGACCTTATCTATCTACTAAACGCATAGCGAAGACTGTGCAGATGCACAGGCTGGTAGGAGTCTTTGCTTTGCGCATATTTGAAATTGTTTGAAATCTCATGCATAGGCTCACCTTTCTTATTCTCCAGCTGCTATCCCTCATAGGTCTACAATTATTAGCCCATTGAGGGGAGACAAATAGTCGGGAAAAATAAGTGCTGCCGTCAGATTTTAACCCTGGAACCTCTGGATTGACATTAGACAAACTGTGAATTACTTTGCACTTGTCAGTACGCTGTCAGTCTGTCCGTAGACTGGAGCATATCTCAAAAGTATGCAAGATAGAATCATTAAACTTCAAAGGTGGATAGATCTCATTGAGGAGAAGTTCAGTGCACAACAACCATAACTACTCATCATATTTTGTGAGTTATTACCCTTTGCTGATTGACAAAGAATAGGCCGCTGACCTACTTTTATGGGGAAGGCATAAATGTCAGGGATTGTGTTTGACCCTTAAACCATCTTGACCCCCTTGACAGAAATTTCTATGTGTCAAAACAATGCATTATTCTTCAAATTTTTAATGAATGATCTTATATCCTATCTTAAGTTAGGAAATAAATTTGAAGACAGTCACTTAATAAAAATGGTCACTTAATTGACCAGGTCCCTTGAGCTAGATTGACTGTACTCTAATGTGAGAAATACAAGATATGAGCCTGTGCATGACATTTCCAACAATATTATATGTACATAGCAAAGACTCTGACCAGCCTGTGCATCTGCACAGTCTGACCAGAGTCTTCACTATGTGTTTAGTAGAAAAATAAGGTCTCAAAATACTTGTACACCATCAGATTACATTACATTTACAGTAGGTGGCTGTCTACGCTGCTCACTATTTGCACCTCACACACATTTCAAATTGTTGGAAATGTCAGGCACATTTGCCACAATGTGCCACAGCTTCTACAATGTGACTGAAATACTGTCGATGTTACTCGAGCGACCACTTCTATTAAGCAACCAATTCTTTTAAGCGACCACCATAAAAAGTCCCATTACTGTAAGTAATATCTCTGAAAAAGAGGACATTCTTAACGAACAATGTCTTGTTTTCATCTTGTCTGTTTCATTTAAATTTCTAGCTCCACTGGCCGAAGGCCAGTGAGCTATTATCATGGCGGTGTGTCCGTCGTGCTTGTGTGCGTCCATCCATCCATCCATCCATGCGTAAACTTTTTCTTCATTATTTTGAGACATAAATCTTTGAGGACATCTCCTCCTGAACTACTGGACTGATTTCAATGAAACTTTATCAGAATGTTTCTGGGGTGACCCTTTTCAAAAATTGTTCATGAAATTTTGATTGGCCCATATATATGGGCTGGTTGGGCAGGGCTTATTTGAGCCCGAATTCTTTGAATGACATCTCCTCTTGACACACTGATTTCAATAAAACTTTTCCAGAATGTTCCTAAGGTGACCCTTTTTCAAAAATTGTTCGTGAAATTATGATTAGCCCATAAATATGGGTGTGGCAGGGCAGGGCTTATTTTGAGCTCGATATCATTGAAAGACATCTCCTCCCAAACCATTGGGCCATTCTCAATGAAACTTGGCATGGATGTTCCTTGGATGACCCTTTACTTAAATTGTTCAAGAAATTTTGATTGGCTGATAAATATGGGCATGGCAGGGTGGGGCTTATTTTGAGCCAGAAATCTTTAAACCACATCTCCTCTTGAACCACGTTAATAAGATGGGAAAATGGATGCAGCTTCATGGGGCTTCAAAGTGTTGTTTACATTCAAAGAAAGCTTTATTTATTGAAAGTCTAAAATGTTAAAGCCAGTGGAGGGATTCAGTTTCATAGTAAAAAAATCTTGCCTTTTAACTTAAAAAAATACCAATAACAGGTTTGTGTGATTTCATTGTTGGAAAGGTCTTCAGAGGATGTGATAGTAAAAAGTAGCCGACACCACCTAATTTAAAGCAAAGGTATGTAAAAGTAGAGGAATAAAGTTGTGAGAGAAGTGTATTAAAGGTGAGAGAGAGAAGAGGAGTCAGAGACAGGTGTGTGGTGGAGAGAGAAGTCAGGGAGGAAAGAACTGTGTATGTAGGAGATAGAGAAATGTGGTAGACAGTCGAGTGTGTAAGGGAATGAGAAGGGAGAATTGCGCTGAGAAAAGAGTGTGAGGGACAGGGATAGAAGTGTTAGGGAGATAGTAGGGTGAGAGAGAGAGGATAGTGAGGGAGAGAGAGTAGTGTCAGGGAGAGAGAGAGGATTGTGAGGGAGAAAGAGGGGAGAGAGAGAGGAGAGTGTGAGGGAGAGAGAGAAGAGTGTGAGGGAGGGAAAGAGGAGTGTGAGGGAGGGAGAGAGGAGTGTGAGGTAGCGAGAAGGGAGTGTGGGGGAGAGAGAGGAGTGTGAGGGAGAAATAGAGGGGTGTGAGGAGAAAGAAGGGAGTGTGAGGGAGGAGGGAGAGTGAGTGAGGGAGAGAGAGGAGTGTGAGGGAGAGGTGAGTGAGGGAGAAAGAGAGGAGTGAGGGAGGGAGGGGAGTGTGAGGGAGAGAGAGAGGAGTGTGAGAGAGAGAGAGAGGAAGGAGTGTGAGGAAGAGAGAGGGATGAGTGTGAGGGAGAGAGGGAGGAGTGTGAGGGAGAGACAGGAGTGTGAGGGAGAAAGAGAGAGACATTGGAGGGAGAGAGAGGGGAGTGTGAGGGAGAGAGAGGAGTGTGATGGAGAGAAAGGGAATGTGAGGGAGACAATGGGGAGTGTGAGGGAGAGAGGAGGGAGAGAGGGAGGAGTGTGAGGAAGAGAGAGGGATGTGTGTGAGGAAGAGAAGGAGGAGTGTGAGGGAGAAAGAAGGGAGTGTGAGGGAGAAAGAAGGGAATGTGAGGGAGGAGGGAAAGGTGAGTGAGGGAGAGAGGAGTGAGGGAGAGGTGAGTGAGGGAGAAAGAGAGGAGTGTGAGGGAGGGAGAGAGGAGTGTGAGTGAGAGAGGGAGGAGTGTAAGGAAGGGAAAGGGATGAGGGTGAGGGAGAGAGGGAGGAGTGTGACTGAGAGACAGGAGATAGAGGGAGGAGTGAGAGGGAGGAAGAGAGAGGCGTTGGAGGGAGAGAGAGAGGAGTGTGATGGAGAGAGAGAAGTGTGATGGAGAAAAAGGGGAGTGTGAGGGAGAGAGAGAGGAGAGAGAGGGAGAATTGTGAGGGAGTGTGATAGAGAGAGAGGAGAGAGAGGGGAAAAGTGTGAGGGAGAGAGGGGGAGGAGTGTGAGGGAGAGAGAGGAGGGAGAGAGAGAGTAGTGTGAGGGAGAGAGGGGGAGGAGTGTGAGGGAGTGAAGGGAGAGAAAGAAGATTGTGAGGGAGAGAAAGGAGTGAAAGGGCGATAGAGAGGATTGTGAGGGAGGGAGAGAGAGGAGTATGAGGGAGAGAGAGAGGAGTGTGAGGGAGAGAAAGAGGAGTGAGGGAGAGAGGAGTGTAAGTTAGAGATATGATTGTTAGGGAGAGAGAAGAATGAGAGAGATGGGTGTGTGAGAGAGGAGTGTTAGGGAGAAGGAGGATAGTTTGAGTGAGAGAGAGGACTGAGGGAGAGAGATGATTTTGAGGGAGAGAAGAATGAGAGAGGTGTGAGTGGGAGAGAGGAATAATAGGGTGAGATAGGATTGAGGGAGTTAGGGAAGAATGATAGATTGGGAGGTTAAGGAGAGAAAAGAGGCAGAGAATAGGGTATTAGAGTGAGAGAGAAGAGAGAAAGAGAGATGGGGTGTGAGGGACAGAGAGGGTAATGAGAGAGAGAGAGAGGGGGTGAGAGAGGGAGAGATAGGAGTGTGATCGAAGTTTAAATCAATTTGTGATTGCTCACATGACAGAATTACTGTGATAATATTGTTATAAGACGTCCTGATGACGGCATTTAGAATGTGATCTTACACACGTGTCAGATAACGACATCTCTAATTGGCTGTTTGAGTGTGGGGGAGAGAGAGAGGGGTGTAGGGGAGAGAGAGAGGGGTGCAGGAGAGGGAGAGGAGTGTGTGAGAGAGAGAGAGAGGAGTGTGAGGGAAAGAGAGAGAACTCTCCTCTCTCTCCCTCATACTTCTCCCTCTCTCTTGTTATAAGACGTCCTGGTGCCGGTGTCCCAGGGTAACCTGTCCCCTGGGTAACCTGTCCCCGGGGACACGTTACCCCAGAAATCAGCCGGGGTAACCTGTCCCCCCCTGGGGTAACCTGTCCCCCCCCCTACAGATATTGTAAACCAATATTTAGTCACATTTCTTTTATCAAGATATTTTTATTCTATGCGTTACAAGTCTCTTTCTTTGATCTGTATGTAATTTTGATCTGTTTAGCGAACTGTTTCAGTTCTGAAGGATTTTTATATTTTCCATGATAAGTATTATAACAATTAAACTTTTTTTTAATTTTTTTAGAAAAATAATTGTTAAATGTCATCATGACTATGAACATATCTATGAATGATCTTGTCTTAAGAAAAATTATTCAAAGCATGTATTTTTTCTTTGTGTGAATTGGGGGGTGGGACAGGTTACCCAAGCTGGGGTAACCTGTCCCCAGGGACAGGTTACCCAGGCCTGGGTAACCTGTCCCACCCTCAAAAATGCTGTCAGCAATGATATATGCAATAATAAACCCATATGTTTTCAATTATTTAATAATATTTCAAATTGTTTGGGGGTAAGGTTTCTAAGGCTGTGGTCACTTGTCTCTGAAACATGTTACCCAGGCCTGTTGACCCAGTGAAAACAAAAAAAAAGGTTGTTAATGAGGATTTATTCAAAAAACTTGCAAATACATTTTTTTTATTTGAAAACTGTTTGATAGTCTCATTTATATCAAAACTGTTATACAAATTAGTTATTCACTTATTAGAAAATTTATTGTGAGTGTATGTGTATGTCTGGGGGGACAGGTTACCCAAGCTGGGGTAACCTGTCCCCGGGGACATGTTACCCAGGCCTGGGTAACCTGTCCCACCTCTAAAAAGGTTGTCAACAATGATCTATGCACAAATTTCTAAAATGTTTTTTTTTTCTTATTTATTCTAAATTGTTTTGGGTACATGTAAGATTTTCCAATCTGTGGTTACTTGTCTCTTAAAAAATGTTTCCCCAGACTGGGAAAACATTGCTAAAATGTTAACCAGGATTTTTCACAAAAGTTTACAAAAACAATTTCTTTTCTCTGAAAGTTATTTTATAGCCTTAATTATATCGAAACTGTTCTTACTACAAAAATTATTCACTCATTAGAAAATTCATTGAGAGTGTATGTGTATGTATTTGGGGGGTGGGACAGGTTACCCAAGCTGGGGTAACCTGTCCCCAGGGACAGGTTACCCAGGCCTGGGTAGCCTGTCCCACCCTAAAAATGCTGTCAGCAATGATATATGCAAAAATAAACCCATATGTTTTCAATTATTTAATAATAATTCAAATTGTTTGGGGGTAAGGTTTCCAAGGTTTCTTAAAAGTATTTGGAATAGAGGGACAGGTTAACCCGGGGTAACCTGTCCCCCGGGGACATATTACCCTGGCTTGGGTAACCTGTCCCCCTTTCAAAAGAAGAAGTTTGAATGAATTTGTAATGTTGCTTTCTTATGAAAAGTGCAATATTAACATGATATGTTAATAAATGCTATTTATCAATCTAAATATGGTCAAACAATGGACTTAGAAAAAATTTAGATATTGCAAAAGTAATATTGCAAAAAATTAAAAAAGATTTTCTTTTAAAAAAGCATCAATTTTTAAAAAAAAAAAAATGAATGAAATATTTTTCAATGAATATCATATGATAATTTCTTAAGAAAAATGAATGACTGGAATGTGAAATCAAATGGATAAAAGCATTTTGAATAGGGGGACAGGTTACCCCAGGGTAACATGTCCCCCCCCACTAAAGATTTTTTTTTATATATTTTTTTCATTAAACTTTCAAATATTTGCATAACATACCAAGATTGATTACTATAATAATAAAAAATAAAAATAAAGGAAAATTGATTTGATAAGAAAATCATAGTAAGTAAATTATTTTTTGGTTTGAGTAATTGAAAACCACTCAAAAATTACAGATATAATCTTTATATGTCTTTTTTAAATTGATTTAGAGATATACAAAATAGCATGAATGAAAAATTAAAATTTTGATAAGAAATAATGTTTTCCATGGGGGGGGACACGTTACCCCGGGGTAACCTGTCCCCGGGGACACGTTACCCCAGGGGGGGACAGGTTACCCCGGGGTAACCTGTCCCCGGGGACACGTTACCCAGGGGGACACGTTACACTGTTACACCGGTATTTAGAATGTGATCTTACACATGTGTCAGATAACGACATCTCTAATGGCTGTTTGCTATACAAAATAAGAAAAGCTTCCATATTTCTCCTAATAAATGCTCCTGAGAGCTATGCATAACATGGTTTGGGAGCTTTTGTTTAGTATGCATTGTCTGATTTAAAATATCACGAAATTTATGTCTTTTAGGCCTTTAATTTGAGTTACATTCACATCAAATTAGAGAAGAAGTCTCAACTTGTTCTTGAAATTTAGGCATTTGAAGTAGGTTTTCTTAAAAGATGTAGGGGTGCTACTATTAGGGAGGGCGCTAATATTATGGGAAAAATGGTATGTGAGAAAAGGTTATCTATTTAAGAACCAAATTAATTATTTGTTACAAATCTTAAAGAAATGATTTATTGAAAAACTCTCATATTCCATGATAAGAGCAAATTAAACTAATTTTGTCATATAAGAACTATTTGAAGTAGTTGTCTAATTTAGAATATGATTTTAATAAATATACTCCTTTTTTCAGGTCCATAATGATATATTTTCAATGTGATATATACAATTTTTCAGAATTTCTTGAATTTTCCTCTTGGTCAACAGATCACAAACAAAATGGATTTTTAGCTGACACAATGAATTATTTAAGAGGCAAAGGGGATTATGTTTTGATTCATGGAGGTATAAAAATAAAATCCTATCACACTCTATGAATATGGAAAATTTATTTTACAAGATTGTTTATCAGTTTAATTAGCCAGGGGAGTATTGAGGTGCTAATTATTATGTGACCCATCAAGCAAATAGGGACCTTCTGGGTAGTGTGTGATGTGTTGACCCTAGTCAGACTGGACAGACTGACTAGGGTTGAACTTTTTGCACTTTAATAATTTTCTGAATCTGGAATAATCTATCTACCTTCCTGTGAAAGGATTTTTGAAATTCAACCTCTGGTTGACTTGTAATTATAAGAATTAATCTCTTTTGCAAATATCTATTTCACAGAATCCATTGGTTTCCTTTTTTGCATGACGGCTCACATATATTATTATTATTATACTGCAAAGAAAATTCTAGTATTTTCATTAGTTATATTGGTGACCTGACAAAAATTGATATCTACGGCCACTCCCTTGTAACTCCTAATGTTCCCTTAAGGCGCCTATCCATGAATCCATGAACACACTATCCATGAACATAGACAAAAAATCGAAATGGTGATGGCAGCCATGGTTCTCTCGCTTTGCTGATAACACGACCTGAGTATACACATTAGGCTACAGTTAAAAAGCATGCCAGTTAATAATGTGTAAATAAAAAACGATATAGATGTCAATAAATACCTTAAATTTTTACAAATCTGGCCATTTAAAGTGCCAAGTTTCTCGCAGGTTCAACCAACAAAAGCTTTCATATCACAACAGCGCAGAGTGTATAAGTGTGACGGTATATATAGTTGTGTCGACACAACTATATATACCCATGGGTAACATCACTTTGTACATGTTTATACTTTTCATAGGGGCGCATTGGTGGTTTAAAAGAAATCGGTTTATACCAACGCCTTAAATAGGCAAAACACGGATATTTAGCCCTAAAACTTTGAAGTATAATTAATTCGTAATATGGTTACTTACTTGGGTATATGACGATATGACAAGCCTACGGCTCGGGGGACATCATTTTGTCCAGCCGGGAATAAATCAACATATACCCCAGAAAGAAACCCTATAACTAATAAAGTATATCAGTCTCATACTTGAAGCTGAAGCTCCTAAAATCTGGAAGTAATAGTATTGACCCTCTGTTTAAATAATTGATTTGTTTGGTGTGGAGGTTTCTAATAGGCCTCAAGTTTTCCCAAAATCACGCAAAAAGGGTCAATAATTTTTGTGACGTCCAAAGAGGGAATATATTAGAGTATGGGGTTCTATTAGAATTTTTACAGTAAATCTTAATTGATTTTCACCAGCATTTTGAAAAAAAATAACCCCGAAAGGGCAAGGTTAAACAAAATTTTGGAGCCTAGAGATAAGTTGATAATGTGCATTTACATGTATTTAAATTCTGTTTCTTTTCAATTAATTATCATCTTCAACCTCTTTTATCTTGGACCAGTCTCAAAATTAAAATAAAAAAAAAGGGAAATTGAAAATTTGCTTTAATCTACATTGAGGATTAAAGAGGGGGGGGGGGGGGGCGAAATGGGATGAAAACTACTAAGGGTCAAATCCTATTCCATGATAAATTCATGAGGGATTCATTAAAGTTTGTTTAAATCAAAAATTAAATTCAATACCATATGGGAAAACATGGTTAAATAATGATTTTATATAAGCTTCACTAGCTGAAAGCCCCCTAGATATTGTCAAAGGGGTGTGTCCTTTTCCCTTTGTCTGTGTGTGAAATTTTCCTTAAACATCTTCTTTTCCTTAACCCAAGGGCAGATATTAATGAACCTTGGCAAAAAGTTCCTTGGGTGACCCTCTTCTCAAGCTCTATTTAAAGTTAAGACCAGCTAGCTTTTGGCCTGTTCCTTGTTGACTTGCTTTTCTGACTGAGTTTCTCATTGATAGAAATTCAAAAGCCAGTGGAGCAATACAGGCCCTCTTGGGCCTCTTGTTCTTTTAGTCATTAATTTGAATTAGAAATAATACACTTTGATGAAGCTCTAATGAATAAATAGTTAGTTATAGAATCAATTTGAACCTAATTATATAAAATTTTTTAGATCGGCTGTTTTGGGAGAAAACCCAAGGTATTGCTATAGCTTCTGTGTCGTTGTTGTTGTTGTCAGCGTCGTCGTGCAAAAACTTTGACATTTTGTTATATCTCTGGTTCTACTGAAGGCATTCACTTGAAACTTGGCACAGATGTTCACCATCAAAAGAGCAACCTATACTTTCAAGGGGGATAACTTTAGATGCATTTTGTGCTCAAGGGAGCTATTGTGATCGATCGTTGTCCGGCGTCTGTCTGTCCATCTGTCCGTCTGTCCATCACTGCGTCAACTTTTTCTTTAAGGTAACTGCGGACAGATAACATAGTCGAATTTTCGACTTTCTTAAAATCTCACAATATTTTCTGAGATTTGTATTTGAAATGCGAGAATTAGCGAACATGCAATGAAAAGGGTCTGAAGCCCGTTCATTTGACGTCGTGACGTCATCAAGGGGCCAACCCCTTTTCGACCCGCCAAAATCAATATTTGCAAATATTTTCTGAATTAATTGGCCGTTTTTCACAAAAAAAGTTTCATTTCGAAAGTCCAAGAACGCCCGAGCTATTCGTTTAATTCCTGTGCACATTCAAATAGAAAAATAGGCCCGAAACGCTAGCTATTTCGCGAATTTTAATATTTGACGTTATTTTTTTCATTCCATTTTTTGTAAATAAGTTGAAGTTTCTCAAAATTTCGTCCGGTGACCTATGCTGATTTTTTGTTATTTTGTAGCGAAAAGAATATGCTTTGCATTAATCATATAAAAATGATATGTCTTCGGCTTAGATTTTTTATTAAATTCGATTTTGTGAAGTTGTTGGAACAGTTTTCGTCGGATTCGACGTCGCACTAAAACCATCTGCACTTTGCTTATTTGTCGCCAATATCCGTGCAATAACTTATTCTAAACTATTTGAAATTTACGTTTATCATAAAATATAGGGTTCAAAAGTATTAAATCTGAAAGTGATTTTAAGAAATAAAAATAAAACACTTAAGTTTTATCCATTTAAAAAGACAGCTTTTGTGAACATTTGACGCGACGTTGAAATATCCTCTGATTTGCGTTATCTTCGCGGAATCGAATTTTACAAAAAATCTAACCCGAAGACACGTTTTTTATTTCAATTTTCTTCAGCGGAATGGTTTGGCAGCAACATATCTAAATTTCAACATAGGTCACCGGACAAATTTTCGAGAAAAAAGGCAATATTTCCAGTGACTGTACTCGAAAATAGCAACGCAGAAGGCATTAATATTTAATACTTTACACTTAATTGTATATCTTACACTTATATCCACATATCAATAGAACATAAGATTTGACGTCTTCAAACGAAGCAAATGGCGTTTTCGGAATGAAAATCGGTTTATCATTTCCGAAAAAAATGGACAATTACTGATTTTGGCCCCTAAAAAGGGGTCGGCCCCTTGATGACGTCATGACGTCAACTTTACGTTATGAAATTCCTTTCTATTACCGAAATATGAAAGCGGGTACTTCAAAGTATAGTTTTATTGCATAAGGCATGATTTGCAGACAATTTAAAATTTGGACCTAAAATGGACCTCTATGTGTCCGCAGTTACCTTAAACGACATCTCCTCCTAAACTTATGGGTCAAAATCAACCAAACTTGGCAGAAATATTCCTTGGGTGGTCCCTTATGAAAATTGCTCAAATGGAAAGGATCCATGCTATATCACGGGAAAAGGGGCCTTAATGACAAATTTCTTGTTTTCACTCTAGAAGCCACAAATATGGTCCAATCTTCATGAAACTTGGTCAGAAAGTTTGTTAGGTCATGAGGATGAAGTCTATTGAAAATGGGAAGGATCCGTGCCATTTCACAGAAAAAGCAGCCTTAATGACAATTTTGTCAACAATATCTTTAAACAACATCTCCTCCTAAACTTATGGGTTAAAATCAACCAAACTTGGCAGAAATATTCCTTGGGTGGTCCCTTATGAATATTGCTCAAATGGAAAGGATCTGTGCTATATCACGGGAAAAGGGGCCTTAATGACAAATTTCTTGTTTTCACTCTAGAAGCCACAAATACGGTCCAATCTTCATGAAACTTGGTCAGAATGTTTGTTAGGTCATGAGGATGAAGTCTATTGAAAATGGGAAGGATCCGTGCCATTTCACAGAAAAAGCCGCCTTAATGACAATTTTATCAACAATATCTTTAAACAACATCTCCTCCTAAACTTATGGGTTAAAATCAACCAAACTTGGCAGAAATATTCCTTGGGTGGTCCCTTATGAAAATTGCTCAAATGGAAAGGATCCGTGCCATATCACGGGAAAAGGGGCCTTAATGACAAATTTCTTGTATTCACTCTAGAAGCAACAAATACGGTCCAATCTTCATGAAACTTGGTCAGAATGTTTGTTAGGTCATGAGGATGAAGTCTATTGAAAATGGGAAGGATCCGTGCCACTTCACAGAAAAAGCCGCCTTAATGACAATTTTGTCAACAATATCTTTAAACGACATCTCCTCCTAAACTTATGGGTTAAAATCAACCAAACTTGGCAGAAATATTCCTTGGGTGGTCCCTTATGAAAATTGCTCAAATGGAAAGGATCCGTGCCATATCACGGGAAAAGGGGCCTTAATGACAAATTTCTTGTTTTCACTCTAGAAGCCACAAATACGGTCCAATCTTCATGAAACTTGGTCAGAATGTTTGTTAGGTCATGAGGATGAAGTCTATTGAAAATGGGAAGGATCCGTGCCATTTCACAGAAAAAGCCGCCTTAATGACAATTTTGTCAACAATATCTTTAAACAACATCTCCTCCTAAACTTATGGGTTAAAATCAACCAAACATGGCAGAAATATTCCTTGGGTGGTCCCTTATGAAAATTGCTCAAATGGAAAGGATCCGTGCCATATCACGGGAAAAGGGGCCTTAATGACAAATTTCTTGTTTTCACTCTAGAAGCCACAAATATGGTCCAATCTTCATGAAACTTGGTCAGAATGTTTGTTAGGTCATGAGGATGAAGTCTATTGAAAATGGGAAGGATCCGTGCCATTTCACAGAAAAAGCCGCCTTAATGACAATTTTGTCGACAATATCTTTAAAAGACATCTCCTCCTAAACTTATGGGTTAAAATCAACCAAACTTTGCAGAAATATTCCTTGGGTGGTTCCTTATGAAAATTGCTCAAATGGAAAGGATCGGTACCATATCACGGGAAAAGGGGCCTTAATGACAAATTTCTTGTATTCACTCTAGAAGCCACAAATATGGTCCAATCTTCATGAAGCTTGGTCAGAATGTTTGTTAGGTCATGAGGATGAAGTCTATTGAAAATGGGAAGGATCTGTGCCATTTCACAGAAAAAGCAGCCTTAATGACAATTTTGTCAACAATATCTTTAAACGACATCTCCTCCTAAACTTATGGGTTAAAATCAACCAAACTTGGCAGAAATATTCCTTGGGTGGTCCCTTATGATAATTGCTCAAATGGAAAGGATCCATGCCATATCACGGGAAAAGGGGGCTTAATGACAAATTTCTTGTATTCACTCTAGAAGCCACAAATATGGTCCAATCTTCATGAAACTTGGTCAGAATGTTTGTTAGGTCATGAGGATGAAGTCTATTGAAAATGGGAAGGATCCGTGCCATTTCACAGAAAAAGATGCCTTAATGACAATTTTGTCAACAATATCTTTAAACGACATCTCCTCCTAAACTTATGGGTTAAAATCAACCAAACTTGGCAGAAATATTCCTTGGGTGGTTCCTTATGAAAATTGCTCAAATGGAAAGGATCCATGCTATATCATGGGAAAAGGGGCCTTAATGACAAATTTCTTGTTTTCACTCTAGAAGCCACAAATATGGTCCAATCTTCATGAAGCATGGTCAGAATGTTTGTTAGGTCATGAGGATGACGTCTTTTGAAAATGGGAAGGATCTGTGCCATTTCACAGAAAAAGCAGCCTTAATGACAATTTTGTCAACAATATCTTTAAACGACATCTCCTCCTAAACTTATGGGTTAAAATCAACCAAACTTGGCAGAAATATTCCTTGGGTGGTCCCTTATGAAAATTGCTCAAATGGAAAGGATTGGTGCTATATCACGGGAAAAAGGGGCCTTAATGACAAATTTCTTGTTTTCACTCTGGAAGCCACAAATATGTCCAATCTTCATGAAACTTGGTCAGAATGTTTGTTAGGTCATGAGGATGAAGTCTATTGAAAATGGGAAGGATTGGTGCCATATCACAGGAAAAGGCATCTAAATGACAATTTTTTTGTTTACTCTCTAGAAGCCACAAATATGGTCCAATCATCATGAAACTTTGTAAGAATGTTTGTTATGTCATGAGGATGAACTCATTTGAAAATGGGAAGTATATGTGCCATATCACGGGAAAAGGGGCCTTAATGATAATTTTCTCGTAAGAGCTCCAAACGCCACAAATATAGTCCAATCTTCATTAAACTTGATCAAAAGGTTTGCCAGGTCACAAGAATGAACTCTGTTGAAAATGGGAAGGTTCATGCCATATCATAGGAAATGGAGTCTTAATGATAATTTACTTGAAATATCAGGTGAGCAATTTAGGGCCCTCAGGGTCCTCTTGTTTTACTTAGATTTTTTCCCACCATCCAGCACTTGACAGCCGAGAGTTAAGGCACGCGTAGGCGGTGCTCTTGTTCCCCTTTCCATCCCCATTTATACCTGTATTGGTTTCTATCGACATTTTCAAATATAGGCATAAACCATAAAAGGGTAAGGGTGAATAAAAAAGCCAAGGTAAAGATAAGTAAATAAGCAATTTATGTGCATTGATAAAAATTCTGTGGCTTTTTATTGAGTCGAAGACATTCATTCTGAATCCACCCATTATATTTCTATCTTTTATCCAAATACGGTAGAGCCTACAAATTAAACCCTTGGTTCTTATTGGACTGCACAATAGAAGTGGGACCTAGGATTTTATTTTGGTATTGTCAATCTGTCTGTCTGTTCAGCTTTGCATTTAGGATAACAAAACGGTGCAAACAGTTTGCCAATTATAGTCTGCTTTGCACATGCACTTGCGTGCAAAGCGGGGTATAATTGGCAAACTGTTTGCACAGGTTTGTCATCCTGAACGCAGGACTGATTTAGTTCGTATTGAGTTTTATGCTGCTTTTAATGATCTCTCTGTCATATCACAGGAGCTGGAGCACCTATCAATTGATTTCTGGTTGTCGTAATAGCGCAGTTGGTAGCGCGTCGACTTTCATTCTATAGGTCCTGGGTTTGATCCCCAATGGCGGCAATCATTCTTTCCTATTTGTCTCTCACCAATGGGTTGATATTCGTAGATCTATGTGAGATAACAGCTGGAGGCTAGGAAAGGATGTGATGGTAGTACTAGTGTGAGAAATACTAGGAATCCATTATTAGATGCTCCAGCCACTGTGATATAACTGAAAAAATGTTGAAAGCATGCCTAATTTTGAACTCTCGAATAATTTTTGGATATCCTTGATTAATACAAGGTCAAATGTCAAGGTCATGCCAAAAAAAAAATAAATAAAATCCCCTATCAAATTACTCCTTAAATTGACCTCAGATAAGTAATAGGGTTTAAAATAGAAATTTCAAATATCTGCCATTAATATAATCTAAAAAATTATTGCAAATTAAGTAATCATATAATTTGCCTTTCAATGTATTTCGAATTAGATACAAAATAAATTAATAAAAATAATAATAAAAAAGAAGAAGAAGAAAAAAAAGAAATTGATTGAAAGAAGTAGTATGAGTTACAGAAAGATATATTGTTGACTTACGACTTCTATATTGTAAAAATTTACATACAATTATTGCCTATATAGAGTAGATATATGGCTTAAGACTTTATCAGTAGCTTATTTACTTTGGAGTATATATAGTGTGTTTTAATTGGAGATTTTAATTTTTGATTTAAACTCGGAGTTCTTTAATGAGTGTTATCTTGATTAGGTGGCTCTAGGAGTTAAATAATTGTTAATTGTGTATGTGCTAACTTGTTACAATGAATATATAGCTCTTTGTAGAATTTTAGATAATCACAATTCCAAAGTTAAATAATTCTTTGATAAAAGAATGCATTAAAATTGATGGAACTTTCTACAATTTAATTATCAGTGGATGAATTAAATCAGAACAATTTCAACCATTTTTACTGTTTTAACTGGGTTACTAGGTAAATGCCGATATTGAATGCTTATCAAGGTATTTTGATGTTGTTAACTGTTAAAGTTCAAGAAATCATTTTTGAAAAACTTCTAGAACTACAAGCTCTTGAACTGCTGCTAGAGTTTAAGGATTCTAGAATATTCAAGAATTAGTACTCTAAATTTTTGCAGGGGTTGTCTTTACATATGAGATAGATTTTGAGATGTTCGATATAGGTAAAGAGTAAGTTCCAAATTATAGAAATTGGGTTTTAAAGTAAATAGATAAAACCAAAAAGTTTTCCGTGACCAGGTGCTTTTTTTTTAAACTCATTAGTGCTCTGTAGGGGGTTAATAAAACATGATAAATACTCAAGTATGCTTTTTTGAATGAATTAAGTGAAATAAATTGGTTTCTGATTGTAAAAATAACATAGGTAACTTAGTTGAGATTAAGAATTGGAGACATCAAGCATAAATTAACCCTTATCATGCTGCACCCTGAATATTCCTGCTTTGACAGGAGCTATATACAAACATCAGCCTGCACATATGTGCAGTCTGATGTTAGTCTACACCACCTGTTTCTCACTTTCAAATCAGAATTGTCAAAAGATTTAGTTTTTCAAATAAAAATTGATCTACAATTGGTACTTTCAGCGCTTTTTGCCCTGTGGCAGTAGCTATAGACAAAGATCAGCCTGCACCTATGTGCAGTCTGATGTTAGTCTATACCACCTGTTTCTCACTTTCAAACCAGAATTGTCAAAAGATTCAGTTTTTCAAAAAAAAAAAATGACCTTCAGTTGGAACTTTCAGGGCTCTTTGCCCTTGGATTTTGATGAAAATTTTCAGCCAAAATTTATTCAGCATGACAAGGGTTAAGCAGAAAATCTGCCCTACATTCAGGGTGACAAAACAGTGCAAACTGCTTTCAAATTATACCCAGCTTTGCATGTGTACTTATGTGCAAAGCAGGGTATAATTTGAAAACGGTTTGCACTTTTTTATTACCCCTTAACACAGAGTTGGGTAATTGGTTGATTTTGTTACTCTGAATAAAATTAACACATAACTAAGTAAATTAAAGACAAATATAACTTGAATGAGAAACTTGTCTAATTTGAGCTAAAATGTAATTTTGTACATTTGTGTCAAATTTTCAATAAATGCATTCAGACTTGAAAGAACTCCCAAAACCATGTCAAGACCTTTTTAATGCCGTATGAAATTCTATATAAAATTCTTAAATCAGCATCACTTTGGAACGGCACAATTAAAGCTTCATTGATAATATAGTATCATGAAATTGACAAGTAGAATGATTTTGGATTAAAACTGAATGAGTGGGTGCATGGAGGTTATCCATTATCACAATTTTTATTACCTATCTTAAATAAATAGACATTATTTTCTGTTTGTGTTTTTAATAGACCAAATAGATATTTTAAAATCCACAGCAGCCAATAAAATCATAGAATAATTTTATCAATTTGAGTTAAATGTTGATCGTCTTGAAAGATTTCAAACTGTTTTCTATTATGATTTTGGAGCAATTTCGATTGATTTGAGTGAGTGTTGGAAATATGGAGCGCTTAATGAACGATTGAGAACGGTTTTGGTGGAATGACAGTCAATTTCACAATGTTACATGTAATAACTGTAGCAATGGACTTCAAACATGGCATTCCTGGTTTGAGCCCTGAACTGACCTCACTTTCAAAATTAGATGTCTTCCGCTGACTTGAAGTTCCACTTGACAGTACTTAACTCTGAGCATATTTAACTGAACCTGACAGATGTGTAGCTCTCATGATTTTGTTCCCATGATAAAAACTCCCTCTATATCCACCCTTAGTAATGAAATTGAGGGGTATATTGGTTTCACCCATTTGTTTGTCTGTCCATCCACCCATCCATCTGTAGACCTTTTTCATTTCCAGACTCTGGGTTGAGAACAAGGTGACCCAGGATCATAAAATTTATAATGTTTTTGTCATGAGGGTGAATAGTCAAGATCACAATTGAACTGAATTTTGTCTGAAAAAATGTTTATCAAACTTGGACAAATTGCTGGTATTAATCTGCTTTGAGACAGATCTAAGTTTCCTCTTAAGTGAGGATTCATTGAATCCCCAAAACATTAATTAAAACTCATATTGAAGTTATTGAGTAAAGTGTGGAATTCTGTCTGTGATTGAATACTGTAAGGATATCAATCAATGGAATCAATACAGATCAATTGATCAGCCTATCTCTTTGTCACAGATGTTATTGATAAGTATCAAGGTGCCTTAAATTGTACATGGGCTTTAAATACTTACCATATAAGCTCTGATAGAACCCGAGGTTCTTTATTAGAGAGTACTCAACATGTCCATGGCTCAGTGCAAAACAGTTGTAACTGCCTATAAACATATAGGCAGTTACAATTGTTTTGCCTTGAGTCATTGATATTTGTTAAGACGGTGAAAAAATAGCAAGAAATAAACATTATCTGAAAAATATTAATATTTTATTGGGGGGAAAAGGTGTATTGAATATCTTTTGATTTTTTATTGACCTCGATTTTGTGGATAATTGGGCCTTTATAAGTGTTTTCAAGATTTTTAATAATCACATAAAAAAAGGTTGATTTCAACCTTTAAGAAAAGGGGGATGGGGGTTCTAGAGCGTTGGGCTCTATTGGAATTTTTACGGTAATTCCTCCTCTTGGTGGGTAAATTAAGTTTCATTCTTCAGTAAATTTGTCCCAAATTTTTGGATTTCGTCCACTTTTTGCCTGAAACAAATAGAATAATTATTTGTTTCAGTGAAAGATCAATTTAAAAAATAAATCTATCATTTTGTCGTAAAATGAATTACCCTGGCACTCTCTTACTATGGTTAGTTATGATTTTGCCAGAATAAATTGCAAATCTACAAAATGTGTATTGGAAATATAGTCTAGTTATAAGGTCTAAAATGATTATCTTATGAAAGTTAATTTTGTATTAATGATAAAGAAAAAATAGTAATAACTTGTGTTTTTAGTGAAATATCTGGATGATACAAGGAAAAATAGTTGCAAAAAGTTGCAACATTTGTTACACAGCTAGGGAAAAAAAGACCAGTCAAACTTAACAAATTTTGTAGAGATTTGTAATGATAAGATGTCTTTTATTCAAATAAGGAAAATCAGCAAATATCACTTAAAAGAAGTAAAAAGATAAAGAAATTAAGAAAAATAAAGGTATGATTTGGTAACTTGCACTGTATGGTGAATTGTGAGTAAAATGAGAAATAGGAATGAGCACTGTACAGTTGAGTTATTTAGTAGTCCATAGCAGATGTACTTATAAATTGATTATTCAAGACCTGTTTTGAACACACAATGCTTTCGATGAATTGAAAAAAAACCAAAAACACACAATTGTTTTGCTATAGAAAAAATAATTTTTGTAAAGTTTTTTTTATGTTTGCGCTGTCTAGTGAATTGTGAGTAGAAATGTAAAAAAAAATGATGAATATTGTACAGTTAATTGTCTTAAACCTTAGCAGACCATTGGTTTACTATGGGCAAACTTTGGGAAAAAAAAGATACAAAAAACATAGAATCAAGTTGATAGATAGGCTGGAGTGAAACTTTACAGCTTATCTTTATCGAGACTTTCATTGTTTGGTTATAAAATTTTGAAAGAAAACTGTACTAGAATGGTTGGATTGAATTGGTGTTAATTCTGTTGGTTCAAATGATTAAGATATGAACCTTGAATAAAAACAGAACCCCAACTATAACTCTAGGTTAAAATTGAATGATATTCTTTCCATATTCTCTACTGAATTTAACGACTTTATCCTCATGACATTTCTAAAATAAAAAAATATATATAAGTACCTGTCCCCCCATTGATAATCAACTGTCCCTGCAGAAAGAGATCAAGAACTTGTTCTTGAACATTCAAGAATGGTAAATGACAGTTCTTGAACTTAAAGAACTAGTTTTTGAACATCTAGAAATAGGTCTTGAACCTCTAGAATTAGTTTTTTCACTTCTAGAACTAGTTCTTGATCTACTAGAACACATTCTTGAATTTCTAGAGTTAGTAGAACTTGTTCAATAAATTCCATTTAACATTCTAGGACATGGAAGAAATTAAGTTTTTGAAGTTTCTCATGTTGTTCAAGAACAAGTTCTTGAAATTTTTTGGCGGGGAATGTCAAGGTAATTCATTAAGGTGAAAATATTCCAAAGGGGCTACAAAGTTTTACACACTCATCTTATTTCGTGTGAAATGATATTGTTTAGAGTCTGAGAGCAATTCTAAATCAAGAAAACTTGAGTTTTGCAAGAGGAGAAAATGCTTGTCAGTTTGCATGCAATATCATGTTGTAATGTGGTTATATTTTAAATTGTTAGTTAAAGAAGAATTGAAGTGGAATGATAAAGCATTTTAATGTAAGTGTTAAACTGTGAATGGTTACTGTGCAACTGGATTTAACTATGAGCTGGGGAATCAAAATGACCAATGAAAATTAATTATGATAAAGGATTAACCAATGAGAGTTCATGATGGCAGTTCAAATTGTGCAGTATCTTGATTTACGAGATACCATAGATATAAATGCTCCGTCCTACCAGTTTATAACATTCAAGGTTGGTATACTTTCTAATTTTTGTGTGAGTTGATTGCTTCATTAATTGACCAATCAAAGATCAATTGTTTGAAACATTGGCAAGTGCCGACCCAAACTTTTTTTATGGCAGGGTTCGACTCTAATAGGGGAGTCTTGGAGTCTGAGACTCCCAATTTCCTAAAGCCTGGACTCCCTTGTTTTGCAATTTAGGAGTCTGACGGACTCCTTTGTCATAGATGAAAATATCAAGTCTCTAATTGAGGGAAAGGATTCTTATTTTTGGAGGAAATATTGTGGAAAAGAAGAAATTGCTTGCAACAAGCAATTTCTTCTTTTCCACAATATTTCCCCTGGTATAATAATGTGGACTCCTTCATTTAGCTTGGACTCATTGATTTCATAAGTTGGCAGTCGATCCACTGTCAAATCCTGGTATGGTAATATGGTATAGATCCACAAGTTAAAGTGAGTGATCAAAGGTCAATTTTGTCTACCTGTATAGACAAAATTGACCTTAATGATCACTCACTTTAAATTGTGGGTCTATAGTTCAAAAAGTATTTTTATTTGTGTTGCACACATTAGCTGAATTGAATTCTTTAATTGAGCTTAATGTCTTTGATGTCTTTTCAGCTTCAAGCAGCTTAGTAACTTACTGTTTGCTTTTTATGTTGTAGGTATTATCTATAATTAATGCCCTGGCAGGGCGGGGCCTAAGTAACGGTTCATTGCATTTAAGGTTAAGGTATATCAGATTTCCTTCAATCGTAAATTATATACCAAATCCTCGTAACTTCAGCTTAATCAAGCTGAAGTTACGAGGCTTTGGTAACCAAATGAATGAAATGAATCCATTCTCTCTAAGCACGTGATTCCTTTAGGTCAATTACCGTTATTTGCATGCGTTAACAATAAAGAACCCAAAGTTTTGAAAAGTAAACTCGCCAAAATACGTCACGGCTAAGCCCCGCCCTGCCAGTTCATTAATAACGCAGAATAGTCTGTAGTAACATCAACAAAGATGTCTAATATTAATAGCTCAATGTTGTTTTCTACTTGTGCATAGGTTTCTTGTTTATTGTTTATAATTAGATTATTGTGTATGTTGTTTTCCAGAAGCCAAAATGTTTCTTATATTTAATTTTGTGTTGACTTTCAGCAGCATTCTAGATAATTCTACTGTTGTCAATCAAATATGTACACGGGTTTTAATCATAATTCAAATGGCAGATTTCTTTAATGAAATATGTTAACAAAGAATAAGTTATATTTATGAAGAGATGATAATTATTATGTAAATAATTATTTATAAAGAAAGATTATTTTTCTAAGGGTTTACTCACGTTTTCAAACTATTTTCTTACCAGGAAGAACTTAACAGTGTTAACACAATGCTGAGTCGAGCTGAGAAAACGGCTCAGGAGGCTTTTGAGGAGGCGGACGGCCTCCGCTCAAAAATGGTCGAAATTCAGCTAAATCAGCCGGACCCCGTAGAGGAGTTTAGACCCCAATCAGACTCCCTCTCTGTATGTCTTTTAGTTTAGGGTGCTTGGAAACACTGCACTTTAACACCTTCTACGAGGGAATTCAAACTAATCCCTATTCCATGATCCCACTTTTTAGCACAATCATAATGAAATATAGGTTCATAAAACAATAGGACAATTTGAAGAAATTGCTTGTTACAAGCAATTTCTTCTTTTGTCCTCCATTGTTTTCTACGGAAGTAGAGGCAAAATTTTCTATGGTGTCTGAATCTGGGCCCTGTTTTACTAACAAACATACAATTAGTTTTAGAGTAATAACTTGCAACAACAAACCTGATAGGCCCAATCTGATTCTTCGTGCAATTAGATGTCTAATTACATTCTTTACACAAAAACGTGGTAGTAAGATTGTTAGTATAACAGGGCCCTGGTGTCTGTAAAATTTTTATATTTGAACAAGTTCAAGATTTAGAATATGGTAATAGTGGTTAACAATAATTGTTAAGATCCACTATTGGGTGGTCAGGACACTTGCACATCAGCACTATACCTATAGAGAGGGAAAATAGTTAACATGTTGATACCCTTAATTACCTTCTAACATTTTGTCAATTTTACACATCATATACCGAGGGATAAAAGATATTTTTTCTTTTTTAGCAACATGTAGAATTAACAAATCAGTTGTAAAACTATTTGATGGGTTGTTATTTTAGCAAGAAAATGAAAAGCTTATTTACAGGATTAGAGACTTATTTTAGATATGAGCCAGTGCGTGACATTTCCAACAATTTCACATGTGCGCGAGCTACAAATGTTAAGCTATGTAGACACCGACAAGGTGCAATAAAAGAAATACTGGCTGCCTGAAGAAGAAATAAGACCTTATCCATTTTATAGTGCATCATGAAGACTCTGGTCAGACTGTGCGATTTCACGGGCTGGCCAGAAGCTTTAGTTTGCGCACATACGAAGTTGTTGGAAATGTCACATACTGGCTCATATGTCAATTGGGAGTGAGATAGGTCCACTTTCATTTGTGATTCCTATTAACTTGTTTTACACCCTTTGTTTTGTCCAGCACATCACTTTTTAACATGCAATGTGTATATTTTGTATTGTTATACCCCCATTTCGAAGAAGACAGGGAGTGGGGGAGGGAGGGGGGGGGGGGGGTCCATCAGGGCCCAAGGTTATAAAAGTTTTCTCTGGCTCAGGCTCAATTTTCACAAAATTTTGAATTAAAATAAATGTATGAAAATAAAAGATAATAATAATAAGTTGTTATTTATATCATCTTTTATGTTAATACATTAAAATGAGCAATTAAACAGAATTACAGCTTTAATCTCAAATTGAAATTTGAGAAAATTTTGAATTGAGTCTGAGAAAAGTTTTATAACCTCGGGCCCTGATATTCTTGTCGCAGTTTTCTCAGCAACTATAAATTGTGGCATCTCTATCTTGGCATGATGTATCAGATGAAGGTCAAATTCATTGCTCACCAAATTCAGGTCTGCCGGATATCGGCACTTCCTTCTTTTCAACTTAGTTTATTCTCGGACTTAAGATAGTGCAATGAAAATTTCCATTGCTATTTTCTCAGCAACTGTGAATCATAGCAACGAGAAAATTCATATGCTACATCATAAAGAGGTCCTCTTCGAATTTTTACAATTTAGTCTATTTTTGTCATAAAATGGGAGATTTTTGTCGCACTTTAATTAATCACAGCAACTTGTAACTTAGCAAGGTGTAAAAGATAGAGGTCCTTTACATTTTTTACTGAATTCAGATTCGTTGGCTATATCTAATTTCTTGTTTTATGACTTAATTAATTTCAGACCAAAGATGATACTACAGGAAATTTTCGAGGCATTTTTTTCAGCAATAATTATTATGAATATAGCAACTTCAAACTTAGTTAAATGTATGTTGATTCACACTAAGTCTTGAAATAGTGGTATTTCATCATAGGCTTTGTAGACAGATAGTCCACGAAGTCCATTAAGCAACCCTTTCAACCAAGACCTACCACACCATTTTTGTATAAAAATAAAGACTAACATGGCAGAAACAAGTTTTTTGTCATAACTTCATCTACAAAATTCAAAGTTGTTGTTTATTTGTGTATCATTTGTTTAACTTTATGCAATTTCACTTCGATGGCGAGATAAAAATAAAATGCACGATCTGAAAATTGATTGTGTAATCTATACACGCAGAAAGTAGACTTGAAGCTTTTATGTTTGGCCGAGTATTTAAATATTTTCTTCGATCTAGAGATTGCAATTATAAGGGCCCAGTGTCTTTTTCCCTGCATTTATTGGAGTATAAATTGCCAATTGTGCTAAGGCAATTGCACTTTACACTCCAATAAATGCAGTGAAAAAGACACTAATCCCTATAATATTAAGTCTAATATTTTTCAGGGTAAATCAGTCGGAGAACTATCTGTGGACGAAGATCAGCAAGGGATCAGACAGGTAAAGTTTTTCTATTTATTTAGTATAAAGGATTTCATAAACCCTGACTTTCATTATTACCTGCAGTGTTCTCCTAATTACTAAAATCTTGCTCTGAAAAAGCAATTAAAGCAACTTTATACTGTATTTCCTCGAATAATAGCGCTCTCCCTAATAGTAGTACCCCTACACTTTTTAATTAGAAAACTCTCTTCAAATGCTAAATTTTAGGAACTTTTTGAAACCTCTTCTCTAATTTGAGATGAATTTCCTCTAAACATTCATTTATATGAATGTTTAAAGGAAATTTACCCCAAATTAAAGGGGATGGATAACAAGAATGATGATTTTTTAAATCAGAAAATGCATACTAAATAAAGACTCCAGGACCAAGTTATGTATAGCTCCCAGGGCTTTTATTAGGAAAAATAGAGTATTATATGAGCAATTTGGGTTGTGTGATTTCTGCGACTGTGTGTCATCAGTCATCAGCATTTACCTTGTTGACATTCTAGAGGCCACATTTTTAGCCCAGTCAATCTGAAAATTGGTTTGAATGATAATCTTGATGATTTCTCAGACAAGGTCAAATTGGGTCATTAGTTGGGTTAAAAACTAGATCACGGGGAAAAATCTTAGTTAAAACTTTTAGACACTCAGTAGTTGCACCTTTTTAACCCAATCAAAATTGTAAACTCAGGTGAGCCATTTAGGGCCACATTGGCTCTCTTGTTGTTGTTTAGGAATAAAGTTCTTGGAACATAAGATATATAAAGGATAAAGCTTGATATATAAGACAGTCTCAGCTAGTACAGTTAGTTAGATCGTGAAATTGATATTCATCTCAATCAAAACCATTTTAAATCGCTCAATCAGTACTCCATTCATTCATTCCAAACCCTCACTCAAACCATTTAAAAACACTTTGAAATCACTAAAAATTATTAGATCGACAATCGCATTCAAAATAAAAATCGGTAGGAAAAATCCATGATTTCACTAACACAATTGAATTTCGTAAGCGTATAATGGGTTTGTGAAAACATAGAAAGCCATTCAAAGAACCTGTAAGTATATTTTATTAAAGGGAGGTAATAAATATCACTAATTTTGTTCATCCTGAACAAAATTAGTGATATTGGATGACCTCCCTTAAATTTCACTCAAAACTTAAAAATGCTCCACACACTCATTCAATTTCATTCCGAAATCATTCAAAAAGCATTCTCCTTGTTGTTTCCAGATGTTATTAACTGTAGTTATATTATGGAAACGGCTTGAGAGCTTATAAGTCTCAGCTAGCATATTGTCTCTGTTCCTCATGGGCCTTTTGCTAACAATATCTGTCTTCTCATTAATTTTGTGCTCTCAGAGGAGAAAAGTGACCATCATATACAGAGTGAGTTGAGCATATTGTCGGTGTTCTGCTAAAATCTCGTAACTACAGCTTGAATAAAGCTGTAGTTATGAGGTTTTAGTAGAGAATCAACGATATATTTATATTTTGTTGATATTGTTCTATATTTTGTTTGTCCTGGCAGCGATAGATAGAGAACATATTTCCTTTGACCTATCTGTGTGTCCCCCCCCCCTTAAAAAAAAAACCCAGAAGAAAAAATGAAAAAAAAAAATGAAAAAAAAACCTTTAACATTGTCCAGTTGTCTAGAACTTTTGATTGGTAATTAATGTAAGGAGCTTTCATATTTCACATGAGTTGTATAATACTTGTGACAAACACTTTCTGTTTGTACCACTTTCAATGTCATCAGTCAAGGTCAATGTCATTTTTCAAGGTTAAATATGTTGCCAGTTCTTTAGAGCCAAGTTAATTGAACATAAATGGGACAAGCTTGTCCATCTTCCCAGAATGATTAGATTGGAATATTTAAGTGATGAAGACAGTATTTGTTGATTTCATTGAGGTATGAAACTTAAAACCTAATCACACTGTATGAATACGCTAAGCAAATTAATACTTGAGCATGATAAGGTTTTTAGTTTCATACTGCTATGAAACTTACAACTATTCTCTTTTCGTATCTTATAATTTAATATTAAAAGTAAAAAAATGGTCATAATTTGTTCAAAATGCATCTAGAGTAATCCCCTTGAAAGTATAGGTTGCTCTTTTGATGGTTAACACATGTACCAAGTTTCAAGTGAACCAGAGATATCACAAAATGTTAATTTAAAGTTTTTGCATGACAATGAGGACAACAATGACGACTACACCAAGGCTATAGCAATTACTCCGGTTTTAGCTGAAAACAGCCGAGCTAAAAATGTTCAACTTATCAAGTTACATTCTTACATATATGATATTTCCTAAAAAGAAGAAAGAAATTCAGACTAGTAAGCAATTTCAAATAGCATGCAGATATAAAAATGACCATGAAATGGCCTAGATAGGAAAAGGCAATGTCATTGTAAAATTATTATTCCTTGACAAAAGTCTATAATATACATATTGGGTATTCTTTTAAAATTATAATTTAGTTTTGAAGTGCTTTCAAATTTATCAGATAAATAAAAAGGTTTTCAAAGGTCTCGAAGGAAGCCTTGAAATGCTTTTTATAAAATCGTTATTTCTTAACAAAAGCCTGAGTTGTGGGTAATCATTAGAATCGTGTCTTTGAGACAATTCTAATGAGTTACCAACGACGCAGAGTTTTATCATAGTATCGTTGAAATATTTCATAAAAAAAATCTGATTAAACCCCCTCTATCTGGAGCTTAGGACAATTTCTCGGCATTCATGAAAATTTAATTGAGCTTGTAGGGGATCAAAAAAATCTTCGAGTGTATTATGTATCGTCACCATGGAGTTTTTGTGACAGTCGTAAAATTCCACGACTGGAAAATGGATTTTCTTTGTAAACCGTGTGATTGCGAAGAAAATCGGATTAATTCTCAATCTTGGAAATATAATGGATTAATGTTTGTTATGTGAGCTTGTTGGTGGTACTGTGATTGATAAAATAATTTGATATCTAGTGATTATTCAGAATTTTATTAGAACTATAAATAATTCTTAATTTCAAAATTGTAAGAATATTAAAATATATCGAACGATTGATGATTGATTATATTTTAAATTCAGCTATATGCTCTCTATAAGCAGAAAACTGATTATTTGTTAAAGATAGTTGATACTTAAATACAATTGATACAACTTGCCACTTTATGAAATTAGTTACATTGTTACATGTAGTCAAATTAATGAATTATTAGTCCTTCCTGTTTATTGTGATTTTTTTTCTTTGGGAAAAGTAGAGGAAAAAGTAGAAAAAAGCTAAATAACCCGTTTATTACTAAAAGATATAAACTTCTTTAAAGTTTCGATGTTTAAATTTAGGATTACAATTGTACAATTTCTGTAACATTTTTCCATGGTAATTTTTGCATCATGGAATAGAAAAATAGGTTGTTGTTCACTGATGCATTGCATAATTCAGCTTAACTGAAACAAAACCTTATATTTAGAGGATAAACGTTTGTTTCAGTGGAAGATCAATTCATACATGTATTTCATTTCAAGAACAATAAAAGCTATATTTATTACGAAATGAAATATCAATTGATCTTATACTTGAAGAACAAAATTATTATATTTCTTTAACACAAAAACGAGAAAACGGGATGTAATTTTTCAGGACAAAGTTTCTAAAGCGCCTCAATAAGCATGTGATTGCTATGCAACTGTCATAATGACATCACTACTTATTGTGCTAACTTATATAAAGTCAGACAGAGTGAAATGAACAAAAGCTTTTGAATGTCACTGTAAAGGCAATTATTCACGGAAAAGCATTAAAGAAGACCTTTTTCTTGTGGCTTGGTCTAATTGAAATCAATAAGGATGCTATAATACTGTCATTGAGGAATTACCTGATATTAAATGAGCAATTTCTGTTTTAATTTCTGTTAAAGGTACACATTCATTTCTCGACATTAATATCAATGAACATTCATAATGGTGCTAAAAAAAAAACTTGAACATTCTTTATGATATATAACCACAATTTTTCCCCTGGCAGGGCGGAGCCTAAGTAATGGGTCAATGCACTCAAAGTTAAGGTAAATCAGCCTGTATTCATAATTATTTACTTCTAAAGATAGTCGACATAATAACTTGAGACCGTAAAGCGTAGTTTGATAACAAACCCTTGTAACTTCAGCTTGTCCAAGCTGAAGTTACGAGGCTTTTGTAAACCAACAATGAAATGTGTTTACTTTCTCTAAGCATGTGAATCCTTTTGGTTTTAGGATACAGTTATTTGCACGGGTACATGATTATGGCAGACTAACTTTTCAATGAACCAAAAATATTAAAAGTTAACTCGCCAAATCACCTCACGGCTATTAGCCCCGCCCTACCTGTTAATTATAACATGCCGCCACCATAGCGCAGTTGGTTAGGCATAAGACTTCCAATCTGGAAGTCGTGAGTTCGATCCCCGGTGGCGGCAAATATCCTTTCCGACGTTTGTCTCTCACCAATAGGCAGATAATCACAAACCTATGTGAGATAGCAGTCGGAGGCTAGGAAAGGGTGTAATGGTAGTACAGGTGAAAGAAATACCAGGAATCCATTGTAAGTGCTCTGGCCGCCGCGATATAACTGCGAAATTGTTTAAAGCGGCGTAAAATTAACCCATTCAAACAAACAAACAAATTTGCTCAACATTGCTCAAGTGATTGTTGATGAATGGATTTCAAAATATTTTGACACAATTATTCTCTGTCGTGAATAGATGTGCTATTTGAAAGAAATTTTCAGATAGCTTGAAGGTCACAGGTCAAGGTCAAGAAATTTGTTGGCTATATACACCAGTTGTCCAAAGGACAATCATCTAGTCTTGTTAAAATATCACTGAATATTCTAACTACCATCAGAACTCTTTAACTTTTTAAGATGATACTTTGCTGGACTTCATATCTATCTTCTTTGGGAGGTCATTTCTTAGAAAAAAAATGACGCAACAATGGTGCTGAGGTTCAATTTTTTTTTTACTAGAGTATTGCACGATAAAGGGTTGAATGTCTCTTATTTCCACCCTGGTCCTAACTCATTTTAGATCTTTTCCTGCACATATAGATAGAAGCAATGGTTTCTAACCACTGCTACCCACTTTTACAGCTAAGTGGACTGGGGCCTTGTCTGTAAAGTGTCCTGCCCATACACTACTCGCCCCCAGTGGGGCTCAAACCTGGTATTACCAGGTTTTGAGTGGAGCATGCTAACCACTCATCCAATGGACCAGTGGTCTATTGTATAAAGGTGGTATAAAAGGCATAGTACAATTTAGAATAAGGTTTTGACAACCATGCTATGGTGTATAAAAGAGGTTAAAAAGACCATACAACATTTTTAAGAATTGTTTTAAAGACCAGACTAGTAACATTGAATAATATTAGTAAAAGCCCAAACTGCATATGTATAAATCAAAGTACTGAAAGTACTGATAAGTTGGAATGCGTTCAAGAGACGGTCACCTCAAGCCACTAACGAAGCTGACGCCTTCTGCCCACCACAGGTGATCCTGTCTTTTGACGGGCGTATATAAATCATTGTATTTCAAAAACGAGAGGCGCTTAAACCCCTGAATCGCTATACAGGACTGAAACCGATGAACGAAATCTGATAACAAGAGGTCCAGAATGGCCCGTATCCGCTCTCCTGAATTCGATTGGTCAAGTGGATCGCATCCATGAAACTTTCTGGCATAGTTTCATTCAAATATTGTCTAATTGTTGAAGAGGAGATATTATTCGAAGAATAAACAGAGATGATAGGCCGTACCCACCCATTCATTACAAATTAGCCATGCCCTGCAAAACCATATTAATTGGCTAATCAAAATTTTGCCAAGACATTTTTGAAGAGGGTCATCAAATATACATTCTGGTAAAGTTTCATTGAAATTGGCCCAGTGATTCAGGAGGAGATGTCATTCAAAGTTTTCTGGCTCAAAATAAGGCCCGCCCTGTCACGCCCGTAATTATGGGCCGATCAAAAATTCGTGAACATTTTTTGAAAGGGGTCACCCAAAGTACCCAAAGTGGTAAAGTATCATTGAAATCGGCCCAGTGGTTCAGGAGGATATTCCGTTCAATAATTTCGGGCTCGAAATAAAAAACCCTCCCTTCCACGCTCATATTTTTTTGCCAATCAAATTTTTCGCGAACAAATTCTGAAATGGGTCACCTAAGGAACATTCTCGGTAAGTTTAATTGAAACAGCCCAGTGGTTCAGGAGGAGATGTCGTTCAAAGGTTTCAGGTTAAAAAAAAACGCCCTGCCACGCTCATATTTATTTGCCAATCTAAATATCGCGAACAATTTTTTAAAAAGGGCACCCAAGGAAAATTCTGGTAAAGTTTAATTGAAATCGGCGTAGTGGTCGTGGAGATGTCGATCAGAGATTTCGGGCGCAAAATAAGCCCCTCCCTTCAACGCTCTTATTTTTGAGCCAATCAAAATTTCGCGATTTTTTTTAAAGGGTCACCTAAAGAAATTTCTAGAAAAGTTAAATTGAAATCGGCTCAATGGTTCAGGAGGAGATGTCGTTCAATGAGTTCGAGCTCAAATTAAGCCTCGCCCTACCACACCCAAATTTATGGGCCAATCAAAATTTAGCGAACAATTTGTGCAGAGGGTCACCCATGAAACATTTACGCAAAATTTCGTTGAAAGTAGCCTAGCGGTTTAGGAGAAGAAGATGTTTTAAGAAAGTTGACGACACACGACGCACGACGGAGTCGGTGTGATCCTAAAAGCTCCCTTTGAGCACGTTGTGCTCAGGTGAGCTTAAAAGGAAGAAAATGGTACGGACCATACATGCGACTGATGGACGCACAGGCGGACACTTATACACTCAAAACAGTTTCTATGTTATTTTTCAAATGACTTCTGCTGCATTTGAGTTATCAATTTCATTTTCATTTAGAATTGTCGCAAAGTGGACAACCACAAGCACCTTGTCATTGATGAAAAGCTATTTTCGCAGGGAAGTCTTTTACTTCATGAGTTGAAATCTCAAGACAATTTTTGGACGAAGTTCAATTGTGCCTTCGACCTTCATGACTCCAAAATTGGGTACTTTCTTGGGTCATTGATAACATTTGTATCGAGTTTTATGATTTGGGTCAATTGGTTGTTCAGTTAGAGTGGAAATTGTTAGCAGTTAAAATCTACTCATGATCTCGAAACAATACGGAATTTCTTTGGGTCATGGGCAATATTTGGGTAGTTCCGATATTGAAGGTAATTTGCTTCTCCGTTTAGCTAGCGGAAAGCAAACGGTCAATGGACTGACAGACAGACATGATGAAATCAATATATGCTTCTCTACTTCTGAGTAGAGGGAACAGTTAATAACAGCGTGACATTGACAAGTTGAACGATTTTGGATTTGATTTATGATTGATGTTGAAAGAGTGAGCGGAGCGAGTTTTGAGTGAAATTTAAAGGAGGGAATCCAATTTCACTTATTTTGTTCATCCTGAACAAAATTAGCGATATGTAAAACCTCCCTTTAATAAAACATGCATAAAAGTTCCATCAATAGCTTTTACTATTGCGTTAAGAACCAATCAGACGCTTTAAATTTCAATAATGTTAGTGAAATCACGATTTGGTTCTTACTTTATTCATTTTGAATGTACACGTTGATCTAATTTTTTCTTAGTAATTTTGAGCGTTTTTGAATGGTTTGGGTGAGTGTTTGGAATGAATGAATGGAGCCCTGAGTGAGCGATTAAGTATATTTTTGATTGAGATGAATGTCAATTACACGATCTAACTTACTGTAAAGTGGTGCTCTTAATAAAACATTCATGTAGATAACTGCAATATAACGGAAAACAAACGACAATATGTTGCAAAAATATTTATCAACTTTAAAAGCGTATCATCCCTTCAACAAAAACTGAAGATTTTTATTTCGTAACTGTAGACAGAAATGTACAATAAAACAATATGTCAAAAGTTAAATGTGTAATAAATTCGTTCAAAAAGAGAAACTATACCTCTAAAAGAAGACATAACATAATTCTACGAAAAACAGGAGCGACATTACCAAATAAGCAGATCACGTGATTGGCCTGTGCTATTGCCACAATACTGAGGAAAGAGATCGTGACATTACCAAATAAGCAGATCACGTGATTGGCTAGTGCTATTGTATATAGCTGACCTTATTTGACTTATCACATGATTTCCAAATATAGTAATGCAAACATGTGATACTAGTAAATTCTAACGCAACTTTCAATAAATATCGTTTAAAACATAAATAAGCGTGTTAATAATAAACATGTTGTGTAATTGTACAGCATTATTACTTTTTTGAAGATATAAACTGTATGTCTATGTCAAGTTGAGATACACAAAATAGGTAGAAGAGTATTCACATCCTGTTCACGTGATATGTGTTCTCAAAAAATCCGAAATGAAATTATCTTGTGTTCATTTTGCGGTTTTGTTAAATCTAAGTTGGAATTGCTCCGCATTCCAACTTAAAAAGGGTATGAAAGCCCATACTAAATTGCATCAAAAATATACTTAAAACCTTACTACAATGTGTTAAAGTGGTATTTTAGACCCCACTACATTGTATGCAAGTGGTAATGGAAGACCGTAAAACATTGTTAAAAAAAAAGTAATTGAAGACCAAAACTACGTGGTATAGTTCTCTGTCTCACAGGAAAGTGTAACTTTAATTCTCTGATGATCAGTCAGGCATGACTGAATTGAATAAAACTCTCAATTTACTAAGAAATAATTACATATTGATTGCCTCATAAATAACCCAATTTGCAATTCAAAACAGAAATGACTTGTTACCCTTTTTTGAGGACCCCACTATTCAATTTATCTAGTTCTAGCAAATTGTGAATTATAAAACAGTTTGGATAGAAGCTAATATATATTATCAAAGAAGTTAATTAAAAATAAAAAGGGAAGGCTAAATCTTGTAGCAGGACTTAAATGATGTTTTAAAATGCCTATAGGCCTTTACAATGTATAGGCACTGACAGCATTTAAACATGAAATAAATCTAAACACTATACTACATGATAATATTATTATGTAGTAGTGATAAGATTTATTTCAAATTTCTTGAAAAAGACAATTTTTTCCGAAATAAATGTCCATTCCAATTTAACATTTTTTGCAATAGTGGTGAACTACTGTAAAAGATTCTTAACCTATAAAACTGCATTACTGTAAAGAGATTGAACATCAATATGAATGTCACAGAGTTATCAAAAAGTGTAAAATTTTAAGCAAATTGCAAGAATTTTCTCCTTTTCTCACAATGTCAATTTCTCTTTATTATGATTTTCTGATGAGACAAAGAATGGATTTATTCATGGTCGATAATCTCTTAAAGCTTCTTATTATATTGCACATCGAGGATAAATAAACAAGGTTTAAGAGGAAACTGATGTTATATCAAATATCTTAATTACTTTTCTTGATGGAATTATCCAGAAAGCATGTTGATGGATTAGAGCAAAACTATTGTAAGTGCCTATAGATGTATAGGCACCTACAATAAATTTGCACTAAATTCTCTTTATTTTGCCAAGGCAAATCATAGACAAACTGAAAATTGGAATTTAATCAGATTAGATTATGAGAAATAAGAAGGATGATGCGTGCCACCGTTGTCTTTAATTAATGTCCAAAAATATGGTTTATTAACATTTACTTTCTTGTAGCAAAATTAATTAACAATTCATTTGAAAATTATAATCATTGATAATTTGTAAAGCAATATTTTGTGCTCAAATGAAGAGCAAAACTAGAAGGATTTAAGGCAACTCTTGGAAATTGTGATCCGGATATGAATTGTATTGTGTTATTATGGAATTGATGACAATGAAAAAATACCAAGTGAATAAGAAAGTGCGACTACAATGGGTTCGCAACCCGTTGATATTTTCTGTGATGTTACAAGTGTTCAACAAGGGAAACCGTAACAATGTGGAACTGAAGGATATTACTCCCGCACAATCGAGGAAAATTACGTCGTTAAATTTATCGCCTCGTATACAAGTGAAAGTAAGAATTGTGGTAGTTAGAACGGCTTCAGTTGCTTTTCCTGCTTTTAGCTAGTAAATTAAAGCATCAATGTGAGAAATGAATTATTGCATCAATATTTACAGTTAGTTACATTATGAAATAGACTATCATTGCAATAATAAGCATTCTAAATTGTTCAATCAGTGTTCCATTCATGCAAAACACTCACTCAAACCATTCAAAAACGCTCCAAAATTACTGTATATAAAACAACTACATTCAAAATAAAAATCAGGAGAAAAAATTCATGATTTCACTGGCATGATTGAATTTTGTAAGCTTATTATGGGTTTGTAAAGACCTTGAAAGCTATTTATAAACGTATATGCAAATTCAATTAAAGGGAGGTAATAAATATCGCTCATTTTGTTCATCTTGAACAAAATTAGCGATATTTGATTACCTCCTTTTAATTTAACTAAAAAATCGCTCCACACAGTCATTCAATTTCATTCCAAAATCATTCCTATTGTCAATTTCTTGATGTTTTTAATTGTAGTCTATTGTTTATCCATAATAGTGACATATGATTTAAATAAACCCAAAACAGAAAATCCTATTCATGGAGGAATTATACACTACCTCTAACAATGCCTAGCAGCAATCTAACCATGTATAGCAGCAAGGTTGCTTTTGATGACAATGAATAAGCCAATCTTAACGATTTAAGGATCTCCATTTAAAATTTGATGAGTTATACATAATTATCGCCTTAGCTTATGTCATTTGTAGTTGACTATGAAATAATATAATGCCAAGCACAATGGTGCGTTCTTTGTTAAGCACAATAAGACGAGTCCGAAAGCGGCGCATGCAATGGATGCACAACCCAATTGTCATTGCGATAGCGATGATGCCGCAGAAGGTCGCAGATTCAAATGAAGATTTTCAGTCCCTTGAGTTAAGCGGGCGACCTTTGCATGATTTAACAGGAATTCAGCTTAGCAACTGCGGACTGACATACCATCGCCCACAAAGCGTTAACAGCAAGAGAAAATTCCGCCCGCTGAAAAGTGCGCCGCGCAAAGCATGGAGCCCTTTAGCAGTTCCAGGTCTTGTAAGTGCTTGAAGGATATGTTGTAAATCTGTTACACTATGCACACACATAATCATTCATTATAACCTTGGTCAAATTGTTGCTTTTCTCAAATTTAAAATACACATTCGGAATATCACTCGGCCTTTCCCGTAAACTGCAACAGACCTCTGATGTATGTAAGGCGGATGGATATGTAACAAAATTGTGCATTTTTTTAGGCAGAAACGGTGTAAGAAAAACTAGCACTGTAGATTTATATCTTTTACAGTAAATAACAGCTGAAAAATCTTAATTTTCTAGATTTTCTAGGAAGCAGAATCAATAGAGATTAATTTAAGTCCTGAGAACTTGTTTCCCAATTGATATAAAATAAATAGGTTTAAATGCACAGAATGAGACATTTTTCATACATCCTCAGGAAAAATTAATGTGCTAAAGCAACTTACTTTTAAGATGGGAACTCCACTAACAAAAAATAATATTTGAAAAAGAGCTTGCATTCAGCAAAGGCCAGCCGGCCCAAATGTTCCAAAAGTGAAATGCACAAGCTCTCAACCCTACTCATGCAGTCTCTGTAAAGCTTGCAGACTATGATTTGAACACCTCGGACAAATTGCTACTTTTAGTCTAGGATCACTGTTTCTTGGGTCACATTGTGGTCAGGTTTATTAAGCTTTTGTGGCTCATAATGTTTTTTTTTTACAAATTTGGATGAAGTTGGGTCAAAAAAGATGTGAAGGGGTCAAATCTTAGAAAAACCCTGTGTGCACTCTAGAGGCCATGTGTTTGGCTAAAATTTCTTGAAACTTTGTCAAAATGTTTGTCTCCATTAAATCTTGGTCAAAAATGGTCAAGTGGGTTCAAAAATGGGGTCAAGGGGTCAAATCTTTAAAAGAACATGATTGTATGAACCTGTAGAGGCCCAATTTTTGGCTCAAATGTCTTTTAACTTGGTCAAAATGTTTGTCTCCATTAAATCTTGGTCAAGTTAATGAATAGGGCTAATGCGGTCAAAAATGAGGTGAAAGGGTCAATTAATTCCAAGAGAGAAAAACTTACGCACACTGTAGGGACCACATGTTTGAAACTTAGTCAAAATGTTTGGCTCGATTAACTCTTGGTCAAGTTTTAAAATGGATAAAGTGAGGGCACATATTTTGGCCAAAAGTATTAGAACTTGGTCAGAATGTTTGTTTACTTTATAAGAAGTGTTTGAATTTAGATCTAGTGGAGTCAAAAATGAGGTCAACTAGGAATCAAATCTTTACAAACCTTTGTATGCAGTGTAGAGGCCACATATTTTGCTCAAATGACTAGAAATTTTGGCAGAATGTTTTTTTCATGATATCTTGGCTCACTGAAAAATCAAGTCAATGCAGATCAAAACTAGGACAAGGGGGTCAATTCTCATACAGAGGGGTATAAACATGGTGGTGTGATTGCCTGTATGAAATCAAGGATTGGTGGCATTTTATCATGCAAGCCACTGTCATAGCACAGTTGGTAGCCCGTCGGACTGTCCATCTAGAGGTCCTAGGTTTGTTCCCCGATGGGGGCACTCATTCTTTCTGACTATTTGTCTCTTATCAATGGGTTGATAATTGTAGACCTATGTGAGATAGCAGCTGGAGGCCAGAAAAGGATGTGATGGTAATACTGATGAGGGAAATGCCAGGAATCCATTGTTAGGTGCTTAAAATTTAGCCACCACTATATAACTGAAAAAAAATGTTATATGTATATGTGATATATATATGTGTATATTTATCATTTTGATAAACTCACTACCTAACCAGTAGAATTATCAAATACTTATATCCTGCTTTAGCTCATTTCACCCTATCTGACGTCATCTAAGCAGAGCCAAATGAGTGACGTCACCATGAACATAGCAATCACATGCAAAATGACGCGCTTTAAGAAAATTTTTCTTAACCCTTGTCATGCTGAATTAAAAGTCTTGACAAATTTGAAACAAAATCTAAGTGCTAAAAGCACCAAATGCAGAGAGGGAATTCATTTTGAAAATTAATTTTTTGAGCTTTTCTGGTTTCAAAATATAAAAACAGGTGCTATAGAAAAAGATCAGCTTGCACATTATGTGTTGTTTTTTGTCTGGAGTATATATCAAAAAGTATGCAGGCTAGAATTATGAAACTTTACAGGTGCATAGATCTCATTGAGGAGAAGAGCAGTGCACAAGAACCATAACTCTACTCATCATATTTTGTGAGTTAAAGCCCTTTGTTGAATGACAAAGAATAGGCTATTGACCTGCTTTTAAAGGGGGGGCATAAATGATTTACAAAAATCTCTTATTATGCTAAGATATTATTGCCCTGGCAGGTTGGAGCTGAAGTTACAGCGATAACATGTGTTCACTTTCGATTAGCATGTGCATTCTTTTGTTTTTAGAAAGAGATATTTGCATGCGTTTACTCAAACTGCAATCGAACTTTTGAAATAACCGAAAATATTGAAAAATTAAACTCACCAAATTATGTAACAACTGAGCCATGCCTTGCCAGTTGAATGATAACGCAGTATAGCAACTCCTCACTTACATCCTCCGAATCAGAAGGACCTGGAGACAATTCAGATTTACCATTGTCATGCTGAATAAAAAAGATCTGCTAAATTACACTCAAATCAAAGTGCCGAAGGCTCTGAAAGACAAAAAAGGTACACAAACATTTTCACTGTAAATTACAAGGCTTTACAAAATTCTTACTAAAAAATGATAAACAGGACTGGTGGTGTAGACTAAGATAAGACTGCACTATCTTTGTCTATATCTGACCTGTCAAAACCGGAATATTCCGTGTTCAGCATGACAAGGGTTAAAATTGCTGTCCGAGATTAGAAGGTTGTTGCTCAACTTCTCGTATTTCTCGTATTGACTTTTTAGCTCGGCTGTTTTTGGAGAAAACCCGAGGTATTGCTATAGCCTTTGTGTCGTCGTCGTTGTCCTCTAAGTTATCGTCATTGTGCGAAAGCTTTGACATTTTGTGATATCTTTGGTTCTATGGAAAGCATTTACTTAAAACTTGGGCAACTTATACTATCAAGGGGGATAACTCTATGTGCATTTTGAACAAATTATGCCCCTTGTTTTTTTACTTAGATTTTTTCCCACCATCCAGCACTTAACAGCCGAGCGTAGTCACTTGTAGGCAGTGCTCTTTTTATATTGAAACATCTGCAATAATTGTTTGAAAAAAAAGTGCAAAGCTTCCAATCAATTATTCAATAATCAAGAGAAATTCAAACAAATACTTTATTGACCCAAACCAATTTGTACCAGGACAATATGAAAGCTACGGATAAAACAGGTATATTGGTTTTCGAATCAATTTTTTTTTTAAATCTTGGCTCAAACCCTGTTTTGTTGGTACTCATTGGAATCGTCTTGTCAAGACGATTCAAATGAGTACCCACAACATAGGGTTTAATGAGAAATAATGATTTTAGACTTGCTTTTTGCCCCTCTTATCAATACAATATGAATGTCGTTATGTTTGTTTGTACGTCAAGTGAGTGGCTCTATGAGACTTCACTATGTCGGATATATTATATTGATGTTGTCAACCGAAACAAAGTGTTGGATATTGTGATCAAATGTTTTGTAGTTTCTTTTAGCGGAAAATAAAAGTTTGAGTGAAAATAATTGTGAAATGATGGAAAAAATATGTAATATTATAGAATTATTGGCTTAGTTTTTAAACAAAATTATATACTGGTAATAAGAATAAACATGTAATGAAATAGAAATATCGACTCAACTTAGCACAAAATTACTAACTGGCAATATTTTGGTTCGTTTTATCCATTGTCAGAAAAAGAAACTTATTTGTAACAAAAAGTCATATTAACTGATTGGATGTATTTGCAACAACTGCTTTGACTATATAGCCAGCTCAGCGTACAGGCTGACACAGCGGTGCAAACTCTTTGCCAATTTTAACCCGCTTTGCACATGCTCTTGCGTGCAAAGCTGGGTAAAATTGGCGAAATGTTTGCAGCGTTTTGTCTTCCTAAAAGCAGGGCTGGTTAACAATATACTATTTTCCTGACTTTAGGTGTGTTCTTAATTAAACAAAGTGTTGGTTATTGTGATGAAATGTTTTGTGATATTTTGTAGTTCCTTGAGAGTATTTGTTGATTTTATTGAGGTATGAAACAAAAATCTTATCTCACTGTATGAATATGGGAAGCGGATTCATACATGATTTTGATTAGATTTTTAGTTTCATTTCTCTATGAATAAACAAATATATCCTTCATATCATATGATTTAATGTCATGCAACAAAAAGGTAAAGATTTGATATCATTTGGACATTTTTCTTATGGGACTAATTTGTGTGGAAGCTTACAAAATAGCTGTGTATTCAAAATTAATTTCATTGAGAAATTAAGCAATTTTTCAGCCAATCAGGATTCTCGAAATCTGATGGAATCAACTAGTAGCTAATTTAAAAATGAAAGAAACATTAATTAAAAAATTGGATATAGCAAGAGTTGACTAATTGATCATATCATGGAATGTTATAGTATTTCACGCAAGAAAGATATTATAAAATTGATGGAAACATAAGTCTGACCAAAAATTGGAAAAAAATGACATTTGAACCTGTTTGTTGTTTGGAATGAAATAAAATATGTCAAAAGGAAAGAAAAAGGTAGGTTAGATTTAAAAAAAAAAAAGGACAAAAAATGTTGTTGGTTCAATAAACTACAGCTTGACTTTAGTGTAAATCTAAAGCAAAAATGAGCCTGAGCGTGACATTTTCAACAAATTCAATTGTTTGTGAGGTGCATATACACACAAATCGATGGCTCAGCGCGAAACAGTTGTAACTCCCTTTAAACATATAGGGAGTTACAACTGTTTCTCGCTGAGCCATTGATATGTAACTTTAAATATAAAGTTACCTGGTGATCTATGGATACTTTGAGATCTTATACAGGTATATCTACTAAATGCATTAGTGAAGACTGTGGTCAGACTTTGTTGATCCCCAGGATAGCCAGAGTCTGTGCTTTGCACATATTTAAGTTATTGGAAATCTCATGCAATTGCTCAAATGTGAGTTTTTTCTGAAATTTTTGGTGTAAGCATAGATGTAGAAGCCGGGAGCACGACAAACTTTAACCTAGGCTTCATCAAATTTTTGGGGTTGGGGAACCAATAAATTCTGTAACTTCGTGAGGCTTTAATGAAATGTTATAAATAACAACATTTAGGTTGCCAAGTAGTAAATTGCTTTTAGTGTATAATATTCATGATTTTGTTATTATTTACAAACAAACATTACAGAAGTTTGAATAAGCTATTGTTTAAACATTTAAGAAGAGCAGCGCCTATGGGTGCCTTTTTATATGCTCTGCTGCAGGTGCTGGATAATGCAAAAAACCAAGTCAAAAATAAGGGGCAAAACTCTTACAAAAATGCTTCCAGAGTTATCCTTCTTGATAGATATGACAGCTCTTGTGGTTGTGAAAACACATGCCAAGTTTCATTAAGATATTTCCAATAACAACAGAGATATGACCAAGGTTTATGTTTGTCACACTAATGCCTACGCCCATGCAAACGATCCCAAAGTGATGACAATACCTTGTTTCTTTTTTTTTTTTTTAAAAAAAAACAGCCAAGCTAATAAAATGAAAGTTTTGCAGTTGACCATTATTGAAAAAGTCTTACATTAACTCTTTGCTGTTTAATCCCTGCTTTTTACATGCGTGTGATTTTATGATTGAGAAAACATTGTGAAAAAAAAAAAGAAATTGCTTCTGACAAGCAATTTCTTCTTTTTCCACACTATTTTCTTCCCTACTAAATGGCTATTTTTCAAATTAAATCCGCTTTAAATTTTCGTCTGCTAAACCTTTGAATTTGGACAGGTCCAAAATTTTGAAAAACAGGAAAGGGTTAATGTCATTACAGTCAGAGGTCAGTATTTCACTTTGGAGAACAATGAATGATTTGAATGATCAATATGGTTTTTTTAGCTCACCTGAGCACATCTTGCTCAAGGTGAGCTTTTGTGATCGTTGAATGTCTGTCGTCCGTCGACCGTCGTGCGTTGTCCTCCGTCAACAATTTAAGTGTTTACACTCTAGAGGCCACAAATATGATCCAATCTTCATGAAACTTTGGTCAGAATGTTGGTCACGTCACAAGGATGAACCCTATAGAAAATGGAAAGGATCCATGCCATATCACGGGAAAAGGGGCCTTAAAGACAATTTTCTTGTTAACACTCTAGAGGCCACAAATATTGTCCAATCTTCATGAAACTTGGTCAGAATGATTGTCAGATCAAAAGGATGAACCCTATCGAAAATGGGAAGGTTCCGTTGCATATCACAGGAAAAGGGGCCTTAATGACAATTATTTTGTTTACACTCTAGAGGCCACAAATATGGTCCAATCTTCATGAAACTTTGTCAGAATGTTTGTCAGGTCACAAGGATGAACCCTATTGAAAATGAGAAGGATCCATGCCATATCACGGGAAAAGGGGCCTTATTGACAATTTTCTTATTTTCATTCTAGAGGCCACAAATATGGCTCAATCTTCATGAAACTTGGACAGAATGTTTGTCAGGTCACAAGGACGATCCCTTGTGAAAATGGGAAGGATCCCAGCCATATCACGGGAAAAGGGGCCTTAATGACAATTTTCTTGTTTACTCTCTGGAGGCCACAAATACTGTCCTATCTTCATGAAACATGGTCAGAATGTTTGTCAGGTCAAAAGGATGAACCCTATTGAAAATGGGAAGGATCTGTGCTATCTCACAAGAAAAGGGGCCTTAATGACAACTTTTTTGTTTTCACTCTGGAGGCTACAAATATGGTCCAATCTTCATGGAACTTGGTCAGAATGTTTGTCAGGTCACAATGATGAACCCTATTGAAAATGGGAAGGATCAGTACCATATCACAGAAAAAAAATATGACCTTTGCTTGAAATTTGCTTATTAAATGAGACAAAGATATGAAGGTGAGCGATATAGGACCATCATGGTCCTCTTGTTTGATAATCATGTACTCCTAGAATTATCAGAAAGGCGCATAATACAAGGGTTGATTTCTAGTATGACAGCATGAATAAAAAGAGCAAAATATTGTGCACAATTATTCATAAGAAATTCAATACTCTAACCATTCAAACAAATAAAAGAGAACAATTAGAAAAGAATTCCAGAATTAGTTGTCAGGAAGTTGAACTATACAAACAAGTGGGCCTTTGAGTACAACTTTATTACAAAACAAGTATGCAACTTTTGTTCAAAGTATCCTAAGGACTTTTTAGCTCACCTGAGCACATCGTGCTCAAGGTGAGCTTTTCGAGGGTTTAGCGCAATACTATAGTAACTCACATTTTTTGTGAAATCCACTTTTTTGCATAAATCTATCTATATATTCCATCTGCATCTACCAAAAAAATCTTTAAGCTTTGAGTTAATAAATAAAAGTTTTACAGGCTTAGTACAATATAATAGTATCTGCAAGTTAAGATTTGTCTAATTGCAATACTATAGTAACTGCACTTACTATAGTATTGCGTTCAAATTTCAACACTGGAAGCACAATACTAAATTGCAATACTATAGTAACTGCATATACCATAGTATTGTGGTGTTATTTTCAATAAAGTTATCCTAATATTTACTTGCAAAACTTTTTTACTGCTCTTCTGACATAAAAAAGATGACCTTTAGATAGATAACCTTACACTAGTTGACACTTTTATAGTGACATCACAGTTGATTAACATGATGTCATCTCATTACATTTCTACTTTCAGCAATCTCTATTTCTTGTAACAGTTAATCAGGACCTCTGGCTACATGCATGTCTTAATATTAATGTTATATAGAACTTCAATTTTATGCTGCACTGTAGAGGATATTCAACATGTGATACTTGAAAGAAATAATCAGGCAGTTGGGATTTTCTACAGTCTATTATAATGACACAACATACAAGAAGCCAAATGCATTTGGTCAAATGATCATGTATATCAAACCATAAAATCTAAATAAATCTACTAAAGAAATATAATAATCCTCTCGGACTTGAGTGAATAATTGTTCTTCTGAGAGAGCATATTAGTTTACTAAAAATATATAACACCAGAAGCAAAAGTGCATTATCTTGGTGGCATTACAATACAATTTTAGGAATTTTTTAGGAATTTAATATTCTGGCCCCAAATATGTGGTATATATTGCCAATTCAAATCATACACTTTTTCTTCTTCCTTACACTGGTCCTATTCACCTTGGAAACTAAGATTGATTCTACTAGTTTTGTGGTGACTGCTTTTTTTACTTCTTGACATTCTACTTTTGTGACTTCTGTGAAGCTACATTTCACCCCATCCTTCCCCTGAGTCTATCTCTAAGACTACACAATTAGCTTTTGAATATTTTGAATGTAGATCAAATTCAGATTCTTTGATTAAATGGAATGCTACAGTTATGTTTTTTCTCTATCTTTGAGTTTATTTAGTGTATGGATAAGAAGATAATGGGGTACATGTACTTAATACTTTATTATTGAAACCTTTAAGAAATCACAGAATAGAGTCCATTTTTTTACAAAGTCATCAACTCATTTATTAAGTGATGTCTTGCATGATCTCATACTTCACAACTCTGAAGTAATAAGTGATGTTTTGCATGATCTCATACTTCACAACTCTGAAGTTAGGTAGCAACCCATGTTTGAATTATGACAATGTGGCCAGTAAAGATGCATTCAAGAGGTTTTGACTGAGACAGTATGTAATGGGAAACTTAAGTTTTGTCTCTTACAGCTTAGACTGCTGTTTTGGAACAAAAAGTTGAGGTCTTGCAGTTTTCATCAGCAGTGACCTGTATAGTTGTATGCCTTTGAGTTGGCAGTGTGACAAATTGTGTCATCAATTTAAAATTCTTCTCTGAAACCACTGAGCCAATTTAAATGAAACTTTGCAATAACCTTTCTTTAGTGACTGTTTTCAAAAACTGTTTACAAAATCTGTTTGGTCCATAAATATACATGTGACAAGGGCTGGGCATTTTTTAGCTCGGCTGATTTTGGAGAAAACCCAAGGTATCGCTATAGCCTTCTTTTTGTCGCTGTCGTCATCATTGTCCTTGTGCGAAAACTTCGACATTTTGTGATATCTCTGGTTCTACTGAAGGCATTCACTTGAAACTTGACATCTCCTCCTAAATCTCTGGACCAATGAAACTTGGCCAGAATGTTTCTTGGATGACTTTTTCCAAAATTTACCCTTGTTTGCAAAATTTTGATTGGCCCATAAACATGGGCTAGTAGGGCTGGGCATTTTGACCCTGAAATCTTTGAATGACATGTTTTCCTATACCACTAGACCAATTCCAACTAGACTGTCGCAAAGCAGACTAATACCCACTCAAGTGCTTGTCAATAATAAAAAGCCATTTTCCATCAAAAGTTTCTGTCAAAAGTGGGTGGATTGTAACCAAAGTTCATTTGCATATCTCTGCTTGATAATGAAATCCGCCCATTAGTTGCTGAGAAATTGAGCTGCCACAAAAAGCTACAGACGAACTGACAGATGGACCAACTGACTCTATTATACACCCCAACCCCCCAAAAAAGTTTTAAAGGGTATAATAAAACTTAGCGAGAATGGTACGTGGATGACCCTTTCCAAAAACTACATTTTATTTGATTGACCTATGAATTTGGGTGTTGCAAGTCAGAGCATTTTTACTTAGAAATCTTTGAATGATATGTTTTGCTATTCAACAAGACCAATTGTAATTAAACTTGGATGGCCTTTCAAAAAATTGTTTGCTATATTTTAATTGGCCCATGAATATTGGCATGGTGGGGTGTGGCCTTTTTTGACTATTAAATCCTTGAACATCTCCTGGACCTATTTGAATGAAATTGTGCCAGAAAGTTCCTTGGGTGATCCTTTCGCACCATTTTTTCAATAAAACTTTGCCATACTGTTCCTTAGATTATGATGATGCTTTTAAAAAATGCTTGCCACATTTCAAATAACATCTCTGTAACAACTAGGCAATTTAAATGAAAGTTGTCAGTGTTACTTGGATGACATCCACTGGTTCAATAAAAATCATGTGAGCAGATGGAGCCCATTATTGCCCTCTTGTTTATAAAACTTATGTCCCATTTCATCTTTAGGCATATTTGAAAGATCAGATAGGAGCATGTTTGCAATGATGGTAGTACTGGTCATTTCTTTAGAAAACAGTAAACCCTATCAAATCAAGACAATATGTTGAATACAATTATGTTGGTAATAACTAATCCCAATGAACTGCATAACTCTATGAAAGGGAAAAAAAATTTTGTTTGAAAGAAATCGGGATTTAAGGATACATTTTCTTTTCTTGTTCCAAAGAACATTGATTGTAATATCCAGAGTTGACTGCAAATTTATAATTTAATGTCATCATGACCACATGCTCTCTGTATGATAAGAATTTGTAAAAAGCTACTCTCATTACTTGAAAAATGTCATAGGTTTACCTTTGAATTACCTTCACTTTACCCAACGTAAAACTTGTCAAAATGTCATGTTGATAAACAACCAAGTTTCAAGACTTTTCGAGCCAAAAATTTGGCCTGAGTGTTCAAGGTTTTGCGGAGATTTGACTCTGTTACTTGAATTAATGTTCAACTTGATTATGATATCAAGTAGATTAATTTATGTGGTAAAGTTTTTAGTCATCTTAGTATGAAAAGTGGCCTCTCTTAAGTGACTTTTTGAGATTTGACCCCATGACATTAATCGACTTTTTGAGATTTGACCCTATGACATTAATCGACTTTTTGAGATTTGACCCCATGACTAAGTTTTTTAACTTGATTTTCATCTTGTCACAAGATATAATGTTATATGCATTGACATCTCGACAAAGTTTTAAAATCTTTGAGTTAAAATTGTGGCCTGTTTTTTACATGCTTAGACCTCTAAAACTTGCTTAAAACTTTAATATTTGGCATAACATGATCCTTAGCCCATGAAATCAAACTTGAAACCAAAGCCTGTTTTGTAGGAATCCTAGTTTTACATTGAAAGAAAGGAAATACTCACAGTTTTGCTATTTTATAACAAATAGGCCAATCTAAATCTTTCAGTTTTGCATAGGGAATAGCCGTATCTTGTATATTTTCCAATGGAAAGTCTCCATTTTCATAAAAGTTTATCCTTATTTTAAGCTTTGGCCAAAAACTGTGTTCCCCTAAAGTGAAAATAAGAAATCATTATAAATTTCAGCATAATTGGCCCCCTTTTCAATGGTTCCATGGATTGTTCCCATTTTGCAATTTGTTATCTTTCTGGCCAAAGTCACACTTTCTAATTAAGTGTCACGAGATTTTGGCCAAAGCTGTGCTCCTTATATAGTGTATAATGTTACATAGAAATCTTCCAAGAGGCTCGATCTATTTTCCCCTATTTACCAATGAAACATTCTCTTTTGCAGAATGGTGCATTCTTGATAAATGTTGATAAAGTTTTATGAGGATAGGACAATTAAACTGTGACCAGAGTTTATGGCCAAGAGAAACATCCCAAAGTGGTTATGCACTTTTAAATATCATTTATTACTATAAGCATAAATTTTGTGTTTTTGTGAGATAAAATTCAACAGATCAAATATAATTATTTGCAATGATGTCAAGATGGAAATTCAACAGATCAAAATATAATATTTGCAATGATGTCAAGATGGATAGTTCCCAAAGAATACCTTTTATAGCTATACTGAAAGTAAAATGCTTTAAATCAGAAAATCTCTTAGGTAAAATAATTCAAGAGTCTGGTACATTATTCAATTTGATCATTCAAAGCCATTTTAAACCTGAATTTTGAAACTCTTAAAAAAAAAGCTGTGTGTGAAAGGCATGAATGGCTTGCTTCTTATTCTTAATATAGACTTTTCAATCATTTGCTGCAATTCTCTATCAGTTTAGGCCAGTCTAAAATAGTGTCTTTTGATAAAGGATTGGTTTGTTGTCAAAAGTTGTTTAAACAACAGAAGTAAAATATGACATTTAGTCAGATACAATAGTATTGCACACTCATTTATCCAAGAATATTTGAGAAATGGTTTGCAATACTGTAGTAAGTGCAGTTACTATAGTATTGCACAAAAGTTTTGGTGAGTCGTAATCCCATTTCAGAGGCAATACTATAGTAAGTGACTAAAATCAACAAAAACATGATTTTAGGAATTCTTTTTTAATTATTGTTCATATATCCATCTAACAAATGATAATTGAAGTCTTATACTAAAACTTTGCCTCATTTTTTGGAAAAATAAAAATTTGATGAAGTTTTTTCAGTCTCCTATAAAATTTTCAAAAATGCAGATACTATAGTATTGTGCCGAACCCTCGTTTTGTGATCATTGAATGTCCGTCGTCCGTCGTGCGGTGTGCGTCGTCCATCGTGCGTCGTCAGGCGTCAACAATTTAAGTGTTAACACTCTAGAGGCCACAAATATGATCCAATCTTCATGAAACTTGGTCAGAATGTTGGTCAGGTCACAAGGATGAACCCTATCGAAAATGGGAAGGATCCATGCCAAATCACTGGAAAAGGGCCCTTATGACCAATTTTCTTGTTTACACTCTAGAGACGACAAATATCATCCAATCTTCATGAAACTTGGTCAGAATGTTGGTCAGGTCACAAGGATTAACCCTATCGAAAATGGGAAGGATCCATGCCAAATCACGGGAAAAGGGGCCTTATTGACAATTTTATTGTTTACACTCTAGAGGCCACAAATATGGCCCAATCTTCATGAAACTTGGTCTGAATGTTGGCCAGGTCACAAGGATGAACTCTATTGAAAATGGGAAGGATCCATGCCATATCACCGGAAAAGGAGCCTTATTGACAATTTTCTTGTTTACACACTACAGGCCACAAATATGGCCCAATCTTCATGAAACTTGGTCTGAATGTTGGCCAGGTCACAAGAATGAACCCTATCGAAAATGGGAAGGATCCATGCCATATCACGGGAAAAGGAGCCTTATTGACAATTTTCTTGTTTACACACTACAGGCCACAAATATGGCCCAATCTTCACGAAACTTGGTCAGAATGTTGGCCATGTCGCAAGGATGAACCCTATCGAAAATGGGAAGGATCCATGCCATATCACGGGAAAAGGGGCCTTAATGACAATTTTATTGTTAACACTCTAGAGGCCACAAATATTGTCCAATCTTCATGAAACATGGTCAGAATTTTGGTCAGATCATAAGGATGAACCCTATTGAAAATGGGAAATATCCATGTTATATCACAGGAAAAGTGGTCTTTATGATAATTTTCTTGTTGTAACTCTAGAGGCTACAAATTTGGTCTAAACTTCATGAAACTTGGTTTTCTGTAGAAATGATCTCCTTTATGACATCTGCCTATTTAATTGATGAGATGTCGGTCAAAGAGACTCAGGGGAGCGATCTAGGACCATCTTGGTCCTCTTGTTATAATAACATGGACACACAGTCTTACAGGAATAACTAAACAGATTTCAAGACATTATCATTTCTCGGCTCGCTGGAGGGGAAATGAAATGTAGAAAATGAAGAAATTGCTTCAGGCAATTTCTTCATTGTTCACTAGGCTCTTTTTGATCTTCAAAAGACAAAAAAGTTCAAAAACTCACCCTCAGTAAATGTTACTGTGATAAAGAGAATGTGATTGAAATATTGTTTAAAAGTGGCATTAAAAACCCATTAATAAATTGGCTCAAGTAAGATGTGATCCTCATGATATCAGGACAAGATGCTCTTTGACTTTGATTTATTGAGTAGCTATAATGTCCTGAAATTGAATACCTGAAATCCTTAGTTAAAATGAACAAGCCGCTGCAATATTATGATAGTACTGAAATACTGTTAAAAAGTGGCATAAAACCCATTAATAAATCAGCTAAATTAAGTTGAGAGCCCAAGTGATATCAGGACAAGTTGCTCTTTGTCTTTGATTTATTTAGAAGCTATATTGTTTTCTCCTGATAATTTAAATGCCAGAAAACCTTGGTTAAAATGCCCAAGCCCCTGCAATATTTCAATAATACTGAAATACTGTTAAAAGCAGTGTTAAAACCCACCCAATTAATGAATCAGCTAAATTAAGTTGAGAGCCCAAGTGATATCAGGACAAGTTGCTCTTTGTCTTTGATTTATTTAGAAGCTATATTGTTTTCTCCTGATAATTTAAATGCCAGAAAACCTTGGTTAAAATGCCCAAGCCCCTGCAATATTTCAATAATACTGAAATACTGTTAAAAGCAGTGTTAAAACCCACCCAATTAATCAATCAGCTAAGTTAAGTTGTGAGCCTTATTGATATCAGGACATGTTGCTCTACGTCTGATTTATTGAGTAACTATATTGTTTTGTCCTGATATTGAATACCAGAAATCTTTGGTGAAAATGCTTAAGCCCCTGCAATATTTCAATAATACTGAAATACTGTTAAAAGCAGCGTTAAAACCCACCCAATTTATCAATCAGCTAAATTAAGTTGTGAGCCCCAGTGATATAAGGACATGTTGCTCTATGTCTTTGATTTATTGAGTAATTTTATTGTTTTGTCCCGATTGTTGCCACCTAAAATAGTCCAAGAAAAAACAATAAATAGTTTTTCTATGGGAAAATAATGGGCGGCATTAATTTCTCCCAGCCTTATCTCAGTATTGATTAAGCATTTACGATTGTCACGACAATTCATGTACTTTATTCAGTGCTTTTGTCTGAAAATTGGACATACCTGCTCTGTATTAACCCTTGACGTGCTGAACCCGGAATATTCCTGCCTTGGCAGGAGCTATAGAAAAACATCAGCCTGCACATATGTGCAGTCTGATCTCTGTCTATATCACCTGATTTTCCTTTTTAAACCAGAGCAGTTTCAGAAATTATATTTTCAAAATCAATTGCTGTCTCACAAGTAGGAAATACAGAGCTTTCAGCACTTTGATTTATATATCATTTCACCAAGATTTTTTATTCTGCATGACAAAGGTTAAAATTAATGTGACTCAAATAGTATTATAAACCAAGTCCAGTACATTCAGACCTGACGGCTGCACTCATTCATTCTGACTATTTGTCTCTTAATATGGGTTGATAATCGTAGACCTATGTGAGACAGCAGCTGGAGCTTAGGAAAGGATATGGTGGTTGTACTGGTGAGAGAAATACCAGGAAACCATTGTTAGGTGCTCCAGCCGCAACAATATAACTGATTAAATGTTGAAAGCTGTGTTAAACTCCATTCAATCAATCAACCAGTCCATTCAGAAATATAATCAAAATACACCATTTATTGTGTTGAACAACAAAAACCCATGGTTTGGTGCAACATCCACTTTGATTATAGATTGCATTGTTTTATATATCATAGCGCAATTGAAAGTGGTTTTCAACTCTTAAGAAAAAAACATTCAAGTTACAATTAGGGAATAGGGAAATGTAAATTAAAAAAAAAATCATTGAGATAAACGTTGAAATTCAAGAAGCTATCTAAAGTAATTTCTTCTTTCCTGGAAACCTTTTCTCTGTAGTTGGATTCAAAGTTAACCCTTTCCTGTATAATCCCTTTATTTACGTGCCCATGATAATATGATTGAGAAAACATTGTGGAAAAAGAATAAATTGTTTATAACCAGCAATTTCTTTTTTTCCCACACTTTTTTCTAACCTACTGATAGGTTACTTTTCAAATTAAATCCACTTTGAATTTTGACAAAACCATTGAATTTGGACAGGTCTAAAATTTTGTAAAACAGGAAAGGGTTACAGTTGTTGATTCACTTCCATCTGTTATCTTCCTTCAGGAGAGTAGACCAAGTACCAAAGACACAAAATCCAGCAGAAAGTCAGAAAACAGGCCCATCATCAAAACTACAGCTAAATCTCCAAATAGAGGCAAAGAGGTAAGGACTGTTAGATAAATCAATTCATTTCTAGTTTGGCACTTTTGAACAAAAAGTATAGTCATTGACTGTTGGCGTTATGTTTTAGGAACAGACAGGCACAGGCCTAGTCTAGGTGTAGGAGTTGGTGAAGTTAGCAACATCGTGAATTTGACAATCATTCTGATAAAAAAGAATCAAAATCGTTAGCTCATCACTCCATTCATTTGTTCCAAACACTCACTCCAATCACTCAGAAATGCTCCGACAGCCCAAAAACCATTTGAAATCATTCACAATGATCAATATTTCAATCAGAACCAATCAAATAATTACATGATTTTATTGGCTGATGTTGCTTTTTAAGTGTCTGATTTCTCTGTGATAGCACAAAATCAGAAAAGTATGTAGCTCATATTAATGGGGAGGAAAAATGTTTTTTGTTGATTTCGTCAATTAAGTCTTACCTCCCTTAAAAAAATAATTCAAAACTCGATTACTTTTCATTTAATTTCATTCCGAAACTTTTTCAAAATAAATAAATTGCCAATTCCATGATGGTCCCAACTCTATGAGTTGGTGGCCTGACAAACTTTTACCATGACCATTTATGAGAAGTACATAGAGGATATTGAATGAGTGGTCATTGAATACCCAATGTATTAAACAAGTCATCTATAAACAGATAAAAACGAGGCTGTGCAGAGTTTTTATCTGTGTTAGATGACGAGTTTAATAAATTCGTCATTTCATTTTTTCCGCGAAACTTATAACGCCGTTTAAAACTGACTTCACAATATATACATTATGACATCATTTTCTTGGTTACAGAATAGCCTTGTTATTCGCTCTGAGCTCATTTGCATAGTTATTACACTCATGTAATATAAAAAATATTCAACGGGTTTATTTCACTCCACTGACGTCGGTCATATTATAAATGTATATTCTATATTTTATATTTCATCAGGGTTCGACACTAAGGGGAGTACGGGAGTCCAAGACTCCTTATTATCCAGGTGGGACTCTTTGCATTTTGTAAGTCAGGAGTCTAATGGACTCCCTTGGTCATAGAAGAAAAATTAAACATGCTAATTAAATTTCATCTTTTAGCTCTTTTCACAACAAGAGATGCTGCAGATAACATTTCAGAAGGAACACGTGATAGAAGAAGAAATTGCCTTTATCAAGCAATTTCTTCTTTTTCACAATGCTCCTCCCAGTATCCAAATTTGGACTCCTTACTTTGAGTCTGGACTCTATGATTTCATATGATGGGAGTCCACTGGACTTCTTAACCACAAAAGTAAGTGTTGAACCCTGTTCATTTGGCTTATAATAGTTGTGCTCTTACTAGAAGCAATTACAATAATTTTGCATTAAGGTAGTGGAACCGTAATAGTTCCGCAATATTTCAGAGCACATGAACTTTCACAATGTCGACCGAGGTTTCCTAATGAGAATCATTAGGGAACCTCAGTTAACACTGTGAAAGTTTGTTACTTCCGAAACATTGCGGAACTATTACAGGTCCGCTACCTTAACATCTTGATATGTATTCTGAATTCTATAGATTTATATTAGATATTGCTAGCGTCAGACAATTTCTGTTAAAGCGACCAATTTCATCAAGCTACAATCATAAAAGTCACTTCAGTGTAATCAAAATCTCTGAAAAAGAGGACATTTTAATAAAAAGAATTCTGTATTATTGAATCTTATGTTTTTGGAACCAATTAGATTTGTCTCAATGAGACAATTCTAATCGGTTCCAACATCATGGGATTCAGTTAGACCTTTGTGACAATCTTTATAAAATTATGCAAGTAAAATCACCTTGTCTTGTCTATTACAGATATTGTATTAAATAACCATTCCCTTAAGCGACCCATTTAGGTTGTCCCTTAATTGATCAATTAATACAAGTTTTACTGTATATGTATTGACTTGACCTTTTCATTTGAAAATGAAGTAGATATTTGTATGTTCACCCCTACATTTTTTACTAAGAAAACCAATTCAAATACCTAAATTTTAGGAACTTTTTTAAGACCTTTTCTCTAATAGGAGATGGATTTCTTCTAAACAATCACTTATATGATTGTTTAGAGGAAATTCACCTTAAATTAAAGGAAAACGGGCCTAAAAGACATCAATTTGAATGTGTTTTTTTTTTTTAAATCAGAAAAAGCATACTTAATAAAAGCTCCCTGACCATGTTATGTATAGCTCCCTGGAGCATTTATTAGATGAAATACGGTATATTATGTAACCCTTTCTAATTATCAATTATTGCTTTCTTTATTACAGAAAGGAAAAGGCAAAGGTAAGTTACTTCCATTCTTTTTTAACAAACAACTCAAAATAAAGCTAATTAAAAAAATCTATTCTGTTTGACTTTGTATCCACTGGAAAAGACAATTGAGCCGGTATGTGACTTTCCAATAAATTAAAATGTGTGCCAAGCAAAGACCCTGATCAGCATGTGCAACTGCACAGTCTGATCAGGGTCTCTACTTTGCCCTTTGTAGGTTAGATAAGATAAGATATTAGTATCTTTAAACAGTCTGGTAAGTTTCCAAAAACACGATCTGGCTGCCTAGGATGCTCAATGATTGCCCTACACGCACATGTCAAATTGTTGGAAATGACATACACAGACTCATTTGTTAAATTCTAGCAACCAAACAAAATTTGAGACACTAAGCACGCGTGTATCAATAAAATTTGAGCAGAATCCCTTTCAAAGTTTGAAAAATTTTTGACCTCACACAAGAAAAAATGGTTAGGAAATATAATAAAAAAAAGATTTTTTTTTAAGTATTTCAAACCTAAGTGTGATGAGGTAATTTTTGTTTCATACTTCTATAATTCCTATAATTACAAAAAAAAATGCAAGTACAGTCAAACTTTGGTCTCTCGAACAGGGGTAATCTCGAGCACTAGGGAAAATTCGAACAAGGATCTCAGTCCCGGCAGAATTCGCTATAATTCATTGTGTTTGACCTCGGAAAACTCGTACACGGGGCCGGTCGAACTCTCGAACACATTCTTCAGTCCGGAAGTTAAAAATGCTTTATATCTTACCTGGAAAAATTTGAACAAAGGGTCTATCGCTAATAACAAGATGTCGTATTTAGGTGATTTTCACACTTTTCAACTCGTAATCCTTTGACACCTTATTGTCAATAACTTGCGTCACCGTGCGTCCTAATTACCCATTCCGTGAAAAATACACTGTTTTATTTAATTGAATTAACTTGTTGATTGGCCATCTGCTGTTTACATTCATTACTATATATTGTCTCTTATTGATATTTCGGCAACTAGTTAACTTAGCGATGTCAAAAAACATACAGACACGTAACGTCTGCTTGAAAGTATGACAAGAAGGGTCCGAACAATTGACTCGTGTTAAGATTTTATGGTTTAAATGTTATATGGATCTATATTTTCCAAAAGACTGACGTAAATTTATATATTCAAAAACATTCAAGGTTTAACATTTGAACGGTGTTTAAATTTGACTTTAATTATTTTTTCACTTGCAATTGAGGCCGCGTACGTAACAGGAATAATAATACAATAGCGGCTTTTTTATAAACAAAGGGAATGCAACAATAAGACTCTTTAGTCGAAAGTTATTTCTTCATCTTTTTTTACTTTATTAATTTTCAAACACAAATCCCGTGGATCAATCCTTAAAACTCTAAAAAAGCAGTGAATTAAAAATTAAAATTGAAGAACCAAATAAGTAAATGTATATTCGGATATGATGTATTACCAGATGTGGCGCATCTTTTGGTACCTTTATAGTTTTTTGGATTGGTCGAACAACCGATCTCTCGAATAAATTATCAAGTCCCCAAGGTGTTCAAGCTACCGAAGTTTAACTGTATTTTTCTAATTTGGAGACATTTTTATATTGTACTTTGTGCCCCATCATGCAAATCAATGACTGTGTACTAAAAATTTTCTTATAAGCATGAATTATATATTTGGCTAATCTGAGAAAGCTTCTCTCTGAAATTAACTGCTGAATCCAGAATATTCGTGCTTTGGATGAAGGTATATCCAAAGATCAGCCTGCACTTAAGTGCAGTCTAATCTTACTCCTCTCACCTGATTTTCCCTTTTTTTTAGCTCAACTGAGCACGAATAACAAAAAGGGTGAAAATAGGGAAATCTTCAAAAATCTTTTTCTGTGAAACCAGACAGCAGACAGCTTTCATATTTAGTTTGTAGCATCATCTAGTGGACCTCTACCAAGTTTGTTCATATCAAGACCCTGGGGTCATATTTTGGGCTTTGCCCGGAAGCAACCCTTTTTACATAGAATTAAAGAGTGAAAATCTTTAATAATCTCTGAAACCAGATGGTAGACAGCTTTCATATTTGGTATTTAGCATCATCTAGTGGACTTCTACCTAGTTTGTTCATATCAAGACCCTGGGATCATATTTGGGCTCCACCCGGGCACATCCTGTTTAGCTCAAATTCTGAGCAAGATGGGTGAAAATAGAAAAATCTTCGAAAATTTTCTTCTCTAAAACCAGATGGCAGACAGCTTTCATATTTGGTATTTAGCATCATCTAGTGGACCTCTACCAAGTTTGCTCATATCAAGACCCTTGGGTCATATTTTGGCTTTGCTCAGGTGCATCCTGTTTAGCTCATCTGAGCACGATGGGTGCAAATAGGAAAATCTTTTATAATCTTCTTTTCTGAAACCAGATGGCACACAGTTTTAATATTTGGTATGTTGCATCATCTAGTGGACTTCTACAAAGTTTGGTCATATCAAGACCCTGGGGTCATATTTGGGCTCCAACGGGGCACATCCCTTTTAGCTCATCAGAGCACAATGGGTGAAAATAGGAACATCTTCTTCTGTGAAACTAGAGGGCAGTTAGCTTTCATATTTGGTTTGTAGCATCATCTAGTGGACCTCTACCAAGTTTGTTCATATCAACCCTGGGGTCAAATTTTGGCTCCACCTGGGTGCATCCCTTTTTAGCTCCACTGGCTGAAAGCCACTGGGGCTATTGTCATGGCGTTGTGTCCGTCGTGCGTCCGTCCGTCCGTGCGTGTGTGTGTGCGTGCGGTCGTAAACTTTTCTTTAAAAATCTTCTCCTCAGAAACTACTGTATGAATTTCAACCAAACTTCACAGGAATGATCCTTGGGTGACCCTCTTTCAAAGTTGTTCAAGAAATTTTGATCCAATGAAAAACATGGATTTTATGGGCGTGGCTAATTTCCAAATATGGTAAAAAGTGACTTTTCGCAGATCCTAATTGATAGATACCAATTAAATTTTACCTGAATGATCCCTGGGTGCCCCTTTATCAGTCTACCAAAAATTATTGTGATCCAATGAAAAATATGCATTTTATGGGCTGAGGTCATTTCTCTATATGTTATATAGTGGAAACTTTGAAAATCATTTTCTCAGAATGTAATTGATGGATATAAACCAAATTTCACTGGAATGATCCTTGGGTGACCCTTTATCATTCTACCAAAAATTATTGTCATCTGATGAAAAATATGCATTTTATGGGCGGAGGTCATTTCTCTCTATGTTATATAGTGGAAACTTTGAAAATCATTTTCTCAGAATGTAATTGATGGATGTAAACCAAATTTCACTGAAATGATTCTTGGGTGACCCTTTATCATTCTACCAAACATTATTGTCATCGGATGAAAAATATGCATTTTATGGGCTGAGGTCATTTCTCTATATGTTATATAGTGGAAACTTTGAAAATCATTTTCTCAGAATGTAATGGATGGATATAAACCAAATTTCACTGGAATGATCCTTGGGTGACCCTTTATCATTCTACCAAAAATTATTGTCATCTGATGAAAAATATGCATTTTATGGGCGGAGGTCATTTCTCTCTATGTTATATAGTGGAAACTTTGAAAATCATTTTCTCAGAATGTAATTGATGGATGTAAACCAAATTTCACTGAAATGATTCTTGGGTGACCCTTTATCATTCTACCAAACATTATTGTCATCGGATGAAAAATATGCATTTTATGGGCGGAGGTCATTTCTCTATATGTTATATAGTGGAAACTTTGAAAATCATTTTCTCAGAATGTAATTGATGGATATAAACCAAATTTCACTGGAATGATCCTTAGGTGATCCTTTATCAGTATACCAAAAATTATTGTGATTGGATGAAAAATATGCATTTTATGGGCGGAGGTCATTTCTCTATATGTTATATAGTGGAAACTTTGAAAATCATTTCAACATCAGTAGAACCCAAATATCTTAAAATCTAGTCAAACCTCAGATTTGCTTTTTCAAGAATTTCAAGCCTGTGGAGCGACTCAAGCCATTCATGGCTTTCTAGTTATATAGAATCAGAGAGCGAAAGATATATTTTTCTTGCTCTTGGCTGATAACATTCCATGGTATTGATCTTATGTAGAAATTATCTCTTTGTTGACATCTGCCTATTTAATAAATGTGATGTCCAAGGGGTCAAAGAGACTCAGGTGAGTGATCTAGGACCATCATGGTCCTCTTGTAAATGATAATTCTAGAAATAATATTTTTTGAAATAAATACTGACCCACAATTAGTGCATTCAGTGCTTGCATGACTTCAATTTCAATGCAAATTTGCAAGGATTTTATTCAGCTTGACAATGGTTTAAAATATATATATTTTTTTCAACTTAAAAGAATATGCAGAGACAGGTGTGCAGGATGAAGGTGGGGATCCTAACAAAGCCTCGGTGGATAAGTCCAACGATCCAAGTAGACAGCCGACCCGTCAATCTAAAAACCTGGAACCAGTGGTGGAGACAGGGGACCAGGAATTTACAGACGCTTTTGAGTTGGATGATGAAGAATCATGGGTAATTAAGAGATTATTTTTAGCCAGTGTACTTTTGTGGTACACCCCTGGCTTTTGTGTACAAAACAGTTATTGTGAAATAAGGTCATGCAGCTCTTCAAGTTCTGCTATTTCCATAGATGCAATATATGTTTTGAATTTTAACCAAAAGTCATTGAGAACCCACAATATTCTTGCTTTTTTAGGAGGTATATATAAAGCTCATTGTGCATTTTAATTGACAGATTGAAATTTGAATTTTCAAAACCAAATACATACTCATAATAAGAGCTTTTAGCACTGATTTAAATGTAATTTTACCAAGGTTTTTATAAGCTCACCTGAGCACATCGTGCTCAAAGTGAGCTTTTGTGATCATTTAATGTCTGTTGTCAATGGTGCCTTGTAAGAAGTCAACAATTAAATTCCAATCTTCATGAAATTTGGTCAGAATGTTTGTCAGGTCACAAGGATGAACCCTATTGAAAATGGGAAGGATTTTTGCCATATCAAGGGAAAAGGGGCCTAAATGACATTTTTCTTGTTTACACTCTAGAGGCCACAAATATGATCCAATCTTCTTGAAACTTGGTCTTAATCATTGTCAGGTCCCAAGGATGAACCCTATGGAAAATGGAAAGGATCCGTACCACATCATGGGAAAAGAGGCCTAAATGAGAATTTTCTTGTTTACGCTCTAGAGGCCACAAACATGGTCCAATCTTCATGAAACTTAGTCAAAATGTTACATGGATGAACCCTATTGAAAATGGGTAAGGATCTGTGCCATGTCACAGGAAAAGGGACCTTTATGACATTTTTTTTGTTTACAGTCTTAGAAGCCTCAAATCATTAAAGTCAATAACTTTGCTGGAAAATTTGATTTATTAAATGAGACAAATATACGAAGGTGAGTGATATAGGACAATCATTGTCCTGTTGTTCAGCATGTCAAGGGTTGAGACAGTTTTACATTAAGGGTCAAGTTATTTCTTGCCTTGGGCAGTTATTGTTGCCCGTAATATCTAGAGTATCTCTCATGTAGTGGGCTACCAGCTTTAGACTGATCCAAGTATCAACTATCAAAATAGCCTAGAATAGGCTAATCTTATAGTTGACAGTAAGATCAGTCTATGCATAGGTAGGATCTGGGCTAGAAATAACTTGGCCCTAACTCTAAACATTGTGTTTTTACAGTCGACAGTTCCAGCCGGTCATGTGGTGGGGAGATTTGCACAGTACAGACGGCTGGTATGTATTAGTGTTCATTTTTATCCACCCTACTTGCTATAATTTATAAGCAGGACATCATACTTGTAATTGCAAAACCATTTAACTACAGCTTGATCAAAGGTTTTGGAATTACAATGATGACATAGTTATCACAACAACATCTCAGTATATGTGCGTTAGAGTGTTCATTAGTATCGCAGTGTGATTTTGTCCTGACAATTACTTCTGTATCTTAAAGGATGGATTTTAAAAAAACTTGGCACAATTGTTCTCCGTCATAAGAAGATGTGCTTTTTGGATGAGCCACTTGGCATGGATGTTCCTTGGGCAACCCTTTACTTAAATTTTAAAAAAAGGTTGATTGACCCCCAAATATGGGCTTGGCAGGGTGGGGCTCACTTTCACTATAAAATCTTTAAAAATCTTCTTCTCCCAAAACAGTGAGCCGATTTCAATGAAACTTGGCATGAATGTTCCTTGGGTGACCCTTTACTTAAATTGTTCAAGAAATTTTAATTGACCCCCAAATATGGGCGTGGCACGGGGGTAGGCTTATTTTCACTTGAAAATCTATAAGTGTTCTCCTCCCAAAACATTGGGGGGTTTCAATTAAACTTGGCATGAATGTTCCCCGGATGACCCTTGACATTAATTGTTCAAGAAATTTTGATTGCACCTTAAATATGGGTGTAGCAGTTGGAGGCTTTTTAAGCTCAGCTGAGCACAACATTCTCAAGGGAAGCTATTAGGATCACCCTAAGTCCGTCTTCAGTTGTGTGTCGTCGTCCGTTGTGCGTTCTCTGTCGTCAACAATTTAGAAAAACTTCTTCTCCTTAACCACTGGGCAGATTTCAATGAAACTCTGCCAGTATGTTCCTTGGATGACCCTCTTTAAAATTTGTTCGCTTAATTTTGATTGGCCCATAAATATGGGCTAGGCAGGGTGTGGCATTTTTCAACTTTGAAATCTTTAAACGACATCTCCTCCTGAACCACTGGGCGGATTTCAATGAAACTTTACCAGAATGTTCCTTGCTCGTGAAATTTTGATTGGCTCATAAATATGGGCGTAACAGGGCGGGGCCCGAAACCTTTGAAAGACATCTCCTCCTGAACAACTTTGCCGAATTCAATCAAATTTTGCCAGAATGTTCCTTTGCTGACCCTTTTCAAAAATTGTTTGTGAAAATTAGATTGGCCTATAAATATAGGTGTGGCAGGCTGGGGCTTACTTTGAGCCCGAAACCTTTGAAGGACATCTCCTCCTGAACTACTTGGCCTATTTTAATGAAATTTTACCAGAATGTTTCTTGGATGACCCTTTTTAAATATTGTGCGCCAACATTTTGATTGGCCCATAAATATGGACATGGCAGGGAGGGGCATATTTCAAGCCTCCTCAGTAATGAATGGGTGGAAAGGGTCTTTTCTTACTTTAAAATTTTGGAATAAAATCTCCTTTTCAACAATAAGGCAAATATGAATGAAACTTTGAGAGAAAGTTACTTGGATGAGTTTCACTGGACCAATAAATTTCTGGTGAGCGATTTAGGGCCATTTTGGCCCTCTTGTTTCAAATTTAAACCAATTAAAATTCTTCTACGCTAATTAAGGGTCAATTTTAATTAATCTTGGCATGAATATTCTTTAGGTGCACTTTGACTTAAACTGGTCTAGAAATTTTGATTGGCCCATTAATGTGCATGTGACAGGGTAGGGCCAACTTTCACTTTAAAATCTCGAAAAATCTTCCCCTAATCAATTGGAATAATTTCAATAATCAATAAATGAATGACTCTTAACTTAAATTGTTCTACTTATGAATGGTCTACTAGTTGCAATTACCTTAATGTTTGTAGTAAGATGGGTAAAGAGTATGCAGGTAATTGATTAACAATGATTGAGTATTTTGGTGAAATGTGGGCAAGAAGTCATTATAAAATAGTTCTGAAGAGATTTCAAAGTGTTATTTTCAGTCAAAGTAAGCTTTGTTTAATGAAAGCCTATAGATGTTTAAGCCAGTGGAGCAATATGGGCCCTCTTGGGCCTCTTGTTTTTAGCTCGACTATTCAAAGAATAGGGGGGCTATTCCAGTCACCCGGGCGTCTGCGTCAGCGTCAGCGTCGGCGTCAGCGTAATGCTTTGGTTAAGTTTTTACGTGCAAGTGTTTAAATTCTATGTTTCTATTAAAGCTATTGCTTTGAAACTTTGCACATGCTTCTGTGACCATAATATCAGCATCTAGACAAAGATTCATTACTCTGATATTGAATTTGGTGGAATTTTAACCATTTTCGGACTTAGAAATCTTGGTTAAGTTTTTACGTGCAAATGTTGTTTATCTGAAATATTTCTGTTTCTATAAAAGCAATTGCTTTGCAACTTTACACATGCTTCTGTGACCATAATATCAGCCTCTTGACAGAGATTCATTACTCTGATATTGAATTTAATAGAATTTTACCCCTTTTCGGACTTAGAAAATCTTGGTTAAGTTTTTACGTGCAAATGTTGTATTACTGTAATATCTCTATTTCTACTAAAGCTATTGCTTTGAAACTTTGCACATGCTTCTGTGACCATAATATCAGCCTCTAGACAAAGATTCAATACTCTGATTTTGAATTAAGTGGAATTTTAACCCTTTTCGGACTTAGAAATCTTGGTTAAGTTTTTACGTGCAAATGTTGTACATCAGTTATAGCTCTATTTCTACATAGGCTTTTGCTTGGAAACTCTACACATGCTTCAGTTACCATGATATCAGCTTCTTGACAAAGATTTATTACTCTGATATTGAATTGAGTGGAATTTTAACCTTTTTCAGACTCAGAAATTCTTGGTTAAGTTTTTACGTGCAAATGTTGTACATCAGTTATATCTCTAATTCTATTAAAGCTTTCGCTTTCAAACTTTGAACATGCTTCAATGATCATAACAAAACCCTCTTAATAAGGATTCAATTCTCTGGTATAGAATTTAGTGGATTTATAACCCTCTATGGACTTGGAAATTCTTGGTTAAGTTTTTACGTGCAAATGTTGTATTTCTGTAATATCTCTATTTCTACTACAGCTGTTGCTTGGAAAATTTACACATGCTTCTTTTACCATAATATTAGCCCACAGAAAAAGATTCATTACTCTGATATTTAATTTAGTGGAATTTTAACCCTTTTCGGCCTTAAAAATCTTGGTTATGTTTTTATGTGCAACTGTTTTATGTTAGTTGTATATCTGTTCCTACTAAAGCTATTGCTTTGAAACTCTGCACATGCTTCTGTGACCATAATATCAGCCTCTAGACAAAGATTCTTTTCTCTTGACTTTCATTTTATTGAATTTCCAATGTCGATATTGATTTGCTGTTACTATCCAGCACTAGGAATAGTCGAGCTTCGCTGTCCTCCGACAGCTCTTGTTTGCATATGTTAAATTAATTCACACAATTTTGATTGGTTAATAAATTAAATTTTTGCATGGATATTTGTGTAACAGTGAAAAACTATTGCCCTCAGTGTTGGGGATGACTTTATAATATGACCTACGGCACAGGAGTGAAATAAACCTGTTGAATAATTTTGATATTACATGGGTGTTTATTACACTTGTGGAATAACTATGCCAATGAGCTCAGAGCGAAAAGCGGAACTATTTTGTAACCGCGAAAATTACCTCATAATGTATCTATTGTGACGTCAGTTTTAAAGGGCATTATATGTTTCACGGAAAATTGAAATGTTGAATTTCAAGAATTTCGCCGATTTTACATAAAAATTCGGGTCAGATTATATATAAATTGATTTTAAAATTTGTGCTCATAGATTACAGAATTTGTTAAACTCGTCATCTTAAACAGATGAAAACTCGGCGTAGCCTCGTTTTTATCTGTTTATAGATGACTCGTTAATAAATTCGATATTCCATGACCACTCCTTGGGCATCAGGCAATAGTTCAGAATGTCATCCCCTCCACCCTTGGACATGTAGTTATCTGTATTGTTATAGCTGGAATACACAGAAAACAAAACTTAAATGAGGGATATTGGTAGGTTATCTCCCTTGAAATACTCTCAAAGGAGGAAGGGTCCAAATCAGTGGTTACCTTGGGGTTTATCCTTATTTCCTATGCACTATAAGATTTAAAGATTAGCTCTAAATCAAATATTGCGCAATTCATAAGAAACGTTTGAGGTAAACTAAATATTAATTTTTCTACTTAACTATTCAAAACTTAAACATAAAAATAAAATTTGCAATTTCCCCATAGAAACCATGGATAAAATCAAAGGAAAATTCCTCAAAGGACCACTAACGATTTTGGAGCACCTTTGATTTTATCCACAGAAAAACGAGAGAGAAAACACACAAAAGTCTCCAATAGTTTTCACTGATAAACAAAACACCATTTAATAACTGTATGATATTTGCTTCAGAGTATATCCAAAATGAAAGAGCTGGGTGAACAGTTAAATGTGATGTTAATGAAAATGTAATACCATGAAACAACTGTATAATATTTGTTTCAGAGTATATCCAAAATGAAAGAGCTAGGTGAACAATTAAATGTGACATTAATGAAAATGTAACACCATGAAACAGCTGTATAATATTTGTTTCAGAGTATATCCAAAATGAAAGGGCTAGGTGAACAATTAAATGTTACATTAATGAAAATGTAACACCATGTAATAACTGTATAATATTTGTTTAAGAGTATATCCAAAATGAAAGAGCTGGGTGAACAGTTAAATGTGACATTAATGAAAACGTAACACCATGAAACAATTGTATAATATTTGTTTCAGAGTATATCCAAAATGAAAGAGCTGGGTGAACAGTTAAATGTGACATTAATGAAAAAATGTAACACCATGAAACAACTGTATAATATTTGTTTCAGAGTATATCCAAAATGAAAGAGCTAGGTGAACAGTTAAATGTGACATTAACAAAAACACACAGAAAGGTGAATTCATTGAAGATGCAGTTTACAGAACATAAAAATAAATGGGAAAATGTGAGTACAATTTAACATTTTCTTAGCTATGACTTTTGCAAATGGATACTTGTTCATGATATGTTGGCCTTTGAAAACAAAGTTCAGTGTTTAAATGATAAAAAAAGTTAGTATGTACTGGATGGGCGACACCTTAAGGGCTTTGCGGGAGAGAAATGAGAGATGAATTGAAATGAATTACAAGAAATTTTTCCCATGTTCTAGGGGACAAAAGTTAACAAAGACAAATTACATTTACATTAAATGTAATGTAGAAATATGCTTGAAAACAATACATGGGGCTCTACGTGTATACTCACTTTAATTGGGCCGTCTGGGTAAATTTCTGAGTTCAAAACAAGCTACAAGATTCCTGTATTCTAAAACTCTTACGCTTATTTGACATAACACAATTAAAACTTTCCGGCATAATCAGTGTGATTTTACATATGCCTATGTCCAAATCTTAAACACAACATGGTGGAATACATAGAGGGACTTCATAGCTTCTTTGGAATGTGCGTATCCAAGCAATGGAGGAGTTTACTTATAACTGGATGGCTAGTTACTTTATAATTTTATAAATATCTCGTAAGCAATATTTTTAAACGGATAAGTGTTTTCTATAAAGCTAGATCGATATATCAGCTGTATTCCTAAAAATAAATTAGTGAAATTCCCAGCATAGATTCCTAGGGCATCAAGTTTCTCCAAAAAGGGCGAAATACCAATCTTTAGCACTAAAGATCATTCTATCTGAATGAATCCAACATAGAATTTGTTCAATTCATCTTCTCTCATATTCTATTTATATGACTTGCAATAGTTTGATGCTGACCCTTTAAAATAAACTAGCTTCAACACATTGACCTAATAGAACTACAAGACACTCTCAAATCTTGTGATTAATAGATCAAAAGAAGCATTACATCTTTTTCCAACCCTAATTGCATTCAAATAACAATCATCCTCTCATATTTGTATTAGCCAGAGTTTAACTGACAAAAAATATCACTTCAACCATGAATTTAACTGATGAAATTCTCTATAAACAGGAGAGAAAGATTTTGATAGAGCAAGTAGAGCAGGCTCAGAGGTTACAGACTGACGCAGAGAAGGAGGCCGATGCTGCCATGACTCAGCTGGAAGAGTTCATTAATGAGCAGGAAAAACTGGTAAGCTATTACCTGTTAGGAAAAAAACTTAAAATTTGTCAGAAGGAGTTTTGATCAGATCTAGGACAGATTTTGTTTTGGTCACAGTGGAACAAGGCACACAGGGTTCCACACTAAGGGGAGCGGCTATCAATCTTGGTTCTTTCATTGGCCCACACATTCGGTGTGAGTACTGTTTTTTTCTAGGAAGCAGAATAGAGGGGGATTAATCTAAGAACTTGTTTCCCAAACGATATAAAATAAATAGGTTTAAACGAAACACGAAGGGGAGTCCAGGAGTCCATGACTCCATGGTAATCTGTATGGACTCCTTAACTTTGCAAGTAAGGAGTCCGAAGGACTCTAAGGATCATATGAGAATCCTTGAAAACCAAATGTGTAGGGCAGCTTCCTCTCTCACAATTGGTAAACTGTAGGTAAAAAGTGATGAAGATAACATTTTGCTTGCATTTACTAGTCTTTTGAAAGAAAATCATCTTCTTTGGGGAGAGAAAATTGTTGAAAGAAGAAATTGCTTTTAACAAGCAATATATCTTTTTTCCACAATGTTTTCGCAATATTAAAATCTGGACTCCTTACTTTGAGCTTGGACTCCTTGATTTCAAAAGTTTGGAGTCAAATGGACTCATTACTTATAGAAGTTAGTGTCCATCCCTGTCACTTGGCCAAATTTTAGGTAAACCTTGTAGTCGCTCTTGAGTCTACATTTTTTCACTCAGTCAACTTTGAAATTGATTAAAATTTGAGCCTGTGTGTGACATTTCCAAAATTTCAACTGTGCGTGATGAAAAGACGTTGAGTAGCCTTGGCACTCACACATTCCGTGAAATTAATTTTGGGTTGTAAATAGCGAATTTGGATTCTTAGCCATCTATTGAGTGCATAGTTAAGAATCTGATCAGACTGTGCGACCACACAGGCTGATCTGAGTCTCAATGTTGCGCACATATGAAACTGTTGGAAATGTCACACACAGGCTCATATCATAGTTCAGTCGAACTGGTTCCGATTTTTTTGTTTTTAAATATGATTAGTAAATTTGCTGAAGCTTTTGGTCATCATTTTAATTAAGTTTTTAAAAAAAATCTTCTTTTATTTTCCGACTCTAGGAAGATGAAGAGGAAACCAAGAGACAGGAAATCATCAAAACCATGTCACGGCCAGGAACTGTTAAACGTGATACGTCGGGTATAGCTGACAAAAAGACAGAAAGGAAGTCTTCAGTAGGTAGGTAGAAATGTTAAATGTGGTTTTAAATTTCATAAGAAAGCCTATGATTGGTTGTGACATTTGTCTCGACCAATCACAGTCCTTGCTATGAAATTTTAAACATGTAACTGGTCCAATTACATGCCTTGTTAAATAATATTTAAATATGTGCATATAGCTTTTATATATTTGATTTTTTTTCTGGATAATATTGAATTATTAGAAATGTTATTGAAAAGCTGTTTAACCTGGAATATTTTATTCACTTGTCTACTGATTCATAGTTCCATGAAAATAAACATATTATTCTCTTCATCTTTTTTTGTATGCCAGTTGAAAGACTGAGTGTCTGGTGGGCACCTGTCTGGCTCGCGGGCAGGGGGGGGGGGGGGGGGGGGGGGGGGGGGGGGCGGCATCCATTTCTGTGTCTGTAACATAAATCTGTCACCATATGTCAGATTGACTTGTAACTTGGCAATTTTTGTTCCTCTCATGAATATGGAGGGCAGTGCACAGGAACTGAAACTTTTAAACTCTTCTTAGCTTATTCTTTGAGTATTTTCTCTTTGTTTTTCATACTTGAACACCCACCAGTGTAAACTGGCATATTTTGTGACAGTTTGCCACCTTATTTTTCAGGGGAAAAGCGTGAGGGAACTCCACAAGAAGAAAGACTTCATTCTGAAAACTCTGATCAAGAACTGAAAAACCTCATGCAACAAACTGATGATGCCAAGGTACATAAAATGAGCTTATGTGTGACATTTCCAATGATTTGACATGTGCGTAAAGGGGCAAACATTGAGCACCCTAGAAAGCTATGTAGTCCATATAGAAGAATGTCTTACTGCCTCTAAAGATGCTTTGAGACCTTAGCTATTTACAAAGTGCACAGTGAAGTCTCTTGAAAGACATTGGATGCACAGGCTGACCAGAGTCTTTGCTAGGTGCACTTTTGAACTTGTTGGAAATGTCAGGCACATGCTGTTTATTGCTAGTTTTTCAGTTGATTTCTTTAGCTATAGTTCTTTGAATCAAAAGGTTTTAGATATTTTGTTTTTGCTTGACAATCCATGAGTCTGCGAATTTTAACACACTTCCAGTTGACATTATTTGACTTGTACAAAGTAATCTTATCCCAACAAACCATTTTTTGACATCCTTAAGGAAATAAACTACAGAAAACATTGTGGAAAATGAACAAATTGCTTGTGACAAGCAATTTTTTCACTGTTAATATTGTTTTCTCCTTCAATACAAAGATTCCTGGTATTCATTTCTTCAAATAAGTTGTAGTCTGCAAATTCTTCAAAATTGTACTGCTCTAAAATATATATATATATATATATATATATATATATATATATATATATATATATATATATATATATATATATATATATATATATATATATATATATACAGTAAAGTCTCGGTGGTTCGTATCTCAAGGGACCGGGACAATTTATACGAACTAAACATAGTACGAACCAACCAATATCATGCGATCGGTAGTCTTTTGATGGCTCAGGTCGCACATGGTCTTAAGGCAACCTATATTTGTGGCATTTTACTAAGGTTCTGTGGAATATGAGACCATTTTGTCGAGCGAGAGTAAGGTCGCAACAAATCTCACTTGAACAATGATCAGCTTTCGTTTTATCCATATTTAAATTCTAAATAAAGTAATTTCGGCAAGTATTTACATGCCAAATATTAACTACATCAGAGTGTTTTCCCTTTGGATCAAATCAATTTGAGTACTCATTCAGTGGCTGATAAAATCTCGGCATTTCGATGAATCTGTGTGGAAGTCATGTTGACAATAAAGTCTACTAAGATTTGCACATTCATTTATGCATAATCGGTATGAGAAAGCCAGATGAAATACAATAATTAAGGACACTGATTGATCCTTTATTCGATTAAGCCCGCCGAAAATTACAAATCAAACAATGCCTGTAAATATTGATGCAAAACAAGAACTTCGATTAATACCAATCAACAGGTGTGAAAATCAAGGTATATGTTTATTGTTACACTAAGGACAGCTATTAATCGCACAATTCACACCTACGGATTAAACATATCAATTTGTGTTATTTGGAAACCCTCGGGACTTGACACGGGCTACGAACTACGAACCACCGACGTGCGAATCATTCGGTGCCTTCTTACAAAGATAAAGAAGGAAAAAATCGGGACCAAAGAATGTATACGAACCAACACATACCTACGAACCACCGGCGTGCGAACGACTGCGATTTAACTGTATATATATATATATATATACAGTCATATATATATGACTTGTCATGTGAAAAGGGACCATCTGTGAACTCTTTAAAACAAATATGTTTGAAAAAGAGATTGTGTCCAGCATAGGTCAACCAGAGGTCGCATTTCAAAAATTCTTTCACAGAAAGGTAGAATGTTTATTCTAGATTCAGAAAATAAGCAATATGTGAAAAGTTTCGTTCCTAGTCGTTCTGCGCAATCTGCCCTGTCTGACTAGGATCGAAACTTTATGCACTACCCAGATGGTCCCTTTTCGTGTGACGGGTCACATATATATCTGGTAATGGGTAAGAAGAAGTTGTAGACAAGAGATCTTATCAATAGTGTAGTACATTTATTAAAGTTTAAATTTTTCTATCTTTTCGGGAAAAAGAAAATTTTGGTTAAATGAAGAAAATGCTTGTTACAAGCAAATGGAAACGCAAAAAATTAAAGCATGTAATAAAAAATGAAGTAATTGCTTCATTTCCAAAAAAAGAAATAATTGCTTTATTTTAGGAGAACCACCGTCATGGCACAGTGGAAGCACATAAGACTATCATTCAAAGTTCCCAGGTTCGATCCTTATGGGCAGCAGTCATCAATTCCAATTGTTTGAATCCCAAATATGTTGATGAAAATTGTTGACCTATGTGTGATAGCAGCTGGGGGCTAGGAAAGGATGTAATGGTAGTACTGGTGTGAGAAATACCAGAAATCCATTGTTATTTCCTTGAACTGCAACAATATGACTGAAAGATTGTGAACTGCAACATTAAACCACATTAAAACAAACAAACTATGTTTTTGAAGCATGAAATAGTAAGAAAGTGCTTGGATGGGTTAGACATTTTAACCCATGTCATGCTGAATTAAAAATGTTGACCAAATTAGACTTGTATCAAAGTGCTGAGGGCTTAATGACAGACAAAATTGTACTCAAGTATTCCATCGTAAATTAAAAGTCTTTACACAATTCTTGCTGAAATAAACTAAACAGGTGGTGTAGACTAAGATCAGACTGCACTTATGTGCAGGCGATCTTTGTCTATATCTCCTGTCAAAACAGGAATATTCCGGGTTCAGCATGACAAGGGTTAAAAGTGTTATAATTTGGTACTTATGCCCCTCTAAATGGAAGATATCTACTAATGATAAGGCCAAGGTCATCACTCAAGGTCATTAGTCAAGGTCATCAGTCAATGTTAATTATCAGAGCTACAGATAGAAGTGGTAATTCGGATTACAAATTTAATTATTTTAACAATAACAATCCTATACTGTGAGTAGTCATTGGAATCGTCTCAATGAGACGATTCAAATGAGTACCCACAAAATAGGGTGTCAGTGAGAAATAAAGATTTTAAACTGGGAATGTCCCCTCTTATCTGTACCTCTGAAGCTTAAATTTCTTAATAATGTTCTATTACAAAGGAATTAATTGATCAGAAATAGGTATTATCAACCTTGTAATTGCAGTGTGATTCAAACTTCTCCATCATTAGGTTTTCCAGCCGCCCCGATATAACTGAAAAGATGTTGAAAACGGCATTAAATTCAATCAATCAATCAATTGATTCAAACTTTTCATTGAAACTGTTTTCAATGATTCGCAAAAGTATTAAATTTACCTTTGATGATACTTAGAGCAGTAGAGCATAATCTGATATAGACCAATAATTATCATTAGATACTAGGCATTTGTTGTAGTAATTCATTTGCAATTCCTATAGGCAAACACACCAGTAAGCAGGTCAGAATCTGGTAATTCCCAGTTAGCACCATGGCTTAATTCTCCACAAAAGAAGGTTCAGCCCTCAGACCCTCTTGACCCTTCTAGTGACCCCTCAAGTACAACATCTGTTGACCCAAATAGTCGTCTCACATCAGTCGCTGATGCTGAAATTAGAAATATTGTTCCTGATGAAGGGCATAGTAAACATGTTGAGTATCAAAAGAAAGAAGAGAATTTGAAGCCTATTGATGGCCTTAAAGGTGAAAGGGAAAAACTGATGTCAAGGACATCTACGAGGTTGTCACGGCAACCAAAACGACCTTTGTCAAGAAATATTGATGAGCGAGAAGAACTGGCTGGCGATGAGAGTGAATTGGAATCTAGACTTGATTCCCAGGTGGCGCCATGGTTCACGCAGACAAACAAACCTGTCAAAAGACCTGCTAATTTTAGTAATGAATACTCACCTGAAAGTCAGTCTGTTGCTATGGAAACTGATTCTGCTAATTTGTCCAGTAAGAAAGAATCAGATGGTCAGTCAGATAGTGATGGTGATGAATTGGGAGAAGATAAATTAGAGGTCAAAAGGTCACAATCTGTTGAGGTCATTGGAAGAATGTCAAGACCTTCCTTTAGCAGAATGCAGGAGAGAAGTAAATCAACAGCTTTAGAAAATGTAGGTCAAAAGAAAGAGAAAACGGTTAAACAAACTAAATCAAGACCTGTTGACAAAGATATAAAGCAATCCAAAGAGAAAGTAGTTCAAAAAAGCAAAGAAGAAAAGGCAGCAAAACATGATAAACCAAATCAGAAAGAAGCTGAAGCTAATAAACTAATTGAAAACAAAAAACAAAAAGACCAACAACCAAGAGCCAAAGCTGCTAATAAGAAAGAAATCGAAACTACAGACCAAGTTGAAAAAAGATCCAAGACTAGTATTGGTCATAAACCTGAATCTAGTGATATCAGAGAGGGAGCAAAAACTGCTCCACTGAAGGAATCTGATATTGAACATGATAAAGAAGTAGACTTGGATGAAATGATAGTTCCACTTCCAAAAGATGAAAATGATCTGATATCAGCACTTGGTTCTGATAAAGTAAGGTCAACATCTAAATTGTCAAGCCATGTAGGTGACTTAGACAGTAGAAGAAGCATGACAGGTACAGTTGCTAAGGGAAAGATGACCCAAATGACAGATGTGACCTTGCCTGTTGCCATGGATACAGACAGTGAAAATGAGGCTGATGTAGGTAAAACAGAGGCTCTAGAAATTGATCAAGAGAAAGATGCTCAGCTTGTGACTGATGTAGAAGAACTTCAGCTTGTAGATGGTGTTGAACCTATTACTGATGAAGACAAGGTCAGACAAAGGTCAAGGATTTCCATTACAACCAGTGCAAAATCGACCAAAATGTCAAGAATTGGCTTTGAGACAGGTACAAATACTGTTGTTAGCTCCACTGGCTGAAAGCCACTGGGGCTATTGTCAAGGCGTTGTGTCCGTCGTGCGTCCGTCCATCCGTCCGTCCATCCGTCCGTGCGTGCGTGCGTGCGGTCGTAAACTTTTCTTTAAAAATCTTCTCCTCAGAAACTACTGGATGGATTTCAACCAAACTTCACAGGAATGATCCTTGGGTGACCCTCTTTCAAAGTTGTTCAAGAAATTTTGATCCAATGAAAAACATGGATTTAATGGGCGTGGCTAATTTCCAAATATGGTAAAAAGTGAGTTATCTCAGATTCTAATCAATGGATATCAATTAAATTTTACATGAACGATCCTTGGGTGACCCTATATAAGTCTACAAATAATCATTGTGATTGGATGGAAATTATGCATTTTATGGGCGGAGGTCATTTCTCTATATGTTATATTGTGGAAACTTTGAAAAACATTTTCTCAGAATGTAACTGATGGATTTCAACCAAATTTCACTGGAATGATCCTTGAGTGACCCTTTATCAGTGTACCAAAAATTATTTTGATTGGATGAAAAATATGCATTCTATGGGCGGAGGTCATTTCTCCATAATGTTATATAGTGGAAACTTTGAAAATCAATTTCTCAGAATCTAATTGATGAATATCAATTAATTTTCACTGGAATGATCCTTGAGTGACCCTTTATCAGTGTACCAAAAATTATTAGTCCCCCACCGGTTACCGGTTGGGGGACTATAGGTTTGCTCGATTCCGTCTGTCCGTCCGTCCGTCCGTCCGTCCGTCTGTCTGTCCGTCCGTCCGTCCGTCCGTCTGTCCGTCCGTCCGTCCGTCACACTTTTGTCCGGGCTATATCTTCTAAACCATATGTGCTAGCAACTTCAAACTTGGTACACTTATAGACCTCATTGAGGAGAAGTGTCATGTTCAAGAACCGTTACTCTGCCATGCACACTTTTTGAGTTATTGCCCTTTGTTGTTTTTAGCCTTACATTCTTGTCCGGAGCATATCTCCTAAACTATAAGTGCTAGCAACTTCAAACTTTGTACACTTATAGATCTAATTGAAGAGAAGTGTCATGTTCAAGAACCGTTACTCTGCCACGCCCACTTTTTGAGTTATTGCCCTTTGTTGTTTTAGCCTTACATTCTTGTCCGGAACATATCTCCTAAAGTATGTGTGCTAGCAACTTCAAACTTTGTACACTTATAGATCTCATTGAGGAGAAGTGTCATGTTCAAGAACCGTTACTCTGCCATGCACACTTTTTGAGTTATTGCCCTTTGTTGTTTTTAGCCTTACATTCTTGTCCGGAGCATATCTCCTAAACTATGTGTGCTAGCAACTTCAAACTTTGTACACTTATAGATCTCATTGAGGAGAAGTGTCATGTTCAAGAACCGTTACTCTGCCACGCCCACTTTTTGAGTTATTGCCCTTTGTTGTTTTTAGCCTTACATTCTTGTCCGGAACATATCTCCTAAAGTATGTGTGCTAGCAACTTCAAACTTTGTACACTTATAGATCTCATTGAGGAGATGTGTCATGTTCAAGAACTGTTACTCTGCCATGCACACTTTTTGAGTTATTGCCCTTTGTTGTTTTTAGCCTTACATTCTTGTCCGGAGCATATCTCCTAAACTATGTGTGCTAGCAACTTCAAACTTTGTACACTTATAGATCTCATTGAGGAGAAGTGTCATGTTCAAGAACCGTTACTCTGCCACGCCCACTTTTTGAGTTATTGCCCTTTGTTGTTTTTAGCCTTACATTCTTGTCCGGATCATATCTCCTTAACCATAAGTGCTAACAACTTCAAACATTGTACACTGATAGATCTTATCGAGGACAAATGTCATGTACAAGAACCGTTACTCTGCCAAGCCCACTTTTTGAGTTATTGCCCTTTGTTGTTTTTATTCTAACATTCTTGTCCGAATCATATCTCCTAAACTATAAGTGCTAGCAACTTTAAACTTTGTACACCTATAGATCTCATTGGGGACAAGTGTCATGTTCAAGAACTGTTACTCTGCCACACCCACTTTTTGAGTTATTGCCCTTTGTTGTTTTTACCCTTAAATTTTTGTCCGGGCTATATCTTCTAAACCATAAGTGCTAGAAACTTCAAACTTGCTACACTTATAGATATCATTGAGGAAATGTGTCATGTACAAGAACTGTCACTCTGCCATGTCCACTTTTTGAGTTATTGCCCTTTGTTGTTTCTATCCTTACATTTTTGTCCCGTACTTATCTCCTAAACTATAAGCTCTAGCAACTTCAAACTTTGTACACTGGTATATCTCATTGAGAAGAAGATCTAGTAAGTAGGAGATATATTATCAGAAAGGATTTTTTGTTATCCGGTGGGGGACTCCTGTATTGCATCGCAATACGACATGCACTTGTTTTGATTGGATGAAAAATATGCATTCTATGGGCGGAGGTCATTTCTCCATAATGTTATATAGTGGAAACTTTGAAAATCAATTTCTCAGAATCTAATTGATGAATATCAATTAATTTTCACTGGAATGATCCTTGAGTGACCCTTTATCAGCGTACCAATAATTATTTTATGGGTGAAGGTCAATTCTCAATATGTTAAATAGTGGAAACTATGAAAAACATTTTCTCAGTATGTAACTGATGGATATCAATCAAACATTTTTGGTATGATCTTTGGGTGACCCATTATCATGCAGCCAAAAATTGTTTTGATTTGATGAAAAATATGTCTTTTAATAGCAGAGGTCATTTCTCTATATGTTATATAGTTCAAACTTTGAAAATCATTTATAACATCAGTAGAACCCCAATATCTAAAAATCTAGCCAAAACATTTATTTGCTTTTACAAGAATTTCAAGCCTGTGGAGCGACTCAAGCCATTCATGGCTTTCTAGTTTTCTCTGTAACAGTAAGAAAATATTTATTAGCTTCTTCTATAATATCTTTTATTGACCTAATATTTCAAAACTTTTTGACATGTAGCAAAGAAAGTTATCTGGCAAACATTTTATGAGCAAATATCAGGGGAAATATCATTATTTTCTTGCTCCATGACTTTAAAAGTCTAGAAAATAACAAACTCTTAATTCAGTTTAGTGAGGTACAGTCAAACCTGTCTTAAGCAAGCACCCAAGGGACATTCAAAAGTGCTTGCTTAAGACAGGTGCTTGCTTAATACAGGTCAATTACAGTGCAATTGATTCATTTTGGAACTCAGTAGTCACTTGCTTAATACAGGTTGCTTGCTGAATACAGTTGGCCGCTAAGACAGGTTTGACTGTATTTCATAAAGTTATTTTACAGGTTTACTCAATAATTGAAAAAAATCATTGATACTGAACAAATGTAAGAGTTAGTTTTGTGCATGGTGATATGACTACAGACTTACTGAACAATATTATCCATGGCTATAATTATTAGGACGTAGTGGGGCAGTGGGTGGACTCAGTAACCATGACAATCAAAGAACGCCTATTTATACCAGCCAATCGGAGAATCTGCCAAGGGGTCGACAAACCGTCCAGAGTACACATCAGCAAATTGTATCAGTTGAAGTTTTACAGCGAGAACCTTACGATCAAATTGTGCTCAATGAGGGTGTTACAGAAATAGATCTTGATAAAGAAATTACAGAAACTAATAAAGATAAACAAGTTCCTGCTCATCGACGGGCCTCCTCGCTTGGCGACATTGAGGTTTGGAACAGAGTGAATCCTGGATTTGACAAATTTCTTAAAAAACACTTCACATTCACAAGTTTTATTTATCCTCAATCACAGACATTGCCAAAATCACATTTATGAAGAACTGAATAATTACTTAGATAGGAAGACACATTTTTTAACATTTGATAACTTGACTAACAATCACTTCTTTTCAGAGGTCCCAAAGAACAGAAAATCTTATTTCTGTGACATGTTTGAACTTATCTTTTGAGCAAATATATTTCACTTTCATATTGAATTTATGAAATGAGGACTGTCTTTTTCAGCATGTTTGTCGAATTATAAGGCTTTGAATACATTTGGATTATTTGACTAAGGGAAATACATCAATGATTTATGGTTTTTTTAGTTAAGCTTTTTCTAACAAATATAAAAGAAATACTGTCTACATCCCATCATTTCCAGTATTCCAGTGGATGTACCTCTGGGTGCAAGATGAAAATGTGACCCGTCATGCAAAAAGGGACCATCTGGGTAACATGTAAAAGTTTGGACCTCAGTCAGTCTGTGCAAACTGCTCAGACTAACTAGGGTTGAAACTTTTAGCACTTTGATTATTTTCTGAATCTAGAATGATCGATCAACCTTCCTGTGAAAGAACTTTTGAATTTCAACCTCTGTTTGACCTATACTGGACCAAATCTCTTTTGCTGATATTTATTTTACAGAGTTCCCAAATGGCACCTTTTTGCGGGAAGGGTCACAAATATCTGTTAACATTTGAGAAATGTTACCTTGCTGTTGCATGTATAATTTGAGCCTGTTTGTGACAATTCCAACAATTTGATTTGTGCGTGAGATTCAAGCTATGAACAGCTTTGACTGATAAAAAGTGCACTAAGAAAATAGCGCAAATGTCTATAGATACTTTGAGACATTAACTATCAATACATCGCATAGTGAAGACTCTGGTCTGACTGTGTGGATGCACAGGCTGGCCAGAGTCTTAACATGGGGCATCTTTGAAATTGTTGGAAATGTCATGCATAGGCTCATTATATGTTTGCAAACATTTATGCATCCTGAATGCAGGCCTGGGCCTGTTTTACTAAATTTCTTATGAAAAAAAATTAATTTTAAGTCAAAATCTAAAATCGTACAATGTGTTTTCGTTCATTGTTAGATTCTGTCTTGCAATATATCATTGGAATCGTCTGAAGTAGACGATTCCAATGAGATGATGCATGGCAGAATTCCATATTTAATTAAGTAGAAGCAACTTTAACTTTTGACTTACACTTAAAAAGATAGTAAGATCTTTAGTAAAACAGGCCCAAGATTTGAAAACGCTGTGAAAATATTTTAACTAAAGTTCTATCTTTTTGAATATAAAAAAAATTATTGGAAACATACAATATTTCTCTACTACCAAAAGAGTATCTTTACTATTCAATGAAATAACTACTTTTTTATGTCTATGCATATGACAATGTGCTTAGAAACATGAAATAATCCTGTACTGATGTTTTTTCATGAGTGAAAAATATAATGTTTCACATTTGTTTTATCCTTTCACTAATTGTTAATCTTATTCATGCCCAATAAAAATTTCTGCAGAAGTGCTTTACAATTAAAGGACTGAAAGTACTGCATTTCCTAAATTGTGGTCTAACTTTCTTTTTTGAAATTAACAGGACAAAGTTTAAAAGTATATACTTTGATTAGAAAGCTTAAACATGCTGGCTTATTGTTGGCTCTACCTTTTGCCAAAGCAGAAAGCAGAAATATGTTCAGTAGGACAAAGATAAAATTAGACTTGATTAAATTCATGAAAGTGTCACGTTGGTTTCATAACATCATAATGATTGAAGATTCTTTGAGTGCTTTTTACGACTTGTTCTTTTCATGAATGTTCTTATTCAGAAATTTTTTATAAAAAATTTTCTTTCCATTCCGCAATCAGTTTAAAAGCACAATCCATATTCATTTTTTAGTTGGAAAAGTAAATCAAATAATTATAGATTTTACTATCGTTTTATTGGAAATTTATACAGCACTCCAGTATCATCCTTTGAAGAATAGACTTTAGAAATTTAGTGAAAACTCATGACTTAAACATTCTTTTTGCAGATTTTTCTAAATTTATAGGCAGTTACAACTGTTTCATGCTGAGCCATCAAATTGATATCAGTTTTGAAAACAAAGTAAAATGGCTTTCATTTTTTTATTAGGAGCTGATTTATTGTTTTGGGAATTTCTTTGTGGATTATCAAAATCGGAACCCCAAGCCAACTGATTATTGATTATTAGTGATTAATCATTTAAACCCTTGACAAGAAGTTCTAGAATGTGAAATAGCACTCAGAGTTCTTGACTTTCAAGGACTAGTTCTTAAACCAGTTCTTGAACTAAGTCCCTGAAATCATATTCAAGATTCCTGAACTTGAGTTCTTGAACAAGTTCTAAAACTGGTTCAAGAAGTAGTTTTTGAGTTGCTATTCAATATTCTAGAGCCATGATGATTCAACAACCAGCACTTGAACTTTTTGCAGGGACAAAATTAGATATGAAATTAACATTAAATATGATAATCAAATAAACTAGGAATTACTTTCTCTCTTGCACAATTTAAACAGTTTAAGCGAATGAGAGTTGAATAAAAAATCTTGCAGTGAGAAAAACCATGCAAGAATGATACACTCTTCAATTATCATTATTATTAATTTCAATTAATCCTTGCTACATTTATAATGTTCATGTAAGACCTTCACATTGTACCAAGCTCAAGCCTCACTGTCGTAGGGGTTGACCTGTAACCTGGAGGTCCATGGTTCGAGACCTTCTGTCCCCTGGATGTGTTTATGGGCAAAGCACTTAATAGCCAGCCCCAGTTCACCCGGCTGTGAGAATTCGGTAGCATTGGTTTTAATCCACTGTCTCTCTCACAGATATGTGTAAACATGGGGTATTGAGTGTTCAAGAGTGGCTCAATAAGCTTGAGCTTTAGTCATAATCAAACTGAAATAAATTAGTATAAACTAAGTTTAAGGTCTAGGATTTCCTTCACAGATGAAATAGAAATTTGTTCAAGTAAAGGTCAAGCAAATGTTGCTTTTCAAAAGTTTTGATACTGGAACATAGAATGATCATTCCAGATTCGGAAAATAAAGTCATTGGCTGTAAGTCAGACTGCACAGTCAGCTAAGTCTGACTAGGGTTGACACTTACCACACTACCAAGATAGTTCCTTTTTACCTGACTTGACATTAAGGTAGTGGACCTGTAATAGTTCCGCAACTTTTGAGAAATTGAACTTTTACAATGTTAAACAAGGTTTCCTAATTATTTCATTAGGAAACCTCGGTCAACATTGTGAAATTTCATTATTTCCAAAATGTTGCGTAACTATGATGGTTCCACTGCCTTAAATTATTATGGATTGAATTAGGAAAGATAAAGCATTCTGTAGAGCAAGATTTTTAAGCCGCTGAATTAGAAACTTAATCCTTGTCATGCTGAATAATTTTTGGCTACAAATTTTCATCAAAATCAAAGGGCAAAAAGCACTAAAAGTACCAACTGTAGGTCAATTTTTATTTGAAAACTAGAAAGCCATGAATGGCTTGTGTCGCTCCACAGGCTTGAATTTCTTGTAGTAGCAAATCTAAGTTTTGACTAGATTTTTAGATATTTTAGGTTATACCGATGTTGAAATGATTTTCAAAGTTTTCACTATTATAACATATAGAGAAATGACCTCCGTCCATAAAATACATATTTTACATCCGATCACAATAATTGTTGGTAGACTGATAAAGGGTCACCCAAGGATCATTCATGTAAAATTTGGTTGATATCTATCAGTTAGATTCAGAGAAAATATTTTTCAAAGTTTCCACTATATAACATATAGAGAAATGACCTCCGTCCATAAAATACATATTTTTCATCCGATCAGAATAATTGTTGGTAGACTGTTAAAAGGTCACCAAAGGATCATTCATATAAAATTTGGTTGATATCTATCGGTTAGATTCTGAGAAAATGATTATCAAAGTTTCCACTATATAACATATAGAGAAATGACCTCCGCCCATAAAATACATATTTTCCATCCGATCACAATAATTCTTGATAGACTGATAAAGGGTCACCAAAGGATCATTCATATAAAATTTGGTTGATATCTATCGGTTAGATTCTGAGAAAATGATTATCAAAGTTTCCACTATATAACATATAGTGAAATGACCTACGCCCATAAAATACATATTTTCCATCCGATCACAATAATTGTTGGTAGACTGATAAAAGGTCACCCAAGGATCATTCATGTAAAATTTGGTTGATATCTATTAATTAGATTCTGAGAAAATGGTTATCAAAGTTTCCACTATATAACATATAGTGAAATGACCTCCGCCCATAAAATACATATTTTTCATCTGATCATAATTATTTTTTGTAGACTGATAAAGGGTCACCCAAGCATCATTCATGTAAAATTCAATTGGTATCCATCAATTAGAACCTGAGAAAAGTCACTTTTTACCATATTTGGAAATTAGCCACGCCCATAAAATCCATGTTTTTCATTGGATCAAAATTTCTTGAACAACTTTTAAAGAGGGTCACCCAAGGATCATTCCTGTGAAGTTTGGTTGAAATCCATCCAGTAGTTTCTGAGGAGAAGATTTTTAAAGAAAAAGTTTACGACCTGACGCACGGACGCACGGACGGATGGACGGATGCACGACGGACACAACGCCATGACAATAGCCCCAGTGGCTTTCAGCCAGTGGAGCTAAAAACTAAATCTATTGATAATTCTGGTTTGAAAGTGAGAAACAGGCGGTGTAGACTAACATCAGTCTGCACATATGTGCAGGCTGATGTCGGTCTATAGCTCCTGCCAAATCAGGAATATTCCGGGTTCTGCATGACAAGGGTTAAAAATTCTAATTGAGGAAGCAAAGCTTGCTTGCCATTTGATTAAACAAGAAGTCATGGCGATGTCCAATGTTTTCACTCAAAATATAGAAATTATTATGATGTCGTATAAATCTTATACAGCAGATTTTCCATCTTGATCTAACCAATGCACCTCTGAGCTGATGTTGCTAAATTGTTTTTTTAATTTTTTAACAGGCTCAAGAGAAGAATGCTCGAAGTCAGAATGGAGCGATCTCAGCGCCCCCTGCTGTGGAACCTGAGGATGGAGAAATATCAAAGGTAGGTAACTATGATAAACTAAATTAATTAATTACTGGTTGATATTTTTGAATAAATTATATGCACTGAGGAAAAAAAAAAACATTGTGGAAGAAGGATAAATTGCTTGTCTCAAGCAATTTATCCTTTCTCTACAATGTTTTCTAAAAAATAATCAAATTCATAGGTAAAGCAATTACCAGAATGATGAGATCTTCTAAAAATTGCCATTATAAGTGTAGAAAAAACATTCTGGAAGAAAAATAAATTGCTTGTTTCAAGCAATTAATTCTTTTCCCACTATGTTGCCACAAAAAAATATTTTGACTTTTAAATTACTTAGAAAACATAATCAACACAGGATAATTTGCTTGTTTAAAGAAAGTTTTCCTTTTTTCCTCAATTTATCAAAAAAAAATCTTGACTCATAGATCACTAATTATAACTAATTGCTAGATGAAATGTTCAAGTAGTTTGCCATATACCAAGGATAACATTATAAAAGGAGGATAAATTATTTGTTTCAAGCAAGTCATACTTTTTCCTCATAATATTTTTAAAATCAATCTAGACTCATAGATAAGAATAAGGATTTACTAGATGAAATTAATAAGTTATTTGCCATATTCAAAGGAAAACATTATAAATGAAGGATAAATTACTTGTTTCAAGCAAGTAACAAATTATCCTTTTTCCCACAATGTTCTCTAAAACTATTTTGATTTTTAGAAAAAAAAGAAGTAATAATTTTACTTCAGTCTAAAAACATTGTAGAGTGCTATATTGAATGTTTTTCACAATAATCTTCGATGCTTATAAAAATTATATAGGTTAACAGTTTTGAAGAAATGTGTTGTATATAACCAAATTTTCAACAGGTATATTGTATTGGGTGACAGGTTAAGTTTTTATTGTAATTTTCAATTTAGTAAAGTTTTATGGACCATGTAGGTTGTGTTTGTTGTGGATTTGATAAACATGTGAAAGTTTTTCTTATTTTGTTGGTACAATTAATTGTGGATGTAAAAAGACTTAAAGAGGGGAAATTTTTCTGTGACAATTGTAGGCTATCAATCAACATGGTTGGAATGAAAAATAGAAATAAGAGAGAATTTATAGAAATATTTACTATCAAAAGTATTTAAAATGCATTTATATGCAACAATAATGTTTTGTTAATCATCTTAATTTATGTTACTGATTTTGAATTATCTATGCAATTGTCTTATATTCCTACACTTGTTTGAATTACTAGTAAAATGTATTAGAAAAACATTATTATGTTATGCCATATACAGTATTTCTTCTAATAAACGCTCCCTGGAGCTTTTATTTAGAATGCATTTTCTGATTAAAAAGATTATTAGTCTTATGTCTTTTAGGCCCTTTTCCCTTTAATTTGAGGTAAATTTCCTCTAAACAATCATATATATGATTGTTTAGAGGAAATTCTCATCAAATGAAAAAGAAGTCTCAACAAGTTCTTAAAATTAGGCATTTGAAGTGGGTTTTCTAGGTATCAAATGAAGGGGTACTACTATTAGGGAGGGAGCTATAATTAGGGGAAATACGGTTTCTGTCATTCGTTTTATAAGAATTTGTTGATGATTTTACAAGAGTTTGTTGATGATTTATAAGAAACAGGTTTCTAAAACTCCAAGAGAAGACGAAGAAAGTAGACCAGTCACCCCCTACAGTAGAAAATCAACTGCAAACCAGTCTAGAAAAAATCTGAGTCAACAGAAGCCTGAAACTCCAAAAGAAGCTTTTAGGACACCCAGAATTCAGAGTGCAAGCTCCATAAGTAACCTGAGTGAAGAGCTTTTTGACCTTGACATTGAGAAAGATGAAGGTGTTGCCATGGAGTTGGCACCGACACAGACGGCAGCTGTGAATAACCTAAAATCAATGATGGAAGAGGAACAGTTCAATATAGAACAACAGAAAACCCTTGATTCCCTGCATTCAGCCCTCCAGACAATGTCGTCAGAGAGGCCATTAAAAGATGTTCAGCTTGAGCGTACAGTCACAATTCTCTCCCTTGCCAGTCAGATTGCACGGGAATCAATCGAGCTTGGAATTTTACCAGATGGAGTTTTTAATGGCTTTGGAGGAATGGACTCAAGAGCTTTATCTGTCATGTCGGGAAAAGAGATTTCAATCAAAGGGTCGGCCATTTCACGCAGAAAGATAGTGTCAGCAAGACCGGAAGTGATTTATGAGAATACCCTGACAAGGTCTGGTGTGTTTTTTATGACCTTATGCAGATCCCTAAAAATACACATGAATAACTCTTGATATCTTTGTATTAACAGCCAAAAACTTACTTTCTAATACTTGACATGAATTGATTTCATAACTTTGTTCCATTTGAGATGTTCACAATTAATACAAAAAAGACATAAACTAATATAAGATCGGATCAAGGTGTCATTGCTAAACCATTTCAAGTGCCTACGAATTTTCAGGTGCTCACATTAGTTTTGCACTGTTATTTCCAGAACATTAATGAAAAAAACGATGAAAGCTGTTTTCTAATTCCAACACAATTTCCAATTTCTAACTCTATCTATTCCTAACAACTGTTATGATTTGAAACCATTCAATCACCACATTTTATGCAATTAGAATTTTCATATTGCAAGCCTGTTTTTATGAAAGTAAACTTCTGAAAATTCAAGCCGTGCATCTAACTCACCCGAATGATTTCTACAAGTACTTGTGCACATAATGTTTCATTTCATGGAATTCCTGATGAGGCATCACTGATTTTTAACCAAAGCTTATCCTTTGCATTAACTCTTTTCTAAAGAATATCCTTTTTAGATCAACTATTCGTAGAAAAGGGGAGCTATTCCGTCACTCGGGCATCGGCGTTAGCGTCTGCGTAATGCTTTGGCTAAGTTTTACGTAGCATGTGTTTAAAATCTCTGTATTTACCAAAGCTATTGCTTGGAAACTTTTCACATGCTTCTGTGACCATAATATCAGCCTCAGATTCATTACTCTGATATTGAATTTAGTGGAATTTTAATTCTTTTCATACTTAGAAATTTCCAGTTAAGTTTTTACGTGCAGATGTTGTATATAAGTTATATCTCTATTTCTACTTAAGCTATTGCATGGAAACTTTGCACATGCTTCTGTGACTATATTATCAGCCTGTAGACAAAGATTCAGTATTCTGATTTTGAATTTAGTGGAATTTTAACCCTTTTCATACTTAGAAATTCCTATTTAAGTTTTTACTTTATTTAAGTTTATACTTATATCTCTATTCTACTTAAGCTATTACTTGGAAACTTTGCACATGTTTCTGTGACCATAATATCAGTCTCTAGACAAAGATTCATTACTCTGATATTGAATTTAGTGGAATTTTAACACTTTTAGGACTTAGAAATTCCCAGTTAAGTTTTTACGTGCAAATGTTGTATATATGTTATATCTCTATTTCAGCTTAAGCTATTGCCTGGAAACCTAGCACATACTTCTGTGACAATAATTTCAGCCATTTAACAAAGATTCAATTCTCTGACATTATATTTAGTGGAATTTTAACACTTTTTGGACTTTGAAATTCTTGGTTCAGTTTTTACGTGCAAATGTTGTATATCAGTTATATTTCTCTTTCTACTAAAGCTATTGCTTGGAAACCTAGCACATACTTCTGTGACCATAATTTCAGCCTCTTAACAAAGATTAAATTCTCTTGACTTTCATTTAATGGAATTTTCCAATGTTGATATTGATTTGCTGTTACTATCCAGCACATGGAATTGTTGAGCTTTGCTGTCCTTCGACAGCTCTTGTTTTTCAATAGACTGAATGTATTTCATTTTTGCATAATGACATCCGAAATTTTTTAGAAGATTATTAGATTTATGATCTGTTTATGTTACCTGAAAAGTTCACAAGAAGTGCATAAAAGCAAAAAAATCTTTGATTTGACTGAAAGATTTTAAATTCCATCATATAATTTCATGAAAAATATCAAATATTTAACAAGTATTTTTGACAAAGCTTTGGTTTTATCTGTCAAAAGATTAAGTCTTTTAATGAATTTGGTATTTCATGACCACTCATTCAATATCAATTATACATGGCAAAGCCTCATTTTCATCTTTTTATAGATACCTTGTCAAATAAATGTAATAAGAGCCAGTGTGTGACATTTCCGACAATTTCATATGTGCGCAAAGCAAAGCTTCTGGTCAGCCTGTGCAGAGTCTCTTACTATGCACTATATTGATAGGTAAGGTCTTAATTGCTCCTCAGGTGGTCAGTATATATTAATATTGCATTGAGTCGTCTACACTGCCCAAAATTCGTACCTTGTGTAGGTGTGAAATTGTTGGAAATGTCAGGCACAGGCTCATATTTCATGACCACTCTTTCAATAATTTCTTTTTAACAAACTTTTCTTGTTACATCTTTGATTAGAATGAACAGGCAATGAAGCTAGTTACTAAAACAGAGTTTAATCTGAAGCCAGACAAGAAAAAGAAAAGACGCCAAAGGTCAAGGTCTAGGTCATTATCCCCTGATGGTAAGAAATCAAAGACACCAAAGCTTTTTGAAATCCATCAAGAGCAGGCTACAGCTAAACAATCAACCAAATCATCAGCTGTGACTCTGTCTGGGTCCATGGACATGGCATATGGTTCTTCGAGAGATGATTCATTTTCAGCGAGCATTCCAAGAACTTTAAGCTCGTCAGAATGGAGACAAATGATGTCCCTTGATGACTCTTCAACTCCTGAACCAGGTGAAACAAAGCCAAAGATGGCAAAACATAAAACTAAGAAAGATAGAGGAAAAGAAACAAAACCTGAAAAACAAGTTAATGCTGAGGATGATGTATCAATGGATACTGGTGACAAGGCTCAGAAATCTGACTTGTCTAAAGGTGACATTGAAGCACCAAGAGTCGAAGGTATGATGCCAGAGCCTTCAATTTCTATTGTAATTTCACCAAAGAAAAAGTCAAGACAAGTCACTGTGGAGCAGATGCTGTATGGAGATCAGCTGGACAATGTCAAACCAATGGCTGAGCAAAACATCCAACTTGACCCTCAACCTAGTATCCAGCATAGTATTCAGCCAAATGTCCTGGAGAATGTCCAACCAAAAACTGACCAACAAAATATTCAACCAAGTTTCCAACAGACATCAATAAAACCAAGTTCACAAGCCAAATTTGTCCAACCAAAAGCTGTCCAACAGGTTGTCAAACCAATGCTCGTGCAACAAAGCGTCCATCCAGATCATGAACTGCCGACAGAGTGGTACAATGATATCTTCAGCTACAGACTTGATGAGACTCTGAAGATTAAAAGCATACCAAAGGTACTTGAAGATTTGGAGTGTGTGATCCATGGATACCTCCTGACTTGTGAATCACTGGAGCAACCCAATTCTGTAGATAAAGGGGGTATACCACATTTCAAATTTAAATATTTCTTTAGTCCGTACTTAAACTATTTGTTGTTGGTATTCATTTGAAACGTCTCACCGAGTCATTTCAAATGAGTGCCCACAACATAGGGTTTCATTGTGAAATACAGATTTCAGACAAGCTTTACCCCCTCTTATCTGACTCCATGAACCTTTGTGTCACATTTTGACAATGATACTCTTATAACTTATAAGCAAAGTATCTAATATTGCAATAACTCATGTATACCAATATTAATGTGTTTGAATGTGCTAATGTTGTGAGCTGTTGTGTTTGACAGCACCTGAGTGTGCTAAGATATTTCACATTTGAACTTTAAAACAATTAAATTTTCCCTTTTTGATTTCACAGGTTGTTTTACAAGCAGAGGCTTTAACTTTTATGTATCATTATTCATAAGCATTAGTCTTATGCATTTGAATTTTTCTTAAAGTTTTTATTTAATTACCCCTTTTGTGACTTACAGAAAATGCTTTATTTTATACACAATCATTTAGCTTTAGTTTTGGACATAATTGTGCTGTCCTAGTGTTTCATATGCCTTTGATTTTATACCTAGGAAAATATTGTGGCAAAAAGAATAAATTGCTTGTCAAAAGCAATTTCTTCTTTTCACACAATCTTTTCTGTCACATCGGATGGTTTCCTTTCTAATTTTACCTTGATTTTATTGTGGTCTACAACCTCTTTGAAATTGGGCCAGTCTAAAATTTCCAAAAAAGGGAAGTGGTAAACTTCCTTCCACCTAGAGCTCTGTCTGATAGAAATTAGGTACCATTCAAGATAGAAGGATGCCAGGCAGAAAAAGCGGAAACAGAATTATCAACATTCGGTTTAATCCAACATTCAGAAGTGACAGAAATCATGAAAAGAAACTTATTTCAAGGTGTTACATAGATGATTCTATTTGTAGACAAACCCAACCTCATTTAAATGTTGTCTCATATTATGACCTTGACACTATGAAGGTCAAAGGTCGTAACATGTGTGAAGGTTCATTGAATATTGATGACATAATGAGATTCGAATATAAGGTGAAAGATTCCAATCTTAACAAAACAAAAGATGGTATTGAAAATGTCAGGCTTGCAAATCATGCTTACGCTGACAATCAGTTGTTGCTATGGAAACAAATCAACGATAAAATAAAGTTGTTAGATGGAAACTACCTGAAATTAACCCAGAAGCCTACTTCTAAAGACAAGATCAAAGATGGAGATTCCTGTACAATTAAACAACAAGCATTGACTAACCAGAAAGGATACCAGCCAAGCAAAGATTACAAGTCAAAATCTGCTCCAATAAAGTCAAACAATGAAAAAGTTCCTGGTAAATTGAAACGGTATCCCACAAGTACATCAGAGTTCAAACTCAAAGTGTGCATTGATGGATTCACAAGAGAATTTAAAAGGGAATCTTTTGCAAGCGACAGATCTGGTGTTTCTCAGAATTGTCCCTCTCAAACTGTTACCATGGCTACAGAAGATAGTGATGCAGAATCTCGAAAGAAGGTAGTTGATAATGGGTGATCCCATGTAACTCCTGTTTCTGACAAGCATGTTTGATGTTTACAAAATTTTCGGAGATTATTCACTGCATGAAAGTTGTTTCAACATTGTTTCTGAAGCTATTAAATAAACCTTTTGCCATTTGAAGTGATCACGTCTAAGATACCGAAGCATTATCTTCTAAGAGATTTTCTATAGAATACTGAAAAACAACCTGGCCCAGCTTTTATTAAAATAACTTAACTATTTCAGAAAAATGCTTGATGCTAGGTTAATCAAAGATAGTTCTTAATTTACTTAAACATGAATTAACACTTTCCTGATCATTTGGTTCTAAAATTAAAAATTTAAAAGAGGATTTAATCTTTTGACTTGTTCTTTTAAAATCCTTTGGTCTTTCACTGGGCTTTTTTCACATGTTAAATTTTCTAGCTTCAGAAATATAGATGTTATATTTATAAATTGTTGAGGAACCATTTGTGAGGGATATTATTGTCAAATCTGTAAAATATGTTTCTAGGTATTGAAAGAAAAATTGTAAAAAGCTAAGAATTTCAGACTGGGAAACATTATTGTAAAAAAAGAGAGAAAAGATTGAAGAACTTTGTTTAGATTTAGAACATTTCTAGAATTTCAATACCTTACTTTTGTGATTTGAGAACTATTCTCAAACTCTGGTTCTTGAATGTCAAGTACTCTTGTTCTAGAACCTACCACTGGTTGAAATTCAAGAACCTAACCATTCTAGACCCTCTGTTGGAGAACATTTAAATTTCTAGAAATATTGTCAAGAGTAAAATACATTCCAAAAACTAAAGTACAAGGCAACAAATACTTAACAACATAAAATGCAGTTCAGTTCTTGTACATTTTTTGCAGATTATATGTTAATATTGTAATAGTTCTTAAATAATTACCTGTGTAGCAATTTATGAATCTAGAAATTATTTGGATCAATTAGGCAAAGTGTTGATAATTGGTTAACCATAATTTTCTTACAGAATCCTGCAGAAAAATCCAAAACATCAGAAAGAAGACGATCATCAAGAACACCAAAACCTGTGTCAGCCAAGACAAAAACTTCACATAGGTCCTCTTTAAGTCCCAACTCCTTTAGTGAACCCCAAAATTCTTCAGAGGGAATTGCTAGACAAATATCGTTCACTTCCAACAGGAGCCTTTTGACGGCCCCTACTCCTGGAACAAATGTGTCTGACTTTGAAAGGCCCCCATCTAAAGGGTCATTTGATAGTGTTGAAAATATATCAGTGTCAGTTAGTGATGTCAAAATTGATGGAAATATTGATAGGACTTTGCCAGGGGGTAATACCAGCTCTGATTTGATTCCTTCAGGAGGTGGGACTAAAACTGATTTGACTCCCTCAAGAGGCGGGACTAATACTGAATTGTCCCGCCCACTTTCAATAGCTTCTGTAAAGCCAGTTATTTGTGCCTCTCCACCCCTACAAGTTAGCAAAGAAACGCAGACAGATTTTAGTTTGGTAAATAATATTAATGTTGTAAAATCATTTCTTGTAGCTGTCTAACAGTAAAGATGTAGTCAAATTTTAAGTTTTTCAGTTTATTCTGCTATTAATGTATGTTGTTCAATAGTGTATTTTTCTGTGCAGATTGCAATTTGATGTCTCAGTGTAAAAACGCTAGTGCTTCAAAATAATGAGGCACTTTATCAATAGTCCTGTACCAATTCTTAAAGTTTATTTATCTGTTTTAGAAATATGACTTTCTTTTAGGTCGTTTTTTTCTTTTATCTATGTTTAGCTGAGGAGCTGACAGAAACTCTTAAATACGTGATAACCTGTTGCAAATTGCATTGCTCAGAGTACATACTGTAAAAGCTCTGAAAGAAATCTGGCGTTCTATTAGAATTATGCTGTTTCAATTAGAAAGTGATGGGCTTTACTACATATCCATGGCTAAGTACTAAACAGTTGTAACTGCCCATAAGCATATAGGCAGTTACAACTGTTTTGCACAGAGCCATCAATATTTGTTAAGGCAGTAAAAAAAGGCCCAAAATAAACATGCTTCGCGCAAAATATTACCTTTTGAAAAGGTGCATAAAACCTTTGATGAATTTTTCATGACCTTGATTTTTTATGGCTATCAGCCTTTAAGAGGCTTAGAGATTTTGTAAATCACATATGAATGGTCAATTTCAGCTCCTGAAAAAGGGGATGGGGTTTTATAAGAGCATGGGGCTCTATTAGAATTTTTTGGGGGGAGGACATGGAATTCCAGAGACCTAGCCCTTTTAAAAGATACATTCTATCAAGAGATAGCAGTTTTACACTTGTAAAATATTCTTGTCAATGTGTCAATTTTTCTTTTGTCAATTTTTTGTTTGTAGTTAGAATGTTTTCTCTCCATTTCTCTTTATTTGAAAAATCTGAATATTTCCTCATTTTAATGAATATCCTTTTATAACTAGGTAATTGATAATCTTTACTTGCAGCTTATTGTGTTTTAAGTTAGAACATTATTGAGTATTGTAAGTCACTATTGTTGTTGTTATCCTTAATTTCAGTTTGTTTGCATGCCTTTGTTTTACCTTCCCTTCACTTAATTTAACTTTCAAGATTGTTGTAATATTGTTTTCCTGAGGTATGATTGTAAAAGTGAGATTCTTAGGATCTGATGAAGACTTTTTTTAAGATAAACCATACTCTTTTTTTTTTTAGATTTTTTCGCTACTAAATAAGAATCCAAAGAATTATAAATGTGAAATCAAAGCTTCCTCGGCATTCAATTGTGACAATATGAATGTTTTCTTTCATTTTTTTTAAAAATATTATGATGCCTTAAAAAAATTATTGGCTAGATTTTCATCTTGCTCTAACAAGCACACCTCAGATTCATTAAAAAAATAAATGTTATTGTTTTGTAAACACATGACTTGTTATAATAGTTTATCATGCATGGAAATTGCTTTGATTTTATTTTTAAAACTTTTAAGGCCTGAAAATGTTAAATGTCTTAAATTTCGAAGTTATCTGTTCCAATGGCTGTGAGATATAATATCACTAGTTTGCAGAGCCTTATTATGAACAATTCTCCCAGATAACATTGATATTTTCAGAGACTATTTTTGTTCTTGCACACAATTTATTATGTAGAGGACTATTTAATTTTATATCTTTAACAAAAGAGTTCTTTAAATACCAGGTAGGATAATTGTTTCTTAATTTACAAGAAAACCAGGAATTA